>CM028131.1:1008165000-1009365000 GCA_016271365.2 Neoceratodus forsteri | reverse complement strand
GAGAACATTAGACCAGTCTACCAAACAAGAATTGGAGGAATTGAAACTTAAACTTAACAGAATTTTAGACACACAAGTAGAGGGCCAACTCTGTTACTTCAAACAAAAATACTATGAACAAGGCAATAGGGTGGGAAGACTGCTGGCTTGGCAGCTCCGAAGAGAGAGATCCCCACAAGCAGTCCCTAAACTTTGGCCCCAAGGGAGCAAGAGTTTGATCACTTCTCCTACTCTTATAACAGTCCAGTTTCAGAAGTTCTATGAAACCCTTTACAAAGCAGACAAGGAACCATTACACTTAGAATGTACACTTAACTATCTGAGTAAGCTTCAACTCCCTAAGTTAACAGAACCTCAAAAACTAAAGATGGAATCCCCTATTACCAATGCTGAGATCTTACATAAAATCAAACAGTTAAAAAAATGGCAAGGCCCCGGAGATGGATGGGTATGTGTCAGAATTTTATAAAGAATTCCATGAGATTCTGCAGTTCGATAAGCAGACAAAGGAGAAGTTGCCCGATGCTCACCCTCCAAGCAAAGGAACTACTGTGCCCTTCCGGGGATGTTTCCTCTCAAACAAACTTCATTCTGCAGTTTGGTAAGCAGACTAAGGAGAAGTTGCCCGATGCTCACCCTCCAAGCAAGGGAACTACTTTGCCCTTCTGGGGCTGTTTCCTCTCAAACTGCATTCTGCAGTTTGGTAAGCAGACTAAGGAGAAGTTGCCCGATGCTCACCCTCCAAGCAAGGTACGGGTTGGAACTCTGAATTTTGGCATCTACCACTGGAGGAATCTCACTTGCCCCTGTTTGTCAGTGTTTCTCACACTATGTGCAGCAATCCAGAAGTCTTCTAGGAACTGCTGCCAAGAAATTAATGCTAGGACTGACCTCTGCTTGACATGTTCTTGATTTGTCACGTTAAGTAATGTTTAGTCTGATGTAGAGATTTCTTAAGAGTTGGTTTAAGTTTGAGAGGTTATTAAGGTAGTGTGATTTTGCTATCTGCCCTGTGCCCCTTCTCTTAGAACTGTAAGTCTGTGGCTGCACCCTTGACCTCTGTGTCCCATTGAGGCTGCTGCAGTGCCTCCCTCCCCAAAAAAACTTGCTTCAGAACCTCCCTGCCTGTTGTTTTTTTTTTCTCAGCTCTGTGCCCCAGTGTTAATCAGAGCCCCTTCCACAACTGTATTGAGGTTACTGCTCTCTCCTGTTGAGCATACTGCAGTGTCCTCCCCAACCCCCAACTTGCTTCAGTGCTTCCCTGCTTAAACTATCTCTGTTTAATTCTCAACCCCTCCCAAACTGTTAATTTCTCTTTTGTTTTCTGACTGCCCTCCTCTCCAAGCCTGCTATTAAATTTCGTCCTCTCACCTTATCTCACCAGGCGACTACTGTGCCCTTTCGGGGCTGTTTCCTCTCAAACAAACTGCATTCTGTAATTTGGTAAGCAGACTAAGGGGAAGTTGCCCGATGCTCACCCTCCAAGCAAGGTACGGGATGGAACTCTGACTTTTGGCATCTACCCCTGGAGGAATCTCACTTGCCCCTGTTTGCCAGTGTTTCTCATACTTTGTGCAGCAATCCAGAAGTCTTCTAGGAACTGCTGCCAAGAAATTAATGCTAGGACTGACCTCTGCTTGGCATGTTTTTGATTTCGAACTTTAAGTAATGTTTAGTCTGATGCAGAGATTTCTTAAGAGTTGGTTTAAGTTTGAGAAAGGTTATTAAGGTAGTGTGATTTTGCAATCTGCCCTGTGCCCCTTCTCTTAGAGCTGTAAGTCTGTGTGCTGCACCCTTGACCTGTGTGTTCCATTGAGGCTGCTGCAGTGCCTCCCCCCCCAAACAAAACTTGCTTCAGAACCTCCCTGCCTGTTGTTGTTTTTTTTTTTTATCACTATTCATCAGTCTTTGCCCCTTCCCTCTTCTACTGATTGATACTGATTTTTCCCAATTGCAGCTTATACTCTTTGCCCACTAGATGGGTTTCCCCAACCGTGCCAAAGCTGCTCTACATCTCCTTAATCTCTACTACTCCTGGACACTCTTCCTTTACTGCTCAGCTGCTATGGGTACCTACACTCTATTACTAAGTCTGCTCTCCTTCACCCTCTTAGTACAGACCTCACACCGACTGGAGTACCTTTCCTCCACACTAGGCATCTCATCCCCAGACTACCCCACAGTGACTCTGCCCTCCCCCACCCTCGACACACTCATGACCCCCCAACATCCCCACCCTGCCAACACCCCCACTCCCTCCGCCCTCCAAGTCCTGACCTGGACACAGCTCTCCCCTGCCATTCCCACCTGTCGCACTTTATCTATCCCTTGCACCCTGATTGTAAAGTCCTCAGCTGGGTGTCGACCCAAGGGTCTCCATCGCCACCGGCCACTAACCAGAATAATTACACTGCTATTATTATTATCTGGTAATGTACACCCAAACCCAGGACCTATGGCTTTCAGCCCTTCTAAACCCTGTACTGCAACTGGCCTCTGCTTTGCATCCTTAAACATTTGCAGTCTCCTAAAGAAATCTGCTGCCCTCCAGTGCTGGGTCGTTCAACATCAACCTGACATAATTGCACTGGTAGAGACTCGGCTCTCCAAATCCACCCCGACTCTGCTGTCACCCTCCCTGGATATACCATCTACAGGGAAGACCGAGTAGGCAAACGCGGTGGTGGTTGCGCATTACTCATATGGTACTCCTTTATAGGTCAGACACTCCCAGCTCCTAAACTTTATTATGGAGCCCAAGCCCTCACCTTAAAAATCACACCTGACCCTGCCCGAGGCTCTCTCTTCCTCACGGTCTCCTATGTACCCCCGAGGAATCAAAACCAAGCAGTCCAGTCCCTCATTAACTACCTCACATCTCTCCCTCACAAAATGGAGCAAGTCATCCTAGATGATCTCAATGTTAACTGGCTTGCCTCCACTGCCTCCCATATAAGGGACTCCTTTGCTGTCCTGGATACGTCCCAATTAGTCACCCAGCCCACCAGATTCAACCACTCTACTGGCACCAGCACTTTCTTAGATGTTGTTATATCTAACCACCCCTACAAAATCCGGAATGTCACTTTCCTCCCTGACTCTCTTAGTGATCACTCCCCAGTTCTCTGTCTCTGGTCATCCTCCACTCTGAAGCCAGTGTCCCAGGCCACTCTATGCCACTGTTTATGTCCCGGCAGCCTCAGAAAATTAAAACAATACCTAGCCAAGCTAGACTGGTCCCCTATCCAGCACACCCCTGGCATTGACTCAGCTCTTGACCACTTCACAAATGCCTTCTGTAAGGCTTGTGACCTTTTCACCCCCCCATATCAAGATCCGCTCCAAAAAATGCAATGCCCCATGGATCACCCCACATCTCCTCCAGAGACTCAAAAACAGAGATAATCTCTGGAACATTGCTGTAGAATCTGGAAAGGCATTTGATAGACAGGCCTACAACGCAGAATGCAATAAGTGCACTTGGGCCATTAGGCAGACCAAGGCAGAGCACTACCAGACCACCCTCGCTTCCACTTGGGGTTCAGCCCAGACCTTCTGGGATAATATGAAAGAGTTAAATGGGAAGTCTCGCTCCCCCCCACCATCTCAGCTCTCCATCAATGGTACCCACACCACACATTCACCCCTTATAGTCGATTGCCTTAACACTGCATTCTCTGACCTATGCTCAGTCCTCCCCAGCAGCCTCTTTACCCCAATCCCCACCTCTCTCCCTCCAGTCCTGCATCACCCACCATTCTACCTGTCCCCCCCCCAAGAAGCTAGGCCGCACCTGCTAAAAGCCTTAAGCAGCAATAACCCCAGCAGTGACCCCCTCAACTCCAGGATCCTCTGTGTGGTCTCGGACGAAGTCCTAGTCCCCCTGACTGACCTTCTAAACCAGTCTCTATGCCTGGGCCAGTTCCCAAGTGCTTGGAAAACTGCTGAAATCACACCCATACATAAGAGTGGGGACCGGTCCACCCCCAACAATTACCGGACAGTCTCCATCCTCCCCCCACTCTCTAAAGCCCTTGAAAAAGTGGTGTTGCTCCAGCTCTCTGAATACCTAACCAAGTACGGCATTATGTTCCCAGAGCAGAACGGTTTCCACCCAGGACACAGTACAACCACGGCTCTCCTGGAATTCTCCCAACACCTGCATGCTGCTCTTGACTCTGGCAGCCTTGCAGGAGCAGTGTTCATTGACCTCTCCAAGGCCTTTGACACTGTCATCCCCTTCTACTCGACTCTCTCCACCAACTTGGCTTCTCTGGTAGTCCCATTTCCTGGTTCTCTAGCTACCTCTCTGCTAGATCCCAGTGTGTCAAGATCAGTGGCTCCCTCTCCAGCACTCTTCCCGTTCACTCCGGGGTCCCTCAGGGCTCCATTCTGGGTCCAATACTTTTTAGTCTCTACCTCAACACCCTCCCCAGCTCATGTACCGGTAAAATGCTCCTCTACGCCAATGATGCAGTCCTCGTTGCCTCACATCCCAATCCCACATCTCTCCAATTATCCCTCCAGCAAGCTTACAACCAAGCCGAAAGGTGGTTTGGCAACCGCAGACTGGTCATTGACCTAAAGAAAACCAAATCAATGCTCTTCTCCCACCACCAAAATAAAGCTAAAAATACCCCCCTCTTGATTATCCCCAGCACTCTGCACCCGCTAGAACAAGTGACCACATATAAGTACCTAGGCATCACGTTCGATACTGCCCTCTCCTTCCACACCCACATTAATGCCCTGTCAGTTGCTGTTAACTCTCGGATTGACCTGTTATACCGGCACAGGGACTGCCTGTCTCAGGTTTCCCTTAGGCTGGCCATCACCTCCTCCGTCTTGTCCCTCATGGACTATGGCTTGCCCATCTACGCTGCAGCTGACAAAGCTGCCCTTTCCAAAATCCAACTGTCCTTCAGTAAGGCCTGTAGGCTCCTGACCAGTGCCCCAAGCTGCACTCACACCTGCCTTCTCTATACTACCACCAATCTGCTCAACTTTGAGGAGCGACTGCTCTACCAGACCTGCCTTCTTCCTGCTTCTTGCTAAGAAATCACTGCTAGGACTCCCCCCCGGGGTCTCCACCTCCCTACAGCAGTCATCATCATCAGTCACCACCCATAGCTCTGTTAGGGCCACTTTCAAGGTGCCCAGAACCAAGACCTCTCTTGCCCAGAGATCCTTCCTGTACCGAGCCCCCACCTGGTTCAACTCCCTCCCTCCCTAGCTGCATCTCCAACTTGCCAAAGATTGGCTCCTTCAAAATAGCCCTTCAGAACCATATCTTTAATAGCCACTGTTGTAGGCGCAACTAACCCCCTGTTGTAACCTGTGGTACCAGCCCGCCTTGCCCCCTGGCTCGACAATGTCCACTGGACAGCCTCTCCCTCCTTCCCCCAGACCCACTCCTTCCCTACTAGGTCAGGTCCAAACAGGGATGTAACCCGCTGTCTTCTCTAAGGACCTACTATATCCATGAGTGTAACTCACAATTTTATAACACTATGCGATCTAAGTAACATACAAACTACTACATTATGTAACCTAAGTGTAACTATGTTAAATGTTCCTTTTACTGCACCTGTAATGTTATCCTCTGTTTTAATCTGCACTGTAATAACTGTCTTGATGTCTGCCCCCCCTGCGACTAGGTGCCTTTGTAAATGAGTCTCTGACTCAAAGGTTGTAAATCCGATTTGTAATGAATAAAGAATAAATAAAGATACTGCCACCCCCATTTAGAGATGCCCTTAATGAGTTAGTACAGGGAGAAGGGGCGGCCCCGAGATCCTGGAATCAAGCACAAATATCTGTAATCCTTAAACCAGGTAAAGACCCAGAAGACTGTAGATCATATCGCCCTGTCTCACTACTCCCGGTAGACTCAAAGATTTTTGCTGGAATTACGGCAGATTGTCTACAATAATGCATGCAAGCCCTGGTACATAGTGACCGGACAGGCTTTATTTCTGGGCTATACTTACAAGACAATATAGGCCGTCTAGTAAACATAATCTCAGCTCAAAAGAACAAAAAACAATTTCAGCTAGCCATCAGTATGGATGCTGAAAAAGTCTTTGACAGGATAGATTAGGTATTTTTAGAGAAGACCCTTCGGAGGTTTGGTCTAGAAGACACATTTTTAGCCATCATCAGAACCCTATTCCATGCACCAGAAGCTAGAATCAAAGTAAACGGACATCTTTCTGAGAGATTTTCCCTGAAGCAGGGAATGAGACCGGGCTGCCCACTCTCCCCACTGCTCTTTGCCCTATCCCTGGAGCTATTAGCGGTTGCCATTAGAGCTAACCCTCTAATTAGGGTAGTGATGGTTGAGGACTATTCCCAAAAAATTGCATTATATGCTGATGACTCTTTATTTTTTATTTCGGAACCTGAGACCTCCGTTCCGGCCCTAATCAGTGCACTAGAGGAATATGGAAAGTTGGCAGGTTACAAAATTAACCACACTAAGTCAGAGGCCCTTGTCCTGAGTGGTGCCCCCTCACAGGAATTTAAGGCATTTTTCAATTTGCCTGGGCAAACAAGAATAGCATCCGATACCTGGGGATTATGGTGTCTGTGGATCTTACTCAACTTTACAAAATCAACTACCTAAAATTATTTCAATCCCTAGAAGCAGACATGGCTAGATGGCAAATACTGCCACTAACATTATACGGTAGAGTACAGACCATCAAGATGAATGCCTTACCCAGGCTCCTCTTCCTTTTCCAAACCCTACCAATACAGGTCCCTAGAGACTTCTGGATCAACCTTCAGAAAGTGACACAGAGATTTCTCTGGAACAGCAAATGCCTGAGATTAGCCCAGAACGTATTACAAGCCCCCAGAGAAAAAGGAGGCCTAGCCCTCCCACATTTTTATTTTTACTTCATGGCTGCTAGAGGGGCACAATTGTGCACCTGGGCCATACGCAGAGTAGATTCCGGCTGGTATCTATTAGAAGAAAAATCTTTTGGAGATTGGGCACTCCGAGCGCTACCCAGTAATTCTATACCATCAAGAATCCAGACTCAGCAGTTGAATCCCTGGGTGTCTCACTCTATAAAAATACTGAGAAAACTCAGGAAACTCACACATACTCCAGAAGGCCCAGGCCCACTTTCTTTAATAAGATTTGAACCCTCATTTACCCAAGCTAGACTAGATGCCAGCTATCAAATTTGGGCCACAAGATGTTTATCTGCTTTTGCACAATGTATAAGTATCGGCATTTGCCTCTCTTTCACACAATTATCAAACAAATTTCACTTACAGAAGCAGGATCTCTTTAGATTTTTGCAGGTCCGTCACTACATATCTTCTTCCAATAGAATTCAAGAAATAAGTAGAGACAGAACAGATTTGGAGAATTTATTTTATTGGTGTATAACAATTAAAGGCAATATTCACCCCTTATCCCAGTTGTATAAAACATTACTTAACAACCTCCCGTCAGGAATAGAAAAGGTAGAACAAAGATGGGAAAGAGAACTAAACATTACTATTCCACACTCTGTTTGGGACAGACAATTTAATAGAGGATGGCCAGTAATTAGCTCTCCAACATGGCGAGAGTTCCATTGGAAAATTATCCTGAGATACTTCCTTACCCCCACTACAGTGAAGCATTTCGGCCACCACCAGACCAACCTCTGTTGGAGGGGATGCGGAGAGAAAGGAACACAAGCACATACATTCTGGGGTTGCCCAAAACTTTTGTCATTCTGGAGGGAGATACATTCCCTAATATTATCAATCACGGATTTATAAATCCCTTTTTCAGGGGAAGATTTGGTCTTGGGACTTCCAACTTTGCTCCTTGGACCCAGACAATCCATCAAACTAGCCCAGATAATGAGGGTGGCAGCACTGAAATGCACTACTGCCAAATGGCTATCTCTGCTTCCCCCCACAGTACAGGATTGGAGGGCCAGAATGGCTTAGCTGGAAGTTATGGAATGAATCACAGGTAGTTTGAGACTACAAAATGAGAGTTTTGCCCAAATATGGGCCCCCTGGTACCAATATATATATATATATATATATATATACAAAGATAGGATGATAATCCCAACCTAGGGCTTTAAAGGCCTACCTTGACCCTCAAAACTGAAATACGTAATATAGTATTTAGAGAGGGTGTAAGCCAGCCTGGTGGCACTGAAGGTGGAGGTGCTGGATGCCACACCTCTCTCCACACCAGCGACCCAGGTTTGGGAACGAGCCGGGGTCGGCAGGGGAGGGAAAGGATTGAGCATCCAAGGGACAGCTCTCCTTTCCTGGGAGGGGAGGGACACACACTTGGCGCCTGTCTGGCCTCTGGTGGAAGCCGGAGGCAAGCCTTGCCTGGCGCATGGGGGATTGGGGTGGTGATGTCGGCCGCGCGCCTTGACGTTGGGGCATGCACCACGCCCACAGAAAATGGAAAAATACCTCGCAGCGCTCCCGGTAGATGGAGCACCAGGCTCTGATCTCCATTGCCCCTACCTGACTCGGTACCAGCATCCTGACGACAATAAGAAGGACTTCGGGGGTGGCCCAGCCCCGTGCCCACCTGGGGATATAGCCATGGCTACATGGGGGATGGACTGCACCAGGGCTCCAGGTAAGAGGGCGGAGACTAGAAGGCCATAGGTGTCTCCCGAAGAGTGGGAGCGCTGCAGGTAGGGGGAGAATAAAGAACAAGTAAAAAAAAATAAAGAGGGTGTAATCTTAAGCCTGTTTTAGTGTTTTACTATTTATTGTTTGTACTATTAATGTTTTGGTTTCTTGACTAGTAACCACCTACTTAGTTTGGTAAGAATTGACATGTTGGAAACTCTTGTATAAATCAGATTAAGGTTAATCAGACGTATGTCTAACTTGAACTGTGCAACAAAACAATGGAATATATCTAATATTTAATAAACTTGAAGTTATAAAAAAACAAAGAAACAAAAAAGCCACTATGGTTCTCAAAATAGGTGGCGGGGAAAGTCAGGGAGAAAAAGGTAGTGTTCAGGAAGTATAAAGAAACACAGTAGGAGCAGGACAGAGAGCTGTACAAGTTAAGGCAGAAGGAAGCAGGGAGGGAAGTCAGAATAGCAAAGGCCCAAACTGAGGAAAAGATAACCAACTCGGTTAAGAAGGTGGATAAAAGCTTTTATAGGTATATCAGGGAGTGTAGAAAGACAAAGGGAGGGATAGTGAGGCTGAACAGAATGGACGGTGGGTGGGAAGAGAGGGACAGTGAAAAAGCAGGGATACTGAATGAATATTTCTGCTCAGTATTCACAAAAGAGGAGGAGGGGGAGGTGCCTAATCCAATTAACAGAATCACTCCTGATAGGGGGGTCGATCCCAGTCCTTTCACAGAAGAAAGGGTTCTGAAAGAACTTCTAAAACTGAAGGTGGACAAAGCAATGAGGCCTGACAGAATTCATCCCAGAATTCTAAAAGAAGGGGAGAACTAGTGAAACCACTGACTACCCTTTTTAGCAAATCATGGGAGGATGGTGTGGTACCTGAGGACTGGAGGAAGGTGGATGTGATTCCCCTTCACAAAAGTGGGACCGAGACAGAGGCAGGAAACTAAAGACCTGTCAGTTTGACCTCTGTGGAAGGGAAAGTGATGGAATCCCTTCTGAAGGAAAGAATTGCTGAGTACCTAGACGCCAGTGGGGCACAGGACCCAAGGCAGCATGGATTCACAGTGGGAAGGTCATGTCAGATGAATCTAATTGATTTCTTTGACTGGGTGACCAAAGTAATAGACCAAGGAGGGGCTGTGGACATGGTCTACCTAGACTTTAGCAAGGCATTTGGCAGTCCCACACAAAGATTAATAGTCAAATTAACCAGCCTTGGAGTGGGTCTAGGGTGGTAGCCTGGGTAAAACATTGGCTGGACAACAGAACACAGAAGGTAATTGTAAATGGAGTCTACTCTGAAGAAAGAGGGGTTACTAGTGGGGTACCACAGGGTTCAGTACTGGGTCCAGTCCTTTTTAATGTCTTTATAAGTGACATTGCAGAGGGACTGGAAGGAAAAGTATGCCTCTTTGCAGATGATGCAAAGATCTGCAACAGGGTTGATACACAAGGAGGCGTGCAAAGGATGAGAAGGGACTTGGCAAGGTTGGAGGAATGGTCAGAAGTATGGCAGCTTGGATTCAATGCAAAGAAGTGCAAAATAATGCATCTGGGAAACAAAAACCCAGCGGAAGATTACACAATGGGGGGGGATAGTAACAACAAAAAAGGAAAGAAACCTGGGGGTAATCATATCAGATGACCTTAAGGTTAGCAAGCAACATGAGAAGGCAGTAGGGAGGGCTGGGGGTATACTGGGATGTATAGGGAGAGGCATCACCAGCAGAAAACAGGAAGTTGTTATCCCTCTGTACAGACAGTTGGTGAGACCCCATCTGAGTACTGCATCCAGTTCTGGAGACCCCATCTGCAAGGACATAGACAGGACAGAGGCAGCCCAGAGGAGGGCAACTAAAATGCTGCAGGGTCTGCAGAGAAGCCATCTGAGGAGAGACTAAAGGAGCTTAATAGGTATACCCTTGAGGAAAGGAGGGAGAGGGGGGACATGATAGAAACTTTTAAGTACCTCAGTGGAATCAACAAAGTACAAGAGGGTAGCATCTTTCAGAAAAAGAGATGTGCAAGAACAAGAGGACACAATTTAAAGATGGAGGCTAGTTCAGGGGCAATATGAGGAAGTATTTTTTCACAGAGAGTGTGGTAGCTGCATGGAACAGCCTTCTTGAGGAGGTTGTGGGGTTTAAAACTGTGGGAGAATTCAAGAATACGTGGGACAGACATAAGGCAATTCTTGTGGGGGGTAAGAAGAAATAGGCTGTTGGTTAACTAAGATCTGCAGCTTATCCTGTAGGTAGGGAAATGGGCAGACTAGGTGGGCCAAGCGGTTCTTATCTGCCGTCAAAGTCTATGTTTCTATGTCTTCCCTCTCTCTCCTTCCCTCGAGGCTATACATATTAAGCTCCTTAAGTCTCTCTTCATATGTCTTCTGGTGCAGACCCTGCACCATTTTAGTTGCCCTCCTCTGGACTACCTCCATTCTGTCTATGTCTTTGCTGAGATTGGGTCTCCAGAACTGCACACAGTACTCCAGAGTGGGTCTCACCAGCTGTCTACAGAGGGAAAACAACTTCCTGTTTTCTACTGGTGATGCCTCTCCCTATGCATCCTAGTACCCCCCCCCCTTACTGCCCTCTCACATTGCTTTCCCACCTTTAGGTCATCTGATATGACTACCCCAGGTCACTTTCCATTTTTGTTGTTAGTATCTCCCCCCCCCATTTGTGACTCTTCCCCATGGTTTTATTTCTGAGTGCGTTACTTTGCACTTCTTAGCATTGAATCAAAGCTGCCATACATTTGACCATTCCTCCAGCCTTCCCAAGTCCCTTCTCATCCTTTCCACCCCACCTTGTGTATCAACTCTGTTGCAGATCTTTGTGTCATCTGCAAAGAGACATACGTTTCCTTCCAATCCCTCTGCAATGTCACTTATAAAGACATGAATGAGGACCGGTCCTAGTACTGAACCCTGCGGTACCCCACTAGTAACCCCCCTTTCTTCAGAGTGGACTCCGTTTACTATCACCCTCTGTGTCCTATTCTCCAGCCAATTCTTTACCCAGGCTTCCATTTTGGGACCCACTCCCAGGCTAGCCAGCTTGTATATTAATCTTTTGAGTGGGACTGTGTCAAATGCCTTGCTAAAGTCTAGGTAGGCCATGTCCACAGCCCCTCCTTGATCTATTACGTCGGTCACCCAGTCAAAGAAATCTGTTAGATACATCTGACATGACTTTCCCGATGTGAATCCATGCTGCCTTGGATCCTGTGCCCCTCTGGCCTCTAGGTACTCAACAATTCTTTCCTTCAGAAGTGATTCCATCATTTTCCCAATCACTGAGGTTAAACTAACAGGTCTGTAGTTTCCTGCTTCTGCCCTGCTCCCACTTTTGTGAAGTGGAATAACACCTGCTCTCCTCCAGTCCTTGGGTACCACCCCACCCTCCCATGATTTGTTAAAGAGGGTAGTCAGTGGTGTCATTAGTTCTACCCTTAGTCCTTTTAGAATTCTGGGATGAATCCCATCAGGCCCCATTGCTTTGTCCACCTTCAGTTTTAAGAGTTCTTTCAGAACCCTTTCTTCTGTGAACTGGCTGGTATCAACCCCCATATCTAGAGTGTTTCTGTTGTTTGGTTTTAGTACTTCCCTCTCTTCATTTGTGAATACTGAGCAAAAATATTTGTTTAGTATCTCTGCCTTTTCACTGTCACCTTCTATCCACCCCCACTCCCCTTTATTAAGCCTCACTATCCCTCCCTTGGTCTTCCTTCGCTCCCTGATGTACCTATAAAAGGTTTTATCCCCCTTCTTAACTGAGTTTATCTTTTCCTCGGTTTGGGCCTTTGCTGTTCTGACTGCCTTCCCTGCTTCCTTTTGCTTTAATTGATACAGTTCTCTGTCCTGCTCCTTCTGTGATTCCTTGTACTTCCTGAATGGTTTCTTTTTCTCCCTAATCTTCCTTGCCACCTCCTTTGAGAAATATAGTGGTTTCTTACATCATTATGTTTTGTTTATTTGCTTCACACAAAGGCTTTGTTGCCTCTGTGATGGCAGTTTTGATTATTCCCCATTGTTCTTCCACCCCTCCTTCCTGCCCATTTGCTAGTTCATTCCTTAGGCGCTCACCCATTCTGGCAAAGTCAGCCCTCCTGAAGTCCAGTACCTTTGTATGGCTTGACTCTACTGCTGTGTTTATCGTGAAGCATATTGTTCGATGGTCACTAGTTCCCAGATAGCTACCCACTTCTAAATCTGTGATCCTCTCACCATCTCCATTTGAGAGTACCAGGTCTAAGATTTCTCCCTCTCGAGTGGGTTCCAGTACTAGTTGTGTAAGGCATGTCCCCTGTAGAGCATCTAGAATGACCCCACTCTTAGAAGTGGCTGCTGCAAATGCACTCCAGTTAACATCTGGCATATTCAGATCCCCATCATCAATATCTCCCCTTTCCCTGCCATTTTAAGGATACTTTCTATCATTTCCTTGTCCATGTGTAACCCCTAGGTGGCGCTATCCCAAGGGCTACTACCCCTCCCTGCTTGGCTAGCAGCAGGTTAAGGGACTTGGGTTCTGAAATGGGTGCCTCCACCCGGAGATCAGGGTTGGTAGTGGTCAAGCTTACCTGGGCACAGCCCTCGGGACACTGTAACCCCCCTCTTTCCCCTCTAGTGGCCTGAACACTGTACAATAATCACTTTCACAATACCCCTGGTACACCACACAAGTACCCACACTGTTTGCACTTACCACCAGGGCTGGTTCCTCTGGCTCGACCCTGGGGACCTCCTGTAAAACAAGGTCATGCACAGCAAATTGCGATGGTACTGTACTTTGAGCACAAACTGAAACCACAGTCACATTACATGCAGAAAAAGTTAGATCTGATTTATTCAGGGGACTTGAACAAGGGAGGGGCAAAATCAGGTTAATTAGCTTAACGATTATATCACTCAAACAGTTATGCATGCGCTTTGAGTCCCTCCACACAGTCACACCTCTGGGTTCCCAGGTGGAGAAGAGATGGGCTAGCCAGGACTGTTGCCCGGGGTTGCAGCTGGTTGGGGCCCTGTGATGGAAAACACAACATGCACAGTACAAAATATTTGTAATCCGGAGTCAGAGGGCTCAGTTCGTAAAGGAAACGAAACAACAAGACAATCAGATGACACACCCAGATTAAGCTGTTGTTGCAGGGAGCTACCCTGGTATTTACTCAGGATACCCAAGACTGGACACAGGCTGGATGAAAATCGAGACTGCAGGTGGTTGATCTGGAAAGCCAGGAGAAGCAGGGCCCACACAAGTCACAGAGGCGTCGTTCCTGTTCAAGCGTGGAGCAGGGGGCTGATCCCCAGGCAGGTCTCTCGTCGATGGCTTCTCTGTGCAATGGGTAGTCTGGCTGGGCCAGTCTGGCAAGGCCCAGACCGCATGGAGACAAATTTGGATGCAATCCGTTTTGGGCTGGATACAGCTTCCAGCAAGCAAAAAACAGTTCACATAGTGGGGAACTAACTCACAACCCACTAGCAGCTCATAACACATTTACATGTACGGGAATTCTACTGTACTGGGCAAAGCGCTCCCTGGTCACAATCACAAAGTCTCTGCACACACACTGGGAGCTTAGGGGTAGCTGGAACTCCTGACAGGCCGATCGCATTTAGCAAAATCTTCAGTCTTCTTCAGGTTGAGCCTGACCCACTTCAGTAGCTCACGTTAGTCACACAAACTTGGATTTAGTCCAAAATAATTCTCTTCTCTCCCTCTCAGGAGCAGCTGGCTGACATGCAAGCCAAGAACTCAGCCCTTTCACAGTTTTCCCATGCGAATCCACTCAGGATCGCTGCCCAAAAATTACTTCAACTCTTTCTTGTTCAGCTTCCAGCTCAGAACTAACTGAAAACTGCAAGCAGCCTGGGACTTCCCCAAGATCTAAAAGGTTTGGTTGGCTGATTTGGCTGTCAGTCAAAGCAAGAGCTCCCCCTTCAGTTGCAAAAAAGGCGCAAAAAAACCCAAACTACAGTTCCTACAGATTTTGAATTCAGACAGCTCCTGTAATCCGGCTACATTTTAGGTCCCACCAGAACTGATTGGTCCAATTTGCAGTCCAGGACCAAGATAGTAGAGACAAACAAAACAGTCTTTGCTACAAAGAAAGCAGGTTAGACAAACTACATTATCATTATCACTCTAAATGATCTTCAGCAAATAGTTACATCTTTCAACAGAGTTCCATCTCATTCACACATTCATTAAGCATTACAGCTTGGACATTGCTTCCAGGCGCAGGACAGGTTTTGGTCTTGCTGTCCTGCAGGAAGTTCTATCATGAAGGATTCTGTCTTCTCTCCCTCTGTCTCCTCCGCCCTGAGCCATAGGGCCTCTGTACTGCTTGGGACTCAGTCTTGCCGGTGTCACCTGCTGCAAGAGCTCACTCTCGAAGTAAGATAGAACAGTTACATAAGAACTTACCGTAACATTTAATCTTCGGAGAAGAGCTCTTGCATTAGGTGCTGCTTCCCACACACCTTCCCCCTTGGGGATTCCTTCTACGTTTGCAGCTTGACCTTCTGACCTCCTCCTTGAGAGGAGCATCCTCGGCTCTCGATCCAACTTTTCACATGTACCAGAGTCTCCGGTGGGAGAACTAAGGTGACACTAGGGGACTTCCCCCTTTATTGTGTACATGATGTTGGGGGCAGGCTGATGTCGGGGGCGGTCCCCCACTGTATACTGCTAGCTAGAAGTTTTCCTTGGGGTCCTGGTGCTTGCCGGCTTCAGTCCTACTGGTGTCGCCTGCTGCAAGAGCTCCTCTCAAAGATCTACTGTTATAGTAAGTACTTACGTAACTGTAATTTTTTTCCCCAAGGTGGTCTCTTGAGTTCACATTAGACCTAGCCATCTTCCTGTTTATTTTCCTGAGTGTGCCAATCCAGGGGAAGCACTGCTCCATACATTAGATGTATGCAGAACTTTGAAGTATTATCTGCTTCAGACTAAGGAGTTCAGAAAGTCTAAGCAGTTTGTTTCTTTTACCCCAGGTAGAGATGGCACTTCAGTTTCTTAGCAATGTTTATCCAAATAGTTGGCAAATTGTATTGTGTTCTGCTACAAGTGTGGCAGAGAATTGCCTGGTGCTATCAAAGCTCATTCCACCAGAGGCATGTCTACCTCAGTGGCTTGTTTCAAAGGGGTCTCTGCCGCTGACATTTGGAGTATAGTCCACACTTTCACCAAGCATTACAGTCTGGACATTGCCTCTAGAGCCCGTGCAGGATTTGGCAGGGCTGTACTACAAGGATTCCTGTCTTGAGTTTATGGAGATCCAGCCTCCCAGACTGTTTATGCTTGTCACTGCTTGGTACTCATTCCTACGGTGTAAACTGATGACTGAGATATACCCCTGAAGAAGATAGAACAGTTACATAAGAACTTATTGTAACAGTAGATCTTCATGGAGATCTCAGTCATCAGGTCTGATTTCCCTCCCACCATCCCCCTCTTTGGGGCTCCTGTTTGGCACCTGGCTATCTGTTGTATCCACCTTTTTCTTTCTAGAGCTGGGTCCCTCTTTCTCTCCTCAGTTCCCCAGGCTGTGAGCCTTGCTCTCTTCGTCTCCGGAGGGAAAGATCTGAGGAAGGAGCGGGGCCATCCACGCCTATATAGGATTGATGACATCGGTGGATGCCGTGAGTTGTACTGCTGAAAATCTTCCATGTGGATTCCCCTTCACTGACGGCGAAGGTTCCTACGGTGTAACCTGATGACTGTGATCCCCTCAGAGATCTACTGTTATGGTAAGTATGTATGTAACTGTTCTTTTTCAAAGAGACTTTAAAGGCCTTCACTGAGTTGGCCATTTGGATGCTCAAAAGGATTGCTTTCCAGAGCAGTGGAGCTGTCACTCTGAAAGCTCTGTCCCCAGATAGTTTCAGTCTAGATGAGGGGGGGGGGAGGACAACGAGCAGGACTGCATCAGTGGAGTGGAGGGGGCACATGGGGTGAGAGGGAAGCAGGAGCTCTTTTAAGTCATCAAGACCAAGACCACATAGGCCCTTGTAAGTTAGCAAGCAGATCTTGAAGGTGATGCGCCACTGCACCGGCAGGACTGGTGCGATGTGCTCAATCCGTGAAGAGCCCACAATTATCTGGGCTGCACCATTCTGGACCAGTTGCAGGCATTGCATCAAACCTCCAGATAACCTGAGGTAAAGGGCATTACAAGAGTCTAAAGGAGATGAGTCTGACCCCAACTTCATCATTTCTGATGGTGGTGACAACTCTTTCTTTAGCCTAGACACTCCAGACTCAGTCCTTGGGTCCATGCCTCAGGAGGCTCCAGCTTTTCAGACTTTGCTTAAAAACATGCACTCTACACTTAATTTCAAGCCTACAGCCACTGACCAGATAAATGTCGCTGGTCAATCTAGTTCCTTCATGCAGAGTGTAGGAGCTTACGACCACATGCCCGTGAAATTATTTTAAAAGTTAAAAGATTTATGCATGTATACTTCAGAAAGAAACATCCCTGAACCCACCAACGTTTCAGGGTGTTGATATACCCCTTCCTCAGGGTGGAAGGCATTTCTGTAAATAAATTTAAACAATAGCCAGTATTAATACCAAGACTGTATAAAGCAACAGCTTATATTATTATACACCCTTATGTGCTCCAAAAATTAAGTTTTATAAACTTACATACATCAAAGAAGTAAGTACACACTTTAACTTCCTGTTGTCCTTGAAATTAATTGCTATGGTTGAATTAAAAGTGATAAAATTTTAGTAAATGAAATAACATTTTAACTTTTAGAGTAATTTCATGGGTGAGTGGTCCTGTGTTCATATACTCTGCATGATTCTAAGTGGCCTTTTAAGGAACAGACTACTCCCTGATTTGGTTTTTATTTGTACCTAGGGAAGAGCCATAATATTTTCTTGCAATCTAATTCCTTCTGATCTTACTTTGAGAGGGTTCCTACAGCAGGTCATAACATCTAGGACTGTGCCCCCTGGCATCAGGACCACACAGCAAACTTTTGCTAGCGATGTCTGGCGGGGGACCGCCCACCTGATGTCACGTGACCCTATATAGTGGGCAGTCCTCACACCCGCCTTCCAGTTCTTTCCCATTGACCAGCGCAAGGATCCCGTGGTGAACATTGCTCCAGTCGATCGCCATATTGTCTAAGTATTTTCACTTATTTTTTGAAGTTAGTCTTTTTCCATTAAATATTATGTCTTCACCTCCGACTCCAAAGTCCAGGAAGTGCAAAAAGTGTGGCACACAGATCCCTCACAAGGATGACCACCGGCGCTGCCTTTTCTGCCTAGGCCCAGGTCACAATACCGAGGCCTACCCTGATTGCAAACCCTTCATCTAGGCCAAACGCAGGCAGCAGGCCCTAGAAGCCCATCTTCTCAAATCCAGAATGGCCTTCTTGGAAAAAGAAATACAAAAGCTGAGGGAATCCGCTTCTTCTCCTTCAGAGCAAAAGAAGAAAAAGAAAGATAAAGAGAAGCATAGGGAGTGGGAACAGTTGGAGGACCAGGAGCAGGTCTCCTCCAGTAAGGTTGCCGGGCTCAAGACCGTGGCCCCAGTGACGAGCAAGGCCGTTTTCCAACCGCCTTCCCCGGTGACTGTCCAGGCTGCTTCCAAGACTCCAGGTACGTCTTCTTCTTCTTGGAGGCCCATTAAAACCTGGCACTTCTACCGATAAGTTGCCCACCGGCTCATCCGGTGAGCACCCAGTTATTACTGGTAAGTTGGACTCTGGATCTCCTGGAGCCCACCCGGTAGTCGATAAGATGGATTCCCGCCAAGAGAAAATTTACATGGCATCTGCCAATAAACCGGTCGGGGTTCCCCATCTGCCCAGCCACTCTTTTGATTGATAAGTTGGCCGCTGGGGCCTCTGGCGACCTCCCGATCGAAGCTCATCCATTGGGGGCTGACACTGACACACCCAATGTGTGGTCAAGCTTGCTGACCTCTGCTGGCCAGCCCTCCTCCCAGGTCCCCCCTGGACAGGAGCCTTCCCCTCCGCCTTCCCCGGTGGAACCTTCAGCCCCAGACATTACAACTGGGATGGATGGGGAAGAGGTTCCCCTGGATGTGGCTCTACCTTCCCCCACTCCAGTGGTGGTACCCCTGGCCACGCCCTTGGATATTCTCCCTGGGACTCTGATGTCTAAACCAGTCCTAACACCGGTTCCAAGAAACCTCTGACTTCCGACGGGCCTTTCGTTAGCCCTGCCACCAGAGGTTCCTCCATCGGGCACTGTGCACCTAATGCCTGGTGTGCCACTGGATCCTTTCACCGTCCGGCCAACGGACCCACTGTCAGGGCCCTTATGTCTGCCCGTGATGCCAGTGAACCCAATGCCAGACCCTCTGACGTCAACTTTCCCGGTGCCAGATAATCTCCCAGGCCCTTTGATGCCTCCTTTGAATCAGGGCCATCTATCAAGCTACCGCCCTTATCCGGGTTTTCCAACGTCTGGTTACCCACCGTTGGGCCTGACTATGACCCTCTTTTCACAGGGATATTATCCTGGGTATCAAGGTTCTACTCCACCTTTTTGCCAACCACCCGGATACCCTGCCCCTTACTACCCGGGGATGGGCACCCATTATTATCAGCCTCCTCCTCCGCTCCCTCCTCCTTCACCACAACAGGACTTTCAGTCTGTGACTCAGTCCTGGTGGCAGGAAGCCAGATGCCAGCTGTTTTCTGACCTGGATAAAAGGATGCTGGCACAGTGGCTACCCCCACTCCCTATCTCCTGTGGGTTCTTTCCAGTCTACAACTGTGGACATTTCCGGAGGGGCCATGCAGGAGATCACCTTACCAGATGTCAGAATCTCTGATAAGAGATGAGTCTTGAGACTCAGAGGAGGATTCCTCTGATTCTTCTTCCAGAGAGCAGTCCAGAACCACAGGAGCCAAGAGCAAGGAGTTGTCAAAATCACCTCCATAAGATGCCTCCTTCACAGAACTCCTCCACGTCATCCAGCAGGCTAATGGTTGGAATGCAGAAGAACAAGACCCCAAACATAAGTATCTAGCTGAACACATAGACTTGAAGGAGGTGTCGACAGTTCCTATTCCTCCATGAACCACTCCCCATGAGGACCTCACTACCACAATTTGGCAGTTACCCCATTCTATTCCGGCCGTCCCGAAAAAGGCAGACTGGATTTACCGTACACCGGAGGGCGTTGCATATCTGGATTCTCAACCCAAGGCAGATTCCATCGTAATAGCAGCTGCTCACGATTGTATGGCCAAGCCAAAGCACATGAGTACTCCCCCCCGATAAAGAATCTAGGCAGCTTGACCAGTTTGGAAGAAAAATCTATGCCTCTTCTACCTGTGCTCTTCGTCCACTCAACTACATAGCACACATGGTCTTCTTCCAGAAGACCACTATGGCCATACTGGAAGCTCGTCTCCAGAATGTTGAGGACTCTGACCTCAGGATGGAACTGACTAAGGACCTATGTCTATCCAAGATCTCTTGCAGTCATGCACTTAGAGCCACTTACGACACAGTAGATACAGTGGCTCGTTCCTCCACCTCGGCCATGTGCATTCGGCGTCATGCTTGGCTGTGTATCTCTGGGCTTTCCCCCTGACATACAGGCAGCCATCCAGGATACCCCTTTTCGAGGATCAGTTGTCTTCGGTGGAGACACCAAAGACATAATTATGGGCCTTCAGGATAGTGGACAAGCCCTAAGGTCTTTCAAATCCTTGTACAAGGCGGACACAGCCCTTTCAGCACCAGCAGAAGAGGCAAGGTAAACAACCCTTCCCCAGGCGCCAGAACAAAAGGAGAGCACCGGGGTCAGCAGTCACTTCAACCCCCACCCCCAAAAACCAGAGGACAGCCGGGGGAGTCCATCCCTCTGCCTCCGGATTCGTTCGGACCTCCTACTCCTTCACCTCCCAGCAACGTGGAGCAGGTGGGAGGAAGGTTTGCCCTTCACCTAGTGGAATAGCAGGGCATCATGTCAGATTCTTCGGTCTTGCAACTAGTGTCAAGAGGCCACACCATTGAGTTTCTGGAAATACTTCCAGACTCGCCTTCAGGTTGATCTCGCTATTCCCCAAACCAGGCCTTTCTGGTCGAGGAAGAGATACTGACCCTACTGCAAAAGTCAGCCATAGAGCCAGTCCTTTGGGCACAAAGAGGGGAAGGGTTTTATTCCCATTTCTTCCTAGTCCCCAAAATGATGGACGACCTCAGACCCATCCTGGACCTCAGCCAACTGAACCTTTTTGTGGAATATAAAAGGTTCCGTGTGCTGACAGTACAGGGTCTTCTGCCCTTACTATATAGATCATTGGCTCTGTGCATGGACATGATGGATGCCTACCTGCCTATCCCAGTGTTCCCCGACCACCGCCGTTTTCTGTGTTTCCTTTTCCATGGGGAGCACTTCCAGTTCAAAGCCCTACCCGTTGGCCTTTCCTCAACATCCAGGGTCTTCACCAAGTGCCTAGTGGTGGTGGCAGTGGCTCTTCACCATTGGGGCATTGCAGTGTTCCCATACTTGGGCAACTGACTCTTGGCGGCCCCCTCCAGGAGCAGTCTAGAGGAATCCCTGTCCTTCTTCCTGGATCTCTTTGCTCGACTGGGGATTACTGTCAACTACCCCAAGTTGTCCCTGGTTCCCTCCCAATGCCTCCAATTCATTGGAGCCATATTGGACGTGGTCCAGAGCAAGGCCATCTTGCCATCGGGCAGAACGGATACTCTGCGGGAGCAAGTCAGTCTGTTAATCTCCTCCAGACATATTCCAGACAGGGCATTCTTACGTCTTCTGGGTTTGATGGCAGAAACCATTGCCATGGTCCCGTTCACCAGGTTACATGTGAGAGTCACCCAATAGACTTTATGAGTCCAGTGGGATCAGCATTCAGACGATCTGAATCATCCAGCCTTGGTGTCGCGTGCACTCAAGAAGGATCTCCTTTGGTGTTGGGATCCTCAAAATCTGTCTCGGGGGTTACCTTTCAGATCACCCCCTCCCTCCTGGACCCTGACCACAGATACCTCGAGTCTGGGTTGGGGGCCCACCTGGGAGATCATCAGACATAAGGGACTTGATCCCAGGTGGAGGCATATCTCCATATAAACATCCTGGAGATGCGGGCAGTTCTTTACGACCTTCAGGCCTTTCAGCCCCTCCTGTCTGCGGAAACACTGCTAGTACAGACAGACAACATGTCAGTAGTCTGGTATGTCAACAAGCAGGGAGGCACCCAGTCGTACCCCCTTTGCAAGTAGGCAATGCGAGTGTGATACTGGGCAGTCCAACACGACCTGTTCCTCACAGCCGTACAAGTCCCAGGCGTACAGATCATCCTGGCAGACAGCCTCAGCTGGACAACGGCACTAGCTCATGAATGGGAACTTCACCAGGATGTAGCAGAACTTCTATTCCACCATTGGGGAAGGCCAGAGATGGATCTCTTTGCCTGTCCATCCAACGCAAAACTACCCAGTTTTTGCTCACTCGTTCAAGGGCCTGGTGTTATCTGGCAAGACACGCTGTCTCTTTGCTGGACAGGGAGGTACCTGTACGCTTTACCTCCCTTTCCCATTCTACAGTGTGTCCTACTGAAACTTCAGGCAGAGGGTGCTCAGATGCTCCTGATAGCCCCCCTCTGGCCTAGGCAGATTTGGTTTCCACTCCTACAACAGCTAACCATGGAACCCCCAATGCCCCTCCTGCTCTAACATGATCTGTTGACACAGGAACAGGGCAGACTGGTGCACCCAGGACTCAGGTCCCTCCATCTTCATGCATGGCTCCTTCAAACATAATTATGTCACATTTTGGAGTCTCCCAGAGGGTCGCTCAAGTCTTAGTAGAGGCAGGAAAACCTTCTACTAGGTCTACCTATGCTATGAAATAGAAGCGTTTTTCCATTTGGGCAGCCGCCAAGGGTTGGGAACCCTTTTCCTGTTTCCTGTTCGGTGCTCCAGATAATGGAGTACCTCTTGGCTCTGGCCTAAGCTATTCCTCTCTGAAGGTCCACCTGTCTGCTATTTCTGCTTATCATACACTGGTGGATGGGAAAACTGTGGCACAACTGGAGATCCCCAAAACCTTTTTGAAAGGGATTCTCCACTTGAAGCCCCCTATCCACAACCCTACCCTGCCTTGGGATTTGAATTTTATTTTAGAAAAGCTTACTTTGCCTCCTTTTGAACCGGCGGTAAGCTGTGAGATGTGCTATCTATCTTGGAAGGTGCTCTTTTTAGTTGCAGTTACTTCTGCTCAAAGGATTTCTGAGCATCAGGCCCTGATGTGTAAGGAGCCTTATTTCATTTTTCACAGAAACCGGGCGATCCTGAGAACAAATCCTAAGTTTCTTCCCAGGGTGGTTTCTGAGTTCACCTTGAATCAGACCATTGAGCTACCAGTGTACTACCTTATTCATACGAATAATGGTGAGGCTCTTTTACATACACTGGATGTACATAGAATTTTGTGGTACTGTGTCCATAGCACCAAGGAGGCCCTCAAATCAGATCATTTGTTTGTTTTCTTTTCCCCCAGAACCCTGGGGTCAGCAGTTTCGAAGCAATTCTTGTCCAAATGGTTGGCTAACTGCATCCGTTTCTGTTATCAGAAGTATGAGAAACCTCTTCCAGGGGAGGTCAGAGGTCACTCCACTAGGGGAATGGCTGCTTCCGTAGCTTTCCTAAGAAATTTGCACCTCAGCAACCTGGAGTTCAGTCCACACTTTCACGAAGCATTACAGTTTGGACATTGCCTCTAGGCATAGAGACGGCTTTGGCCTAGCCATACTGCAGGGTCTGCTGTCTTAGACCTGCTTTGGTCAGTCTGTTATCCTTCCTCCTCCCTTGTTTCAGTGGTTTCACTTAGGTTGACTGCTTGGGATTCAGTTCTATGTGTTATGACCTACTGCAGGAACCCTCTCGAAGTAAGATAGTACAGTTACATAAGAACTTACCATAACAGTAGATCTTCAAGAGAGGTTCCTGCAGTAGGTCACAATTTCCCTCCCTCCTTCCCCTAAGTTTTTCAGCATGTTCATACAGGCTGTTCTGGATTGGGCTCTATGATGTCCATCCTTTCTCCTATCATACCCTTTTGGGTCTCTGGTGGGAGAACTGGAAGTCGAGCGTGGGGACTGCCCACTATATAGGGTCACACTGACGTCGTCACATGACGTCGGGTGGGTGGTGCCCCACTAGACATTGCTAGCAAAAGTTTACCATGTGGTCCTGACGCCAGGGGGCGCAGTCCTATATGTTATGATCTACTGCAGGAACCTCTCTCGATAATCTACTGTTACAGTAAGTTCTTGCGTAACTGTACTTTCCTTCTGTGTTTGAAACTGTCTGATGCAGTCTGGAGTAGGCCTGCTACAGTGGCATCCATCTGTGGGCAGGCTGACAAGAAGTTCTCTGCCCAGAAAGATAAATCAGTGTATGTTTCTTAACCCATAACTGATGCCATTGTCATCTTTGCAGAGAATGACAAGGCCATAATTCCCCAAGAGGTCACTGTACACCCTGTTAACGGAGAGTTGCGCAAGATTGACACTATGGGCAAATGTGCCCACACTTCAGCAACCCTGGGCATGAGAACTGCCAGCTAATAAGGGCATTTTTTTAAGTGAGTGTACCCTTTGAAGCAAACTAAAGTCCCTGGCAGAGTGTCTGCCAGATTCAGAGGCTAAATATGATATTGGAGGTCTTGAGTCCAGCTGTCACCAGCTTAAAGCCTCTGTGGATGCCTTTGATACTGCATCTTATTCAGCTACTGCAGGCATTTGCATCAGGCAGCATTCTTGGCTGCAGACTTCTGGCATTACTTAAGATTTCCAAAAACAGGTTAAGAATGTTCCCTTTGATTAAACTTTATCTGTTTGGACAGCAGGTGGAGAAACCTCTTGATGTGTCTAGTGAATCAGGAATGACCCTTATGACACTGAGGTGCTGGACGCCACACCTCACACCACGCTGGCGACCCGGGTTCGGGAATGAGCCCAGGCCACTGGGGGTCGGCGAGGGGGGGATTGAGCATCTGTAGGACTGCTCTCTTTTCCCGGGGAGGGTTAGGGAGAAGCGCTTGCTCCTGGAGCGGCCTCTGGTGGTGAGTTAGGGGCGCCAGCGTGCAATGCAGCGGACGCACCAGGGGTGGAGTTTGTGGCTCTACGTTGCCTTGCTTGCCGCACTCCAAGGAGACAAGCAAGAAAAAAGTCAGAAAAAGCCTCACACCCCTTCGGTGAGATGACGGTGGCCCCAGGGACTCTGCCCACATCCCAAGCGCTGGCCCAATGCACCCAGGATCGTCCTTCACCCCCCCCAACCCGACGACTGATCAGGTAGGCACCTCACACTTAAGGAGTTTACCACCGAGGAGGACGGAATCAGCCCCAGAGATGGTACTGGGGCTCGAGCCTGCCTGGGGGTCATTCGGGGGAGGGGATCATGGGAGAAGCAGGGGTTCAGGCTGGGAGTAGGGCGGGATGTCGAGTGGGTACTCCTGAAGGATGCACGAAGGGTGTGGAAGAAAATAAAGTTAAAAAAAAAAAAAAAAAGACTTCCAGGCCAGCTTCTTTTAACACTCAGAAGGGCAAAAGACATGGTTCCTTAGAGAATAAGCAGTCCTTCTGTGGCAAGGGCAGGGGAGCCCAAAACAAATTTCAGTCTCAGAAAAAGGTGCAGTCAAAGGCACAGGTTCTGAAAGCAACTAGAGCCACCCTCTGAAGCTCTGGCCCCAGTCCTGCCTCGGCTGCCTGAAGCAGACCTCTCCTCCCCTGTTGGGTGAGGGGGGGCACACCAGACCCAGTTTTACCATCACTGGGAGTTCATTATGATGGGCAAGTGGGTCCTCAGGATCATCCAAGAGGGATACTTCCTGGATTTCACGGAAATCCCTCTGGACTGTTCACCCAGAAGGCAGCTCCTCATATCAGCTCATATGTCAAAGCTTCTGTCACAGGAGATTGCAGGCCTTCTTAGCAATAGAGCAGTAGAAATAGTTCCAGAGTCAGAACAAAACACAGGCTTCTACTCCCACTACGTCCTGGTACCAAAGAAATCAGGGGGCATACGTCCCATTCTTGACCTCAGAAACCTGAACAAATTCATGGACTGAGGAAAATTCAAAATGATTTCTCTTGGTTCTCTGGTTTGGTTAGCTTTCCTGGATATGCAAGATGCATGCCAGCACCTACTGGTACACCACAGCCACCACAGATACCTGAGCTTTGTCATGCTGGGGCAGCATTACTATTTTGGGGTACTACCCTTTTTCACTTTCCTCTGCACCTCAAGTCTTTACAAAATGCTTTGCAGTACACGAAGCACACCTTTCCATACCTGGATGATTGGCTGATTGTCAGGCAGGAGACGGAACAGGCATTGGCCACTGTCTCTTATTTCCTCGCCTCAGTGCGGGTTCTGCTGAATCTCAAGAAGTCTCACCTCCAGCCCTCACTGCAGCTACTATTCATAGGAACTCTTGAGGATACAACCAAGGCCCGGGCCTTTCTTACAAAGTGCAGGCTGCAGGCAGTTCTGCAGGTGGAATGCTACATCATGGAACACAAGACTGTGTGGGACCTCTGCATGCTGGGGCAAATAGCGTCATCAGTGTTTACAGTGCCCCTGGCAGGGTTGCACATGGGAACAACTCAGTGGATGCTCAGTGCACAGTTGTCACTAACATCACACCCTCAGACTTACCTCATTCAGGTAACCAAGCCCCTGGTTCAGTCACTCACATTGTGGTAAGTGGAGGACAGTCTTCTCCAGGGATTCCCTTTCTCCCCACTGGAGCCTCAGGTGACTCACCATGGGTTCCTCCCTCGTGGGATGGCGGGCCAGTAGTCAGGGCCTCCAAACACAAGGTGTCTGGGACCCATCACGGACTCACTTCCACATCAGTGTAGTGGAGATGCAAGTTGTTTTTTTTTTCTTTGTTTTTTGTTAATCCTTTTTTTACCTGCCACCTCAGTCTGCTTCACGTCCCGGCATCCATCCCATCCAGCCGCCGTCTGGTTTGCCACGGCCCCGAAGAACCCTCACTGCTAATTACCCCTGCTGCTTGCCCCCCGCGATGGGATGGCGGAGAGTCCCCCTTTCTCCCCACTGAACCAGGATCCAGTAGCCACAGTGGAGTCCCCAGGCCATGCGTCCCTTGACGGCCATCAAGCCACCACGAATATGCGCCCTATTTCCAGATTTTCTTGTGCATGAGAGGGGCAGCAGTCCTGCAGGTGCTCAACTCCTCCTCGCCCCTGCCGACCCCCAGTGACCCGAGTCTGTTCCTGAACCCGGGTCGCTGGTGTGGAGCGAGGTGTGGTGTCCAGTGCCTCAACCCTCAGCACCACCAGGTCGGCTATATAAGTTGTTTTGTACGGCCTGAGAGCCCTAGTGGACCTAGTTGGACACAGAACAGTCCTTCAAAAAGACAAGAAGCAAGGAGAAGCACACTCTTACCTTTTTTGCAGGGAGGAAATGAGAGAGTGGGAATGGTGCCTGGAGCAGGGGATCCTGCTTCAAGCAGTTTATCTTCTAGGAGTACAAAATACTCTGGCAGATGAGCTCAGCCAAACACAGACCAATCCTCATGAGTGGCCACCAGCTCCAGACATTGTGAGATCACTGTATGATGAGTGGGGTACTCCAGATGTGGGTCTTTTTGCATCACCCTCTGAACACCAGACTGCTTCGATTCTGCTCCAGAAATCCAGGAAATGATGTTTTCTGTCTGGATGCATTGAGTCTGCAATGGCAAAATGTTTCCATATGCATTCCCACAAATCCCTCTCACGCAGAGGGTATTGCTCAAATTGGAAGCAGATGGGGCAAGATGATACTGGTGGCCCCCTGCTGGCCTCAACAGGTATGTTTTCCTCTGTTAATAAAAAACACAGCAGAGCCCACAGTAGGCTGCACTGTGCTTGGAATGCTCACAGTAACGTTAGAATACTAGCACAAAAAAATTGGGTACTAGCTTCCTATCTGCAAGTAAAGACACTGCTCCACAATAACTTCATTGAAAATCAAGGTTTATTTTGGTGGCAACCTGACAAAGGCCTTTGAAACATGAATCTTCTGAAGCACATCAGGTGTGCAGTTATGTTTGTTATATTGGCACCAAACTAAAATTCAATTTTCACTGACATTACTACGGCACAACATCTTTACTTGTAAAGAGGGCGTGAGTGTCCAATTTTCCCTATTAAGCAGACTGTCAGTCAACAAACCAAGGATTCCTTCACTCAGGACGGACTTGCTAACTCAGGGTCACCTAGTCCATCCCAGCCTGCACTCCCTTCATCTCCAAGCCTGGCAGCTAATGAGATAGAAGTGAACAGGTACAAGGTATTTCAGAGGGTCTCTGAAATAGTTTTAGCTGTGTGTAAACCTTCCACTAGGAAAACTTGCAGAGCCAAATGGAAAAGATTTTCCATCTGGTGCTTCAAAACCCGCATGGATCCTTTTGGGTGCCCACCTGTAAAGGTTCTGGAGTACTTGGTAGACCTTTCTGATGTTGGCCAACAGTATTTCACAGTAAAGATCCAGCTGTGCGCCATATCTGCATACCAGGAGCTCATAGGTTCCCTTGACCTGGCACAGCTGCCACTGTTTAGAAACCGATGGCTGCCTGAGATATCAACCTTATGCTAGATATGCTCACTCGCAAGCCTTTTGAACCTTCTGTGATGTGTGATGTGTGACCTGAGGTTTTTAACTTGGAAAGCGGCATTTCTGGTGGTCATTACCTACGGTCACAGAGTGTCTGAAATCCATGCCATACCCTGGTCACAGATCCTCCGTATATACTGTTTTTCATAAGAACAAGATAGACCTTCTTCGAGTATATCTCTGCCACTAGACCACACATATGGAACTATAAGCTGTCAGTGTCAGGACCACTCAGAAACATTTTGCTAGCCAGGGGCAGCCCTCAGTGATGTGCAGCATCTATGCGTATATAACGTAGGCTGCCCCATGACTCCTCAGGTTTTTCCCCCACCGTCGATCTTCCTTGTCAGACCTGCAGAAGGAAATGCCATTAACATAGCCATTGCCATTTGTTATTTTTTCTTTCCTTAGTATTCTGTTTGCCTCCATAGTCGAAAGAGCCTTTAGTATGGTATTTTAAGTGCTAAGATAAGATTTGTAAAGAGGGCACATACGTAGTTTGTGTGTGCTGTTTGGGCCTGTCTCACAACATGAGGACTTGTAAGATTTCCCAGAGTATCAACCAGACTACGGGGTGACGTTATAAGAAAGCTCTATAAAATTTACTTGTATTAATGACACTGAAAGCCATGGAGAAGAAAAAAGGTTCAAAATCTGCTTTTCCCTTACCATCGGCTGAAAAGTGGACGAAGTCTAAGGATAGGGACAAGGATCTGTCATCATTGTGGGCCTCCTCGTTGTCCAGCCATAAGCACAGACACAGACTAAAGGACAAGTCTGTTTTGCCAGTGAGGTCCTGGTCACCATTGAGAAAAGGTATGTCCTTATCAGTGCCCACTCCAGTGGCGGCAGCTACAGCCCACCAAGGTCGGGGCTTGGCTTAGGCACTGCCGTATCTACTATGAATGGTGTGACACTATTGTTGGGCTAGGGCCCACTAATGCAGGTAGTCTTGGCCCTTTTGCAAGTTGCCATCAACTCCCAGGCTGTGCTGGTGTTTTCTGAAATGATTTGACGCATTCTGCCAGGCTTTCCAGTGCAGGCAGTTATTACTCCAATGGGACCTTCTGGCACTCAGCCCCTGTCAATGGGTTTCAATAGCACACCACAGATTCCTCTCTCTCAGCCACCACCAATGTTGCAGCTCATTCTGTGGCTCCCGTCATTGATCGTGCTGATGATGAAAGGGAATGTAATCCTGACCTCTTGGACTTGGAGGAGGAGGATTTGGAAGAGGAATATGATGGAGTACTATTTTTGGAGGGTCCCACTCACTCTAGTTCTACTCTCTCATCCTGTAGCGAAGACTGGTGGTTAATAGTTTGAGATCTCATCCTGAGGACCCATCTTTCCAAGCCATGATGCAGCAAATGCAGTCTGCCATGAATTTTGTTGTGGAAGAGGAAGATTCCACTAAAAGGAATCTCATGGAATTTTTGGAGATGCCCTGCTTACCTTCCATTATCATTCCACCTATATATCCTGCATTAGAGGATGCTACTTTTATTGCATGGTACAGAACAAACTCACTGCCTGCAGTTCCTAGAAAGGCTGACAAGCAGTATCCTGTACCATCTGCTAAGCCTTTTGCTAACCAGCCTGAAACTGCCTCTATGGTCATAATGGTTGATCATGATAGGTCTAGATCCCCTAAACATATGAGTATTTTGCCTCTTGATAAGGAATCTGGGAGGCTGGATGTGCTGGGCAAACCTCTGTATGACTGGGCCTAAGGATTGCAAACTGACAGGCTCACATGATCAAATATCAGAACATCTTGTGGAAAGCTACTCATACTACTGCTCAGGCTTTGTCTGATGGCTCTGTCAAGACTGATATGCTTAAAACATTGTTTACTGGTGCTACAGTTGGCAAACATTTACTGCACTCAGCTTATGATGTGTCCAATGCTTCTGCCAGGGCTGCAGCTTCTGGCATTTGCACGATTCTTGGCTTAGAGTTGGTGGCTTTGCCAATGATGTGCAACAGGCCGTTCTGAATGCTCCTTTTAAAGGGTCAAAACTGTTTGGTTGTGCTGTTTGGCTATTTCTGGTCTGATCTTCAGGAGGAGCTGAGAGGGATCATAAGGTGGGCTTTCTTGGCCCCCTCCTCCCCCCAATGATTACTTCAGAGATGACCAGCCAGACGCAGGTGCAGCCAGGTTTCCAGCCCATGCCAGCTGCCCCGAGCTGCCTCTTAGGTCCTGAGATGGGCGGAGCATCCATGGACTGCCAAAACTGTACTTTTCATCACCTGCCTGTGGTGCATATTCTGGTCCAACCTTCAGTAGGAGCTGCAAGGAGTCATGAGGTGGGCTTTCTCAGCTCCCCCACTGATAACTGCAGAGACGACCAGCCAGCTGCAGGTACAGCTGGGCCCCCAGCCCATGCCAGCTCCCCTGAGTTGCCACTTAGGTCCTGAGGCGGGTGGAGCATCCATGGACTTCCAAAGCTGTACTTTAAATTGTTTGTCACCTACCTGTGGTGCACATCCCAGTCTGATCCTCAGGAGGAGCTGTGGGAAGTCATGAGGTAGGCTGTCTGGGCTTCCTCCCTCCTCCCCCAACGATCACTGCAGAGATGACCAGCCTGCTGCAGGTATAAAATCCAAACTACAACAAGCAGCGCTCGAACGAAAGAGGGGTTCATAACCAAAGGGAGACAACCCTCAATATGCAACAAAATAGCCAAAAAGGTTGTGCTTTCAAAGGAAAATGACAGAATTCAGTTACGAGCTAATGTTCACATTTATTTATTTATTTTTTTTTACTTCTTTATTTTATCCCCCGCCTACCGAGCATGTTCCATCCACTCCTTTGGGCAGCCAGTCCTGCCGTTGCCTCTACCGTCGACCCGCCATCCTTGCTGCTCCAACGCTCCACTGACCCGGCCTATCCCTTCACTGAGGGGGCCCTCTTACCCCAGAGAGGGCAACAGGGATGGGAGATTAGAGTGCCTGAGCACTCTCTTGCTACTTGGTGGAGTGTGGATATTGCAGTCTGGATGCTTTGTGGCAGTGAGGCGCGGGGAGGTGGGGCTGCCGTCATCGGGTCAGAGACGTGCCATTTTCATGTTTTCTGGATAGTCTGCATTGCGACACTCCTTGTAGTGCCTCCGGTCTCCACTGGGGGCCGCTACAGAGCGAAGTGCTTTCCCAGCCCACCCCAGGAGAGGAGAGCAGTCCCCAGGACACTCAATCCTCTCCTCCCCTACTAGCGACCGAGTCCATTCCCAAACCAGGGTCGCCGGCGTGGTTGGAGGTGTGGCATCCAGCTCCTCAATCCTCTGTGCCACTGGGCCGGTGTTCACATTCATTAAACCTCTTGTGGAAGCCCCTAGCATCTTGGCAAAGTGCCTTCCAAAGGGCGTAGTTGCAAAGACATCCAGCACACATTTAAATATAAATTCCAATGTGACATCACACAATAATTACCCAATCAACAAGCAAAAAACTTTCACATACTGTTTCAACTTATAAGAAAACTGTGTAATGCTACTTCAAATTCATATGCAGCCCAGAGGCAACAGAATATTAGAGATGACTAACTGTATACTACATATTTATAGTGAACTAAATTATGGATTTTCATTTAACAAGGGGTTCTCCTAGCCTATGCCCCCCTGGAAGGCACTTTGCCAGAGCGCTAGGGGCTTCCACAAGTGGTATAATAAATGTGAACATTTGTTCGTAACTGAATTCTGTAATTTTCTTTTGAGAGCGCAACTTTTTTGGCTATTCTGTTGCAGGTATAGCCAGGTCCCCATCCCATTCCAGCTCTCTCGAGCTGTCACTCAGCTCCCAAGGTGGGTGGAGCATCTTCCTACCTTAAATGAAGCTCGTACACTCTAGCGGGCCAACATACTAAGGGCCATGAAATAAGGGTTTCTACCCTGGGCGTTGTCCATTACGATAGCCATCACCCAGAGATTCTGAACAATTTCCACCAGACTGGCACATCGCTAACTAATGACAAGAGGTCTCCTCCCGTGAGCTATCACAAAAATCTGGGAGGTAAGTGAGTCTGCAGATAGTACTACTCCATGAGACAAGTGACGCTGGACAGTGTCAGCAAACTAGGTTAAAGGTACATTGGAGCCGTTTGCTTTCACTAATAGTTGAAAGATAAATAAGATGTTCTTCATCTGACTACATTGGACTCTCTGTCCTCTTTTAGTGTAGTGTAGTGTAGCCAAATGACCACTGCTATTAGTGCCTTATTCTTACAGAAAGTAAATTGTGTTATCCATATGATTGGTTGCATTGACTTCAACAGTCTGTATATTGTCTATAACTGCAGACAGACCCTGATTCTTGTTTCATAGGTGTTTCTGGCTACTCTCTAAGTGGAGTATTCTCAGTCATATTTGTCTTGTCATATTATATTTTTAAAGTGTTTTTTTTTTTTACTGCCATCTCTACTCCTCTGTCTCTATTTCCCACCTACGACATAAGCATATGGCCCACAGCTTAGCCTTCATTTTGAAATACTGGTTTGGGTCCCTCCCAGCCTATCTCTCCACTCTTCTTTCCCCCACTACTCGCACCCTTTACGCTACAGTTATTCCCACTTCTTCACCCTTCCTCATCCCCACACTTGACTTCCTCCTTTCACCTCTCCTCCCTCTGGAATCAACTGTCCTGTTCCATTCATCTCACCCCCCTCTCTCCCCACTCTTAAGCACTTGCTCAGACCCACACCTGTTACTACTTGCTGCTGCCCCCAACCTCCTAGCCCCTTCACCCCCCTGGTCCTGAAATAGCGTGCTAATAACTTCTGTTTTTCCTGTATGCTTGCCTTGCCTTTCTTAGTGTTGCTGCTGCTGTTACCTATCCTTATTTATGTAATTAAAAGCTGCCCAATTGCTATGCCTCATTTGTATATGCATCTTAATCAAATTTATATAAAAATGTAACTGTGTGCATACCTAAACCTAATTTGTTGTAGTGCTCTCACTAACTATATTATGCATTTTAAGTGCCATTATATAACTGTGTATCTCCCTTTGCTTGTATTCTGTCTTCCTATTCCCCGGGTTGCACCTGGAAATGGACCTCAGCTCAGTGTGCCTTTCTTGGTTACCAAATTTTAAATAAATAATCCTGCCTTGCACTACTGTTATTGCACGCTCTGTTCAAGTAATGCATGCTTACTTGCTGACTGTGGTCTGATATTACTTGGCTAGACTTATCTTGTTTCATCCCTAGGTGCTCTGTTCTTGGCCTGTATCTTCCCTGATCCTGCCTTCACCCTGCTGGAATTGAAATTGGAGGCTATCAGTAGCTGGTTACTTTTAGTACTTCGTTTCAGCCACTCTGTTCTGGCTATGGCACTGAAAGGTTTGCTTATTGCTGCCTTGTACCCACTGCTTTTCCTGTTGCTGGACTGTGTATTCATGCAACCAGATACATCCCTTGACTATGCATTCCAGTCTGGAGGCACCACCACTTCTAGAGGTCACACTCCCGTGTTTCTGGCCACCTCCTGCTAGCACTGCATGGGTTATATAGCTAGGGTAATTGTTATAAATTGTTCAGCTATCTGAGGCCTACAGTACCTTGACCTAACAGGATTGTCCCAAATCTCTGTATTAGGGCTCTGCTGCCTCTTTTGTTACTTATAACTGAGGTTTAATTGAAGCCTGCCCTAACCCTTCCAACTTTATGATACCCCCCGGACATAGGGTGGTCCCTTTGGCTCAAGTTGCAGAAGTTGGAAAGTTGGATAGCCCTGTATGCCGCTGACTCGGTTGCGATATCTTAGATATGGTTAAAATGTTATGTGCTCCCTCATGAGGTTAAAAAGGATAAAGTGGGAAAGAAGGGAGGGGGGGGGTCCTCATATACATAAAATCTTCACTGAATGTTACCCTGGGAGATCTCTCTCTGCCCATGAAGAGTCTGACCGTGAGGCCACAATTATAAAAATTCTGCTTGGGAGAGCTAAGCCCCTCTTTGTGGGTTGCATCTTTAACCTACCCCCGTCGGGGTGGCTGCTTCTGCTTTAGATGCTCTCTGTTAGTCAGTTGCTGATTGGCCACTAGGGGAAATTATTCTGCTTGGGGAATTTAATATAAATTGGTCTCCTAATATGTTTAATGGGCTAAAGTCAGCTGTGCTTGTGGCCCACCTCACCCAGCTAATCAGTGAACCGACAAGACTTAACAATAAGTCTGGCAACCACACTTTACTAGTCTGCGCCCTTGTCTCTAAACCACAAAGAATTAGAGCTGCAGAGATTTTTGCAGATTTTCTTAATGACCATTCCCCAGTCTTCTGCATATGGAAGAATAATATACCCAACCCACCTCCCAGGAATTTTCCGGCCCGGGATTTCTCTAAATTTGACCCTGGCTCCTTTCTGGCCTCCTTATTAGGCATCAACCGGGCTGCTATAAAAATGCTTGACTATTACTAACTCTGCCCTGGATTTCTTTTTTAGAAGTTTCCTATCGGCTGCTAGTTTCCATGACCTCCTAAAATAGGTCAGGGTTAAAGGCCAGCACTCCAAATGGCTAACCTCTGAACTACGGGAATGTTTAAAGCTCAGAGATAAGGTGTGGGGGCTTTTCACTCAACTGGCCTCATGGCAGATTTGGTCAGCCACAGGGTGCTTAGGAACATCTGCAAGAAAGATTTCAGATGTGCCTAGAGAAGTTACCTTGCTCATCTACAAAACAAAAATCTATCAGACCCAAAAAACTAATACTCTTCTCAAAGGCCACACTAACTCCTCAGAATCTGATGTGGTGGTGGATGGTCAGACTGACAGTGACCCCTTGGCTGCAGCCAGTCCATTTAACAACTTCTTCACTGAGAGATTTAAATCCCCCTCTTTTGGTCCTACCTCCCTCCATCCACCCCTCTTGGTATTATGAAATTTACCCTCAAGTTCCACTTTCTCATGGTCACTTGGAAGGAAGTAATAACAGAGCTAGAAATTTGTTTTAAAAAGTGGTGTAGCGGATGGATTACCAGTTCCCCAGATTTGGAATTCTGTCCCAGAAAGTGGTATGCCACCCCCTTTTTTTGTATACCTGCTATTAAAATGTCACCAACCATCTGTATATCCTTGTTTGACTAAATAAAAGGCAAAAAACAGGTTCTAAAAATTCTCCATTCATTTATTTTTCTTGATGTATTTTTTTCTTTCTTTTTACCTCATTTTTAGGTAAGGTGTTGAACTTCCACTTTATTCTGTGTATGTACAGAAAGAGTGATGCACAGAATGAATAGCAGCCAGGCATTTACATAGATTTTCAGAGTGCTTTTGCAGCACTGACTGACAGCAGTCTCATCACAGTTAACAATTGACAAGCAGCAAAAAACAGAAAATGTCTCTGAAATCCATGCAGTATAGACACTCACAGCAAAGTTGTGTATGATGCAATTTAACCCAAAAATGCAGCACAAAACCCTGGACAGTAATTTTGCTGTCGGTGATGACAGTGAGTTTATACACAGCTAAAATGTTCAAGCAGCAGTTGGCATTATCAGAATGAGTATCTTTTTGTCTTCTTGCTTTTTGTCTACCCCATCATGATAGAGGCTACAAAAAAATGAATCTGGCCAGTGTAAACAGAAGCTCATGATTCAGTTATCCGACATGATTTGTTATAGCACGTGACAGTACATCATAACTTTTCTTACTGTGACATGACCAGTTGGCCAGATTTTACAAATTTAAATTACCCTACTCCTAATCGTGATAGATTTATGTAATTTTTTTGTGAAATCCAGTTATGGCCAGAATACATAGATACATTGACAGTGTCGGCAGATAAGGGCCTATGGCCCACCCAGTCTGCCCATTTGAGCTTGTAAATTCAGTTTATGTTTTCCTGAAAGTCTGTTGCCCCTTACCCCTGACCTCCAGAATTCCTTTATGTCTATCCCATGCATTCTTAAATCCCGTGATTGTTTCAGCCCCCACCACTTCCTCTGGCAGGGTGTTCCACTTGTCCACCACCCGTTCTGTGAAGAAATTCTTCCTCATGTTTCCTCTGAATCGTCCTCCCTCCAACTTCATCCCATGCCCTCTAGTCCTGGAACATCTTTTTCGCTTAAAAATAGTGTATTCCTGCACCCTGTTCCTCCCTGTGAGATACTTGTTTGTCTCTACCATATCCCCTCTCTCCCTCCTCTCCTCCAGGGAGTACATGTTCAGTTCCTTCAACCTGTCTTCATAGGACTTGTGATGCAATCCATGCATCATCTTTGTTGCCCTCCTCTGAAACTTCTCTACCCTGTCTATGTCCTTACGTGGTATGGTCTCCAGAACTGTACACTGTACTCCAGGTGGGACCTCACTAGTGTCTTGTATAGCGGAATTATGACCTCCTTTCCCTGCTGGTGATGCCTGCCTATACATCCCAGCATACTATTTGCTTACCTGCTGCCTTATCAACTGTTTCCCTACCTTGGGGTCATCAGAGATGATAACCCCAAGATCCCTTTCCTGCTTGGTGCATGCTATATCCTCACCCCCAACTGATATATTGTGCCAGGGTTTTTGTGCCCCATATGCATTATCTTGCACTTCTTTGCATTGAATTTCAACTGCCAAACCCCTGACCATTCTTCAAGTTTCTGCAGGTCCCTTCTCATTCTGTCTACACCCTCTGGTGTGTCTACTCTGTTACCGAGCTTTGTGTCATCAGCGAACAGTGAAATTCTGCCTTCTAGGTCCTGTGCAATGTCACTGATGAAGATGTTGAATAGGACCAGTCCCAGCACTGATCCCTGTGGTACCCCACTGGTCACTTTTCCCCTCTGTGGAGTGACAGCCATTTACCACCACCCTCTGTGTCCTGCCACAGCCAGTTACCTACCTACCACACTACTGTCCTGCCACACCCATATTCCCCAGTTTGTGTAATAGTCTTCTATGTGGCACAGTGTCAAAGGCCTTGCTGAAGTCCAGATAGACCATGTCCACTGCCCTCCCTGATCCATCTCCTAGTCACCCAGTCAAAAATTCAACCAGGTTGGTCTGACATGACCTCCCTGGTGAAACCATGCTGCCTTGGGCCCTGTGGTCTATTGACAACCAGATGTTCCACCAATCTCCTTCAGTAGTGCTTCCATGATCTTCCCACTACCGAGGTGAGGCTGACTGGTCTGTAGTTCCCTCCTTCCTCTTTGTTCCCACTTTTGTATAAGGGACTACATCTGCTTCCTCCAGTCTTTGGGTACCTCCCTGTTTCCAGTGATCGGCTAAACAGGATAGCCAGAGGTTCAGCCACCACCTCTCTTAGTTCTTTAAGGACCCTGGGTGCACCCATCTGGCCCCATTGCTTTATCAACTCTTATTACTTCCAGTTCCTTCAGGACCCTTTCTCGTGTAAAGGGACTTGTGTCCATTTCTGCACCATTCTCACCCCTTGTACTCCCTTCAGACCGATTACCCTCCTCTTCCTCAGCAAAGACTGAGCAGAAATACCTGTTCAATATGTCAGCTTTACTGTTGTCATCCTCCACGTGGCTCCCATCCTCCCCCTTCAGTCTCACTATCCCTCCCTTTGTCTTTCTTTTTTCACTTATGTACCTGTAAAAGGTTTTGTCCCCTCTACCCACTGATTTTGCAATGTGTTCTTCTGTCTGAGCTTTGGCTTCCCTTACTGATCTCCCTGCCTCCCTTTGCTTCTCCTGGTACTTCTCCCTATCCCCTTCTGCCTGTGTCTTTTTATATTGCCTGAATGCAATCTTTTTGGCTTTCACTTTCTTAGCTACCTCTTTGGAAAACCATAATGGTCTCCTCTTCCTTTTCCTTTTGCTAACCTGCTTAATGCATAATTCTGTTGTTCTTGTAATCCCCATTTTAAATACTGCCCACTGTTCCTCAACCCCTGATTCCTGTCCCATTCCCCTTAATGCCTCTTTCAAGTATCTCCCCATTTTCCCAAAGTCTGCCTCCCTAAAATCCAGGATACGTGTTTTTGTGTGGTTTGGTTCTGCTCTTTGTGTGATTTCAAACCACAATGACTGGTAGTCACTGTTCCAGGTGCTCCCCACTGTTACCCCATCACACTGTCCCTGTTTGTGAGCACAAGGTCCAGTATTGCCTTCTGCCGAGTTGGTTCCATGACCAGTTGCTTGAGGAAGGCACCCTGAAGTGAGTCCAGGATAAATCTGCTCCTAGTTGATGCTGCTGCTGGGATGCTCCAGTCCACGTCTGGAATATTGAAGTCTCAACCAGTACTACCTCACCCTTGTCTGCCATCCTTTGGATGGCTAGCATCAACTCTATCTGTTTCTTCCTGCTGGGCTGGTGGTCTGTAGACCACACCTGTCGGATAGCTGTCCCATTTTCCTTTCCAGCTCCCACAGTATCTCTCCCCCATTTTGTTCCTTCTGGATCTCTGTGGCCCTTATGTCATTTTCACATACAGTACCACTTCTCCTCCCTTCCTGCCTGCTCTGTCTCTTCTGAATATGTTGTAGCCAGGTATGGCCATCTCCCAGTCGTGGTTATCATTACACCAGGTTTCAGTGATGGCCACAATGTCAGGTCTGACTGCACTGTGACAGCCTCCAGATCTTCCATCTTGTTGCTAAGGCTCCTGGCATTTGCACATGGCTTCCATGATTTGACCTCCCTAGGCTGTTTTCGCTGTTCTCTCCAGCCCTTCCTTGGTTGTCCTTTATCCCTGGTTCTCCTTGCTGTCTGCCCTTCTGCTGAATTTTGCCCTTTTCTGCCTATCCACCTCTTGGGCACTAATCTCCATCTTTTGCACACTGCTTTGCAGAGATGGCCACTCCTCTGGTTCACTGGTTCCACTGCTAGCTGTGGGGTGAGCAAGTAGGTGCCACCCTCAGCTGGCCTGCCACCCCCCTTTGCTAGTTTAAATGCTTGTCAATGTAGCATTTAAACTTATCATTGAGTCTTGGATTCCCTCAGGATGGATGCAGGCCGACAGGCTTGAACAAACCTCCATCCCTCCAGGTGGGTCCCCAGTCACCAGTGAATCCAAACCCTTCTCTCACAGCACCAGTTCTTCAACCATGAGTTAAAGTTCCTGGTGCATGCACTCCTGCTCTCCTTGCCTCTACTAGGTAGTACTTCTAGAAAGTGACAGAAGTAGCTACTTGCTTGAGACCCTCCCAATTTCCTAAACTCTTCCTGAACTTCCTTTGGCTCCCCATTTGCCAGGTCATTAGTACCTAGGTGGATAATGACATCCAGCTCACCCTCCCATCTTGCCTTCCCAGTGATCCCCAGGATCTTCCTTCCATCCCTCCATGCTGTGGCACCTGGTAGGCACCTCACCTCTCTGTCCTCCCCCTCCTGTGTTCCTAGCTGGATCCCTCTTATGATGGAGCCCCCACCAGGATTCGCTTCCTCCTCCTCTGGGGTCCACTGCTTTCCTGCTGAGGTCACCTCCTTGGCTAACCTCCCATCCTTTCCTTCCACTTCTCTGGGTACCTCTATTTGGTTGTCCTCGTTTGCCAGTGTGGCATATGAGTTCTTAGTGGAATAGGATCTGGGATGTGCCTCTGCCTGACAGCTCTAACCCTCCCTGAGCCCACTGTCATCCAAGTGCTCCTCGTTCTTGGCATCCTTTGAGGCAGTTGCATTGGACTGGGTGGTCTCTGGATAGGGGTGATGGTACTCCTGACCCAGTTTACTTCCCTCTGAGTCTGGCTACCTCATCCGCAGTCCAGAGAGATGCATGCAGATAGGGCAGCACCTCAGTGTCCAGAAGGTCTGCCTGAATATGGCTGCCCCACAGCCACTGCATTGCACCTCTCCCCACATTATACTGCAATTATACTGCTATTCCACTACTTGTCTGCTACTGAAGCTCTCCTAGTTCCCTTTTTATTAATTTACTGTCCTAAAAATCCTGCCACTGATCCTCAGATAATTTTTTCTTTAAAAAAATAAATAAATGAGTCAAAACACTTGTGCTGAGGGTGGGCTTCTTCCCCATATGCCCCTCCTACTTCCACCCTTACTATACCTGTGTTTAGCTCCTGTCAATCAGATTTAATAGGGCATATAATTAGAGTTGGGGAAGGGAGGAAGTTTAAAGAAAAATAGCAATTACCAGTTACTCTAAAGCACTGAATTGAATATGTTTCCTTCCTTCCCTTTCTGGCTTCTTCTGAGAAAATAAAACTCTACTTGCTACCTCAACTTTGACTAAGCCCCACCTCCAGTTATCATGTAGCTGAGTCAGAGGCCAGACAATTAACACCCTTCACCCAACTACAGGGCAGTCAGACAAGCCAAGATAAAATTTGCAGCAATTAAAGACAGCACAGAATTACACCACCACTACGTTTTAAATTTTCAACAACCCAAAAACAATTCTAAGTAAAGACAACAAAGAAAGTACAGTGTCACTAAAAGCCCACAATCTAAGTTTAAAAGAAAAATAGCAATTACCAGTTACTCTAAAGCACTGAATTGAATATGTTTCCTTCCTTCCCCTTCTGGCTTCTTCTGTACTGTTCAGTTAACAGATTTGCTGTGCTGAGTGGTCCAGTAAGCCACGTCTCATGTCAATGCATGGCCTCTATGTGATTATTTTATTGTAGGGAGTTGGGGCTAAGAAGGGAAGAAAAATGACAAAGACTGAAAGATACTCTGTTCACATACCCATATTCTGGACTACTTGGTGCTCAGCTGCCTCCCTCAGATGAATTCCAGGTACGTTTAATTGTAAGATACAATAGTACCTGATATGGTGCATTATTTTCAGCTGCCTCACTGACTTACACTTGACTGCTGATGGACTGCGCTAGGACTGGCTATCTGTGCTGCTGCTCGACAGTTAGCGTTAGTCTACGCATGTCTGTTACAACAAAACTGAAATTAGTAGAATATGGACTGAGAGCTCACAGATTTGACAAATTAGACTTTACTAATCTACTTTAAACCTACTGACTTGTAAGTCTGGCACCGTGACCAGGCAATTATTTTTGCCACCAAAAACCTGTAGTGACACATTTTAACAGCTGATTGCAAATAGCAAAATTAAACTGTTTTGTTGGAAAAATTAAGACATTAGTCCAAGCAGAACTCAGAAGTTGGGTGGCAAACAAAGGCCAAACCTTAAATCTGGGACATGATCACAACATCATGTCATCATCTGGATGAGACTCAGTGACGCAAGAATCCCCCCTCTCCCCACAGTTAACAGTTTCCTGCGAACTAGTACTAGGGCACAACACTGACATGGGAGTAGATTCAAGTTCTTCATCAGATATAACATGAGAATCATCATCAGACAAAAGTTTTTCAGAATAAGTTTCAGATATGAAAGATTCATCTAAATCTACTTCTGAGTCAGAGCTGTCTGACTGTTCTTCCTCCTGCTCATTGCTTTGTTTTTTGTTCTGTGGACCATATGGCTGCAAAGAAGACCTTTTGTTTCTGTCTACCACTTTTTAACTAGTACTCAACGATTGGAACTGAATCGAATGCCTGTTCACATGGTGTATGTAATGAGATCCTTATTAAGTCTATCAGACTTTCCTTTCGTAATGTACTTGGCCAATCGGATTTTATTCTTTTCATTAGGCTAAACCCATGTTCACAAACAGCTGTACTTGCTGGTAGAGTACGAATTAGGGTTACTAGTCCCAAAATGTTGTGGCATTTGTCTTGGCAAGCCTGATGAATATCTGGCCACTTTGCTTCTACAGCATTGGTGTACCGTGGGGGGGGGGGAATGATGTACCCTGACATGACCTGCGGCCTGACAGTACATTGAGAATTTGCTTATTGTTAGTAGTAGAAGAAATTCACCTTCTCTTTATGTGATTTTTCAGTTTGGCCCACTCTGCTACACACGTCTGGATCTATGTTCTGTTCTATGAGGATTGGTCTGAACTCCTCTACTACACCAGCTACTGCATCCTCCGTGTAATCTGAAACAAATTGGAAAAAAAAAACTCTCTCACCTCCACCTCACTAAGCTAAAGATTCTCCCAGTGCCACCAGAGTTATTTGCCTACCCTAACACACCTGTCAAGTCCACATGGCTTGTTGGCCACTGTTTAAAGTTCACAGTGTGGTTCATGGCCACTGTAATGGAGTCTGGCTGGTGCATGTCTTCAAACCTGTTCATGACATTTAGGATCATGGCTGTCAGTAGTGTCTCTCTGTCAATGGAAAACTGGTCCGCTTCATCAACAGATAGGGTGTGTCCATGGAATTCAGGTCCCTCCAAGGCATTGAGATTTCACAAGTGCTTTCCAGGTCTAGAAAACAAGAACAAAAGGAAAAACACACTTATCTCCCGGCCTGACCTAACTTGTCCTGACAGAGAGATAATACTACCAGTAACAGTTTTTTCTGGCTAGGGTGGAGGAAGATAGTCTAGCTAAAACTTTATCATTCTGGAAAACAAAATTACCTTGTTTTCAGCTTTACAAGGCAGTCCTTCAGGTCCTGAAGTGATTCAAACACCTCTCCCACTGAAGTATCATTTTTTTGAAGAAGCAGGCTGACTTTCATGAACTCTTCCAGGAAGTCTGCCATCAGGTGAATGTATCGTAGACATCTCCAGGTCTGCATGGTCTTCAGGTAGCCCTTGGCCTTCACTGCTTGGTCCCCTTGGGATCCACCATGTTGCATCTGAGAAGACAAAAAAAAATTGCCGCAAGTTGTTGCTTTAGCAGTACCAATTTTAAAACAAATCTCTAGAAGACTGTGCTTAAAATGGAGTGGGACAGTACATACCTGTTGGAAGCGCAGCAGGATCCGGGGGTAGTCCGTGATGAGCACTTGCAGTGCTAATGTGTGTTGTGCCCATCTGGTTCCTCCCACTCTGGTTGGAATAAGGCATCTTACTCCCGCTGCCTGACAGGACTCTCTCAGATTTTTATGGTTTAGTGGTGAAAAATCATCAAACAGATAGATCCCTAGCAGTAGTTGGTCTATTTTTGTATGATATGTGATGTTTTTTAAGATATCCTTCAGGGCTAACTCCAGCCTATGTGCATTGCAGTGGATCATGACTAGATGAGGACGATCCTTATTCAGTAGTGCGGCCACCCCCCCACCGGTCATCACTGCTGCCCCATTGGTGGTAAGCCCTACCAATTTCTTTTTCCACTCTGCTGACCCTGTCTGTGATAGCATGGCCTGATCGATGCGTGCCGTGATTGGTGCTGCATCAGCTTTGTGTGGATTTTCCAGGGACACAAAAAAAACACCTGGCACCCCCTTGTTTACTGTTCTTATGTAAATTATTTACTGTTCTTTTATACTGGAATCTGTAGCACCATCTATCATTACAGACATGAAGTCTGCATTCTTCACCACATCCACCAGCTTTTTACGTTCCACCTCAGTGATATTACTAATGAACATGCGGCATGATTTGTCATTGTGATAGGTTTCCCCAATATCAATTCCTTTACATTTGTCAAGGTCACACATCCACTGAAAGTCTGTATATGGCCTAGCATGTTTGGCCAAGGCGTGTGCATTTCAAATTAAGATTTGCACAGGATGTGTCACATTGGAATTGAGCATTTCGATTTCTCTGTCAGCAGCAGATGTCTGTTGGGATTCAGCTACAAACTGGGCATCAGCGAGGGAGTGCTTCTTAGACTTGGCATGTTTTTGTAAAGACTGCTCAGGCTCAGTGAAATTATTGCAGCCCCCTTTGTAATATGCTAATGTATCTGCAATGTCTGGGAATTTCCTACATGATTTACAAAACATTGCGTTTTTCTCAGGGTCAAGCTCAACCCAAGCATACTTTAACCAGTGTTCTTGAAAACTACACAGACGTTTACTTTTGTCATGCACAGCATCTCTCCCCTTTTTCCAAAGAGCCACCTTCTCTACTGCTATGGTCTTAGGGTTTTTTACTCCATTCCAAAAATGCCACATCTTGGCAGTTCTGGCAATTTCTTATTAATTTTGCCAGCCAAGAAGTACCTGACCAAACAAGCAAGGGCCAGTGGATGCAGAACTGACTAGCTGGGAGAAATCCACCCTGTGATACCCCAGAATGAGAGATATGGGTCCACGCAGCAATCGAGAATTTTCTGTTCAAGGTGAGTTTCAAGCAAACTTATTCGATCATATCAATATTTTTAGCCCTGGGCCTCGCTAAAATGTTTTTGCTGTGTTGCAGATTCAACCGCTGGCAGATGTGAGGGAAGTCAGTGTCGGGTTTTGTTATTTGTCCTCAGACCAGGTAAGAAAATTTATATATTCTTGGCCAATTGCAAATTTGCTAACTGCCCATAGTCTAATTTTCTTTCTTTTTTTCCCACAGGGCAAAGTCTGCCCAGAAAAAAAAAATGAGCAAGCTGCACAAAATAAAGTTGCTTCAATGAAATACCTTACAGACTAATGTATTTTTTTTTCAATAAAAAATGTAAAAGAAATGTCTGGTGTCTTTTTAGGGGGGTCCCAAAAACAAGGGAAAACATCAGGACTTTTTTGCCTCACCAAATTGGGGAGATTAAGGTATGATTGTTGTGCCAAGGCAAATGTTACCCTTGTTGTTGCCTTCAGTTATTTTGTGGCAGAGTCCCTTCCCTGAAACTGGGCAATAAATCTGTCTCTGGGCTAGAAACTTAATGCCCTGAGTACTAAGGCAATGTTTGTTTTCTCTTGGCATTTGTTTCCCTTCTTGCCTTTTGTGCCCTGTGCCAGGGAGTGTGCCCAACAAGGCTAAATTATTTTTTTTTCCCCATGCTTATTGTCTTTGTTTGTTTTTTTCTAGGCAGTACCCTCCCTGTAAAAGTTTTCCCTTGTTGGCTTTTTTCGTTTTGTTCCTCCTTTTTTTAGGCAGTCTATCTAATTTTTGAAAAGAAATTGGTTAAGTCTGAGAAAAACACAGCAAAATGGCACATTTGCCCTCCGTTTAGTCCAAGTCCCCCCCTCTGACTGTTTCCTTGAAGCTCATTGACGCTCATCAGTCACAGAAAATCCTCTCTCCCCGATATCCGGAACCCAGTCCCCCAAATCCTGACTGTACTGTTCCCTTTCTCTTCACCCTCCCATTTCAGTCAGCTCCCCCACACAATTTACCAGACTAAGTGATGTCCGGAGTGAGGAGCCAGAGCAAGAGAGTCCTGTCAGGAGTGAGGGAAAGCAAGTGCTCAACGGCTCAGCCCAAGACCGAAATCTCACTAGTGAACGCGAGATTTTGATCAGTCTCGGGCTGGGCAGACAGAGTGCGGCATTCTGGTTGGCTGTAGTGTCTTAGAAGGTGCCAAACAGTCTCCAGAGCTGAAAACCAGTTAAAAAAAAAAAACAACACTAGGAGGAAAAAGCACAGGCGCCCAAAACAAAAATGTTGACTGCTTGAACCTTGCTCCTTAAAGTGGTATACACCGCAGTTTACCGGGGGCCAAATCTGGTGTTTCATGCTTGGTTTTTGGTGTGCACGGAGCACCATTTCAGTGGGAATTTTAAGCCTTGACTAATTCTTCTAAAGTGACTTGATTGAAGGCTCTGCAAGTTTCTGAAAAATGGAACCTAATCTCTTAAAAGTAGCTGCCCCTGTCATTGCCTTCCCAGTTGCCATGCTCATTAAAAAAATCCTCCTTAAGGGGAGAATTTCTGCACACTGGAAAACTGCCGTAGTTGTTCTGGTGCATGAGAAAGGTTCCAAAGAATCTGTTTAGCAGAACCGTCCCATATATCATCTCTGCTCCCTTGCCCAAGTACAAGAAAGGCTTGTCTATAACCAGATTCTTGACTGCCTTGAGCAGAGACAGCTGCTGTTAGATAGGCAGCATGGCTTCGGGAGGCATCATGGAACTGACACAGTCCTTGTTAAACTGACCTCGGACATCCTGGATGCCATGGATAAAGGACTGCTAATTGGTGCAGTCTTCATGGACCTCACAAACACTTCTGACTTGGTTAACCATAGTCCTCTCCTAACAAAATCAAAGCTGTTTGGTCTTGATGAACTCCCCCTCTGATGGTTCTCCCATTTCCTGGCCGGTAGATTCCAACTGGTCAGGTGGAGGGGCTCTTTTTCCTTGAGAAAACCTATCTTGGATGGTGTCCCTCAAGGATCCATATTGTGCCCCTTGCCATTGCATTGTTTGTTAATGATATGCCAGGGAACTGGGGGGTGCAAACCTACTGCTGTATGCCCATGATGCTGTCCTCTATAGAAGTTCTAGTGATCCCAGCTGTCTCAATGCACAAAATGCTGGAGAACTTCTAGAACTGGAAAGCTGGTTTGTGGCCAGTAAACTGCTCCTTAATGCAAACAAGACTAAGGCAATTTTGTTTGGCCCTAGAAATGTGGGTTTGACCAGACAGCACCTATTTCCTCTGTCAACTTCTGCTGGAGCACTGACAGAAGTTGTGGAGTCCATAAAATACCTGGGTGTTTACCTGGACTAGGAAATTTAATTTAGTACCCATACCAACTATGTCACTAAGACCCTTCACCCACAGATTGGCTTACTCTACCGCCTTGTGTAACTGGGTAATAAAATTACCTTTCTTAGGTTCCTGTTGGAACTGCACAAAAGGAAGCGACAACAGACAAGTGGTTTCCAGATGATAAATATAATTTATTACTGGTAAATAATAATGGTACAGGCTTACAACCAACAGTATAATTACTGGGAGAGTATCCAGCTTCCTTACCTACGTAGGTGCAATCTCTAGTCTCAGTAAAGCTATGTGCTGCAAGGGGTCTTATACCCTGATAATTGTCATGGTAACTTCTAAAGAAGATACATAAAAAGTAAGCAGTTGGCTAAAAACAGGTGGTGTCAGTAGCCATCCTAACTAACATGAGAAGTTGCTTAACTTGCAGAAGATAAGTGAACAATAAGGTCTGTGATGCTTCCAAGGTCACTTGCAGTTACAGTTCTGCACAAGCACTAATGATGGCACTGTTGTTTAACTTATGATTATACAATAAAATATAATGAATAACATCTCCCAGTGGCAGAATACATTATAAAAATATAGTGAAGCATAATTTGCATCAGAGAAGTACAGTAGAACTCAGATCCTGACACTTATGCTTATACGATAAGTGCCTCTGCCGTAAGATTAGTACAGATACCTGCATATGTGTTGCTGCCCACGAGGTGGGGGTACAATCAGGGGTGCTGGTCCATGGATAACATTCCCCACCTTGTTGCCTCAGAAGGGGCAACAATACCAGGTAAGTAATGGGATGGAGCTAAATAGTCATTTACAAGCGTGATGTACGAGCCTTGTAAAGGAATTCAAGTTGTTCTCTATGTTGTCTTAGAGTATGTCACAGACAGCAGAGGGTTAATATCAGAAAAACAATCAAAGGCAGGCCCAGTGGCACTGAGGGTTGAGGCACTGGATGCCACACTTCGCTCCACGCCGGCGACCCGGGTTCAGGAACAGACTCAGGTTGCCGGGGGTCAGCAGGGGTGGAGAGGGATTGAGCATCCATGGGACTGCTCTCTCTGTCTCTCTCTGGGGAGGGGGTCTTCAGTTGATGGCGCACCTGTGGCCCCCTAGCGGAGGCTGGGGGTAGATGCTCTGGCACTGAGCTTGGAGGAGTGAGTAGGGGCATGATGCCGGGTGGAGTGCGTACGGGCAGGTGCACGCCCTCCCTTGGCATCATTGTACACCCCCCTCGCACAGCCAGAGAAAAAGGGAAAAATGGCAGAACGGTCACGGCGGCTTGATGGCCGTCTATGGGACACCCGGTCGGGAGAGCATCGCTGCATTGCTGGATCCTGGCTCAGTTGGAGAGTAAGGGGGACTCTCCACCGCCCCACCATGGGGGGCAAGCCACAGGGGTAATTGGCAGCTGGGGGCTCCATAGGCTGGGAGAGGATTGGACGGTGGCCGGAGGAATAGGATGCCTGGATGTGTGAGGCAGACCGGGGAAGCCAAGGTAAAAAGGACTAACTAAAAAAAGAAAAACAATAAAAAACTCTTGAATAATAACAAAAGCTTTGAAAGTGTGTTCTAACCAGGTATTGGATAGAGCAATACTTAAATCATTATCATTAATAATATCATTAAGAGCATCGCCAGCTTTGGAAATATTATTGCTAATATAAATCAAATGTGAATCCTTTCTAGCTAAAAAGAGATTTCAAAGAAAGTGTCAAAGGGTCAATGTGCATGTTAAACATGGGCAAATATTGAGACAAGGCAAGCAAATATTGTGGCTCGGTATCAATAACATCTGGTTCAGGGAGAGGAACAGGAGTTGTGACAGTGTGACCAATGACTGTTTTCTGCTGTGGAGTAAAACAGAATTTAGGTGCAGAAAGAACACAACATTTTTGACCATAAGCTAATGATTTATGATTTGTCACTACACAATACTGCCCATCGGAACTGTAAGTCACTCTTACAGTTGGTACCCTCCCATCGCTGTAGACGTATGGGGCAAGAGAAAAACTGGTTGGTGAGCTGTGAAGTGAAGCAATGTACCTCTTCCTGGTAGCTTTGAGATTTAGCTGTTCCAGTGTCTGGTGCAGAAGATGTAGCTCGTGGAGATTCAGATTCGTCATCCTTTTCAACATCAGTAAGGTTATACGACAATTCATCACCCAAAGTGTAGGACCAGTCAAGATGTTCAGGAGAGTAGCCACATACAGGTTTCACAATGTTGAAAACATCACAGGGTCACAGGTAGTAATATTCTTTCTTGGCACAACAGTTTGTGTGGGGTGCCACCCAGGCTTGGAGCACAGCATGGTAGACAAGTAATGAGGGTAGATCAGTTCTTTCTTGATAGATGTCATCATCAAGATGTCCGATGGAATTAATCACAGCCAGTTTATCAAAAACAGATGTTTCAGGATCAAAGCTGGGTAGTGATATGGTGACTGTTACAAACATGTTATCATGGATAGAACAGGTCTTAGTAAAGTAGCAAGGGGCTTGGTTTGGATCTCTGGAGACATATCCAAGGTTTCGAGTTGTGGACATAGAAATGCTAACAGTATTTGCTAAATAAATAGTAATGCAACCATTGGATTTGCAGTGAGAACAATACCATTTACCCAATCTTCCATCATGGATAAGATGTGGAATGTGGCCAGTTTCCAAGTCCCTGAAGAGATTGTTAACAGTGGCAATTACATAAGAACCATAAGTGGAGCATAAAAGTTCATGGGCAATATATTGCTTGTCTGCCTCCTTATTTTGAAAAATCAGTTCATTAATCTTATTTTTAGTGGGCCGGCCCAGTGGCACTGAGGGTTGAGGTGCTGGATGCCCCACCAGCGACCCGAGTTCAGGAATGAGCTTGGGTGCCGGGGGTCGGCAGGGGAAGGAGAGGATTGAGCATCCAAAGGAGTGCTCTCCATTTCCTGGGGAGAGATCCTGGGCTCTGACACTTTAGGGACCCCCGGTGGTGACCAGGGTTACAACAAAGCATGGAGCAACACAGGGGAGGAGCGCAGCGGACGTCTACATCTCAGCTGTACAGTCATTGCACGTCTACGCTCCTGGGGGATATACAAGAGAAAAATCACCCTCCCTTGGGGATAGGCAAAGGCGTTTCTCCCCCGGACCACAGTACCAATGCTGGTAGCTCTCTTCTTCTCTCCTGTCCACCCACTATGATCCGGTACTCTACACTTCAGATAGGAGTGCCCTGGGTGGATAGGGCGGCCCTTCCCCATGGGGGTTCAGAGCCGGGGGGTTCACTGGGTCGAGGGTGGGGAATTAGGAGAAGCTACATGGGGAGGTAGAGACCAAGGAAGAAGAAGTCACTGGAGAGAGTTCCCCTTGGGTAAGGCATAGAAAGAACTGTACAAAAAAAATCTTATTTTTAGTATCATTGAACCCTTTGGCAAGTTCCTACGTGTTATAGATTGTAAAACGTTCTTCCTTACTTAAGCATCTACACCATACAACAGTGGGGGTAGGATATCATTCGTAACAGCTTGTTGAAAATTAAGAGTTTGTGCTTTAATAGCAGCTATATCTGCTCTATTCCAGATGGACATGCCTGAGCCAAAAAGGCCAGAAATGGTGCCTGCTGCACCAGTTACAGCTGCAATGTCACGCCTAGTGCATGGTCTAGCTTTTGTATTAGGTGCGGGTCTGAAGACCCCTACATGATCAGTGGTATGGGGCCACTGACAGGATCATTAGTGCATGTTTGATACGCAGCTACAATATCTGTAAGCATCATACTGTAAAATTTAGAAGTATTGGTCATGTGGCAAAGACCAATCTCAGCCATATTCCAGTGTATGAGATTGAAAATGACTGGGATATGCATAAATTGTACATTATTAATCAGGGCTCCTGGAAGGGAAGTGGTGGTCAAACCACTAGGAGGACCTTCCTTCTGGGGAGGACAGTCAGTAATTTCTTCTTCGGTGGGTGGGACTACAGAAAGGAAAAGAGCTTCAATAGTGACATAGTTATGAAGATGGAAAGCCCATGACTCCTCAGAGGGGAGGTGGTCACATCAAGCAGGATCAATAAGAGCAGTAAGGTTATATTGACCAGTATGTCTGGGGGAAGTCTGTCGAATGGAGAGAGTACCATTTTTAGATATGTCAGTGTTGGGCCATCCGTGGAATGTACCTTTGGATAGATGTAACCTTGGATATGTCCCCAGATATTCAAAAATAAAATAAATAAATAAAAATTAACATCAGTTTCCCATTGAATGGAAAGGGTGGATTTGTCTGGAGCTACTACCATAGCATCAAGATAGGCATCTGAGCCTTCTTTAACAGTAATCATTTTGTTGGGCACATTAATATGAACTCCCATTGGGGCTGAATGTTCAAGTTTGCAATGCAAATGTACACGTCTGTGAGTCAATAGGGGTTTATTCTGGGATGCAGTGAGGGGAAGTAATAGTCCCACCAAGATGAGGAGTTGCAAGATAGCCATCTTGCTAGTGTACCTGTAAGAAAACACAAAAGGATTGTTAAGTGTGGGGTACTATTTAGCCCTAAGTGGGTTGGGAAAAGTAAGTTTAGTCACCTTTGTACAACTTGAGCTGATTAGCATGGAACCACTTGTCGGTGGTCTTCTTTTGCTGTTGAACTCAGTCCTGAAAAACAGCAGGGCTGAGTTTATTGACAGTGGGGTATGGACGTTTCCATTTGCTGGCAAATGAATGAGTTGGTTGTCTGTATTGGAGAAGCATAACTTGGTCTCTATCCTGCCAGCTGGTGACTTTAACATGCTTATCAAGGTGAACTTTAGCTTGTTGTTGAGTCTTACCCATTTGTTTTGCAGCGAACAGGTGTGTCTTCATGATGTCATCATGAAGCTTTTCAACGTACTCATCTACAGATACTTGATCTGCAGTAGGGGTGTGGAGATCAGTCAACAGGTGCTCAGGTAATCTCATGGATCTACCAGTCATAACCTCATAAGGAGTACACTGAGTGGTTGCTGCAGGAGTGCCCCTGATTGCCATCAGTAGTAGTGGCAAGAGGGAATCCCAATCCTTTGGATTATCATTGATGAATTTGCATAATATCTGTCTGATTCTTCTGTTGGCTCTTTCTACCTGGCCTGAGGATTGAGGATGGTAAGGGATATGGAATTTCTGATCTACTCCAAGTAGCTGGCATGTCTGCTTCATCAGCTCAGCTGTAAAACTGGTTCCCTGGTCTGAGTCTACCTTTAAGGGTAGGCCCCACCTGGAGAACAGTTGATCCACCAGGATCTTGGCAGTTGTCTTTGACGTGTTAGTCTTAGTGTGAAATGCTTCTAGCCACTTAGAAAACAAATTGACAAGTACATACTTGTTCTTGCTGGATTTGGTCAAGGGGCCAATAAAATCAATTTATATCGCATTCCATGGTCCAGTTTGCCTTTGGGGCAACAATTTGGTGTTTCTTTTCACCGAGATTGGATTGTTCTGTGCACACACAATGCAGTTGTCCACATAGTGCTCTACATTCTTGGCCATGCCAGGCCACCAGGTGATAGTTTTGAGTCTCTGGAGGGTGTTGTCTGCACCCTGGTGTCCACCAGTGGGGATATCATGCACCATATGGATGAATTCAGTTCACAAAGATTGTGGTGCAACCCACAGTTTGTAACTTGTATCTTCTCTCCGATACCAGATGAGTTTCTGATCACTAGACAAGTGTATGTTGTCAGAGTGTCTCTTGTATGGGCTACCAACAGGTAGTGGTTATTCAATTCCTTTATCCAGGAATTTGAACATGTCTTTTAGTTCTGGGTCAGATTTCTGTGCAGTAGAAAGGTCCAGTGGAGGTTCTGGTACAGGTTTCCTGCCTGGTGTTACTGGCTATTATAGCTGCTACAGCTATTGGGTGAGTCATTGTCCATGTCTCCCCCCCCAAAAGCACCTGCTTTGGCAAGCGAGTCCACTCAATCATTGAATTCATAGTAAGGGTCAGATTTACAGTGTCTGTACCTTGTGGATGTACAGTTTGTGAGTAAACTGCTGTGTCAGGGTGTGTATATACACAAACAGATCCCTGTATTTGACAGGTGTGCCATCAGAGGATGTAAAGTTATTTTTCTCCCAGAATGGTAAAAACTCAGTAAGGGATCAGCAAACCCAATTGGAGTCTGCAAAGATGATGGCATCCTTGTCACCATGGGGCATGACCTCCAAAGCACAGGCCACAGCTGCCAATTTGGCATACTGTGAGGAGATAATAGTGCATTTCCTGGAAATATGCCTGAAATCGCCTTCTTTGTCTAAAGTGAGCACCCCAAATCCTGCTACCTGCTGTCTGTCTACATAGGAGGCGGAGCCATCTGTAAAGACACGATACATGGTGGTATCTTCTAAAACATCAGGTGTAGCCAATAAGAACTGTCCTGGCTCAGGTAGGCCAGGAGGTTGGAGTGCGCATTCATGGGGCGTACCTATGTAGAGTAGGCCACGAGCCAAAATTGAGGGCATTTTAGCAGGCAGTACTTTGATGTCCCTGTCCTGCAAAAGCAAAGACCAGTGGGTAAGTCTGGTGTTGGAGACTGAACCATCTTTTACTTTGGCAAGAACAAGGGACACAATTTGAAGATAGAGGGGGACGGCTCAGGGGCAATGTGAGGAAGAATTTTTTTTCACAGTGAGGGTGGTGGATGCATGGGACTGCCTTCTTGAGGAGGGTGTGGGGTCTAAACCTGTGGGAGAATTCAAGACTGCATGGGACAGACAAGGCAATTCTTGGGGGGGGTAGGAAGAAATAGGTTGTTGGTTAACTAGGATCTGCAGCTTATCCAGTAGGTAGGGAAATGGGCAGACTAGGTGGGCCAAGCGGTTCTTCTCTGCCATCAAAATCTATGTTTCTATGTTTGTCTGGAAGCAAAAAGTTAGTTGGGGTTTGACAGGTATGCAGAAAAATAGGAGTAGCATATGCAATGATATACAGAAAATGTCTGACTGCCCAGAAGGTTGCCAAAAGTGTTCTTTCACAGAGACTGTATTTCCTCTCTACTGGGGATAGCATCTGAGATGTATAGGCAATGGGCCTGTGGTTCCCATTGTACTTTTGTGCCAGCACTGCAGACATGGCCACATCAGAGGTGGCAGTTTCCAAATGGAATGGGAGGTTTGGGTTGGAATTGATCAGTGCTGAGGCTAAGGCCTGCTTAAGCTGTGTCACAGCTTCAGTGTCAGTGGGGCCCCATATCCATGTGATGTTCTTTTTTCAGAAGTTCTTACAAGGGAGCGGCCTTCAAGGAAAAGTCAGGGATGAAGTCCCTGGAGTAGTTTACCATGCCTAAGAAGCATCTGAGTGTTGCCCCACTAGTAGGAAGTGGTAGATCTTGCAAGCCCTGGATCTTCTTGACAGTGGGGACTTTTGCCTTGGTCTGTGATATGCAGGCCAAGGAAGATGCCCTCTTTTTCACACAATTGTGCTTTAGAGGGGTTGCACTTGAGGCCTGCTTTCTTGAGGAGAGACAGAAGTTCATCTAGAAGGGCCAAATGATCTTCTTTCGTGGTGGTTGCTAAAAGTAAATCATCCACATACTGCAGGAGACACTGGGGAGTGGAGAACCCCTGCAGGGCATCCATCATGTGGAGATGGAAGAGGGAAGGGCTATTGTGGAAGCCCTGGGGAAGGTAGGTCTAGGTGTACTGGCGTTCATCAAAAGTGAAAGAGAATTTGTATTGGCTTTCCTGCGCTAATGGGAGTGACCAAACCCATTAGTAATGTCAAGAGCTGAGAACCACTTTTTGTCAGGTATCAACAGCTTGAGTACATCAGGTGCTGATGCTACTGTTGGGGCGCAGCTGAGGGTAACTTGATTAAGTTTCCTGTAATCAATTGTGAGTCTCCAAGCTCCATTTGGCTTTTTCACAGGCCAAATAGGCAAATTGACAGTGGAGAGACAGGTCCTAATCACTCCTTGTTGTAGCAGTGATTGGATGGTCTCCCTCAGTGATGGCAAGGCTTCAGCAGGGAATGGATACTGCTTCTGCCTCACAGGGTTGGGTCCTGTGATTTCAATGGTAGTGTGCATCCTACCACAATCTTGCTTGTTGGTAGCAAACACATCAAGGTGTTTTTGCAGCAGAGGTGCAAGTTCAGAAATTAAGTCATGACTTTGAATAGAGCCATGACAACATACTCCTTGTTGTTATGGGAGATGGCTGCCACCACGTGCAAGTCTAGAATGGTGACAGCATGACATTGTGCCTTGATTTGGAGAAGTAGCCTGTTGGCTAGGTCCACTACACAGCTGTGTAGCGCTAGAAAGTCAATTCCCAATATGCTGGGGTGATGATGTAATACCATGAGGTCAAAAACAAAATTAGTCCTGAAATGGCCTACTACCACAGGCAGAGGAACGGATTGGTAGGTATGTACCTGGGTGCCATCTACACCCTGGGCACTGGTCTTCCAGCCGGTAGACTAGTCACATGAGACTGGGTCCTCATCATGGAGGACTGACATGGCTGCTCCAGTATCCAGAAGCATGGTAAGGTGGTGGCCCCTGACCGTGGCTTTCACACAAGGCCATCCATTTGTGTCAACAAGCAAGTCACTCACAATCCGGACTGGGGCCTGTAATTGTCAATCTGCATTTTCAGAATCATCGTCATCATCTTGTTTCTCGAATCTGAGGCCTGCAGGATCTCTGTGGGCCTCCTGTAGTCTTGCACAGGGTACAAGTGTGCCCGTGATGTCACAAGCATGACAGCGGCCTGCTCAGTTGACTCTTTCTTAGTTGTCGCATTGCCCTGGCCAGTAGCTGATGCTACGAAAAGATTATTTCCTAGGCTGCTCAGTTGTTCGGTAGCCGAAGAGAAAAATGGATTTCCCTGGCCACATGGTTGTCCAGCGGCCGGAGCGAGGGCTGCTACGGTATGCATGGACCTCCTCCAGCAGCTTGCGGAGGGTCTCGTTCTCGTCTTTTAGGCTTTGCTAGCTAGGGCCATTGCAGTTCCGGCTATCAAACTAGGCATTTGGATTTTTCCAGTTGCTTCTATCTCTGTGTCTGTTGTTTTTGTAGTTCTGCCCCCCCCTTGTGCGACTGCTTGTCATCAGAAGGGGTGTGATTCTTTTCATTATTACCTTCCACAACATAGTAGGTAGGCATGTCGGAGGCAGGCTGTACTGCAGCTACCTGTGCTGCCGGGGGTTTGAGTGGCGGCAGTTTTGTTAGTTTTACTGGAAGCGAGATTATGGAGATATACATGGTAGGCACACTCCGTTTTGGTCAGAATTTCCACAAAAGTGTCAGTACTCGGGAAGACATTAAGCTCAACCTTTTCCTGTGAGTCCGGAGTCATGTTCCGGATATACAAATCCTTGTACTCAATCTGGTCTAGGTGTGCAACCTCACCAGCCAGGCCTTTGCCAGCCTCATAGTAAGCCGTGGGGCTTTTCTTCACATTCTGCTTAACCTTGTAGGCCAAGCGGGCTCAGATGCCTGGGGCGTTGGCAGCAAGGAGTGCTGCAGCGATGTCATAGTAAGCAAGCATCTCGCAGTTGCATACAGTCTCTGGGAGTTTGGTCCAGAGGATAGGTTCAATTGTCTGTCGCAGGACTTGAACTTGGTACTCAGGTTGGAGAGAAAGCTTCTCGCAAAGTGATTGCACCTTCTCCAAGTGACAACTAAGATTGTCAGTTGGGCCCATCTGTCCAATATTTTGGTCAATTTGCTGGACAGAGTGGGCAGCTTGTAGGTTGGAAGTATGAGGAATCATGTTCAACTCAATACGTTCCATGGCGCCACGAAGGGAAGCTTCCACTACCGCATCAGTGACTGCATTGAATGCATGATCCTGGTTGACAGTGTCCTCAAACATTCTGTCAGTTTGATCCATGTCGGCTCTCCTTTGCTCATCTGATGCAGTGATATTGGTAATGGCTTCCTGAATTAGGCCACGCACCTCCGCCATGTCCTCCCTGGAGAGGGGGGCAAGCGGAGGCACACCACAGAATACAGGTCATCCGCCTGTGTCATGGGGGCTGCCATCTTGGCATTGTACGTTATTTCCGCCATGTTTGTGAAGACTTGGCAATGTAGAAGGTGTGCGGACGTAGGCGCCATCTTGAGGATGGCTGGAGAAAATGACAGCTCTGTGGGGGCTGGACTTTTGTGTGACGTGACATGCCTCATTATCAGAGTCATAGTTGTTATCGCTGGATGACGCAGTATCAATGGGCGTATACTGGAACCCATTCATAGCCTTAACATGGCCAGCAAGAACCTCTCATCGATGGCGCATCTTCACCATCTTTGCTCTACATTTCTCATGACAAACTCATGCAGTGCCCTGCTCAATACCTTTCAAACAACATGAAGTCTTGCTGTATTCTGACTATACTGTATGCAGTTAGCCCCAGCACTTGAACTGCCCCGGAGAGTAAAGAGTTAACTCTATGCAGAAGCATAGAACATTGAGCTCAAGCTCGGTTTTCAAACCTCTGTCTCTAGCACTCTGAAGTGTAACCATCAGATTTTTTTACTCCACCTAACTGTGAAGTCTCTCCGGAGATCCCTCCTGCACTTCGGTTCGGTATAGTTTAAATCGGTCAGTTTTATCTAACTGCTTCTTTATTTTCGGTCTTCTTACCTCTGTCTCGGTAACAGTAAGTAGTAGTAGTACGTAGTTTGTTGTAATTCTGGTATTTCTTGTGGAAATTGTTTTTGCCTTCGGTTCTTCTCCGGTCGGTCCAGTTTAGAACCGAATCCCATTCTATTTGAGTTTTGCTCAAAAATATTGCTGTGGTTTCAACTCATCGGTTCCTAAAAAAATCCGATTTTCTGGATTTTTTTAACTGACCCTGGCATAAAAACTGTTAAGGGTAACTATTTCAGTTTTTTGTCATGTCTGACAAACCCCCCCCCAAAAAAACGGTCCCACTGGGTTTCAGCACAGTACCGAGTGTAAGGAGGCCTTTGCTAAGGCTGACCCTCACCTCATCTGTGTTTACTGTCTGGGGTTTGACCACCTCAAAAAAGACTGGCAAATTTGTAAAAACATTCCCAAAGCCACTCTGGAAAAATGTTTGAGTAGGCTGATGGAGAGGGAGGCCGAGAAGTCTGCTGACCCGGATGGCCAGCCCGGTTCGGTTGCGACCGAACCTGAGGAGGTGCCCACTGACCTGGGTGATACCTCTTTGGGCAAAAGGAGAGCCGATTCTGTGGAATCAGTTCCTAGTAAAAGGAAATGTAAATCAGCCGGTTCGGATCCGATTTCTCATGGTTCAACCACTGAGGAGATTGCAATTGCGATCACTATAGTACAGTCGCTTTGCCCGGTTCCGACCGAACTGGCAACGGTTCACAGAGGTTCGGTTCAGTCGGACATAGTCGCTTCTGACATTGATCCAGAAGCTTTCTATGAGGGCGATTGGGATGGAGAAGAAGAGTTTGATGAAGAGGAAGATGAAGGCCTAGATGAGCCAGTAGAGTCTGACATCTCTCCAGACAGGCCTTCCAGTGTGTCTCCTCCCAGACTTTCTGAGTCCCCCTCCCATTTCTTGTTTTACAAGAAAGTGGCTGATACTCTTCAGCTCCCAGTTGAGGAAGCTGAACAGGATCAGGAGGAACCTGACTTCATGGAAATGATGGATGTCCCAGAGTCGAAGAGAGTGTCCATCCCTCTGCATAAATCCCTGGGGAAACAGACACAAAAAATTTTGCAGTTTCCAACTTCAGTACCTCCTGCGGATAAAAAGATGGACAGGAGATATATGTTGTCAGGTTCTGGAACAGAATTTCTTACTACTCATTGCAGCCATGTTGGGGTAGTGCAGGCTGCAGCCTGTGACAAGGCTAATTTTCCCCTGGATCCCACCCCCCCAGATAAGGATTCTAGGAAAGTGGATGCCATGACCAAGAAGCAGGATTTAGCATCCTCTTTGGGACTCAGACAAGCTAATTATATGGCATATACTGTACAGCCAGGTACCAGAAATCGAGGTGGGATACGGTTCTGGAACTAGCTAAGAGTGCCCCTCCCCAACTAGCCAAGGAGCTGGAGAAGGTGGCTGCAGATGGTATTGAGGCATCCAAGGTCCAATTTCACACTGCTGTTGACTCAAATGATGTACATTCCAGGGTCATGGCTACATCTGTCTCCACGAGGAGATTAGCTTGGCTCAGAAGTACCAGTTTGTCACAGGATACTCAGACTAAGGCTATGGATTTTCCTGTTGCTGGTAACTCTCTGGTGAACAGACAGATGCTTACATGAAAATGATGGACGAGTACAGGACCACCTACAGGAGTGCTGCAGCAAAAGAGAAGCAGGCCACTCCTCAGAAGCAGCAATTTAGGGCTGGTAGGGGCAGGCCTTTTCACAAGCCTTTTTACCAAGCCCAGGCTTCCTCTTCGTTGCAGCAGAGGGGGGTTCTTCAGGGGAAGAGGCAGACATGGGATGACCAGGACCTCAGCATCCACTCAGTCCAAACCCCCTGCCAAACAGACACCCTGAGGTGTCAGTCAGGGTCGCCTCCCCAATTCCTGTAGGGGGCAGGCTGACTCACTACTCCCAGACCTGGGAGTCCATTACTTCAGACAAATGGGTTCTGGAAGTAGTGAGCCAGGGACTTATTCTCAGTTTCAAAAGGTTCCCAAAAATGAAAACAAGATCTTTCAGCCCCCTCTCCCCCTTGGAGACAAAGGCCTTAGAGGCAGAAGTCTCCTCTCTTCTGCTCATGTGAGTAGTAGAAAAGGTACCTCTTTGTCACAGGGGAAAAGGACTTTATTCCAGATACTTCCTTACCCCAAAAAAGACAGGGGAGTGGCGACCCATCCTAGAGTTAAGGTACCTCAACAAACACTTCACAAAACCAAAGTTCAAAATGGTGACTCTGGGAGTAATTCTTCCCTCTCTGAGACCAGGAGACTGGCTAGCCTCCCTGGATCTCAAGGATGCCTATTTCCACATACCCATCAGACATTCCCACAGAAAGTACCTCAGGTTTGAGTTGCCCTCAGGCCATTATCAGTTCAGAGCCATGCCCTTCGGCCTAACATCTGCTCCAAGGGTGTTCACCAAGTGCCTGGCAGTAGTGGTGGTATTCCTCAGGAGACAAGGTATCCTTCTGTTCCCATATCTGGACAACTGGCTCCTAGTAGATCAATCCTCAGACCAAGTCAAGTCAGCCTTAGAGGTCACCCAAAGGCTCCTGGAGTCCTTGGGGTTCATTCTAAACCTAGAAAAGTCAGTTCTGGAACCAACTCAGCTGCTCACTTTCATAGGGTGGACATAGACACTACCCAGGGGTGGACATAGACACTACCCAGGCAAGAGCATTCCTTCCTTCCTCTTTCAAGAGTCCAGTCTCTAGTCACTCTGGCTTCCTCTTTTCATCCTCTAGTTTCTCATCCAGCCAGACATTTTCTACAGTTACTGGGCCACATGGCAGCCTCCACAGCTGTGGTCCAGGGAGCAAGGTTTCAGATGAGAGATATTCAATTTAATCTCAGATCTTACTGGTCTCAGAAAAGGGACCCTCTTTCCAAATTGGTTCCAGTGTCTCAAACCCTAGTTCAGACACTCCAGTGGTGGCTGGAGGAGGACAACCTTCGGCAAGGTGTTCCATTCATCAGTCAGGCTCCTTCAGTGATTCTCACCACAGACGCCTTTCTCCTAGGCTGGGGGGGCTCACCTGGATCAGCTTACAGCTCAGGGAACCTGGTCTCACCAGGAGTCTCTCCTTTACATAAATCTTCTAGAGTTGAGAGCTGTCTTTCTAACTCTGCAAACATTCTCAGCTGTGGTTCGGGGAATGTAGTACAAATCAGGACAGACAATACCACAACCATGTGGTACATCAACAAGCAGGGAGGCACTTGGTCCTCTGCCTTGTGCACAGAGGCCATGAAGATATGGTCTCTGGCTTATTCCCTTCAGGCTTCCCTGGTGGCTGTGCACCTCCCAGGGAAGGACAGCATTTTGGCAGATGCTCTCAGCAGAATTTCTCAGGGTCATCATGAATGGACTCTGAATCTCCTGATCCTTTAGGTTATCTTCAAGAGGTGAGGTGCTCCAGAGATAGATCTCTTTGCAGCCCCGGACAATCATCAACTCCCCTCTCTTTTGTTGCAGACCTCCTTTCTTAGGCTTTGTACACCAGGAGGCTCTACTATTGGATTGGACAAGCAGGTTCCTGTATGCATTTCCTCCTTTCCCTTTGATGTTCAGGGTCCTGATCAAAATCAGATCTCAGCCTTACAGGATGATTCTAGTGGCACCAGAGTGGGCCAGACAGCCTTGGTATCCTCTACTACTGTCACTGTCAGTGACAATGCCTCTGTGTCTTCTCAGACAGTTCAATCTTCTGACATCCTCCTGGGGGAGGATCCTCTACCCCAATCTTCAGGCTGTCAGGCTCAAGGCCTGGCTCTTGAAGAGCTAGAATATGCAAATCTGAACCTTTCTCAATCAGTCTTGGATATTCTAAAGGTTAGCAGGAAACCTGCTACCAGAAATACTTACAATTCCAAGTGGAAAAGATTTGTGTTTTGGTGTTCCCAGAAACCTGTTCAGTCAGAGTTGGCTGACATTGCTACTGTATTGGACTATCTGGTGCATCTTAATAGTTTAGGCCTCTGGCCTACTACTCTCAAGGTACATTTGGCAGCTGTATCTGCCTTCCTTTCTGCTGGTAAGGGCTCTTCCCTAGCCTCTCATCCAGTTTTCAAGAAGTTTTTCAAAGGTCTGATGCATGTTAATCCTCTCTTTCGAGACCCTACCCCTTCTTGGGATCTGAACATCTGTATAGCACAGCTTATGCAGCCTCCTTTTGAGCCTCTATCTTCAGCAGAGCTGAAATACTTGACATGGAAAACTGTATTCCTGGTAGCTACTACCTCTGCCAGGAGAATTAGTGAGTTACAGGCTTTATCAGTGGAACCTGATTTAATTTCTTTTCACAGGGATAAGGTGGTCCTTCGAACTAACAGAACGTTTCTTCCCAAAGTAGTGTCAGACTTTCATCTGAACCAATCTGCATCATTGCCTGTGTTTTTCACTGACCATTCTTCCTCTGGAGAGAGAAAATTACACAGTCTTGATGTAAAGAGGGCCCTTAGTTACTATGTGGAGCATACTAAGACCTATAGGAATGGCTGTTCTCATTTATTTCTCACCTGTGGTGAGGTGGGAAAGGGCAAACCAGTCACCAAGAGAACTATTGCCAGGTGGATTGTCTCCTGTATCCAGTTCTGCTATTCAAAGCTTGGAAAGGAACTTCCCTCAGGCCTGAGGGCTCATTCTACCAGAGGTAGCGCTGCTTCGCTTACAGCAGCTAGAGATATATCTTTAGTGGAAATCTGTAAAGCAGCCACCTGGAAAACTTTTCACACATTTACCAAGCATTACTCTCTGGACATTCAGTCTAGAAGTGATGCTAGGTTTGGTACAGCTGTGCTGTAGATCCTGTTCCCAAAATAGGTTCTGTGACTCCCTCCTCCTGGGGGTTACTGCATGGTAGTCTGCATAGAGTCAGAATACAGCAAGACTTCATGTTGTTTGAAGAAAAAATTATTCACCTCAGTAATGGTGTTTCTTCCAATGGAGTCTTGCTGTATTCTGACCTCCCTCCCTGCCTTCCCTCCTGGAACCTAGTAGTTTTGGGATGTGGGTGGGCAGGAACAGTGCTGCACCCCAGAGGTGTACTTGGCTTGCCCTATCTTATGGGTTTATTAATGTTTTAATTTCACTACCTACTTTGTCTTGGTCTTATATTTAGCTTTCTTTTTGGGGTTCTCGACTTGAGTCTTTTTGACCCTAAAAACAATTTGAGGTGGCCATTTAGCTTACAAAAGTTGAAACAATTTCCACCTGTTAATTTGATTAGTTAGAGCTCGTAACAATCTGACGGTTACACTTCAGAGTGCTAGAGACAGAGGTTTGAAAACCGAGCTCGAGCTCAACGTTCTATGCTTCTGCATAGAGTTAACTCTTTACTCTCCGGGGCAGTTCAAGTGCTGGGGCTAACTGCATATAGTCAGAATACAGCAAGACTCCATTAGAAGAAACAACATTACTAAGGTGAGTAATTTTTTCTTCTCAACCTCATGCTGCAATACTCTGTATGCGGCGCCCAACTCGACGTTTTCCCTAAGTTCTCTATCTAACTCACGATTCACTCGCTCATTCTCCTCTTTCAGCTCAGCATTCTCTTCTCTCAAACCCTCATTCATATCACTCAAAATATCGTTCAAATATGCTAACTGTTTATCACATTTCAATGTTTCACAATCATCTCTCAACATACAAATTTCCTGCTCAGAGTCTTGAGCAGTACAATGCAGCAGTCTATTATTGGCATTGTGGAGTGACTGTGTCTCCTCCACTAGTTTCTGCTCCGTTTTCTGTAACTCTGATGTCTGCAAGCCCATCTCTTTTTTTAGAGATGCATTTTGCAATTCAAGGGAGGCACACTTCGCTGTGAGACTCTCAACAGCGGTATGTAGAGCCACAACCAAAAGAACTTTAAGATTGTACTTTTTGGTTGTTTGGACTCAAGGTAGTGCTCCGAGATAAGCAGCAATGGATTGTCTGCAGACTTCGTGTCCACCTCAAAATCTGTCCATCCACCATGGAATGTGAGGTAGTTTGAGACATCGAGTCTCAAGTCAGTGCAAAGTTCAGGCATGACAAACAAACAAACAAAGAAGCAGTCAGAAGCCTGGATAAAATCCTTGGCGCCATTACTCAATAGCTTTCCTGTTCCCTGTGGGCAAACAGTAATGCCAAGGCGGTATGCTGTCACTTGCAAAGGGAGTGTAAAAGGGGTCCAGTGTGGCTATGCCACACCCGAGACCAACAACCACTGTGAGTACGAGTAGGTCCAAGTAGGCGAGAAATGCACTACACTACTTGACAGTCAAAATTAATTGAATGGAATCTTCACTTTGTGCATTCCAACCTGCACACAGTCGCCCAAATGTAACTGGGTAATAAAATTACCTTTCTTAGGTTCTTGTTGGAACTGCACAAAAGGAAGACACGACAGACAACAGACAAATGGTTTCCAGATAATAAATGTAATTTATTATTTGTAAATAATAATGGTACAGGCTTACAACCAACAGTATAATTACTGGGAGAGTATCCAGCTTCCTTACCTATGTAGGCGCAGTCTCTCGTCTCAGTAAAGCTACGTGCTGCAAGGGTCTTATACCCCGATAATTGTCATGGTAACTACTTAAGAAGATACATAAAAAGTAAGCAATTGACTAAAAACAGGTGGTGTCAGTAGCCATACTAACTAACATGAGAAGTTGCTTAGCTTGCAGAAGATAAGTGAACAATAAGGTCTGTGATGCTTCCAAAGTCATTTGCAGTTACAGTTGTGCACAAGCACTAAAGATGGCACTGTTACCTAACACATGATTATACAATAAAATATAATGGATAATATCTCCCAGTGGCAGAATACATTATAAAAATATAGTGAAGCATAATATGCATTAGAGAAGTACAGTAGAACTCAGATCCTGATACTTATGCTTATACGATAAGTGCCTCTGCCCTAAGATTAGTACAGATACCTACATATGTGTTGCTGCCCGCGAGGTGGGGGTACAATCAGGGGTGCTGGTCCATGGATAACATTTGGCAGTTTCCTACCTAGGGACTCATAGCTTATCATTGCTACCGGAATTCTACTTCGCCTTCTGCAATATGGCGCCCCATCTTACAGTCCCTGAGGTGCTACGAGTGCAACAAGCTTTGATTACTCTACAGTAAAATTGGTCGCTTTGCCTCCAGAGCCCCACCCGGGGAGCACCATTGTGATGTACTGTGTTTACTGAACTGGCCTTCATTGGAAGGCTGATTAGAGTACCATCTTCTTTTGTCTGGACTTTAAGCTTGTCAGGGGTCCCTCCCCTTCCCCTAATTTATGTGACATTGTAACAAATCCTCCAGGAGTATCCTGCGTTCCTCCAGCAATGCCCTATTAGAGGTACCGAGAGTTAGAGCCTGTGTGGGAAAGAGGTCCCTTGAAGCCTTAGCATCTTACCTCTGGAACTCCCTACCTTCTGCCCTTCAGGACTGTTTGTCAGTTGATGGAGTTAAGAAAGGACTCAGTTGTCCTGCTGGAGTGTAGCCTCTGCTCCTGTAAACAGTGACTTACTTGTGTTACTATAACTGACTTTTCTTGTCTACCCTGGTTCACATTGATACCCTATTGATCTATTTTCCCTGCCTTGTATAGTCAAAGATTGTTATTAATACTTTGTCATGTAATGGTACTCCATGTCTGGCCATATGTATTACTTCTGTGATTGTGTATTTTGACTATGTCCTGTCTGACTGTTATCTGATCGTGTATTTTGACAGTGTACTGCTTGATTTTAATTCTGGGTTGCCCCTGAAATAGGGACTCTATGTTTCAGAGACTTTGACGGCAGATAAGGACCGCTTGGCACACCTAGTCTGCCCATTTCCCTACCTAGAGGATAAGCTGCAGATCCTATTTAACCAACAGCCTATTTCTTCCTACCCCCCACAAAAATTGCCTTATGTCTGTCCCATGCATTCTTGAATTCTCCCACAGTTTTAGACCCCACAACCTCCTAAGGAAGGCTGTTCCATGCGTCCACCACCCTCTCTGTGAAAAAATACTTCCTCACATTGCCCCTGAGCCGTCCCCCATCTTCAAATTGTGTCCCCTTGTTCTTGCACATCTCTTTTTCTGAAAGATGCTACCCTCTTGGACTTTGTTGATTCCACTGAGGTACTTAAACGTTTCTAGCATGTCCCCCCTCTCCCTCCTTTCCTCAAGGGTATACATATTAAGCTCCTTTAGCCTCTCCTCGTATGGCTTCTCTTGCAGACCCTGCACCATTTTAGTTGCCCTCCTCTGAACTGCCTCCATCCTGTCTATGCCCTTGCGGAGATGGGTTCTCCAGAACTGGATGCAATACTCCAGATGGGGTCTCACCAACTGTCTGTACAGGGGGATAACAACTTCCTGTTTTCTGCTGGTGATTCCTCTCCCTATACATCCCAGTATCCCCCCAGCCCTCCCTATCACCTTCTCACATTGCTTGCCAACCTTAAGGTCATCTGATATGATTACCCCAGGTCCCTTTCCATTTTGTTGTTGTTACTACCTCCCCCATTGTGTAATCTTCCCCTGGGTTTTTGTTTCCCAGTTGCATTACTTTGCACTTCTTTGCATTGAATCCAAGCTGCCATACTTCTGACCATTCCTCCAACCTTGCCAAGTCCCTTTTCATCCTTTCCATGCCTCCTTGTGTATCAACCCTGTTGCAGATCTTTGTGTCATCTGCAAAGAGGCATACTTTTCCTTCCAGTCCCTCTGCAATGTCACTTATAAAGACATTAAAAAGGACTGGATGCAGTACTGAACCCTGCGGTACCCCACTAGTAACCCCTCTTTCTTCAGAGTGGACTCCATTTACAATTACCTTCTGTGTCCTGTTACATAGAAACATAGAAACATAGAAGTTGACGGCAGATAAGGACCGCAAGGCCCATCCAGTCTGCCCATTTCTTTTTCTACCTTATAAATGTGCCATTGGCCTTTGCTCTGTCAGTGGCCTATCTATTCATAGTCATTTGTATTGCTCCCTTATGCCTATCCCATGCCTGTTTGAAGCCCTGCACTGTATTCATAGCCACCACTTCTTGAGGTAGGCCATTCCATGCATCCACAACCCTTTCTGTGAAAAGAATTTCCTCACATTCCCCTTAATCGGCCCCTCTAATCTCATGCTGTGTCCTCTTGTCCTGCTATTTTTTATATCTAAACATGTTAGACTCTTTCACCTTGTTAATGCCCTTAAGGTGTTTGAATGCCTCGATCATATCACCTCTCTCCCTCCTTTGCTCAAGGGTATACATATTGAGCTCTGTTAATCTGTCCTCATATGTCTTCTGATGCAGTCCCTGCACCATTTTGGTTGCCCTTCTCTGGACTGCCTCAATTTGGTTAATGTCCTTGTGAAGGTGTGGCCTCCAATACTGCACGCAGTACTCCAGATGGGGCCTAACCAGTGTCTTGCAAAGAAGGATTATTACCTCCCTCTTACGACTTGTGATACCCCTACTAATACACCCTAACACCCCCCTAGCCTTACCTACTGCTTTGGAGGTCTGCTTGGATGATTTCAGGTCATCAGTGATGATGATGCCCAAGTCTCTTTCTTCCTTTGTGACTGCTAGCAACTCCCCTCCCAGACTATAGGTGGCTTCAGGTTTCTCTTCCCTATGTGCATGATCTTGCACTTCTTTGCATTAAATCACAGTTGCCACTCTTCTGACCATTTTGCTAGTTTATCCAGATCTCTTCTCATTCTGCCCACCCATCTGGATCATCTACTCTGTTGCAGATCCTGGTGTCATCTGCAAACAGACAAGCCTTACCCTCTAGTCCATCTGCAAGGTCACTAATGAAGATGTTGAAGAGGACTGGCCCCAGGACTGATCCCTGAGGTACCCACTTGTGACTTGCATCTCTTCTGACTGTATACCATTTACCACCACTCTCTGTTTCCTGCCCGTCAACCAGTTTGCCACCCAGTTGACCAACTTCTGACCCACCCCAAGCCTACCCAGCTTATTTATCAATCTTCTATGTGGAACAGTGTCAAAAGCTTTGCTGAAGTCAAGGTAGGCGACATCAACTGCTCCCCTTGGTCCACCACTCTGGTTACCCAGTCAAAGAAATCTATGAGATTAGTTTGACAGGACCTTCCTTTGTAAACCCATGCTGTCTTGGATCCTGTGCCCTATGGATTCCAGGTGTTGCACTATTCTTTCCTTAAGGAGTGCCTCCATAATCTTGCCCACTACTGAGTGTAAGACTGACTGGTCTGTAGTTCTCTGCCTCCCCTGCTACCACTCTTGTGGAGTGGGATCACATGAGCCCTTCTGCAGTCTTCTGGGACTTCTCCTGTGCTCAGAGACTCACTAAACAGTTCTGCTAATGGCTCTGCTAGTTCCACCTTTAGCTCATAACTACCCTGGGATGTTGCCATCAGGTCCCATTGCCTTATCCACCCTGAGCTTAGCAAGCTCTTGTAGGACCCTTTCTTTTGTGAAGGGAGTAGTGCTCACCTCCCTCCCCCCTGTGTCCATGGTGCTGAGCTGTGGGCCCTGCCCTACCTTCTCTTCAGTAAATACTGAGCAAAAGTATCTATTTAGGATAGATGCTTTTACATGGTCCTCCTCCTCACATGCTCCCTTTTCTCCATTAAGCTTAGCGATACCCCCTCTGGACTTTCTCCTTTCACTAATGTATCTATAGAAAGTCTTGTCACCTTCTTTTACTGTTCGTGCTAGTGTTTCCTCAGTTTGGGACTTTGCCTGCCTTACTGCCTTCCCTGCTTCCCTTAGGGCAGTTCGGTATGCCTCCCTATCTTCGTCCTGCTGTGTTCCCTTATATTTCCTGAAGGCCAGTCTTTTGGCTCTGACCTTTTCTGGTACTGTATTTGAGAACCAAAGTGGTTTCCTTCTTCTTTTGCACTTCCTTTTCTGTCTAACACAATGGGATGTTGCTTAAAGTATTGCATCCTTAATGCTTGCCCACTTTGCCTGTACCCCCTCACCTGTGTTTCTTTTTGCCATGGCTAGCTTAACTCTGTTGGCCATCTTATCAAAGTCAGCTCCTCTGAAGTCCCATAGTTTTGCCTTGGAATGGGATGATTTAGATGTAGTAGCCAAATTGAACCATACCATGTGATGGTCACTGGCCCCCAGGTGACCTTCTACCTGGAGATCTGTGATCCCTTCCCTGCTAGTCAGTACTAGATCTAGGATAGCCCTGTCTCTCGTGGGTTGTTATACCAGTTGCTTGAGGCCCTTCCCCTGCAGGGAATCCACTATGTGTCTAGTTCTGGCAGATGTTCCTGCTGGTATTGACCAATCTGTATCCGGCATGTTGAAGTCTCCCTTTATCAGAACCTCCCCTTTAGCTGTCATGTTTTGTATATCTTCTAACAGTAATGTGTCTATGTCCTCCCCTGGTCTGGGGGCCTGTAGACAACCTCAGTTCTTATGGCTGTCCCATTTCTGTTTCAGGGTGACCACAGTTCTTCTGGCTCCTTATGTGTATTATGAATTTCTGTAGCTTTGATATTTTCATTGACATACAGAGCCACTCCTCCCCTTTTTGCACTCGGTCTCTTCTGAACAATACACAGCCAGGTACTGAAGTCTCCCAAGTGTGGTTACTGGTAAACCACGTCTCACTAATTGCTACTATGTCCAGTTTAGCCTCTGACATTATTGCCTGCAGGTCTGGGATCTTATTTCCCAGGCTGTGAGCATTTGTGTACATGATTTTCCATTGGCCAGATTTCAGTGTGTTAATTGTTGGGTGAGGTTTGGCATTACCCTGTGCATTGTATGGGGAGACAAACCTTTTTTCTTACCTGGTGATGCAAATGAACTGCAAACATGCTGAATCCCTGTTTGACCACTAGCTGAGGGGGGAGGGGTGTTCTTCCCATTCGACGTATGGGGTGCTGCACCCCTCTCCCCATTTGCTAGTTTAAATATTCTGCAAAGACATCAAACTTCTGCCCCAATGCACTGACTCCCTCCTTAGTCAGATGCAGTCCATCAAATTTAAAGAACTTTCGCTCCCAGATCTGTTGCCAGTTCTCTGCAAATCTGTGTCCTTTTTCCTGGCACCAGCCCTTGAGCCATGTGTTTAGCTCCCCTATCTCCCCTTCTCTGACCTTCCATCCATCTGCACCCCTCTCCCAGACTGGCAGGATCTCAGAGAAGGAGATGCCGGACGAAATGGATGATAGTTTGTCACCCAGCCTGGTCAGGTGTTCCTTGGTCTCCACAACTGACCAGCTGGCGAGATCATTAGTCCCTATGCGTACTAGGACATCAATGTTTTCTCCTGCTTTGTGCACAATTTTAGCAATGCGCTCAGTGTCTCTCCATGCTGATGTACCTGGGAGACATCTGACCATTACCCCTGGCTGGAGATGGGTATCAACTCCCCGAATCATGGAGTCTCCTATGATCAGAAGTTTTTTGGATTCCCTTTTTGCTTTTTTTGTTTTGGTTCCTGATTTGGGTGAGTTTTGTTGTGCTAGCTGCTGTGCCGCAGTGTCCTGCTCTGCAGTGTCTTCTGCCTCTTTGTTTGATTTCAGAGATAGAGGCAGATACCTGTTTGTAGTGTTTATATGGTTTTGGAGGTAATATGTTGGAGAGCAGAGGTGATGGGGCACCGATTTGCCCTCTAACCACCTGCCAACCTCCTGGTCCAACTACCCCTGCGGTTGAGGTTTTTCTGTTGGATGCTGGGGAAATGGCGGGTGGTTCTTATAATGTATTTCCTCTTCAATATGAAATTTGAGGCATGCAATCTCTGCCCATGCTGTCCGGAGCTGAGCCCTAAGATCTCCAATGGCCCAGCATGTAGGACAGTGTCCTAAATCCTGAAGACTGTCCTTCTGAAAATTGTTCCACAGTACCTGCAGTTAATGATATCCATTCCAGATAAGTTGCTGGGTTTATAACCTAGTCAGAGTAATTAGAAGGAAAAAATGCAAGTAATGGTTTGATTGTGTTTTTTTTTGTTTAACTTGTTATAACAAGTTAAATTACTAGTGCCCCTGTAAATGAGCTCACCTTGTGGACACCCCACTGATCCGCCTTTCTGCTCTGCCACAGGAAATATCACAACTGTGGTACCCTATAAAAGGAGTGTAGTGTGGGGTGGTTGGGGATGGGGTGGGTGGCTGGGCCTTCCCTGCCGAAAAAGAAGAACCACGGACTAAAAGAACAAGAGGTAAGAGCAGAAACAATCAGTCAACAACAAATGCAGTAACCCTAAAGCTTATCCTAATGTTAGATAAAACTGTACAACCTGTAAAGCACCACCTGTAATAATTTCAGAGAAGATATACGCTGTAAGAAACACTTTGCTACAGAGAAATATAAAGCAATGAAATGTTAGCAACAAACAGTAACAATCCCTGTGAGTAAAAAATAAAAACAACACCACACAGTAAATCTGCTTAGCCAAAAGAAGTCTTAATCCTTTTCCCTTGCTCTGGTAAGGTTCTCTACTCTGCCTTTCAAGCAGTCTTGGAAGGAAAGAGCTCAGGTGAAGCTAGGTGCCTTGGCCAGCAAACCAAGTCTTCTACCTCCAAGATATCCACTAACCTGACCTTTTAACCCTTCTTTCTGTTGGAAATTACTGACAGTTTGCCAGCTCCACCCCTCACATACACACCTAATCCTTTGGAAGAGCTGTGGGAGGAAAGCAATTAGCTCCTTCAATGTGAGAAGGAGACTGAAACACCTCTGAGACAACAAACCTTTTCAACAAAAAAACAAGAATAAAATAAAACAGTGTCAAACAGTAATTTTGCTTAGCCCAATGATAAAAAAGTCACAAAAATGTAAGCTCCACCTGTAATAATTTCAGAGAAGATATACCCTGTAAGAAACACTTTGCTACAGAGAAAAAGCAGTAACAGAAGATATACCTTGCAAAAGACAATTTGAATCAGAAGATTACAGCAGTAATTTGTTAGCACACACCTGTAGGCACGCCTTGTAATAATGCAGAAGAAGGTATACCAGCAACAACAATTTGAATCAGAGAAAAATAAAGCAATGAAATGTTAGCAACAAACAGTAGCAATCCCTGTGAGTAAAAAATAAAAACAACACCACACAGTAAATCTGCTTAGCCAAAAGAAGTCTTAATCCTTTTCCCTTGCTCTGGTAAGGTTCTCTACTCTGCCTTTCAAGCAGTCTTGGAAGGAAAGAGCTCAGGTGAAGCTAGGTGCCTTGGCCAGCAAACCAAGTCTTCTACCTCCAATATTTTACCCTGGCTACCACCCTGGGACCCACTCCAAGGCTGGTTAATTTGACTACTAATCTTTTGTGTGGGACTGTGTCAAATGCCTTGCTAAAGTCTAGGTAGGCCATGTCCACAGCCCCTCTGGTCTACTACTTTGGTCACCCAGTCAAAGAAATCAATTAGATTCATCTGACATGACCTTCCCTGTGAACCCATGCTGCCGTGGGTCCCAGCCTCACTGGCCTCTAGGTACTCAACAATTCTTTCCTTCAGAAGTGATTCCATCACTTTCCCTACCACAGAGGTCAAACTGACAGGTCTGTAGTTTCCTGCCTCTGTCTTGCTCTCACTTTTGTGAAGGGGAATCACATCAGCCTTCTTCCAGTCCTCAGGTACCACACCATCCTCCCATGATTTGTTATAAAGGGTAGTCAGTAGTGTCACTAGTTCTCTGCTTAATTCTTTTAGAATTCTGGGGTGAATTCCATCTGGCCCCATTGCTTTGTCCACCTTCAGTTTTAGGAGCTCTTTCAGAACCCTTTCTTCTGTGAAAGGACTGGGATCGACCGCCCTCTCCAGAGTGCTTCTGTTAATTGGATTAGGCACCTCCCCGACTTCCTCTTTTGTGAATACTGAATGGAAGTATTCATTCAGTATCCCTGCTTTTTCACTGTCACTCTCTGCCCACCCACCATCCATTTTATTCAGCCTCACTATCCCTCACTTTGTCTTTCTATGCTCCCTGATATACCTATAAAAGGTTTTATCCCCCTTCTTAACTGAGTTGGCTATCTTTTCCTCAGTTTGTGTCTTTGCTATTCTGACTACCCTCCCTGCTTCCTTCTGCCTTAATTGGTACAGTTCTATGTCCTGCTCCTTCTGTGTTTCCTTGTACTTCCTAAATGCTATCTTGTTCTCCCTAACCTTCACCGCTACTTCTTTTGAGAACCATAGTGGCTTTTTCTTTCATTTTGATTTGTTTATTTGCTTCACACAAAGGCTTGTTGCCTCTGTGATGGCAGTTTTGATATTTCCCCATTGTTGCTTCACCCCTCCTTCTAGCCTGTTTGCTAGTGCTTTTCTAAGGCACTCTCCCATCTTGCCAAAGTCAGGCCTCCTGAAGTCCAGAACCCTCACTTTTGTATGGCTTGACTCTGTAGCTGAGTTTATCATGAACCACACTGTTTGGTGGTCACTTGTTCCCAAATGGCTACCCACTTTTAGATCTGAGATCCTCTCACTGTCCCCATTTGAGAGTATGAGGTCTAAGATTGCTCTCTCTCATGAGTAGGTTCCAAAACTAGTTGTCTGAGGCATGCCACCTGAAGGGCATGAAGAATGGCCCTGCTTTTGGATGTGGCTGCAGCAGAGGTGCTCTAGTTAACATCTGGCATATTAAGGTCCCCCATCAACAGTATCTCCCCTTTCTCTGCCATCCTAAGTATGCCTTCTATCATATCCTTGTCCATTCCCTCCTCCTGACATGGGGGTCTGTATACGACCCCTGTGCAGATTGTGGTGCCATTTCCAGTCTCTAAGGTGACCCACAGTGCCTCCTCTCCTCTCTGTTTACTCTTTTGTTCAGTTGCCTTTATCCCTTCCCATACATAGAGAGCTACTCCCCCCTCTTCTGCCCTCTCTGTCTCTCCTGTAGGTTGTGTACCCTGGTTTGTTAACATCCCAGTCATGGTTCTCTGTGTACCATGTTTCTGTGACTGCTACGATATCCAGGCATCCTTCTTCCATCAAGGCCACAAGTTCAGGGAGCTTGTTGCCCAAACTATGGGCGTTGGTACTCATTACCCTCCATTTCTTGATGGCCTTACCCCTTTTTTCCCCATTCCTATCCTTATTGCGTCTGTCACTTTCTCCATTTACCCCAGCGCTTCTCCCTATTGTCATCTCTATGTTGGTGTCTACCTCACTTAGTACCCTGATTTTGAGGAGCGGGCTAGGATTTCCCTGCTCCTTTCCAGTGCTTCCCCCTTGGCTAGTTTAAATGCTTGCCAATGAAGTATTTAAACCTATCACCTAGGATCCTGGTTCCCCTCCTGGACAGATGCAGACCATCACACCAGTATAGGCCTGCATCCATCCAGGTAAACCCCCAGTCCCAATGAAGCCAAATCCCTGAGTTCTGCACCAGTTTTTCAACCACTGATTGAATCCCATGGTATGGAGCACCCTAGCCTCATCTGTGCCATAGACAGGCAGCACCTCCGAGAAGGTTACCGTGCGTGCTATTTGTCTAAGGCCCCTCCCCATCTCCACAAACACTTATTGCACTGTTCTGATCCCTTTCTTAGCCAGGTCATTTGTTCCTAGGTGGACAATGACATCCAGCTCCCTCCCTTGTGCAGCTGCTGCTATGATCCTGAGGATTCACTCCCTGTCCCTCCAAGCCATGGCGCCAGGCAGGCAGCTTACCTCCCTCTCCCCTTCCTCCCCCAGTTCTACCTTCCTAACAATGGAGTCCCCCACCAGGAGTTGTTTCCTTCCCCTGTGGGGTCCCATGCCACCCTCCTGTGGGTCTTCTTTGTGGAGGTTCCCAGCATCCTCCTTGGTCTCCACTGTGGAAGCCTCCATAGAGGAACCACACTTTTCCAGAACAGCATAGAAATTGTGGAGAGGTACAACTGGAGGGATGCACCTCTGTTCCACCACCCTCACCCTCCCTGAGCCCACTGTGGTCCAACCACTCCTCTTTCTTGGCAACCTCTGAGGCAACGGCAGTGACCCTGGTGGTCCCTGGGTGGGAGAGGAGGTCCCACAAATCCTGGCCAACTCAACCTGGAGATGAGCAACCTCCTCCCTCAGCCCAGAGAGGTGCCTGCAGATGGGACAACACTGCATCCTCCAGAACATCTCCTGGAAGACTGCCGCTCCACAGCCACTGCACTGCACCATTCTCATCATGTCTGTCTTACTCTTTCCTCTGTTTATTTTCTTTTTCCTTTTTTTTCCCCTACTTACTTACTGCCTCTGTGCCCTTTTAGCTCCTGATCTTCCTGTTCTAAGACAAGAAGCTCCTATATTTCTCAGTAGTCTCTTTACTTGCTCAGAGTCAGACCTCCAGCAGCTGGGGGGGAGAGAGCTACTCTTGCCCTTCTAGGATGGTGAGTCTTTGGTGGCTCTGTGATCACTCACTTCCTGCTCCCAAACAGGAAGTTCCTGTTGTCAGTTAAATCCTGTGCCTATAAAAGTAGAACTGGTTTAGGGTGGGGGGGGGTGGAGGGCAATATAGTCCCAGTAGAGAAGTTTTAGTTATACCAGTAGCTCCTTCCTCCTGGTGTTCTGTCTGTTCTCTGGCAGAAGCTATCTAGGGCAGTGCTTAAATCTGATTTTAACCTGGCTTATTCTAGCTAAGCCACTCCCCCTACTTTGCAAATATTTCTACACTTAGTTAATTTCACAGATAATTCCCTTCTGACACCTGTGACAAGCACCTAGATAAGTACACAGATAACAGATAATTTAGTTCAACTACCTCTGACAAACACACTAATTCTTTTTTTTTACCCTAAATCAAAGGTCCCAGTACAAGATTTCTAGTTCTTAGTCCCAGTAGAGAAGTTTTAGTTATACCAGTAGCTCCTTCCTCCTGGTGTTCTGTCTGTTCGTGGGGCCAACCTGGTTAACAGAATAAATAAATGATGTTGAAGAGACCCTACATGACCTTCAAACTTCAGAAAATACTTCAGGTCTGTAAAGTCCCTGTATCCCACTCCTGCTAGAGATTGTGGCTGGGGCTTCTTTCATCTGCCTGTTGCCCAAGGTGGTCATACCTACTGTCAGCAAGACCATGGTACAGGAGGTGACCCCCTTCAGGATCCCCTCTCCCCAGTACTCATACAGAAGCACCCAAAGGAATCTGTTCCAGTGACCCTGCCGTCCCCAGTTCCATGGTAAGTGTGGAGGGTGGGATCTCCCTGCATCTCAGACAATGGTGGGAGATCACTATAGATGAGGGGGTTCTGGAAATAATTGCAAGGGTGTATGCTCTGACACTGTTACAAATTCATCCAGATCATCTTCCACCTCATCCTTTTGAATGGTATCCCTGCAAGCTCTGATTCCCCTCCTGAAATGGGAGACTGGTTCTGTTTTCTGGACATGATGGACTCATACTGTCATGTAAAGATCAGAGAATCTTACAGACAATACCTCCACTTTATGCTGGAGGCAAACACTATCAGATAAACATATTGCCCTTTGGCTTGTCTTCTACACCATGGGTCTGTACCAAATGCTTGTCACTTGTAGCAGCAGCCCTTCACAACGAAGACCTGTATGTTTTCTCCTATCTGGATGGCTGGTTCCTGAAGGCTAGCTCCAGGAAGGTCTACTACATACCCTGTCTCAGACACGTCAGTTATTCAATGATTTGGGGGTCACAGTGAATGTGCCAAAGTCTGTTGACTCTGTGTCAAAGACTGCACTACATGGGGGGTGGTCTTAGATACAGAGAAGGGATGGGTTCTCCTGTCACTGGACAGGGCAGACACTTTGGGTGGTCAGGCACACTTGGTATACAGGAGTCACTATGTCTCTGTGAGAACAATGTTACATCTCAGGGCCTCATGGCTGCAGCCATAGTGACAGTGCCACTGGCATGTCTTCATATGAGGATCCCTCAGTGGATACTCTGGGTCCAGTGGGATCAGTTGGTGAATGAGCTGGACCAAATGGTTCTCGTCATGTGTCCTCTTCTCAGAGAATTGTGGTGGTAAATGAATCACAACAACCTGCTGAAGGGTGTTCCATTGCTTGTACCAGTTCATGTACAGATGTCTACCACAGATGCCTTGGGTTCAAGCTAGGGTGCTCATCTTAGCCCTTACCAGGCACAGGGGTCATGGACCAAGGTGGAGGCAGTGTGACATATAAATGTTCTGAAAATGCAGGCTGTACTGTACACCCTCCAGGTTTTTCAGAATCCTATCTTCTCTGGTCCTCTGCTAATCCAGATGGACATCAGTGAGATGCCTTACATCAGCAAACAAGGGAGCAGTCACTCCAATTGCCTATGCAGGGAGGTAAGTAATGAGGGTATGGTACTGGGCTCCGTCTGATGGCCTTCGCCTATCGGACATGTTTCTCCCAGGTTTCCAAGACATCTTGGCAGACAGGTTATGCAGATTCCAGTCGATAGTTCATGAATAGGAATTTGTGACCTCCTTGGTAAACAACCTCTTCACAAGATGGCATTGACAGAGCTGTACCTTTTTGCGTCTCCACTCAACGCAATACTGCCATGCTTCTGATCACTCCAGGGCCTAGAATTTTTTGGCGAGACACATTGTCCCTCTCCTGGAAAAGGAAATTTTTATATGCATTTCCACCCATTCCTGTAACACAGAGGGTTCTTCTCAAACTTCAGGTGAAGGGTGCCACTCTCATCCTCATTACTGCATTCTGGTCTTAGCAGTTATGGTTTCCACTCCTTCAACATCTGGCAATGGAGCCTTCTGTCTCCTTACCTCTGTGTCGGGGTCTGTTGTCAAAGGGCAGGGGATCCTTGGTCTGTCTGGACCTGAAGTCCCTACATCTGCATGCATGACTCCTGAAGACATAGCCTTGCACATTTTGGAGTATCCCCTAAGGTTTATGATGTCCTGGTTGTGGCTGTTAAGCCATCTACCAAGCATACTTATTCCCTTAAATGGAAGTGTTTCACTTTATGGCCTGGTTCCCGGCATATGGACCCTTTCATATGTCTTGTGAATGCTCTGTTAGAATACTTTCCTTGTCTGACTCTAGCCTGCAGTGTTCCTCACTTAAGGTGCATTTGGCTGCTATATCAGCTTTCCATGCCCCTATTGATGGTTGTACGGTTGCCCAATTAGAGGTGTCTCATACATTCCTTAGAGGTTTCCTTAATATGAAACCTCCTATCCATAATCTAGTTTCACCTTGGGACTTGAATTTCTTTCATGAGAAATTGATGTTGGCTCCTTTTGAGCCTGCTGTGAGTTGTGGCTTAGTTTCCTGTCATGGAAAACGTTGTTTTTAGTTGCAATGACCTCTGCTTGAAGGATTTCTGAGCTTCAGGCTCTAATGTGTGAGCCTCCCTATTTGGTTTTTCAGTCTTTTTGCATATGAATCCTGAGTTTCTACTGAAGGTGGCATCTGAATTTATGCTGAATCAAGTGATACACCTTCCTGTATATTACCCCGAGCATGCCAACCAGGGTGAGGTGTTCCATAGTTTGGATGTGCATAGAATACCAAGGTGCTATATTGCTTGCACTAAGGACTGTAGAAAGTCCTCTCAGCTTTTTGTTTTATTTGCCCTGGGAAAGAGGGCACTCCTGTGTCTACACAATGCATATTCAAATGGCTGGCTCATTAGGTTACTTTCTGTTCTAGGAAGTACTATGAAGAACTCCCTGGTTTTGCTCTTGGTCACTCCACAAGGGGTATGGCCACTTCTATTGCTGAATTCAAAAACAGCCCTGCTGCTTACATGTGCTGCAGTCACATGGTGTACAGTCCACACTTTTACCAAACAATACAGTGTGGACATCATCTCTTGTAGACGTGCTGGCTTTGGGCTTGCTGTACTGCAAGGCCTTCTGTCCTGATTACATATCAGACTGTGCCATCCTCCCGGTTGACTTATACTGCCTGGGAATCATTCCAAAGATGTGGCATAATTGAGGAGATATCCTTGAAGATAGAACAGTTATGTAAAAACTTACCATAACAGTAGATCTTCAACAGAATCTCCTCCATTAGGCCATACCGTACCCTTCCTCCTGCCCTCTTTTGTTTTTGATCAGGGTCATATTAGATGCTGTGCCTAAAACCTTACTCCATGCATCTTGTCTCCAGCACCATGCCTCTCCTTGTATTGCCTGGTGCTGGTCTCATCTCCTGGTTCCTCATGGCTGGAGGTCCTCAAGGCTAATCTCCATCAAGGAATTGAAGAGTGATGGGGCTGCCCACGTTATATATGCATAGATGCTGGCACATCATTGTGGAAGGCCCCCAGCTAGCAAAACGTTTCTCAGTGGTCCTGACGCTGATGGCATATAGTTCCAAAGCTGTGGCCTAATGGAGGAGATTCTCTTGATCTGTTGTTAGGGTAAGTTGTTACATAACTGTTCTTTCTCTGTATACACCCCAGGTTTCTACTGAAAGTGGTTTTGGAGTTCCATCTTAATCAGTCACTAGTGCTGCCTACCTACTTTGCCAACTTCTAGAATGAGGGAAAACGCACTCTCCACTATCTGGATGTTGAGTCCTTAGGTTTTATCTGGACAGAACTAAGGACTTAAGACAGTCCAAACAGCTCTTTTTCTCCTTTGATCCTAATCGGAAGGGACAGCCTGTTACCATAAAGTGCATTTCTGCTTGGATTGTGAAACTTCCTGCACCAGCTGCTATGCCATGGCCCAGGTCAAGGCTGAGGGCCAGCTACATGCCCCCTGCACTAGAGTGGTTGCCACATCCCTGGCAGAGATTTGCTCTGTATCTATTGGAGATATTTGCAGAGCTGCAACTTGGAGCACAGTGCACACTTTTATGAAGCACTATGCCCTGGATGTCCATGCCAGGCAGCATGCCACCTTTGGTGGGACAATCCTGAATGGATCACTATCCTGAGTGAGCTCTTGGTTCCTACCACCCTAGTCCAGGGGATCTTGTCTGAACTTGGTAGTCTGACCCACTAGTGGGAATCAATGGTGAAGACTGATTCCTAGAAGATATGAAAACCACATACTCACTGTAATTCTTGATCTTCTAGAAATAACTTCAGCACTGATTCACACATCCGCTCACCATCCCCCAGACTCGCTCCAGAATATTGTGTTGGTTTTCATCCCTTTATATTTGGTATGGGCTGTGAAGACACTGTTTACTGGTTTGGTGACCCTTCTTACATGGACCACCAGGGCTATCCTATGCCCTTAGGTTAAGTACATAGGTACTTGTTAGGTAATGCTGCATCTCCTTGGTAAAAAAGTTACTGAGGCAGTTGGGGGCTGGTGCCAAAGTAAACTTGTGTCCGTGAGTTCAGTCCAGCAGAGCTACGCATGCACACAACACACCTCGGCACCATCCCTCTGAAAAGTGGAGTCCTAGTGCTTCTGGCTCAAACCTGCTAGTGTGAATTAATGGTAAAGATACTCCTGGAAGATCAAGAATTACAGTGAGTATGTAATTTTCATTTCAAATCCCAGGGATCCAGAGGCAGGAAAACTCTACCCCCAAACAACACAGATTTACCACAGGTGGATCATGTCAGACTAACCTGATCGAATTCTTTGACTGGGTGACCAAAGCAGTGGACTGAGGTAGGGGCAGTGAACATGGTATACCTTGCCTTCAGCAAGGCCTTTGACACCGTCCCACACAGGAGGCTGATCAATAAACTTGAACACACAGGTGTCGGTCATAAGATAGTAAGCTGGGTAGCGCACTGGCTGCAGGATAGAACTCAGAAAGTCACAGTAAACAGCACCATGTCCAAAGATGGTTTTGTGACCAGCAGAGTCCATCAGGGATCGGTGCTGGGTCCAGTCCTCTTCAACGTATTCCTCAGCAACATTGCTGATGGTCTTTAGGGTAAAGTCTGCCTGTTCACAGACGATACAAAACTAAGTAATAGGGTAGCCAATCAGGAGGGAGCCTCCAGTATGGAGGAGGATCTCAAGAAACTTGAACAGTGGTCCAATGACTGGCAACTTAGATTTAATGCTAAAAAATGCAAAGTGATGCACCTGGGAAAACAGAACCCAAGAACTCAATACTTCCTAGATGAGCATCAACTGGAAGAGACCTGGACTGAGCAGGACTTAGGCACAATCATATTGGACAATCTTAAAGCAGGGAATAAATGCAAAAAAGTGGCACAAAAAGCAAGCAGCATCCTCGGATGCATAGGCAGGGGAATAACTAGCAGGAAACATGAAGTGATCATTCCACTCTATAGATCCTTGGTGAGGCCACACCTGGAGGTCTGCGTCCAGTTCTGGAGACCCCACCTGAAGAAGGACATAGTACACTTGGAATCAATTCAGAGAAGGGCCACAAAGATGGTGCAGGGCTTCCATCACAAGCCATATGAGTCTAGACTCCAAGACTTAAACTTGTACTCCCTGGAACAGAGATGGGACAGAGGGGATATGACAAACGTTCAGATTCATCAAGGGTATAAATACTGTTCAGGTAGACAAACTCTTCTGTGCAAATGGAGAGGCACATACAAGAGGGCACAACCTACGCTTGAGAGAGAAAAGGCTCAGAGGCAATATCAGGTAGTACTTTTTTACGGAGAGGGTACTAGACACATGGAATAGCCTGCACCCAGAGGTGGTTGCAGCGAAGATGGTGAATGCATTTAAACACGCATGGGACCGGCACTACAGTATAAACAAAAACTATAAAATATAGAGGAGGAAGTTAGGTTCATGGGCAGACTAGATGGGCCACTCAGTCCACATCTGCCATCAAATTCTTATGTTCTTAATCCCTCACTATGCTTAACTACTGCAAATCAGCCTGCTGGTTTGAGCCGCCACGGAGGGTTGAATTTTATGCAAATTAGAGAAGCTTGCAATGAAATTCAAATCTCTCCTGTGTGGTCATACTCCACTCTGCCCTCAAGCATCAGATTTATTTCTATACCTGAGGAAGAAGGCGCCCCAAAGAGCTCTGTCCATCTTGCTTCAGCTGATCATGGTTATCTTTACTATTTTATTTACTTTTTCACAGTATTGTTTTAGTTTTTTGAATCTCTGCATTAGTTAAGTCTTTGTTTTTTCTAAACTTTTATCACTATTCTCTGGTTCCCAAGCAGTTTCCTGGAACCAGAGAAAGCTTCTTGACTCGCACTTTTCCTGCTTTGTGAGCCGCTTTAAAAAGAAAACTTCATATAGAGGTCTTTTTTGTTTTAAAACTGCTTTCCTTGTCGCTTTGTGGTTGTTTTTCATTCCGGTTCCCTTTTCCTGGGAACCAAGATGCAATTGATATTTTTTCATCTAAATTTCACTGTTGAAACTATTAGTTAGCGGTTTGTTTTTATTTGAGGAACCAAACTGCAAACTATTTTTGGGGGGTTTGCCATGATTGGCATGTCTGACAGACCCAAAAAGAAAACAGGACCTACTGGCTTCAAAAATTGTAAAAATTGTTTTAACCTCTTGGCTAAGGCAGACTGCAATGAGTTGTGTTAGAGGTACCTGGGTCCAAATTACATTTTTTCTGATTGTGAGCTTTGTTTTAAATTTTGCCCTAAGACTATTAAAAAGCGGGCTGAAAAATTAGAAGACCTTATATCTTCTCAGTCTGCCTCAACATCACCAAAACACTCAGAAGGGGGTCCAACCCCTCAAAGTAAGCAGAAGGACAAGTCTGCTAAAGATGTCTTGGAGCCCAGGGTGTCTGAATGGGGGAACCCTGAAATCAATAAGCACGAGAGCCTCTGAACAGGTACTGGAGATGGCGCCTGCTAAGAAAAAAACAGAAAGAAATACATGTCACTGCCTCTCTTCCTGAAGAAGGAAAGAAGTCGTCAGTGGCCAAGAGTTAAATGCCCACAGTAGATGCTGTGACCAAGGCATGTCAGTTTTCCCCCAGCCTTCCAGGCCGTGGATTTGCTGATGGGCATGCCGGTTCTGGTACCTACCCCAGTTCTGGAAGAGCAAGGGGCTGAATTTCATTATGATGATGAAGACGAAGAGAGAGAACCTATTGAGCTTGACGGTTCCCCTGAACAAGAATTTGGCTCTGCTCCCTGAGTTCAGGATGGCTTCTCACATTATTCCTCTGTGAGGCAAATGGTCAACACCCTCAACCTCTCTACCCAGGAGACTGCTGAGGATGAAGATGAGGTAGAATTCCTAGATATGATGGGGTTAACTCCAACCAAGAGGTTGCTTCTGCCAGTCCACAAGTCCCTCAAGAAGGCAATCTGCAAGTTGTTGAAAACACCAACCTCTGCCCCTGGTTTTGACAAGAAAATTGAAAAGAAATACCAGCTGGACAAATGGGGTGCTGAATACCTTTACTCCCACCTTGACCATGAGGGAGGTAGTACAGATTGCGGCCTGTGACAAAGCAATAGTTCCCCTGTCTACCCAGACCCCAAATAAGGACTCCAGGAAGCTTGATAGCATAGGAAAAATGTCTACACCTCAGTATCCCTGCTCCTAAGACAGGCAGCTTACATGGCTTATACTGCCCAGTACCAGAAGGCTCTGTGGACCTCCATTCTGGCCATGAGTGAGGAAGCATCTGGTGACCTGGCACAAGACTTAGCAGGTACTGCTAAGACGGCCATGGATGCCACCAAATACCAGTTCCATATAGCAGTGGACACCAATGACACTGCATCCAGGGTCATGGCTCATGCAGTCTCCCTGAAGAGGTTTGCTTGGCTTAGGACTGCCAACCTCTTCCAGGACACTCAGAAAAAGGCTATGGATTTTCCCTGTGAGGGAAATTCCCTATCTGTGACAAGGCAGTCATACATGAAGAAAGTGGATGAGTACAAGGCCACCTACAAGAGTAATACCAAAAAGGAAAAGGCCTCCAGTTCCAGCAGGCCTAATGGAAGGGGAGATAGAGGCAGGGGTTATTTTCCCCATGGTTTCCTCACCTATGGTTTCTCCCAGCTGAGGGGTTTCTTCAGAGGCACAGGTAGAAGGGCCTCTAAGCGTGCTGACCCAACACCAGCACCTAAGGCCCATCCTAAGCAGAACCCCCGACAAGTTGGTCCAGGTCACTTCCCTCATTGCCAGTGGGAGAAAGACTGGCTCACTTTTTTCAGAAGTGGAAAAACATCACTGCAGACAAGTGGGTCCTGGAAGTAGTGAGTGAGATGCTCACCCTGCAGTTCAAAAGATTCCCAAGGCTGCAGGTTTGCAAAACTTTACACCTCCCACTCTAACAGAAAAAAATCCTGTTGAAGTTTGAAGTAGGGAAGTTGTTGCAAGCAAACGCAGAAGAAAAAGTCCTCTACCACAGTGGGGAAAGGGCCTTTATTCGAGATATTTCCTGACCCACAAGAAAAATGGGGAGTGGTGACCCATTTTAGAACTCAGGTATCTCAACAAACACCTCAGAAAGGAAACATTCTAGATGGTAACCATGGCTGTAGTATTCCCAAGCTTTCAGCATTGGTACTGGTTAGGGTTTTTGGACCTGAAGGATGACTATATTCATATCCCAGTCAGGCCCTGTCACAGAAAATACCCAAGGTTCAGGGTAGGGGGCGGTCATTACCAGTTCACAGCCCTTCCTTTTGGACTCTGTTCAGCTCCCAGAGTGTTTACAAAGTACTTGAATAAGGTGGCAGCACATCTGAGAAGGCAGGGAGTGGTAGTTTTCCCTTATCTCGATGACTGGCTGGTCACAGGTAAATCACACCAGCAGGCCAAGGCCTCTCTTCTCCTCACTCAGCATGACCTGAAGGGTCTGGGCTTCATCATAAACACCCAGCAATGCTAGTCAGAACTGAATTTATAGGAGCAGAATTGGATGCCCTCCAAGGGAGGGCCTTCCTCCCTCAAGAGAGAGTGGGAAGCCTTTTAAGCCAGGCAGAGTCTTTCAGACTTGGCCAGCCCAGGCCTGCAAGACATTTCCTCCAACTATTGGGCCACATGGCCTCATCCACAGCAGCAGTGGCTGGGGCCAGGTTCCAAATGGGAGACATCCAGTACCACCTGAGGGCCCATTGGTCTGAAAGGCGAGGCCCTCTCTCAAGGCTGATGCCTGAGACAAAGTCTCCCTTAATAACATTGAACTGATTGTAGGAAGAGGGCAACCTCAGGGAGGGTGTGCCCTTTCTGCAGCAGTCACCCACAGTAGTACTAACAGCAGATGCCTCCCTCCTTGGCTGGGGTGCCCATCTGGATGACTTAACAGTAAGTGGGGTGTGGTCCTCCCAGGAGTCCCAGGAGCATATAAACCAGCTGGAGCTCACAGCAGTGTACCTGGCCCTACAGGATTTTGCCTCTGACATCAGGGGTCAGTCAGTCCAGGTCAGGCGAGACAACACCACTACTATGTGTTACATCAACAAACAAAGGGGCACAAGATCCTCAAAGCTATGTACAGAAGCAATGAAGATCTGGAATCTGGCCTGCTCCCTAGAGGTGCAACTATCAGCAGTTCACCTGCCAGGGAAAAGCAATGTCTTGGCAGACTCCCTGAGCAGGATCAGCTGGGGACATCTCAAATGGACTCTGAAGAAGCAGATCCTGGCCACAGTGTTCAGGAGGTGGGGTACACCATAGATAGACCTTTTTGCATCCTGGGAGAATGATCAGCTTTGCTGCAGGCCACTGGCAGTGAGCTCGATAGCATCGGATGCCCTGACTCTAGACTGGACAGGAAGGTTCCTGTATGCTTCCCTCCTTCCCACTCTGCAACCATGATCCTAATTGCCCCAGATTGGGCCAGGCACATTTGGTGCTCCCTACTCCTGCCCCCTCCTCAAGCATCCCATCAGCCGCCCTCTGAGTCACAATCTGCTGACCCTGTGTCAGCGCAGGATAACCTTCACAGACCTCAGAACTCTGTGCCTCAAAGCATGGTTCTTGATGAGCTAGAGTTTTTCAGTTCTAACCTTTTTGAGGAGATTTTGGAAGTCCTTAAAGTTTCCAGGAGACCAGCAACAAGGAAAACCTATGCTTCCAAGTAGAAAAGGTTTTCCCTGTGGTGTTCTTCTAAGCAGCTACATCCCTTGCAGGCAGATCTGCCCACAATCTTGGACTACCTGGTCCACCTCCAGTCCCTGGGCCTCTCAGGCACTCAACCCTTGAGGTGGCAGTAGTGCCAGCTTATGTTTTATTGGGCAGAGAGAAAACAGTGGTTTCACATCACATTTTTAAAAATTTCTTTAAAGGGCTCCTGCACTTGCCATCCCCCTGTCAGGGACCCAGTCCCTGCATGAGATTTGAACCTGTGCATTGCTAAGCTCATGGAGCACCCCTTTGAGCCCATGGCTACTGCTGACTTACAGTATTTCACCTGGAAAATGTTTTTTTCTGGTGGTCATGACTGCTGCCAGAAGGGTTTGTGAGCTGCAAGCTCTCTGCACAGACCCAAATTACATCATCTTCCACAGCAACAAGGTAGTCCTAAGAACAAACAGGAAATTCCTTCCTAAAGTGGTGTCCAAATTTTACCTGAACCAGTCCATTACCCTTCCAGTTTTCTTTACAACAAAATACAGCTCTGGGGAGCAGAGGCTCCACGGCCTGGATGTCAAGAAGGCACTCAGTTACTACTTGAACTGCACTAAGGAAGTCAGGTCCTCCCATTCACAGTTGTTTGTCACGTATGGTGAAGCTGGCAAAGGTAGGCCAGCCTCCAAGAGAATAATTGTTTGCTGAATAGTCTCTTGCATTCAGTTCTGTCACAGCAACACTGGCAAACTACCACCACGGGGCCTCAGGGCACATTCCACCCATGGCACTTCTGCCTCTTGGGCAGCTACAAGAAATATTCCCTTGCTGGAAATTTGTAAAGCAACTACCTGGAAAACAGCACACACCTTCACAAAGCACTACTGTCTGGACGTACAGTCCAGAAGGGATGCCAGATTTGGTACTGCTGTCTTGTAGAACCTTTTCCCTAAATAGGGGCAGCATCCTAGAGGGGTATTTAGCTGAAATTAACCCAGGGATGGATGCTGAACATAAGTGGGCAGTCATTAGGAAGGGGTTAAATGAGGCCACAAACACGTGTGCCAAATCTCAGAGTAAGCAGTCCAGGTTAAAAAAAAACTAGCTGGCTCAGCAAGGAGGTGGAGGGGAAGGTGAGGGAAAAAAGATTGGCCTTCATTAAATTAAAATCTGGGCATGAGGAGGATAGAGATGTGTTCACAAAGGCATCTAGGGAGGTGACCAGAGCAGCCAAGGCAGCAAAGGAGCTGAAGTTGGCTCAGGAGATCAGAGAGGGGGAAAGGGGGTTCTTTAAATACATAAGGGAGAAGAGGAGTTGTAGGGATGACATTGTTAGAAACAAGAGAAAGGGAGGATGGGTGGAACAAAGGGAAGATCAGGCAGAGGCACTCAGTGAGTATTTCTGCTCGGTGTTCATGAAAGACAGGGATGGCCCAATACCGCAGGGCAAAGGGAGCAAGAGTGGAGAGGGGTCAGAGATAACAGATGGGGTCATCCATGAGGATAGAGTTCTGAAGGGCCTTAAAGCTTTATGGGTGGACAAGGCACCAAGACTGGACAGTGTACACCCAAGGGTCCTGAAGGAACTGGAAAAGGTGTTGGCAGGCCCTCTGATGAACATGTTCAACACCTTCTTGGAGATGGGGAATGTGCCCAGGGACTGGAGGATGGCTCACATGGTGCCCCTTCACAAGAGAGGACCCAAGAACCAACTGGGGAACTACAGACCAGTGAGCTTGACTTCCATAGTGGGGAAGTTAATGGAGACCATTCTGAAGGAGAGGTTGATAACCTTTCTTGATAGCAGTGGTCTGCAGGATGAGAGACAGCATGGGTTTGTCATGGGATGATCTTGCCAAACTAACCTGATCGACTTCTTTGACTAGGTCACTAGGGCGGTTGACAAAGGCCACACTGTGGATGTCCTGTATCTGGACTTCAGCAAGGCTTTTGACTTGGTGCCGCACAGGAGGTTAATGAGAAAGCTGAGGGATGTGGGGTGGGTTGAGAGCTGGCTGCAGGGCAGACAACAGCTTGTAGTTGTAGGGGGGAGACATCCAAGCCAAGGCCAGTAATGAGTGGGGTACTGCAGGGTTCAGTGCTGGGCCCTGTTTTGTTCAATGTCTTCACTGGAGACATTGCAGAGGAAGTCAAGAGTAAGATCAGCCTGTTCACGGACGACACTAAGATTTGTGCAAAAGTGGACAATGAGGAAGAGAGGTAGGCACTCAGAGAAGATCTAGCTAAACTTGAACACTGGTCTAGGGAGTGGCAGTTGGGGTTTAATGCTAAGAAGTGCAGGGTCATGCACCTTGGAGCCAGAAATCCCAGGAACAGCTACTGGCTGGGGGGAGTGCAGGTAATGGCTTCAACGGAGGAAAGGGACCTGGGGGTAATGGTCACAGGGGACATGAAGGTATCAGCACAGTGTAGGAGGGTGGCAGCAAAGGCAGATAGGATGCTGGGGTGCATTGCCAGAGGGATCACCTTTCAAAAAGGGGGAGGTCATTCTGCTGTTGTATAGATCACTGGTGAGGCCACACTTGGAGTACTTTGTACAGTACTGGTGCCCATTCCTCAATAAGGATGTGAGATTATTGGAAGTGGTGCAGTGTAGGACTACAAAAATGATCATGGGACTAGGGGAGTTGCTGTACGAGGAAAGGTTGAGGGAGCTCAACATGTACTCACTGGAAGACAGAAGGGTAAGAGGGGACATGATAGAAACCTTTAAGTACTTGAAAGGCAGAAACAAAGTCAGAGAAGGAGGATTGTTCTGCTTAAAGGGGGGAAGGGTCACTAGGGGGCACAGTCTGAAGTTGGAAGGGGGAAGGTTTAGGAGGGAGATGAGGAGGCACTACTTCACACAGAGAGTGGTAGTGGGTTGGAACACACTGCCGGAGGAGTTAATCACTCAAAGGACAGTGGATAGCTTTAAGTGGGGTTGGGATAGAGTCAAGGACAGGGGTTAGTACAGACAAGAACACAAAGGGGGAGGACCAGGAAGAGGAGAAAGGGAGGGTTTGGGTGGGGTGGGACAGCTGTAGTGATGTGAAACTAGAGCTGCACAATCGGGCCTGTGGGTCTTTTTCTGCCAGCAATTTCGTATGTTCGTAGGTTCTGTACCCAGCCTCCCAAGGTACTGCTTTGTAGTCTGCAGTAGTTAAGCATAGTGAGGGATTCCTGTGGTTTGAAGGAAAAAATTACTCACCATAGTAATGTTGTTTCTTCCAAGGGATCCCTGACTATGCTTACAGGAAAAATACCAGGTTTCACCAGCTGGTGCCAAACACCTGATTAGCATTTTTAGACAGGGAATTTTTTAAAGTACCTGTACATGTTTTTTAATCAGTGAAACAGTGCGCTACAACTTCCGATTTCCATTGCTGGAAACCACCATGTCACGAACAGCTGCACTCTTCCCTCACTTACTTTATGCTAATATGCCCTGCTGACTTCAGCCATTGGTTTTCCTTTAACAAACCCACCATACCGCCCCTTCTAGAACCTGGAAAAAGTTCTCCAAGAATCAGTCTTCTTGAGTTCCTTATTTCACTTGAGCATTTTTTGTGCATTGCCTACTATCAATTTTTTTGTGATTTTCTTGAAAAATATTTTGGTCTGCCATGTTACGACCCTGCAGGGACTAAACATTTTTGGACCTTCTATTTTTGTTTAGCTTTAGCCAGTTTAGTGGCCACTGCTCCCCTAGCTACAGAAATAAATCCGACATTAGAAGGCAGACATGCATACAAAGCAACAGGAGAGGGGACACAAACTAAGGCATGATGGGAGCGGTGCAGTGCAATGGCTGTGGGCCGGCAGTCTTCTGGGAGACATTCTGGAGGCCGCGATGATGCCCTATTTGTAGGCACCTCTCTGGTCTGAGGGTGGAGGTTTCCCATCTCCAGGCTGACCTGGCTAGGATTTATGAGACCTCCTCCCCTGTCCAGGGAACATCAGAGCCACCGCTGCTGCCTCAGAGGTTGCCAAGAAAGAGGAGCAGTTGGACCAAGGTGGGCTCAGGGATGGTGACGGTGGTGGAACAGAGGTGCATCCCTCCAGTTGTACCTCTCCACAATTCATACGCCATTCTGGCAGAGAGTGGTTCCTTTATGGAGGCACCTGCAGTGGAGACCAAGGAGGATGCTGGGAACCTCCACAAAGGAGACCCACATGAGGGTGACACGGGACCCCACAGTGGAAGGAAACAACTCCTGGTGGGGGACTCAATCATTAAGGGGTAGAACTGGGGAAGGGAGGGGAGAGGGAGATAAGGTGCTTGCCTGGCGCCACGACTTGGAGGGACAGGGAGCAAATCCTCAGGATCGTGGGAGCAGCTACACGGGGGAGGGAGCTGGATGCCATTGTCTACCTAAGGACAAATGGCCTGGCTGGGAATGGGATCAGACTAGTGCAAGAGGAGTTTGTGGAGTTGGGGAGGGGCCTTAGACAAGTAGCACGTACAGTAACCTTCTCAGAGGTGCTGCCTGTCTATGGCAAGAGTGATGCTAGGGTATTCTGCACCATGGGATTCAATGAATGGTTGAAAAACTGGTGTGGAGCTCAGGGTTTTGGCTTCATTGGGGACTGGGGGTCCACCTGGAGGGATACAGGCCTATGCTGCCGCGATGGTCTGCATCTGTCTGGGAGGGGAACCAGGATCCTAGGTGATAGGTTTAAAGGCTTCATTGGCAAAAGGAGCGGGGAAATCACAGCCTCCTCCCACAAAACATGATAGTTAGCGAGGTAAACACCAAGGTAGAGAAGTCAATAGGGAGCAGGACAGGGTAAATGGAGAAAAAGGCAAAGGTGGTATGGACAGAGATGGGGCTAAAGGGGAAGACCATCAAAAAATGGAGGGTGATGAGTACCAGTGCCCGTAGTCTGTGTAACAAGCTCCCCAAACTAGTGGCCTTGATGGAAGAGGGACGCCTGGATATTGTGGCAGTCACAGAAACATGGTACACAGAGAATCATGACTGAGATGTCACCATACCAGGGTACACAATCTACAGGAGGGACAGGGAGGGTAAAAGAGGAGGAGGAGGAGGAGTAGCTCTCTATGTAAGGAAAGGGATCAAAGCAATGGAACTAAAGGTAAATGGAGTAGAGGAGGCACTGTGGGTCACCCTGGAGACAGGAAATGGCACCACAATCTGCACTGGGGTTGTATACAGACCCCCATCTTGGGGAGACAGTGGACAAGGAAATGATAGCAGGCATCCTTAGAATGTCAGAAAAAGGGGAGATATTGTTGATGGGGGACCTGAATATACCAGATGTTAACTGGAGCACCTTTGGTGCAGCCACATCCAAGAGCAGGTTAATTCTCGATGTCCTACAGTAGGAATGCCTCAGACAGCTAGTGTTGGAACCCACTCGGGAGGGAGCAATCTTAGACTTGGTACTCTCAAACGGGGACGGGGAGAGGATCTTGGATTTAGAGGTGGGTAGCCATCTGGGAACAAGTGACCACCAAACCATGTGGTTCATGATAAACACAGCCATAGAGTCAACCCATACAAAAGCAAGTGTATTGGACTTTAGGAGGGCTGACTTTGGGAGAAAATGGGAGAGTGCCTCAGAAAAGCACTAGCAAATGGGCAAGAAGGAGGGGTGGAGGAACAATAGGGAAAAATCAAAACAGCCATCACAGAGGCAACAAGCCTTCATGTGATGCAAATCAACAAAACAAAGTGAAGGAAACAACCACTATGGTTCTCAAAAGAGGTGTTGGGGAAGGTTAGGGAGAAAAAGGTAGCATTCAGAAAGTATAAGGACACACAGAAGGAGCAGGACAGAAAACTGTACCAGTTAAAGCAGAAGGAAGCGGAGAAGGCAGTCAGATTAGCAAAGGCCCAAACTGAGGGAAAGATAGCCAACTCCGTTAAGAAGGGGGATAAAATAAGTACATTAGGGAGTGCAGAAAGACCAAGGGAGGGATAGTGAGGCTTAATAAAGGGAAGGGGGTGGGCAGAGGGTGACAGTAAAAAAGCAGGGATGCTGAACAAATACTTCTGCTCAGTATTCACAAAATAAGAGGAGGGGGAGATACCTAAACCAAACAATAGAAGCACTCTGGATAGGGGGGTCAATACCAGTCCATTCACAGAAGAAAGGGTCCTGAAAGAACTCCTAAATCTGAAGGTGGACAAAGCAATGGGGCCTGATGGGATTCACCCCAGAATTCTAAAAGAACTAAGGGGAGAACTAGTGACACCACTGACTACCCTTTTTAACAAATCATGGGAGGATGGTGTTATACCCGAGGACTGGAGGAGGGCGGATGTGATTCCCCTTCACAAAAGTGGGAGCAAGACAGAGACAGGAAACTACAGTCCTGTTAGTCTGACCTCAGTGGTAGGGAAAATTATGGAATCACTTCTGAAAGAAAGAATTGTTGAGTTCCTAGAGGCCAGTGGGACACAGGACCCAAGGCAGCATGAATTCACAGTGGGAAGGTCATGTCACATGACTCTAATAGATTTCTTTAACTGGGTGACCAAAGTAGTAGACCAAGGAGGGGCTGTGGACATGGCCTACCTAGACTTTAGCAAGGCATTTGGCACAGTCCCACACAAAAGATTAATAAACAAGTTAGCCAGCCTTGGAGTGGGTCCTAGGGTTGTAGCCTTGGTAAAACACTGGCTGGACAACAGGACACAGAGGGTAGTAGTAAATGGAGTCCACTCCGAAGAAAGGGGTTTACTAGTGGGGTACCTGTAGGGTTCAGTACTGGAACGGGTCCTCTTTAATGTCTTTATAAGTGACATTGCAGTGGGACTGGAAGGGAAAGTAGCCCTCTTTGCAGACGACACAAAGATCTGCAACAGGGTTGATACACAAAAGGGGGTGGAAAGGATTAGAAGGGACTTGGCAAGATTAGAGGAATGGTCAAAAGTATGGCAGCTTAGATTCAATGTGAAGAAGTGCAAAGTAATGCACCTGGGAAACAAAAATCCAGAGGAAGAGTACACAATGTGGGGGGAGGTACTAACAACAACAGAAATGGAAAGGGACCTGGGAGTAGTCATATCAGATGATCTAAAGGTAGGCAAGCAATGTGAGAAGGCAGTAAGGAGGGCTGGGGGATACTGGGATGCATAGGGAGACGCATCACCAGTAGAAAACAGGAAGTAGTTATCCCTCTGTACAGACAGTTGGTAAGACCCCATCTGGAATACTGCGTACAGTTCTGGATACCTCATCTCCACAGACACAGACAGGATGGAGGCAGTCCAGAGGAGGGCAACTGAAATGGTGCAGGGTCTGCACCAGAAGCCATACGAAGAGAGACTAAAGGAGCTTAACATGTATACCCTCGAGGCAAGGAGGGAGAGGGGGACATGATAGAAACATTAAAGTACCTCAGGGGAATCAGTAAAGTTCAAGTGGGTAGCATCTTTTAGAAAAAAAGAGATGTGCAAGAACAAGGGGGCACAATTTGAGGATAGAGGGGGGACGGCTCAAGGGCAATGTAAGGAAGTATTTTTTCACAGAGAGGGTAGTGGATGCATGGAACAGTCTTTCTGAGGAGGTTGTGGGGTCAAAAACAGTGGGGGAATTCAAGAATGCATGGGACAGATATAAAGCAATTCTTGTGTGGGGTAGGAGGAAGTAGGCTGTTTTTAACTAGGATCTGCAGCTTATCCAATCGGTAGGGAAATGGGCAGACTGGGTGGGCCAAGCGGTCCTTATCTGCTGCAAAGTCTATGTTTCTAGAGTGAAGTGTGACCACACAGTAGAGATTTGAATTTCATTTCAAGATTCTCTAGTTTACATAAAATTCTACTCTATGGGGCAGCTCAAATCAGCAGGCTGATTTGCAGTAATAAAGCATAGTGAGGACTCCCTTAGAAGAAACATTACTATGATGAGTAATTTTTCATTCTGGCATCCAGATCTCTTTAGCCTCAACAGCAAGCCTCTGTGGCGGTTGCCTCTTTACTCAGACTTGCTGACTAGACAACAGGGGAAGGTCCTGCACCTGGACTTTCAACCCCTACACCTCATGGCCTGGTTCCTGAGTGGCTGGAGTTCTAGGCCTTGGGTCTTTTGGAAGCTGTGCTCCACATTGTGGCGGCCTCCCAAAAGAGTTGACTCACCAGTGCTATGCTTTTAAATGGAAGTGGTTTTCCATCTGGTGTCAGGGCAAGGAGCTTGATCCCCTTGCCTGCCCTGTGGCAAGCATCCTGGAGTACCTCTGGTCCCTCTGTCAGCTGGGGCTGTGAACGACAACATTCAAAGTGCACCTGTCAGCCATCTTTGTATACTGGGCATGGGATGGTATGCCAATAGTGACCCAGGAGAAAGTGGTCAGGTGATTTGTCCATGGCCTTGACTATCTGTTCTCTCCAGTGCGTGAACCACTACCACCATGGGACCTACTGCTAAAGCTGTCTGTGCTCATAGGTAAGCCATTTGAGCCTGTGCACAGGTGTGAGATAACCTTCTTGGTGGCCATTATGTCAGCCAGAAGGATTAGTGAGCTTCAAGTGCTCTTGTGGAGTCTCCCTGTCTGGTTTTCCACAGTGGCAAGGTTGACCTTTGCCCCTTCCCCAGTGTAATTTTGCAGTTTCGCCTTAATCAGGTGATTAACTTACCAGTATACTTTTCCAACTCAGCCTTGGAGGCTGATCACAGGCTCCATACCCTGGACCTGCGGTGGGTGTTCTATTACAAGGAGTGCAAATCTGGAGTTCAAAGTGAGGCTTGCCAACTGTTTGTAGCTTATGCTGAAGCCGTGCCTGGCAGACCAGCAGCACAGTGACGATTAGCTGGCAAGGAACCTCCCAAAGGGCTTAAAGTTCATTCAACCAGACATACTACTGCCTTGGTGGCTACCTCCAGAGACATCCCAATACTGGAAATTTGTTGGGCTGCTACTTGGAGGAAAAGCACACACCTTCATTTCCCACTACAGCATCAACTTTGAGTCACTACAGGATTCTGCTTTTGGAACCTTGGTTCTCCTGTCTCTGTTCACCAAATAGGGGTGCACACCTTACCCCCTCCTCCTGGAAAACTGCTAGGAGTCTACCAAAATGTGGACAGTTGACAACTGTATCCACACCCTTAAACACATAGGTTACTCACCTGTAACTGTGGTTCTAGGGGTGATATACAGTTCACATCCACACAACCCACCCGGCCTCCCCTGGCAGTGTGGTACCCAGATTCCTGCTTCCAGTTTGCAAAGATCTGACATTATGGGGCAGAGCTGGAGGATACACCACCCTGGTGATGGGAGGAGCTTAGCTTGAAGATGTCCAATGAATCAGACTGTCCCAGTGGAACTGCCAAAGTGTGGATGTGAACTGTATACCACTCCTAGAACTACAATTCCATGAGAGTAACCTATATTTCTATGGGCATGGATATGGTTCACTAATCCACACTCTGGCAGTTCCACTGGAAAGATGTTATTGACCGGAATATCTTTAAGCTACGCTGCTCCCCCAACCTGGGCATTCTAACCCCAACTCTACCCTGTGACATCACATATTTCTTTCCACTGGAAGAACAGGTCACCTCCTTCGTGCTTTGCTTAGGATTTTTCTGCACCACAGGCAAACCTTCCCTTTCCAAGTTTTCAAAATTATTTGCTTGTAGTTTTGCGATTCTTTCAACTCTGTCTCTGGACCAGCAATGGAACACAAGAAACCAGGATTCAAATTTTGTGTTTGGTGCCAGCAGAAGATGTCGGTTTCAGATTCACATAACACTTGCATGTACTACCTGGGTGGGAAGCACAACATGGCTGAGTGTGGCCTATGCTTATCTGTGCTTTCTGAGTCCCTCGAGGATAGGAAGTTCTGGCGCTCACTGGTTTGGCCTTCAGAAAGGGATCTGAAGGATCACCCTAAGGGCCACTAAAAGACCTCAGCTGTGGCCAGATGTGCTGCACAGCTTGTGGCCCTTGAAGCGGAAGCAGCGTCTGTGGTCTCAGTGCTCTTCCTGGCTGGGGCCAGCATCAGAGGGTCTTTCACAGACCAGTTCTGTATCATGTGCTGGTCCCTCCAGACCGTAGGGAAGAGCTCTGCCCTCCATGGTTCAAAATCTTAAGTGCCACCAGCACTGGTCATGGGACGGGGAGAGATCGAGGTCCTCCTAGTTCCTTGACTTACCCTACCACTGGAAGGCTGTCGAACACCCCTCAGCTGGGGGGCATGTTGGGCAGATTGAGGGCTCTTCAGATTTGCCATTAAGTCTGTCGACCTCGGCTCCGGTTGACCAGGCTGTCCAGTTGTTGGACGAGGCTGAAGAGTCAGCCTCACAGACCTCGGTGCTCCCTGTCCTCACTCAGGATGACGTGGACAATTGGTCACCCTAGTCAATCCTTTCTGGGACCAGCCTCCACCTGGGATCGGGTCTTCGACACCCTTGTTGCTCAACATCAATAAGTGCATCATCTATGGCCAACCGCAAGAAGACCCCTCTCATCATCGACTGGGTGGTTGAAGATCAAGGTTGGGGTTGAGGCATTTGTGCTCTTGATCCTGCTAGTCTGGGAGGCACCACCATTGACGCTCCTTGTCCTTCTCATCATCGGGTAAGGAGAGGCACTGCCATAAGATGCACCAGTTCTACAAGGGCTCCTCTGACAGCAGTGAGTCATCAAGGGGCAAGACAGGACACTCCCTTAAGGACCTCTGGTTCCCTGGCAGTCGCCACTGATTTCCCCTCTGGTCGAAGTTCCGCAGGTGTTCTCTACATCTGCTTCTCCGCTGATTAGGGTGGAGCCACCATGCTGCCAGTGGCCAGTCAGCGCTTCGACCAAGAAGGCCAGCTGTTTGGCCACTGACTTGCCAGGCTGGTTGTCAGTTAGGATTACCCTGGGTGAGCATTCCTGGGAAGTCCATGGCGAACAATGGCTGAGGGCCATCTTTGAAGAGTCATCAGACCGCTCAGATCAGGAGTTCATGACCTCCTCGGGGACTCAGCTCTTCAGTCATAGCTTGGTCAAGGAGCCTTCCACTGACCAGGGGCCAGTGTCCTTTGGTGGGCTGCTCCAATATATCTTGGAGTCCATATTGATCCCATTAAAGTCAGTCCAGAAGAGGGCTAAATGTCCTCTCAAGGACATTCTGGAGGGGGATGAATGCTGGGGGGATTGCTTTTCCGGTGGCTGAGGCCATCTTTGGGATTGGTCTGGAGCTTTGGTAGCATCAAGCATCATGCCCAGCACCATCGGCCCATATGGTCTGCAAGTACACGGTCTCTATGGGCTCCTTTTCAGGGTCCTCGCACCACCCTTCAGCCGAAGGACTGGTCACAGGTTCAGTGTTCTGTAAATCCAGACACCAGGGGGATGTGAACAAGCCTCCAGACAAGGTGTCCCGTGAGATTGACAGTGCTGCTAAAAAATGCAGGGGCTGCACCAGAAGTCATATGAGGGGCGAGTAGAGGATCTCAATATGTATTCCCTGGAAGAAAGAAGAGAGAGGGGGATATGATAGAGACTTTCAAATACCTCAAAGGTATAAATAAGGTACAAGAGGGTAGCAGCTTTCATAAAAAAGGTGTTCAAGAACAAGGGGCCGAGATATGAAAATAGAAAGGGGTAGACTCATGGGGTATCGTGAGAAAGTTTTTCATGGAAATGGTAGTGGATACATGGAACAGCCTCCATGCTGAGGTCATGGGGGCAAAAATGGCAAGGGAATTCAAAAATGCATGGGACAAACATAAAGGAACTGTAGCGACAGGAAAGAGGGTAAGCAACAGATCATTTAGGATCTGCGGTATATGAAACAGATAGGGAAAATGGGCAGACTAGGTGGGCCAAAAGGTCCTTATCTGCCGTCAATTCTGCGGTTCTACATTTCTGTGTAAAAGTGTATTCTGCTGCCACTCTGGGTTTCAGTCAAGCTAACTATGCCATCATGATGGCTAATTATTGTCATTCCTTGATGTGAATCTTTGATGCGGTCCTTCCCCACCTCCATCCAGAGCAGCAGATAGCAGTGCAGCTCATCAGAGACCACGGTCAATCACTGGCTAAACACCAGCTGCAGGCAGCCTTGTACATGGCCTATTCGTGCCCCTGTGCAGTGGCAGTGGCTGCTTCCATGTTTTGCAGGGCTTGGCTGCACTGTGTTGGTTTATTTTACATTTTACCAGAAAGACATTCTGAGCTGTTAACTGCTCATTACCAGATGTGTCCTGGAGGTAAGGGATGTGGAAAATCATATACAGTAAATGCAATATAACAGGAGTATTATCAAAAATTGAAGCAAATCAAAATATCATATGTACCGGTAATGAAAGAAACAAATTGCCAGGGCAGTACTAGTGAGGGGGGATGGGTGAGGAAGAGAGTCATGGACAGTTGCAAGAGGAAGAGGAGAAGTCATGAAGGAGATACTTTAAGAAGAAAGCAGTCAAATAGACAGAGCAACTTGCCAAGGGAAGGGAGGACCGAAGTTTAGGAAAGAGTATGAGAAAGCAGATTGACCAACAGTAGATTTTTTAGAAGGAATAGTGAGGGAATAAGAAGTGTAATTGCATAAAGGGTAGGAGGAAGGCATTTGTCCACCTCCATGGCAGACACCCATAAGAAGTTGGCCGATGTCCCTTTCCTGGGCACTGACCTCTGACTCTGGGGTAGAAAGGCATCTCACTCGGACTGAGAAGTCCAGCACCATCCTTGACTCTGTGACTTCATATCAGAAGGACCTGAAGAAAAGGCCTAAGAAACAGGCTTTTCAGTTCTGGTCCTTTAAATCACAGCCTCTTTAGCAGCAGCCCCAACAGGGGCAGTTTCAGGCCTGACATCCCAAGCAGAAGTCCGAAGTCCAAGGTCCAAAAAGGGGGGGGGGCAGGGGCAGTAGTGCCCCTCCAGCAGCAGCTGCTGGTACCCCAACAAAAGCTGTCAAGTGACAGGTTGGGGGGGTGTCATCTCTCCATCTGTCCTGTTCCCAACTGCTCTCCTGGTTGGAGGCCGGCTGCATCACTTCTTGCCATGTTGGTCCACTACCACAATGGACAAGTGGGTGTTGGACGTAGTGGGCAGAGGATTGTCTCTAGACTTTGAGGCTGTCCTGCCCTACTATCTGCATGCACCTTGAGAGTCTGGGGTGTCTCAGGACATGCTGTCCATGCTCATGGAGGACATCACTCAGCTCCATGTGAAAGGGGCAATAGCCCGTGTCCCAGATGCCATGGCCACTGAGGGTTATATGATCTTCCCTTGTCAATCTTCACCATTCATTACTGTTGGGTGTAAGCTGGATGCACACACCCACCACAGGAACTTTTTCTTTTGGAGGGAGGAGTCTGCGCCAACGGTGCTGCCCATGTGAGTGATGCACCATGTAGTGTGCGAGGGGTGGCCGTTAGGTGCCATCGACTCCTCCTCCATCCCAGTTCTGTTTCTCCCTCCATTGAGGCTGCACCTGCTGCATGAGTTCAGAAAAGTTGTGTAGTATACCATTAGGCCTGCTCGTTTTTGACGCCATTTTTCAATGACTCCTCATCCCTGTTCTCCATCCCGATGCTGTTGAAGCCGGTAAGACCGTTTCATTTATTTATATTTTGATTTATATTTATACTTTGCTGTTTTTGTAAATTTTTTCACATCATGTCCGATTCAGTGGCCAAGCGTAAATCCAAGCCGGGCCATGCCCCTATGCATCGGTGCCCCTGTGGCCGGCAGTTCAAACAACATGAAGTCTTGCTGTATTCTGACATATGCAGTTAGCCCCGGCACTTGAACTGCCCTGGAGATGAAGGAGTTAACTCTATGCAAAAGCATAGTACATTGAGCTCAAGCTTGGATTTCAAACCTCTGCCTGTGGTGCTTCAGAGTGTAACCGTCAGATTCTTTACTCTGCCTTACTGTGAAGTCGCTCTGGAAAATTGCTCCTTCGCTTAGTTCGATAAAGTTTCTAAAGAGTGTTGGTTTTAACCAATTTGTTATTTTTTCAGTATTTCAAGTCTCTGTCTATGGTACAGTAAGTGTGTAGTAGGTCGTGAACTGTTTTTTTCTGTGGAAATTATAATTCTTCGGTTCCTTAGCGATCGGTCCGGTTGGGAACCGACTGTTTCTGTTTGAATTTCCTTCTTTTAGGAATATAGTGGTGTGCCGGTTCTGATCGGTTAAAAAAAAAAAAAAAATGACTTTTACCGGTTTCTTTCCACAACCCGTAACACGGTTGGTTACCGATCAGATAGTATTACCTGGTGTGACTGCTGTTAAGGGTAATTGCTGTTAGTCTGGCCAAGTCTGAGAAACCCAAAAAGAAAACTGGGCCTACTGGGTTTCAACACTGTGGTGAGTGTGGGGAGGCTTGTACTAAAGCTGATCCTCTCCTCATCTGTGTTTTTTGTCTGGGGTCTGACCACCTCAAAACAGACTGCCAAATCTGCAAAAATTTCCCCAAAGCCACTTTGGATAAAAGGATCAGTAGGCTCAAGGAAAGGGAGGCCGAGAAGTCCGCTGACCCGGATGGCCAGCCCGGTTTGGTTGCCACCGAACCTGAGGAGGTGCCCACTGACCTGGGTGATACCTCCTCGGGCAAAAGGAGATCTGACTCGGACAGGTTGGTTCCAGCAAAAAAGAAAAGAAAGTCAGACAGTTCGGATTAAGGACCACATACTCCAACCGCTGATGAGATAGCCAAAGCGATAAGTATTGTCCAGTCGCTTCGATCGGTTCCGTCCGAACAGACGCCTTCAACCAGGCATTTGGTTCAAATGGACCCTGCTCCATTGGATTACGATCTGAATGTCTTTTATGAATTGGAGTGGGAGGGGGATGAAGACTATCCAGAACAAGACGAGGAAGATGATAATGACTTAGAAGGTCTGGATGTGCCCATTGAACCGGACATCTCCCCAGATAGACCCTCCTGTGTCTCCCCTCCCAGGCTTTCTGAGTCCAATTCACACTATTTGTTCTACAAAAAGGTGGCCGAAACTCTGCAGCTCCCTTTGGTAGAAGCTGTAGAAGAGGAAGAGGAGCCTGATTTTGTCGAGATGATGAACATCCCGGAGTCTATGAGGCTGTCTATTCTCCTCCACAAATCTTTGGAGAAACAGACAAAAAAGATTCTTCAGACACCAAACACTTTACCTCCAGTGGACAAAAGGATGGATAGGAGGTATATGTTGTCAGGCTCAAGTACTGAGTTCTTCTATAACCATAGCAGCCATGTTGGGATAGTGCAGGCTACAGCCTGTGACAAGGCTAACACACCTTTGGCTTCACACCCCCAGATAAAGACTCCAGAAAGGTGGATGCCATGGCCAAAAAACAATATTTGGCATCCTCCTTGGGACTCAGACAGGCAAACTATGTGGCCTATGCAGCCAGGTACCAGAAGTCCAGGTGGGATTCTGTTCTGGCACTGGCTAAGCAGGCCTCCCCCCAGCTGGCCAAAGAGCTAGAGGAGGTGGCTGCTGATGGGATTGAGGCATCAAAGGTACAATTCCATGCTGCTGTGGATGCAAATGATGTGCAATCATGAGTCATGGTTACATCTGTGTCTCTTAGGAAATTTGCTTGGCTCAGGTGTGCTAGCCTTTCGCAGGACACCCAGGCTAAGGCCATGGATTTCCCTGTAGTAGGTAATTCTCTGGGGAGCAGACAGAGGCTTACATAAAGAAAATAAATGAATACAGAACTACTTACAGGAGTGCTCAAGCCAAGGAAAGGCAAGCTACTCCTCAGAGGCAGCAGTCTAGGGCAGGGGCAGGCCTTTTCACAGGCCTTTCTACCAAGCCCAGGCCTCCTCTCCCTTCCAACAGAGGGGGTTCTTCTGAGGGAGAGGCAGGAGGGGGATGAGCAGGGCTGCATCCTCTTCCTAGTCTAAGGCTCCTGCCAAGCAGACACCCTGATGTGTCAGCCCAGGTCAACTCCCCAATTCCAATAGGAGGCAGGCTGGCTTACTACTTCCATGCCTGGAAGTCTGTTACCTCAGTCAAGTGGGTCCTAGAGGTAGTAAGCCAGGGATTGGCCCTAAGTTTCAAAAGATTTCCAAAAATGAGGGTCAGACCTTTCCCACCTGCTAACATCTCCAAAACCATTGCTTTAGGAGCATATGTGGATGGATGCAGAGGAGCAGGCTGCGGGGAGGTTGTTGAGGAATATGGAGAAAAGCAAAGGGCCAAGGATGGAACCTTGGGAATACCAGTGTGTGTGTGTGCATGGGGGGGGGGAGTCTCCAGTTCTCACTGATTGAGATCTACCTACAAGGTAGGAGTTGAACCACCTGGTTGTGGAGTCAGATAGACCCGCTGATTTTAGTTTGTCCTGGAGAAGAGGGTGGGAGACAGTGTCGAAAGCTTTTACTAGATTGACAAAGATGGCAGCAGTGAGGAGGCCTTGTTTCATGCCAGAATGGATGTAATCTATGAGCCTGAGGAAAGAGGAAGTGGTGGAGTGATGTCTGCAAAAGCCAGACTGGAAGGGGGTGAAAAAGGAGGAGGAGGAGTCGAGGAAAGGGGAGGAGTTGAGATAGAACTATGTGTTCTTGAAGTTTTGATAAAGTTGGGAGGAGAGAGACTGGGCAGAAATTTCAAGGAGAGGAGGAGTCACCTCCTTTTGGAAGGGGAATGACAGTTGCATGCTTCCAGGTATCTGGGACTGAGGCAAGACAGAATGATAGGTTGAGCAGATGCACCTCCTTCAGTGGGAGATGAGCCTAGCCATCAGTGGTCCCGGTGCCCAGGCCACTTGGACCAGCCAATCACAGTGATCCAGCCAATGAGGGATGCCATCTAGCGGTGGCTTGTCCTGGAACATCTGGTGGAAGGAAACCCATTTGTCCACCCAGAACCGACCATTACACTGATGAAAGATGCATCTCTGGGAGAGTGGAGAACACACCTGGGAGACCACATGGTCCACGGGTTCAGGTCGCCCAGGGAGTCCTTCCACCACATGAACCTGCTGGAGCTCCATGCTGTGTGCTTTGCTCTGACAGAATTTGCTCTGCAAGTCAGGGGTCAGGTTGTTCGAGTCCAGATGGACAACACCATGACCATGTTTTACCTGAACAGACAGGGCTGCACACACTCCTTTCTTTTATGTCGGGTGGCACTCTGCACCTGGACCCTTGTGCACAGCCTGGGCACCGATCTCCTGGTGATTCGTGTTGTGGGGGAGAACATTCAGCTGACATACACTCTCAGCCAGGTGGGAGAGACATCTCATGAGTGGTCTCTGAATCAGGAGATGGTGAACCACCTGTTGTCTCTGTAGGGCTCACCCATGATGGACCCATTTGGCTCCTAGGAGAAGGCCAAACTAAGGCTGTTTTGTGCTCTTCCCCCACAGTTTGGGACACTGATGGGGGATGTCTTCACGAGGCCCTGGACCCCAGGCCTCGTGTATTCCTTTCTTCCCTTCTCTTGATCCACAGAATACTGGTCAAAGTCAAGAAGGGCAAGGCACGGATGATCCTGACAGTACCACACTGGCCTTGGCAGTTCTAGTACCGGGATCTCTTCAGCCTCAGCAGTAGGTCTCCATGGTGATTGCTTCTCCACCCAGACCTGCTGACCAGACTTCAGGGGATGGTCCAGCATGTGGACCTTCAGTCCCTGCACCTCACAGCCTGGTTCCTAAGCAGCAAGAGTTCCAGGCCTTGGGTCTTTCTGAGGATGTCCTCCACATCGTGGAGGCCTCCAGGAAGGTGTTGATGCATAGCTACTATGCCTTTAAAAGGAAGAGGTTTTCCATTTGCTGTCAGGCAAGGAGCTTGATCCCCTTGCCTGCCCTATGGCTAGCATCCTGGACTACCTCTGGTCCCTTTCCCAGCTGGGGCTGCAAGTGATGACCCTTAAGATGCACCTGGCAGCCATCTCTGCTTAGCGAGCATGGGCTGGTATGCAGACGGTGGCCCAGGAGAAGGTGGTTGTGTGCTTGTTCAAGGGCCTCGACCACTTGTTCCTTCCAGTGCGTGAAATACCTCCACGGTTGGACTTACTGCTGGTCCTGACTATGTTCATGGGAAAGTCTTTTGAGCCAGTGCACAGTTGTGAGATGTCACCCCTGTTGTGGAAGACTGCTTTCCTGGTGGCTATTATGACTACCAGAAGGACTGGGGAGCTCCAGGCGCTCTTGGTGGACTCTCTCTGTCTGATCTTCTACAGGGACAAGGTCATCATTCTCCCCAATTCAAAGTTCCTCCTGAAGGTGGTATCAGAGTTTCTTCTTAACCAGGTGATTGACTTACTGGCATATTTTACCCCAACCCATCTTCAGAGGCCAACGGCAGGCTCCATACCCTGGACTTGTGGAGAGCACTTTCCTGCTACATGGAGTGTATGGCTGGAGTTTGTGAGGGCTCACCAGCTGTTCATCACCTACGGTGAAGCCACACCTGGCAGACCGGCAGCAAAGTGGATGACTGCAGGGTGGATCACATCTTGCATTGACATCTGCTATAGGTTGGCTGATCGGGAGCCTCCTGTAGAGATTAGGGCTCATTCCACCAGACACCTCTGCCTCAGTGGTGAGGTGGTGTTGCCCAAGGCAGACAACACATAGGTCATGTTTATCTGCTTTGGCAAACACCTCTGCACATTTTATACAATTCTTAAACCCCAGGGGTCCTGTTTTCATCTTAGGCTTTTCTGACATTTTAAAAGAATTCAAGAAAACAGGAACCTCAAACTGCTACATATAAACAGTAAAAGTTATCAGTTGCAGTTGGTTCAGGAACCGAGAAAAAGTTAAAACCTCTCGGTTGCGGTCAGTTCGGAGACTGGGAAAAAGAAACTGATAAACTTGGTTAAAAGTATACAATTTTTAAATCAAAGTTACCAAAACAGTAAACGTAACAGTAATAAAGGTTCCAATTTAAAAATAAACAACCCTCGTTTCCTCCCCAGTTTAGGTAAACTGAAAGGAACTGATAAACTAACTAAAAATACACTAAACTAAGGTAAATTTAAACCCACAAACAACAAACTAGGCAGTGATTGAAAATATATCAAAAAATACTTAAGTGTTTGATGAAAATAGCACGTCAGGAACGATTGTATGAGAGAGGAATCTTCAGGGAATCTTGACAATCCGAGGTGTTAGTTTTTGAAAAAATGGCACGAGGCAAATAGTTCCATCATTTGCATATAGTTCCATTTCTCTCCAGGGCAGTGTTGCCTTAAAGGGACACTGCAGAAGTTAATAATATTAGTGGATCCCCTGGAAGAAAGAAGATTACTGCGGTGAGTTTTGTTTTCTTATGAAACAGTGGAAGCCGGCCTGCGCATGCAATGATAGTGCTACCGCTTGTGATGCCAGTAGCCTGGGATCAGAAGCAATCTCGGAAGCCGGGGAGCCAGCCGGGGGGGAGGAGGATCAAGCACCCCAGGGACTGCTCTCCTTCTCTGGAGGGGGGAGTCACCAGTGTGGCTCTGGCCCCTTGCAGCAGCTGGGTGTCAGACTATTGGGACCTAGCTGTGGTTAGGGGCATGCCAGATGTATGGCACCTGTGCTACTTACATCATTGCATGCTGTTCTCCTGGGAAGAAAATATGGAGGAACCCTGATGGCAGGATTACACCTCCTCCCTCCTCGCAGGCTCCACATCTGCCAAGGTGGGCTCACAGGTCGCAACCGAGTTACGGCTCCTCCTAGGATGAGAGCAAGTCCCAGGAGACCCCGCCATAGGGGGTAAGCTGTGGGACACTGTAGACTGGTTGGTAAATCCCAGAGATGGCGGGGTGACAGAGCTAGGGGAGTAGGTAGGCTGATAGGGGCAGACTGGTGGAGGAAGAAAAAGGCAAATAAATAAAAGTTATAAAACAGTGGTATAGGAAGCAAATGTATTCATTTTGTCTTAATTTGTCAATTGACAAATATATGTCACCTTCCTTCAAGATATTATTTGATTATAAGCTTCTTTTTTCTCTCCACACCTCCTAAGCAGATTAGAACCTCTCTAGAAGGTAACTGAAAAAAATTTTGTTTTGAACAACTCATACCTAGGCTGTTTAGCTTGTGTTGGAAATCTGAGAGTTCCACAATCATAACCCCACAAGGTTACTGGTAAAATCCATATGTAAACACATTTCCAGTTTAAGTACATATAATCTAGGCTACATGTCCACTTATATTCAGTCTGCAGGACTGGTCCCCCATCTTCAAGGCAACAGATACTAATACTGCACTGGAGCAATTTATTCACATTTTCAATGAAGCCTGTAATAAATTTGCCCCCCCCCCCTCAAAAAGCGTAAAGTAAAATCGCTCGGTAACCCTTGGCTGTCAGGAGACCTGCTAAAAAAAATTAAATCCAGGGACCACCTCTGGGAACTGGCTAGAAACTCCGGTAAGCAACTCGACATCCAGAATTATAAACGGGCACGGAACGACTGCACCAAATCCATTCGGCAACAGAAATCTGACTACTATAAAAATGCCCTCACTAACTCCTGGGGAAATGGGAGGGATTTCTGGAAAAACATTAAAGATGTCACTGGGAAGCAGTCAAAATCTTTGCCGAACATACTCAACATAAATGGGCACACTACACTCGACTCTAAAACTATTGCGAACACTTTTAACATCGCTTTCACTGACCTTAGCAGTGTTCTCCCCTCCGACTTCTTCCAAGATGTATCAACGCCCATCCCCCCAACTCCTCCACCCATGCCTGTCACCCACCTTTCTACTTTAAAGCACTAAAGAAACATCAAGTCCAAAACTACATTGCCAAAGCCATCAACAAATCTAGAACAAGCAATGACACACTTGACCTCAAACTACTGGCCCTAACGCTTGGCAAGGTACTTGGGCCCCTCACCAAGATCTTTAATCTCTCTCTCTCTTTCCTCTAGCCAATTCCCAGACAAATGGAAAATGGCCACTGTTACCCCGATTCACAAAAGTGGTGATAAGGTTGACCATGAGAACTTCCGCCCTATCTCCATTCTGCCTCCCCTATCGAAGGCACTGGAACGTATACTAGCGGACCAACTTACCGGGCATCTGGACAATTATAATATTCTCTGTAAACAGCAACATGGCTTTAGAAAAGGTCATAGTACATCCTCTGTCTTACTCGAATTCACCAGCTCCATTCGCAGCTCCCTAGGCAATGGACAACTAACTGGTGCTATTTTCATCGACCTGACCAAAGCCTTCGATACTGTCCACCACTCCCTCCTGCTGAGCCAACTAAAAAATGCTGGTTTCTCCAATGATTCGATCTCTTGGTTCAAAAGCTATCTTGAAAACCGCACCCAGCGTGTAAAAATTGGAGATGTGCACTCTGATTCCAAACCTGTCCTCTCTGGAGTCCCCCAGGGTTCAGTACTGGGCCCCCTACTCTTCTGCCTGTTCCTTAACACCCTACTGGACTCCTGCACTGAACATATCACCCTGTATGCCGATGATGCAGTAATCCTTGCCACACACCAGGACCCGAAGAAATTGCAAGAAAATCTCCAACCCGGCTTCTCCTTAGTTGAGAATTGGCTCACAAGGCACAAACTGATCCTTAATCAAAAAAAAAACAAAGGCCATGATCTTCAGCAGCTCCCATAATAAACATAAGCACTTCCAACTCTCCGTTATCACCAGACAAGGTGCCGCAGTGGAACAGGTCAAAAACTTTAAATACCTCGGGATCACCCTTGACCCTCACCTCTCCTACACTGCCCACATTGACCATGTCGCCAAAGCCGCTAACTCCCGGCTAGGCCTGCTATTCCATCATAGGAAACACCTGACACCTGACACCCGAAGCCCTCGCTGTCGCTGTCCAGAGCTCCATCATATCCATCATTGATTATGGCATTATCATTTACGACTCTGCTACAACCACTGCACTCAGACGTGTATCCACCGCCCTCAACAAGGCCTGTCGACTTGTCACTGGCTCCCAACGCCTAACTCACACCTGTGACCTCTATTCTCAAACTGGATGGTTGAATCTTGCCAATCGAATAAAATGCCAAACTTGTATTACTACTAAGAAAATCTTGCTGGGCCTTGCCCCCCCAGAGTCTGTGCCCTCATACAACCGAGAATCCACACCCAACATACCAGGGGATCGAAACCTCAGCTTCTGCAAGTCCCGCATTGCTGCACAACACAAGGCCAAAGATCCTTTGCTTACCGGGCCACTAGTTGGTACAGTGGTCTTCCCAGCGACATCTCATCCTCACTATCGCTCAGCACTTTTAAGACTCGTCTCTGCCTAACACTCACTGCCTCCAACCTCTGTGACTGTTGTGGCTAAACATGTCTTTTGGTTCCATAGCTGAAGATGCCCTTTTGGATCCACATCTACTCCTGCACTTTGCCAGCACCCCCCTCCTATCTTCACCTCCCCTGCTGGCCCATGACAAATGCCTCCCGGCTGCACTACCTCTATTCTTATCCGCCTTCCACCCTCTCTCTCTGTCCCCCCAATCTACCTCCCTTTCTCCCATCCACTTAATCTCCCTGATTTCACCCTCCTCCTTTCCCTTTCCCCTCCCCAAAGTTTCACCTTATTGTTCTTTTTTCATCTACAAGACTATGTGTTTTTTTTATTTATTTTGTAAACTGTTATCTTTGTTTATGATTGTCTCAATTATACCAGTGACATGGAACCTTTGTAAAAGAGCCTCGGCTCAAAGGTATTTGTAATCCTAGAACAAACAAATAAATAAATTAATAAATTCTCATTTTTAGTAAAGCATTAAGAAGATCTTTGTTGCAATATTGGTGTTCGCATAGATCTACATAAAAATATATTTTCCACCTTTTAAAATGATCCATCTCTCCCTCAAGGTATTACAAACTTCCAGTACAGTCTTATTATATCTGTATAAATACATTTTATATTGTTCAGAGCTCATGGAACTGTCTGCTTTAGCAAGTACACACTGAGAACAGGTTTCACTTGCCTCCCTGTATGTTAAATGCCATAGTGTTCAAATGTAGTTCTTTACTCTCAAAAAGTTAGAGATACCTGTATTAAAATAAGCTTCATAAGTTTGACATTCATCCTCAATAGTTGTCTATGAACAATCATTCCGAAATTACCCTGTCATTCTTAAGCAGATAGTGGGAAGACTAGTACATTTGCTAGATCCACTCACTGTTAGTGGCAGTGTTTCATTTAGGCAGCATGCAGAACTTACTGCGCTGAATGCTAGCAGGATAACTGTTTAAATAGTGTAGGTCTGAGAAGCAGGTATAGCACCCTCCAGTCATCAACCACAGATGCCCGACATCAGGAGGATGTTGCCTCATCCAGGTGTTCATCCCTATGGAGGGGCCGGCTGTTGCCAAGCAACAGCACAATATGTACTTATAGTAAGGAGCCAAATGAGATGAAATTTGGCCACTAAAAAGTACACGCTTCCTGCACTCATAATCCAGCCCATTTTAAAAAAGTCCCCATTTAGAGGTTACAACTCCACCATGGACAACATAGAAACATAGAAGTTGACAGCAGATAAGGACTGCAAGGCACATCCAGTCTGCCCATTTCTTTTTCTACCTTATAAATGTGCCATCGGCCTTTGCTCTGTCAATGGCCTATCTATTCATACTCGTCTGTATTGCTCCCTTATGCCTATCCCATGCCTGTTTGAAGCCCTGCACTGTATTCATATCCACCACTTCTTGAGGTAGGCCGTTCCATGCATCCACCACCCTTTCTGTGAAAAAGAACTTCCTCACATTATCCCTTTATCGGCCTCCCTCTAATCTCATGCTGTGCCCTCTTGTACTGCTAACAGACAGCCCATAGCCGAGAGAGGCATGCTAATTGTCTTATACATATTCATGGCTTGTCAGTTTCCAGAGTCAGTTTGAAGCTGCTGCTTGGATCGTATATCTTATCTACTCAGCACTACTCCCACCTATTCTGGACAGGCATCAGTTTTTCAGAACATATGTATTAAACTACATTTTGTAATCTATACTTGGATATATAAGTGAGCTATCAACTTTTCATTGTTCATTGGGCTGGCAGTATAGCCCAGAGGTTAGAGTAATGAGCTGTGAATGAGCTTGGTACATCCAGCAGACCAGACCTTGGTTTGATTCTCACAACCTCCGCTTGCATACTGTGTGACTCTGAGCAAATCACTTAACTGCCCAGTGCTCCCAGGTCACCCCTGAAAACAGGCACTTGTGCCTAGTGGGCCTTCCCCAGTCACCAAAGACTAAAATAAAAAAAATAAAATAAAAATGGTTGACATTCTCTGAGGCTCAATATGATTGGGGGGGGGGATGGAACGGCAATTAAAAGATCCTAAAATTGGTTTCATTTCCAGTTTAAATAACAGTACCTTGTGGTAACATATCCCAACATGACCAAAATAAATTAAATGTTTAAATTTTGATTTAGCAAAAGTCAATGGCATATCTAATAAAAGCAGATATACATACAGCTATATACAATGACAGATTAGATTAGATAAAGTGGGGAATACCATCACATAAAAACATAGCTTTCTGTAGCACTCCACATTGTCAATAGGTAGTTAATATGTAAGCCCCCTGTGAGGCTTACTACATTGCCCATCAGGTGCCAGAGTATGCATGTGTGCCAGGACCCGTAGTTCAAGGCAGGGGCCTGGCACCGGGAATAAAAGCAGCCATGCAGCGGGAAAAATGGTCAGAGTTCAAGCGAGAGGATTGGAGGATGGGTGTGAGGTGAGTTCAAGGACCGGGGAGTAGGGCAGTTGGGGAGATTGCCACCCTGCCCCCTGAGGGAAAGCTCATCCCTTGTTGAAGGAAGTTGGTGTATGGGCTATTGAAATTGGGGTGCTCTCTGCACCCCACTTGATCCATTTGGGTTCCCATTGCTATAGGAGGAGGAGTCAAGGCCTGGCAGGATGTCTGTCGCCATGACCCTCGGCACCGGGATGAGCAGGCAGGGGAGCCTGCAGGGTTGTAGTGGTGCAAGTGGCTGCCATGGGAGGCCACAGCACAGAGAGTGAGAGGTCAGACTGTGGGAGGCCTGAGGTGGCCGCTCATGGCTCCATAGCCTAGTGTCCATGTCCACCAGAGAGTGTCATTCAGAGAAATAAGAGCTCAGTACAGTCCCTGTGATGCTGCAGAAAGTGATGTGGAACCCTGGTAGCAGAGTTTCCTTTGCTGGGTCTGCATCATGGGTGGTTGCATAAGGCATGCAGTGGATCAGGTGTAATTTGCCTAAGTGACCTAAGGGAGCAAGATCTGTCAGTGAAAGAGGCTGCCTGTGCACCTGATGTACTGTCCTGGCTGCATCGTGGGGATTGGAGTTGTGTGTTTTTTTTTTAATTTAATATATTTATTGATTTTCAATATAGAAAATTAAACAAACAGTTCGAACAAGAATATAATCAAATATCCAGACTTAATAATAAGAACAGTGAATTTTATACGTACTGATAGTCCCAGATAAACATTAAAGAGATAATCCCCAAAACAACCCCCCATAACTCCCTCCCACCATAGCAACCTCCCACCTGGAGCACAATTATCCTTCTAACTGAATTAGAAAAGCAAAAGAACAAGGGGAAAAGACTTCAAAAAGTGCAGACAAACAAATCACAATACCAGAGATCCCAACCCAGTAAAGAAAAAGGAGGGAGGAAGTAATTAAAGGGAGAGAAGAGCCTCAAGGTTCCCAATGTGTTGTGCAGTTTTCAAAGTATTGAGAAATGATACCCAGAGTTGCTGCCATCACCCCTCGAACTGTGAAGCTTGCTTTCTCCGAGGAGGAGTATTTTTGGATTATGTATCCCCCATTGTGAAAGTAATGCACTGTGGCTCTGGCCACAGAATTCTGAGAGACTAAATCCATTGTTCCCTCCACGCTCTATGGAGTGGGATGCTGTGTGTGGCTTGAGCCTTTGATCTGTTTTCTGCAGCCTGAGTTATAAAATAAATCCAGTATGCTTTTAAATCATTTTCAGTATGGACACTGAACTGTTTTCTCTTTTTTTTAATGTATATTTATTTATGTCTTTGTTAACCGGGTAATGTGACAGGGTGGAATAGGACCTTGTCCCAGTTATTATGGAGAGTTTGAATGCAGGGATCTGTTCTTTCCTTTCCTGTCTCTTGTCTGTCTGGTTGCTCAACCAGATTTTCCCGTGAGACCTAGGATTTGATCACCCCAACAGTCTTGTAATTAACTGCCTCTTGCTGTCTCTCAGTTTTCCCTTGCTGTTTGTCTTTTCCTCCCTTGCATATCTGCTGATATAAAAAGACATGTAAATCATTATGTGGAAATGTAACTGATATTGGCATCCCTTTGTTTAGAAATTATATAGTGTTAATTTTTGAAATGTATGTAATTATAGTTTGAGATGATTGCAAAAAGCTATTGGAAACTCAAGAGGTTACCTGAGTACAATTTTTAAGCCTTTTGCAGAAGAGCTGTGGGAAAGGGGCCTCAGCTCAGGCACACTGTGTTCCTGCCAGCACCTGCCTGAAACATACAAGAACACTTTGGAAGATGCTTGTTAAGAATGGGGAGTTGGAAGGACTTATAAGACAGAGCTGCAATTGCTTGCAAAAAAGGACACACAGAGATTGAAGGAAAACTCAGATGGACTTTTTCTGTTTATTTTGCCATTGTAAATAGTTATACAGTACTGAACAATTTTATTTTTTTATGTTACTGCTAGTACAAATAAATACTCTTGTTGTGAATTCTACAACTGCTCCTGGTTTTCCCTATGCCTCCTGACCTGCACCTTGATGACAGGTAAGTACACTGATCCAGAGGACTGTTTACAGACACGACCCAGGCCAAAAGGCACAAGCATTTAACATAAGCAGATGACAAAAGTACAACAAGGCAAAACAGCAAACTACAAGTGCGAAGGCAGAACAACCAACAGTGATAAAAGTACATCAGCTAAAATGTGAGTCCTATACAAGTCATCGATGGGATACAAACAGAAATCAATTGAAGTTCAGGCAACATTTGGGAAAACAATAGATCAACCACGTTCGCCCCTCGTGCCCCCACAAGATCAATGTCTGACTGTTATCCAAGGAGAAAATAGGAAAGGAGTGTGGGAGACAGGCCAAGGAGAGCTGGGGAGAGGATGTTACCTGTGCGGACAGGTGCAACTGTCCCTGCCGAGGAACCATGATCTAAAGGTATGTTTAAAGGCCAGGTGTTTGTCAGACAACCTGAGGGAGGCAGGCGGTGCATTTCAGAATAAGGGGGCAGCAGCCGATAGTGCTTTCAAACAACATGAAGTCTTGCTGTATTCTGACTATAGCCCCAGCACTTGAACTGCTCTGGAGAGTAAAGGGTTAACTCTATACCAAGGCATAGAATGTTGAGCTTGAGCTCGGTTTTCAAACCTCTGTCTGTGGTACTCTGAAGTGTAACCGTCAGATTTCTTACTCCACCTAACTGTGAAGTCGCTCCGGAGATCCCTCCTGCGCTTCGGTTCGGTACAGGTTTGAAATGGTCAGTTTATTCAACCACTTTCTTCTTTTTTCGGTATTCTTACCTTTGTCATGGTACAGTAAGTGGTAGTTTAGTAGGTAGTGTTGTTTTATTGATAGAAATTGTTTTTCTTCGGTTCTTTCCCGGTCGGTCCAGTTGGGAACCGAAATCTATTACTAACTGTTTATTTTCTGTAATTCTTTAGTGGTTTCCAGTACTTATTGGTTCCTAAAAAAATCTGATATTTAAAAGGATTTTTTTAACTGACCCGTGACATGGTTGGAACCGATAAGTGTGTGTTACCTGGCTTAATGCTGTGAGAAAGGTAACTTTTTGAATCCGGCATGTCTGAGAAACCCAAAAAGAAAACCGGTCTCACTGGGTTTCAGCACTGTACCAAGTGGGGGGAGGCCTTTGCTAAGGCTGATCCCCACCTCATCTGTGTGTATTGTTTGGGGTTTGACCACCTCGAGGAAGACTGCCAAATTTGTAAAAACTTTCTCAAAGCCACTTTGGAAAAATGTTTAAGTAGGCTAAAGGAAAGGGAAGCTGAGAAGTCTGCTGACCCAGATGGCCAGCCCTGTTCAGTTGTGACCAAACCTGAAGAGGTGCCCACTGACCTGGGTGATACCTCTTCGGGCAAAAGGAGAGCCGACTCTGTGGAGTCAGTTCCATCAAAAAGAAAACGCAAGTCAGCCGGTTCAGATCCTACTCCCCATGATCCGACCACTGAAGACAGAGAAAAGTGATTACAATAGTCCACTCGCTTTGCCTGGTTCCAACTGAATCGACATCGGTTCAAAGGCGATAGGTTTGGTCGGAAGTAATTGCTTCTGATATAGATCCTGAGGCATTTTATGAGGGTGTTTGGGAGGAGGAAGAAGATTATGATGAAGGTGAGTTTGAAGGCCTAGATGAGCCAGTAGAGCCTGACGTCTCCCCAGACAGGCTTTCCAATGTTTCTCCTCCAAGGCTTTCTGAGTCCCCTTCCTATTTCTTGTTTTACAAGAAAGTGGCTGAGACTCTTCTTCCTATGGAAGAGGCTGAACAGGATCAGGAGGAGCCTGATTATGTGGAGATGATGGATGTTCCAGAGTCAAAGAGAATGTCTATCCCTTTACATAAATCTCTGGGGAAACAGACACAAAAAATTGTACAGTTTCCCACATCCATCCCTCCTGTGGATAAGAGAATGGACAGGAGGAATGCTTTATCAGGTCCTGGTATGGAATTCTTTTCAACTCATTGCAGCCATGTTGGGGTAGTGCAAGCTGCAGCCTGTGACAAGGCTAACATCCCCCTGGCATCTCACCCCCCCAGATAAGGATTCCAGGAAAGTGGATGCCATGGCAAAGAAACAGTACTTGGCATTTTCTTTGGGACTCAGGCAGTCAAATTACATGGCATATACAGCCAGGTACCAGAAATCTATGTGGGACATGGTTCTAGAGCTGGCTAACAATGCCCTTCCCCAGCTAGCCAAGGAGCTGGAGCAGGTGGCTGTAGATGGTATAGAGGCATCCAAAGTGCAATTCCATGCTGCTGTAGACTTGAATGATGTACATTTCAGGGTCATGGCTACATCTATCTCCACGAGGAGGTTTGCTTGGCTTAGGTGTACCACTCTTTCACAGGATACCCAGACTAAGGCCATGGATTTTCCTGTAACTGGTAATTCTCTGTTTGGGGAGCAAACAGAGAATTACATGAAGAAGACGGATGAATATAGGGCCACCTAAAGGAGTGCTGCAGCCAAAGAAAAGCAGGCCACTCCTCGAAGGCTGCAATTTAGGGCTGGCAGGGGCAGGCTTTTTCACAGGCCTTTCTACCAAGCTCAGACCTCCTCTTTCCAGCAGAGGGGGTTCTTTAGGGGAAGAGGCAGGCGTTGGATGACAAGGACCCCATCATCCATGCAGTCTAAGCCCCCTGCCAAACAGACACTCTGAGGTGTCGGTCAGGGTTGCCTCCCCAGTTCCAGTAGGGGGCAGGCTAGCTGGCTCACTACTTCCAGGTCTGGAAGTCTATTACTTCAGACAAATGGGTCCTGGAAGTAGTGAGCCAGGGACTTGCTCTCAGTTTCAAAAGGTTCCCAAACATGAGAGCAAAGTCTTTCAGTCCTCCCTCTCCCTTGGAAACAAGGGCCCTAGAGGCAGAAGTCTCCTCTCTACTCCTCCTCCTTCAGGCAGTAGAGAACGTGCCTACTTGTCACAGGGGAAAAGGACTGTATTCCAGATACTTTCTTACCCCAAAAAAGACAGGGAGTGGCAACCTATCCTAGATTTAAGATACCTGAACAAACACTTAACAAAACCGAAATTCAAGATGGTGACTCTGGGAGTAATTCTTCCCTCTCTGAGATCAGGAAACTGGTTAGCCTCCCTGGATCTCAAGGATGCCTACTTCCACATACCTATCAGACATTCCCACAGAAAGTACCTCAGGTTCCAGTTGCCTTCAGGCCATTACCAATTCAGAGCTATGCCTTTCAGCTTAACATCTGCTCCAAGGGTGTTCACCAAATGTCTAGCAGTAGTGGTGGCATGCCTCAGGAAACAAGGTATCCTTCTGTTCCCATACCTGGACGACTGGCTCATTGTGGGTCTGTCCTCAGACCAAGTCAAGTCAGCCCTAGAGGTCACTCAACAGCTTCTAGACTCCTTGGGATTCATTCTGAATCTAGAAAAGTCTGTTCTGGAACCAGCTCAGCTCCTCACCTTCATAGGGGTGGAGCTAGACACTATCTAGGCAAGGGCATTTCTCCCTCTTCCAAGGGTACAGTCCTTTATCACTTTAACTTTCTCTTTTCATCCTCTAGTATCTCATCCAGCCAGATACTTTCTACAGTTGCTGGGACACATGGCAGCCTCCACAGCAGTGGTCCAAGGTGCAAGGTTTCAAATGAGAGATATTCAGTTTCATCTTAGATCTTATTGGTCTCAGAAAACAGATCCTCTCTCCAAATTGGTTCCAGTGTCTCAAACTCTAGTTCAGGCCCTCCAGTGGTGGCTGGAGGAGTACAGTCCTCATCAAGGTGTTCCCTCTCTCAGTCAGGCTCCTTCAGTGATTCTCACCACAGATGCCTCTCTGTTGGGTTGGGGTGCTCACCTAGACCAGCTTACAGCTCAGGGAACCTGGTCTCATCAGGAGTCTTTTCTACGCATAAACTTCCTTGCACTCAGAGCTGTCTTTCTAGCACTTCAGACATTCTCAACTTCTGTTCAAGGGAAAGTGGTGCAGATCAGGACAGACAATACCACAACCATGTGGTACATCAACAAGCAGGGAAGCACTCGGTCCTCGGACTTGTGTGCAGAGGCCATGAAAATATGGTGTCTAGCTTATTCCCTCAAGGCTTCCCTGATGGCTGTGCATCTTCCAGGGAAGGACAACATTTTAGCAGATGCTCTCAGCAGGATTTCTCAGGGTCACCACGAATGGACCCTGAACCCTCTACTTATTCAGGTCATTTTCAAGAGGTGGGGCACTCCAGAGATAGATCTCTTTGCAGCCCTGAACAATCACCAACTTCCTCTCTTTTGCTACAGGACACCTCTTCTGGGCTCTGTCCCTCAGGATGCTCTCTTATTGAACTGGACAAGCAGGTTTCTATATGCATTTCCTCTTTTTCCTCTGATATTCAGGGTCCTGATCAAGATCAGGTCTCAGTCTTGCAAGGTGATTCTGGTGACTCCAGACTGGGCCAGACAGCCTTGGTACCCTCTACTATTGTCATTGTCAGTGACAATGCCTCTGTGTCTTCCCAGACAGTTCAATCTCCTCACCTACTAACAGGGTAGGATTCTGTATCCCAACCTTCAGACTCTCAGGCTCAAAGCCTGGCTCTTGAAGAGCTAGAACATGCCAGCCTGCATCTTTCCCAGTCTTGGAAATTTTAAAGGTTAGTTGGAAACCTGCTACTAGAAAGACTTACAACTCCAAATGGAAGAGATTTGGGTTTGGGTGTTCTCAGAGGCATATCCAGCCAGAGTTGGCTGATATTGCAACTGCTTTAGATTACTTAGTGCATCTTAATAGTTAGGCATCAGGTCCACTACTCTCAATGTACATTTGGCAGCTATTTCTGCCTTCCTTTCTGCTGGAAAGGGCTCTTACCTAGCATCTCATCCAGTTTTCAAGAAATTTGTCAACGGTCTAGTACATATTAATCCTCCCTTTTGGGAACCTACTCCTTCTTGGGATCTGAATATCTGTATTGCACAGTTTATGCAGCCCTTCCCCCCCCCTGAACCTCTATCCTCAGCTGAGCTGCATTACTTGACTTGGAAAACTGTATTCCTGGTAGCCATTACCTCTGCCAGGAGAATTAGTGAATTACAGGCTTTATCAGTGGAATCTGACTTCATTTCATTTCACAGGGATAAGGTGGTCCTTCAAACCAACAGAAAGTTTCTTCCCAAGGTGGTATCAGACTTTCATTTGAATCAGTCTCTGTCATTGCCTGTATTTTTCACTGACCAGTCTTCCTCTGGGGAGAGAAGATTACACAGTCTTGATGTGAAAAGGGCTCTTAGTTACTATGTGGAGCACACTAAGGCCCATAGAAATAGAAACATAGAAACATAGAATTTGACGGCAGATAAGGACCGCTTGGCCCACCCAGTCTGCCCATTTTCCTACCTAACAGATAAGCTGCAGATCCTAGTTAACCAACAGCTTACTTCCTCCTACACCCCACTAGGACTGCCTTATGCCTGTCCCATGCATTCTTGAAGTCCCCCACTGTTCTCGACTCCACAACCTCCGCAGGGAGGCCGTTCCATGCATCCACAACCCTCTCAGTGAAAAAATACTTCCTCACATTACCTCTGAGCCATCCCCCTCTATCTTCAAATTGTGCCCCTTGTTCTTGCACATCTTTTCTGGAAGATGCTACCTCTTGGACTTTGTTAATTCCCTTGAGGTACTTGAAAGTTTCTATCATGTCCCTCTCTCCCTTCTTTCCTCAAGGGTATACATTAAGCTCCTTTAGTCTTTCTTCAGTATGTCTTCTGGTGCAGACCCTGCACCATTTTGGTTGCCCTCCTCTGGACAGCCTCCACTCTGTCTATGTCTTTGCGGAGATGGGGTCTCCAGAACTGCACACAGTACTCCAGATGAGGTCTCACCAACTGTCTGTACAGAGGGATAACAACTTCCTGTTTTCTACTATTGATGCCTCTTCCTATGCATCCCAGTATCCCCCAAGCCTTCCTTACTGCCTTCTCACATTGCTTGCCCACCTTTAGGTCATCTGATATAATTACTCCCAGGTCCCTTTCTATTTTTACTGTTGTCAGTATCTCACCCCCCATTGTGTACTCTTCCCCTGGGTTTTTGTTTCCCATGTGCATTACCTTACACTTCTTTCCATTGAATCTGAGCTGCCATACATTTGACCATTCCTCCAACCTTGCCAAGTCCCTTCTCATCCTTTCCACTCCATCTTGTGTATCAACCCTGTTGCAGATCTTTGTGTCATCTGCAAAGAGACATACTTTTCCTTCCAGTTCCTCTGCAATGTCACTTATAAAGACATTAAAAAGGACCGGTCCCAGTACTGAACCCTGCGGTACCCCACTAATAACCCTCCTTTCTTCAGTGTGTACTCCATTTACTACTACCCTTTACATCCTGTTGTCTAGCCAATTTTTTATAGAGGCTACCACCTTGGGACCCACTCCAAGGCTGGCTATCTTGTGTATTAATCTTTTGTGTGGGACTGTATCAAATGCCTTGCTAAAATCTAGGTAGGCCATGTCGACAGCCCCTCCCTGGTCTACTACTTTGGTCACCCAGTCAAAGAAATCAATTAGATTCGTCTGACACGACCTTCCCATCGTGAATCCATGCTGCCTTGGGTCCTGTGCCCCACTTGCCTCTAGGTACTCAACAATTCTTTCCTTTAGAAGTGATTCCATCATTTTCCCTACCACTGAGGTCAAACTAACTGGTCTATAGTTTCCTGCCTCTGTCCTGCTCCCACTTTTGTGAAGAGGAATCACATCTGCCCTCCTCCAGTCCTCGGGTACCACCCCTTCCTCCCATGATTTGTTAAAGAGAATAGTCAGCGGTGTCACTAGTTCTACCCTTAGTTCTTTTAGAATTCTTGGGTGAATCCCATCAGGCCCCATTGCTTTGTCCACCTTCAATTTTATTAGTTCTTTCAGAACCTTTTGTTCCGTAAATGGACTAGTATCGACCCCCGTATTCAGAGTGTTTCTCTTGTTTGGGTTAGGTAACTCCCCCCTCTTCTTCCTTTGTGAATACTGAGCAGAAATATTCATTCAGTATCCCTGCTTTTTCACTGTCACCCTCTACCCACATTCCTTCCCCTTTATTAAGCTTCAGTATCCCTCCTTTGGTCTTTCTTCGCTCCCTAATGTACCTATAAAAGGTCTTATCCCCCTTCTTAACAGAATTAGCTATCCTTTCCTCGGTTTGGGCCTTTGCTATTCTGACTGCCTTCCCAGCCTCTTTCTGCTTTAACTGATAAAGTTCTCTGTCCTGCTCCTTCTGTGTTTCCTTATATTTTCTGAATGCTGTCCTTTTCTCCTTAACCTTCCCTGCCACCTCTTTTGAGAACCATAGCTGTTTTTCCCTTCGTTGTGTTTTATTGATTTGCTTTACACAAAGGCTTGTTGCCTCTGTGATGGCTGTTTCGATCACTCCCCATTGTTCCTCCACCCCTCCTTCTTGCCTATTTGCTAGCACTTTTTCTGAGGCACTCTCTTATTTTCCCAAAGTCAGCCCTCCTAAAGTCCAGTACTCTTGCTTTTGTATGGCATGATTGTATGGCTGTGTTTATTGTGAACCATACTGTTTGGTGGTCGCTTGTTCCCAGATGGCTACCCACTTCTAAATCTGAGATTCTTTCTCCGTCCCCATTTGAGAGTACCAGGTCTAAGATTGCTCCCTCCCGAGTGGGTTACAATACTAGCTGTCTGAGGCATGCCCCCTGTAAGGCGTCAAGAATGAACCTGCTCTTGGATGTGCCTGCAGCAAAGGTGCTCCAGTTAACATCTGGCATATTCAGGTCCCCCATCAACAATATCTCCCCTTTTTCTGCCATTCTAAGAAAGCCTTCTATCATTTCCTTGTCCATTTCCTCCCCCTGTATACAACCCCATGCGGATTGTGGTACCATTTCCTGTCTCCAGGGTGACCCAAAGTGCCTCATCTGCTCCCTGTTTACTCTTTAGCTCTGTTGCTTTGATCCCTTCCTCTACATAGAGAGCTACTCCTCCTCCTCTTTTATCCTCCCTGTCCCTCCTGTAGATTGTGTATCCTGATATGTTGACATCCCAGTCATGGTTCTCTGTGTACCATGTTTTTGTGACTGCCACAATATCCAGGCAACCCTCTTCCATCAAGGCCACTAGTTCAGGGAGCTTGTTACACAGACTACGGGCATTGGTACTCATCACCCTCCACTTTTGATAGCCTTACCTCTTTATCCCCATTTCTGTCCTTACTGCCTTTGCCTTTTTTTACATTTAAATCTGTTCTGCTCCCTAATAACTTCTGTACCTTGGTGTTTACCTCACTAATCACCATGTTTTGTGGGGGGAGGCTGGGATTTCCCTGCTCCTTTTCAGTGCCTCCCCCCTTGGCTAGTTTAAATGCTTGCCAATGAAGCATTTAAACCTCTCACCTAGGATCCTAGTTCCACCCCTGGACAGATGCAGACCATCGCGCCAGTATAGGTCAGCATCCTTCCAGGTGGCTCCCCAGTCCCCAATGAAGCCAAAACCCTGAGCTCCACACCAGTTTTTCAACCACTCATTGAATTCCCTGGTGAGAAGTGCCCTAGCATATCCCTTGCCATAGACAGGCAGCACCTCCGAGAAGGTTACCGTGTCGCTACTTGTCTAGGCCTTCCCAACTCTACAAACTCCTCTTGCACTGCTCTGATCCCATTCCTAGCCAGGTCATTTGTCTCTAGGTGGACAATGACATCCAGCTCCCTCCCTCGTGCAGCTCCTTCCACGATCCTGAGGTTCGCTTCCTGTCCCTCAAGCCGTGGTGCCAGGAGGCTGACCTCCTCTCCCTTCCTCCCCATTTCTACCCCCTAATGATTGAGTCCCCACCAGGAGTTGTTTCCTTCCCCTGTGGGGTCCCATGCCACCCTCCTGTGGGTCTCCTTTGTGAAGGTTCCCAGCATCCTCCTTGGTCTCCACTGCAGGTGCCTCCATAGAGGAACCAATATCCACCAGAAGAGCGAATGAATTGTGGAGAGGTACAGCTGGAAGGCTGCAACTCTGTTCCACCACCCTCTCCCTCCTTGAGCCCACCCTGGTCCAGCCTCTCCTCTTTCTTGGCAACCTCTGAGGTAATGGCATTGGCCCTGGTGGTCCCTGGGTGGGGGAGGAGGTTTCACGAATCCTAGCCAGGTCAGCCTGGAGACAGGCAACCTCCTCTCTCAGACCAGAGAGGTGCCTGAAAATAGGGCAGCATTGCAGCCTCCAGAATGTCTCCCGGAACACTGCCACCCCACAGCCATTGCACTGCACCACTCCTATCATGTCTTATTTTGTGTCCTCTCTACTGTTTCTCTGGATGCTTACTCTCTCTCCTCTCCTTACAACTCTGACCCTTCCTGTTCTGGGACAGCAACTTCCTGTCTTCTTCAGTAGCCTCTTTCTTTCTTGTTCAATATCAGACCACCAGCAGCTAGGGGGGAGAGTGAGCTACTTTTTTCCTTTAGGGTTGACAAAACCAATGTTTCTCTATGATCCTTTCCTTCCTACTGGCAAACAGAAAGTTCCTGTTGACAGTCAAATCCAGTGGCTATAAAAGTAGAACTGGCTTTGGGTGGGTGGGATGGAGGGCAATTAGTAAGAAAAAAGGCTAGCAACAGGAAGTTGTAATTTGACTCACCTGCATTTGTACTGTCTAAACCACACCCCCAGGTAAGCTCTCTTTCCTCCTACTGGTTTAGCAAAGTCAGCTGATACAGTACCCTTCCCAGCTAAGAACACACACTGACTTTCTTTCTTTTTTTTTTTTTCTTTCTTTTTAACCCTAAATAAGACCCCTTCTACTTCTAATAAAGTTATCTGTCTACTTAATCTTAACAGACACTGACTCCTGCTGAGTTATAAGTTTTAAATTAATAAGAAAATGTAGCTTCTTTTAGTTAGCTGCTTTCTGCTCTACAAGCAAGGCTAGCAACAGGAAGTTGTAATTTAACTCACCTGCTTTTGTACTGTCTAAACCACACCCCAGGTAAGCTCTCTTTCCTCCTACTGGTTTAGCAAAGTCAGCTGATACAGTACCCTTCCCAGCTAAGAACACACACTGACTTTCTTTCTTTTTTTCTTTTTTTAACCCTAAATAAGACCCCTTCTACTTCTAATAAAGTTATCTGTCTACTTAATCTTAACAGACACTGACTCCTGCTGAGTTATAAGTTTTAAATTAATAAGAAAATGTAGGTTCTTTTAGTTAGCTGCTTTCTGCTCTACAAACAAGGCTAGCAACAGAAATGACTGTTCTCAGTTGTTTCTCACTTATGGAGAAGTGGGAAAGGGTAAACCTGCCACCAAGAGAACCATTGCCAGGTAGGTCATCTCCTGTATCCAGTTCTGCTATTCAAAGCTTGGGAAAGAGCCTCCCTCAAACCTGAGGGCTCACTCCACCAAAGGTACAGCGGCTTTGGTCGCAGCAGCTAGAGATATACCATTAGTGGAAATCTATAAAACAGCCACCTGGAAAACTGTTCAAACATTTACCAAGCACTACTCTCTTGACATTCAGTCAAGAAGTGATGCTAGGTTTGGCACAGCTGTGCTGCAGAGCTTGTTCCCAAAATAGATAATGTGACTACCTCCTCCAAGGGGGTACTGCTTGGTAGTCTGCATATAGTCAGAATACAGCAAGACTTCATGTTGTTTGAAAAAAAAAATATTCACCATAGTAATGTTGTTTCTTCTAATGGAGTCTTGCTGTATTCTGACCTCCTTCCCTGCCTCCCCTCCTGGAACCTAGTAGTTTTGGGATGTGGCTTGGCAGGCACAGTGCTGCACCCCAGAGGTGTACTTGGCATACCTTATCTTGTTAAGGGTTTTCTGGTTTTTATTATGAATGTTTTGGTTGTTTCACTACCTGCTTAGATTCTTTTTGGGGTTCTCGACTTGAGTCTTTTGACCCTAAGGATCTGTTTGATTACCCTTTGGCACAAAATAAAAAAAAAAATTCTACTGTATTAGTTAATATAGTGTTCATAAGCTCAACGTTCTATGCCTTGGCATAGAGTTAACCCTTTACTCTCCAGAACAGTTCAAGTGTTGGGGCTAACTGCATATAGTCAGAATACAGCAAGACTTCATTAGAAGAAACAACATTACTATGGTGAGTAATTTTTTCTTACCACCCATGCTAGTGGCAGTTTGTGGGGTCTTAAGGGGATGGACAAGGGAGGATCTGAGACTTTGTGGTGCAGGGCTTGAAAAAGGTGGATAGGGGGATGTAGGGCCATCCCTGAGGCAAGCATCAGTGAGACAGCTGAGGGTGAAGTCAAAGTGGCCTTGCAGTGAGAGCCAGTTTAGGGAGTGGTATAGATCACAGTGATGTGTGGAGCAAGGGGTGCTCAGTATGAAACAAAAAACGTTATTGTATACAGTCACGAGTGTTGACCGAAGAGTGGAGGAGAGATGGGTGTAGACTGGGTAGCAGTAGTCCAAGATGAGGAGAAGGTTTCCCCTGGTGATAGCCAGGCATGCTTCCGCAGTCAGAAAGGGTTAGATGCGATACACCGCACCAAGTTTCTGATTAATCCTATGAACTACTTGTCAGAAACTGCTCAGCAGGTCAGGCCCTCTGCTCCCACAGTGCCAAACTCTGAGCACAGTATTGTGAATGGGTAACAGAACAGGGCAACCCTCTTGTCTGCTTGTGGGTCCAAATCACCTTTAGTCTCAAGTTCTGGGGGGATTCAAACTGTGAACCTTATGCTAGCGTACCCAAATGTACAGGCTCAGATAATCTGCTCTTTGGGGGGATGCCAGATATCTTTCGCCTAAGGGCACCTAACCAAGTATCCAAAATGAACCCTTAAAACTCTTTAAAAGACCTTAGGTATATTCTTACCTTTTCTCAGTTTGGTAACACCATTCAAGCTTCTGAACAGTTTTGTCAAGTCTTAACCCTCAATACATCACAGACAAAAGAAAGAACTTGGAAGACCAGGTAGTATTTGGAATAAAAGGTTTACTTAAATGGATAAAAATATGTAAAATGTAAACACAGAACACTATATCACAAAGCATACAATCACTTAAAAGAAAACAAGGAAAAGTACAAACTAAAACTCCTACCACAATACAATTAGACTTTTTCTATCTCATGTATTACCTTTATATAGTGCTTAGAGTTAGATGTTGTTTCTTAAGAGTCCAAAAAAGAAGTGCCTCATTAGAAATACAGAATACAGTTTAAACTCTGTGTCTCCACCCCTTCTATGATGCCATCTAGATCCTCCTTTTAGAATATAAAAATTATACAAACAGGATGTCCTATCAGGAGGTATATTAAATAAGGTGACATCAGCAAAAACTCATTTCCCAATATGACTCTTTTTAATCAAGCCTTTCCTTTGATCTTGTCTGGTTTCCTGCTTTAAGGATATCAAAGGAGTTTTATGCCTTTTTAACATCATAGTGGGATAACATGTTTTTCCTCTAAGACATCATAAAATGTTTATGATCTCCATCCTCTGGCAGACTCATAAAGTCCCATTTAATTTCCACCAAAGCAGCAACAGGCTATAAAATGCAATGTCTTGAAGTTAATCACATTGCAGAGATCTGCTGTTTTAATATATATCCTGTCATTTTAACTGAAACCTGGGGGTGGGAGAAGCACCCATAGCCCAGCAGTCTTATGAGACAATCACACGCTTACATTTTATATTACAAAATCATAGAATAATCATAACCAGCTGGCCAAGCATCACAATCCTCCCCACCTAGACTGAATTTGGGTGTTCTATCCCGTATGGAATGAGCTTCCCAAATCAGTTCCTCCTCATAAACCCATCGACAGGCCATCTGTGTTCTGATTGGTCGCTCCAGCCCTATGTAAGATTGTCATGTCATACCCTTGTAAGGCAAGACTCCATCTTAACAGTCTACCATTAGTTTTTCCCATTTGCGTCAGCCAAACCAGGGGGTTGTGGTCAGTTCATACCACAAAATGCTGCCCATATAAGTATGGCTCTAACTTCTTTAGGGCCCACACTATGGCAAGACACTCTTTTTCCACGGTAGAGTATGCCTGCTCCCTGGGGAGTAACTTTGTACTCAGGTACACTACCAGGTGATCTTTCCCTTGGTTGGATGTCTGACTCAGTACTGTCCCAATACCCACATCTGAAGGGCCAGTCTGAACTATAAATGGTCTGCTATAGTCAGGACTTGTCAACACAGGAGCATTGCACAGTGCCTCCTTCAGTCTGGTAAAGACTTTTTCTCAGGCTGGTTCCCAGGTAATTTTGTTAGGCATCCTTTTCTTTACCGGGTCAAATAGGGGAGCAGCCAGGGCACTGTAATTGGGTACAAACTTTCTATAGTACCTTGCTGTTCTGAGAAAACTCCTGACCTGCTTCTGCATTTCTGGTCTGGGCCACATCTTGATCACCTCTATTTTTACTTGGTTAGGACAGAGCTGTCCCCAGCCTACAACATGCCCAAGGTATGCCACTTCAGCCATGGCCACCTGACACTTCTCAGCTTTGACAGTGAGCCTGGCCCTCTGTATCCTGCCCAGCACTTCCATAAGGTGGGACAGGTGTTCCTCCCAGCTGGCACTAAAGATGGCAATGTCATCCAGGTACGCCATGGCATACTCCTCAGCACCATTTAACACCTGGTTCACCAACCTTGGAAAGTGGCTGGGGTGTTCTTCATTCCAAAAAGCATTACTTTAAATTCAGATAAGCCTATCAGAGTGATGAAGGCTGACCTCTCCCTAGCTTTGTCAGTTAACTCAACCTGCCAATACCCCCTTTGTCAGGTCAATAGTCATAAGGTAGGTCGCTCCTCCAAACTTGTCCAGGAGTTCATCTGTCCAGGGCATCGGGTGGGTGTCTGACTTCATGACTGCATCCAGTCCATGATAGTCCACACAGAAATGAGTAGAGCCATCTGGCTTGGGCACAAGGACTACTGGTGAGGCCCAGGGGCTGCAGGATCTCTGGATTACCCCTAAATCCAGCATTTCCTCCACTTCCCTCCTAATGTCCTTTTGGACAACCTCTGACACCCGATATGCTGACCGCCGTATGGGCATCTGTGTCCCTGTCGCCACATCGTGCATCACTAAGGGGGTTAGTCCAGGCTAGGCGCTAAACAGCGGGGCAAAGTCTGCTAAAACCTCCCTTACTTCCTGGGTCTTGTCTGGGGCCAGCTGGGGTGACAGTTTAACTGCCTCCACAGAGGACTCCCACTTGCTTTCTTCCAGCAAGTCCAGAAGGGGGTCTCCTTTGTCTGTCCCCTCCCCAGGACTACATATTGCAAACACCATGTCAGCCCTATTAGCATATGGCTTCATCATGTTGACATGATACATTCTTTCTGTCTGTCTTCTGTCAGGTAACTCTATGATATAGTTCATGTCATTTACCTTCCCAACTTCTTTGTACAGTCCTGCCCACTCAGCCTGCAGCTTGTCTTTCCGGACCGGAATAAGGACCATGACTTCTTGACCCACTATGTACGAGCGAGCTCTGGCTCTGTTGTACCACACTTTTCTTTTCTGTTGGCAGCTGCCAGGTTGCTCTGGGCTGTCCCCATAAGCTCCTTCAGCCTTTCCCTAAACCTAAGGACATAATCCACTATGGGAGTTCCCTGGGTGGTGTGCTTGCCTTCACAGTCCTCCCAGATCAAGTCTAGGGGCCCACGTACCTGGCATCCATATAAGAGTTCAAAGGGGGAAAATCCTGTTGATTCTTGGGCACCTCCCTGTATGCAAACAACAGGTGGGGAAGGTATTTCTCCCAGTCCCTCCCATGCTGTTCAGAAAATGCTTGGAGCATTGGCTTCAGGGTACCATTAAATTTTTCCACAAGCCCATTGGCCTGCAGGTGATAAGGCGTCTTGCATCTCTGCACAACCCCACACTTCTCCCATAAACATTTCATCAGGTACGACATGAAGGAACCCCCTCAATCAGTGGTAACCTCCTGCAGAACCCCAACATGGGAGAAAATTGCAAGTAAGGCATCTGCCACTTTGTCTGTCCTCAGTGAGGATGGGGCAACTGCCTCTGGATTCTGGGTGGCATAATCCACAACAGTCAGGATGAACCTCTTCCCGGAGAAGCTGGGGGTATTTAAAGGCCCCACAATATCCATTCTCACCCTCTGGAGTGGCTCCTTCACTATGGGCAGTGGAATTAGGGCAGCTTGGGTTTTCTTACCTGCCTTCCCTATTTCTTGGCACCAGTGACAAGATTCAAATACCTCTTCACCTACTGGGTGAAGGCAATAATAGAAATTCTGGGCCAATCACTGCATAGTGCGTGATTCCCAGATGACCAGACAAGGAATATCATGTGCAGTCTTGAGCAACTGCTCACGATACCCCTGGGGAACGACAAGCTGCCTGCCTATCACCCCTCCCTCTGTCCGCACAGCCTGAGTATACATCAGTCCATTTTCCCAATAAACCTTATGTTTACCATCACCTCCTTGTGCACCATCAGAGTCTGCCCAAGCCCTCAGCTTCTCTTGATTAGGGTCACTTTTCTGAGCAGCTGTAAACTTCTTACACATTCCCAAGGCATGGGACATGTTCCCTTCAGTCTCTAAACTAGGGTCCCTAGCACCAGTGTCAGGGCACTCAGGATCACTGTCATCCCTAACCCTCTGACAATGGGCCACCCCTCCCTCTTCAGAGTAACCCTTCATGGTTGTGTGGTTAAGTGCTACTGGGAAAATTTTAACCCCCTTTTCATTAGTCTCCATATCAGGAGACACAGGCTGGGGAACCAGCCTCCCAGTGGTTTCCACAATGGCTTCTGTGGGGTTCAGGGAACTACAGTTTCCCCTTCCCGCTTGGCTATGGGTCACTGCACACACCATCCCCTGTCTGAGATTGTTGTCAAGGATGACATCAACTGCTAAACTTTTGACTACAGCCACCTGTTGCACAGTTCCCTCGTTTCACCCCAATCCAGGAGAACACTGGTGAGTGGCAATGTTTTCTCTTCACCAGTGAACCCTTGTACAGTGACATATTTATTGGGTATAAGCTGACCAGGCTCTACCAGATCCCCTTTTACCAATGTCAGGGATGCCGCTGTGTCCCTTAACCCTTGTGTCTGTACACCATTCACCATGACTGGGTGCATGTGTTTCCTCATGTTCACAGGCATGCTTCCAGGGACACCCAAATAACCCACTTCTTTCATAGCTTGATGTTGTGTATTGCTCATCCTTTTGGGACACTGACAATATGCCCAGTTTCTTTACAAACCCAACATTAATTTCTTTTTTCAGAGAAATCTTTTCTTTGAAACCTGGGGCTAACTGGTTTCAGTGGAGGCAGTGAGGGTTTTAACTACCCTGAAGGTGCTCGTTTCCCTTTCTGTGCTGCCATGCCCACCCCATTCACTCTCAGAGTGGGTCTTCTCTTGGCATAGCAGTCCAAGAGTTCAGCAGCCTCTTGCACTGTTTTTGGATCTTGGTCCTCCAGTTAGGTTTTCAGCTCTGCTGAGCATGCCCCCAAAAAACTGTTCTAACAAAATAGCATTTTCAATTTTATTTAAAGAGTTTTCTTCAATTCCTTCCCACCAACATTTTAAAAACTGACATTGTTTCGTGGCTAGCTCCTCGTAGCTCATATCAGGGCTTCTCCTGAGCTTATAGAATTTAGCTCTGTATGTTTCAGCAGTTAAATCAAACTTTTTTTAAAAGTGCAGCTTTAAGTTTGCTGTAATCATTACTGTCCTCATTGTCCATTTGACCCAATGCATCCAGAGCTTTCCCAGTAAGTAGCGAGGATAGCTGGAAGCTCCAGGACCCGCTAGGAATTTTAGCCTGAATACAAACTTTTTCAAAGGAATTTAAAAAGGCATCCATATCCTCCCCCTCTTTAAATTCAGCCATCAATTTGGAATTCAGTTTGTAACCCAGTCCTGTAGTTCCAGTTAAACCCAAGCCACTTACTTGCTCTGGTGCTGGTGGCTGAAGTTGTAACTTCTCCAGTTCATGTCACCTCTGGTGCTCACACTCCTCACGGTCCGCCTGTCACTGTTCATGCTCCCTCTTCTCCTCTGCAGCTCACTGTTCTCACTCCCTCTTCTCATCTGCAGCTCGCTAGTGCTCACACTCTTCAGGGTCAGCCTCCCACTGTTCCTGGTCAGCCTCTTGCTGTTCTTGCTCCCTCTTCTCCTGGAACTCCAGTTCCATTCTGCACAACTCAATCTACAGCCTGAGTGCTTCTGGCTCAAGAATGCTGGTGACCTTGCCCTGCTGCTGTGGCCCTTCGCTGGCACTGGCCCTGCTGTCATCCTCACCAGATTCGGACACTGCATTATCTGCTAGCCCCTCCATGCTCAAGGTTTGGTCTTTTACAGTCACAGTCTGTGACTCGATGCTCTGGGCATCTGCTGCCATCAGGGCAGCCATGAGGTTCAGGTTGGTGGCTCTTCTCTCATACAGGACTCCTCTGTCCTGGCACAACTGCCTCAGGTAGTCTACAGTGTGCCCGCTGTAGTTGGAAGCCATCTTTTTCCCTAACTATGGCTTTCCCTAACTATGGCTACTCTAACTTGCACTTTAGAAAAAAATAAAGCAAGTAGGAACTCGACTGTAAACAAAATGATACAGTTCTGTTTCCTTTTTAAAAAATAAATCGTTGCCTTTTTTTTGCAAGTGAACTTTACAGTATCAAGCTGACACACTGAACAATTAGAGCTTGTGTTACCAAATGTATGTGTACTGCTGCCAACCAATCTGTCACAAACCGCTCAGCAGGCAGGCCCTCTGCTCCCACAGTGCCAACCTCCGAGCACAGTATTGTGAACAGGTAACAGAACAGGGTAACCCTCCTGTCTGCTTGTGGGTCTGAATTACCTTTAGTCTCAAGTTCTGGGGGGATTCAAACTGAGAACCTTATGCTAGCGTACCCAAATGTACGGGCTCAGATAATCTGCTCTTTGGGGGATACCAGATATCTTTTGCCTAAGGGCACCTAACCAAGTATCCAAAATGAACCCTTAAAACTCTATAAAAAACCTTAGGTATATTCTTACCTTTTCTCAGTTTGGTAACACCATTCAAGCTTCTGAACAATTTTGTCAAATCTTAACCCTCAATACAACACAGGCAAAAGAAGGAACTTGGAAGACCCAGGCAGTATTTGGAATAAAAGGTTTACTTAAATGGATACAAATATGTAAAATGTAAACACAGAACACTATATCACAAAGCATAAAATCACTTAAAAGAAAACAAGGAAAAGTACAAACTAAAACTCCAACCACAATACAATTAGACCTTTTCTATCTAATGTATTACCTCTATATAGTGCTTAGAGTTAGATATTTAAGAGTCCAAAAAAAGAAGTGTCTCATTGGAAATACAGAATGCAGTTTAAACTCTGTGTCTCCACCCCTTCTATGATGCCATCTAGCTCCTCCTTTTAGAATATAAAAATTATACAAACAGGATGTCCTATCAGGAGGTATATTAAATAAGGTGACATCAGCAAAAACTCATTTCCCAATATGATTCTTTTGAATCAAGCCTTTCATTTGATCTTGTCTGGTTTCCTGCTTTAAGGACATCAAAGGGGTTTTATGCCTTTTTAACATCACAGTGGAATAAAATGTTTTTCCTCTAAGACATCATAAAATGTTTATGATCTCCATCCTCTGGCAGACTCATAAAGTCCCATTTCATTTCCACTTCAAAGCAGCAAAAGGCCATAAAATGCAGTTTCTTGGAAGTTAATCACATTACAGAGATCTGCTGTTTAATATATATCCTGTCATTTTAACTGAAACCTGGGGGGGGGGGAGAAGCACCCATAGCTCAGCTGTCTTATGGAGACAATCACACACTACATTTTTATATTACAAAATCATAGAACAATCATAACCAGCTGGCCAAGCGTCACACTACTGTGTTAACATGGTCAGAAAAGGAGAGTGCAGGGTCTAGTGTGACCCCTAGATATTTGAAGGAGTGGACGATTTTGAGGATGAGGCCACTGAGAGGGTGGATAAGGAGAGAAGAATTTTTTTTGTGGGACTTGGCAAGGAAAGGTTTTGACCCAAACAACATTGCCTTGATTTTTTTTGGTGTTAACCAGCAACAAGTTGTCAGTGAACCAACTGTGTGCAGCGCAATAGTTCTTAGTGAGAAAAGTGGACAAGAGGGGCAGAGATTTGTCACTGTGGTAGATGACGAGGTCATCAGCATAAAGGAGGGAGTTCCAGGACAGGCTATCATGGGCAAGGATATTGACAGAAATGGTGAAAAGCAGTGGCCCATAAAGAGCCCTGAGGAACCCCAGTGGAGACGGGAAGGGCAGGAGAGGTGGCATAGCTGATGCTTATGAATTGGGAGTGGTCACTAAGGTAGCTCTGGAACCAGAGTGTGGTTTCAACATGGGAGCTGATCAGATTCAGTTTGGAGAGGAGGAGAGTATGATTTACCACATCAAAAGCCTTTGACAGGTTGACAAACACCACCCCGGTGGCATGCCCTTCATCCATGTTAGTAAGTATATGGTCTGTAAAGAGGGCCAGGGCAGTGGTGGTGGTGGTGCTGTGGTGCCTGTGGAAGCCATGTTGCTGGCAGCATGAGATATTATGTTTAGTGAGGTACTCGGATAGTTGTCGGTGCACAACTTTTTCAAGGAGTTTACTGAGGTGGAGAGAATCGACATCAGCAGGTAGTTGTTGGAGGAGCGGGGATCCCCAGTTTTGAAAATGGGAATCACTTTAGCAGTTTTCCATGTGAGAGGCATTGTGAAGGTTGTCAGTGCTAGGTTAAAAATATAGGTGAGAGATTTTGCTATTGCAGGGGACACGAGTGTGAGGAACACAGGGGAGAGACCATCTGAACTGGTTGGTTGCCCTGATTAGGAAGGCTATGGAGTAGTTTGAGAGTGTCCTTTGGGGAAATGACCTTGAAATATAAGGGGCGAGGGGGGGTGGCATCAGGTGTAGGTGCAGAGACCGTGGGGGTGGAGGAAGGCCCTAGGTGCTGGGACTAGCTATTGGCAGGATGGACTGGGGGCCCAGTGGTGCCAGGCATCATGGTGGAGGGATTGCAAGATGGCAGATTACTTATGAGAGCAGACAGGTCAGTGAATTTAATGTTGAAGGCATTGGCAACCTCAGCTGGGTTTCTCAGGAGACCAGATGGAGAATTCAGGTGAACATTGGGGCTATTGTCTCAAGGGGTGAGAAGGGAGCTGATGGAGTTCCAGAACTTTCTGGGGTTACTGAAGTTATCCTTCTGTAAGCGTGTGTAGTAGTCCCATTTGAGGGTATGGGTCAGGTGTTTACAGCGATTATGCAAGAGCCGGTATTCATTCTATAGGGCGGGGAAGGGGACAGTTTATGAGCAATCCATTTGTGGTCCCTCATTTTCATGGGGAGAGGAGTTACTTGGAGATCCAATGGGTACAACCACCATGAACTCTCCCAGTAGTTACTGGGAAGTGGCGTTCCTAGAGGTCCAGAAGAATGCTAGTAAAGTGAGTAACTGCAGTGGTAACATCCAAGTGTGAATGAAGGCCCTCCCAGTTCATGTTCCAAGCATCTTCAAGCAATGATGATGTATCAGGGTGGTTAAAATTACAGAATGACAGTTGTTTGGGGAGGTGGGGGCCTGGAAGTCCAGATGGCATAGGTAGGGAGTGGTCACTTAATGAGTCCAATAGTGTGCCTGCATAGAGAATATGGTCCTCACAATTGATCACCACCCAGTTGATTAGGGTGTGAGTAGAGGTCCGCTGATTTAGTTAGGTGGGGAGGGTGAATACTTGTACCAGATTGTGCTGCTTGAGCAGGTTGGCAAAGTCTGGTTCTTGGGGACCTAGCCAGTTTAGGTTAAAGTCTCCGAAGAGGATGGTTTCCCCTAGCTGGGGAGAGGGATTCTGAACCTGAGAGTAGGCTGTGGAGGCCAATGTGACAGGGTGGAATAGGACCCTGTCCCAGTTGTTATGGAAAGAGTTTGAATGCAAGGATCTGTTCTATTCTCTCCTCTTCTGTCTCTTGTATATCTGGTTACGCTACCAGATTTTCCTGTGAGACCTTGGACTTGATCACCCCAACAGTCTCGTAGTTCTTTGCCTCTCATTGTCTCTCAGCACTCCCTTGATGTCTGTTTTTCCTCCCTTGCATATCTGCTGATATAAAATTATATGCAAATCATTATGTGGAAATGTAACTGATATTGGGATCCCTGTGTTTAGAAAATATACAGTATTACTGTTGAAATATATATAATTATAGTGTGAGATTATTGCAAAAAGCTATTAGAAACTCAAGAGGTTACCCGAGTGCAAATTTTTAAGCCTTTTGCAGAAGAGCTGTGAAAAAGGGGCCTCACTTCTGGGACATTGTGTTCTAGCTGAACATGCCTGATACAAGAACAGGATGTTTGTTAAGAATGGGGGCTGGGGACTTCCAGTTCCGATTCACACATAATGGCAGCATAGAGAAATAGCTTGTGTTTTACCCGACTGTGAAATTCTCTCCACACAAGCTCTTGGACACTTCAAAGTATAAAATTCTCACAATAAACATACGTGGAGAGATTCTAAAGTAAGACACAGCTGCAATTTATCCATACAGAGACAGGATGGACAAGATCATAGAACGATCTGATTTGGAGGCCTCTTGTGACATGGAGCGAGGAGATCCTACTTCTAGGGTGGCATGCAGAGTAGCGGTTAAGGCTAAGCTGAAACAAGGGAAAGCAAAAACCAAAAAAGCCAAATTAGACCTAATCTACCAGGAGCTGCTGACATTTCATGCAGAAATTAAGGAGATATATGGGGAGCTCTGCCGTGATGTGATGCAGCTGGAGCAGCAGGGAACTGCAACGGAGAACAGGGTCGATGACCTAGAGACGGCCTCCAGCAGCTAAAAGAGCAGCAAGACCAGATAGAGTCACGTCAAGAAGATCTGGAGAACCATGCTCGCAGGAAAAACATCAGAATCTACTGTATCCCAGAAGGCTCTGAGGGCCCCAATGTGAAAGATTTCATGGAGGCCCTGCTACACACCACCCTGGAGTTGCCACAGGGATTTGATTACATCTAAAGCGGGTCTCTCGGCGCTGCTCCAAAGCCCTCCTCACAGAATGCCCCCGTCCATCATTGCAAGATTTAACAGCTTTGCTACAAAAGAACAAGTGCTCCTCGCTGCCTGGAGGAGACAAAAAGTGTTTTATGGGCAAAAGCGTATATATTTGGACCATGACTATGCTTCTAGGATGATGCATCTTAGGAGAGCTTATTTGCCTCTCCTTCCAGTTTTGAAGTCAGCTGGGTATATGTTCATTACCCCATACCCAGCACGCTTGGTGGTTCAACTGCCAACTTGAAAAAGAGAATTTGCCACTGCCCTGGAGGTGCATACCGAACTCACTAAAATTGGCCTGCGATTTCCAGAGAAGCCCTCGGAGAGATCAGCTTTAGAGCAGCGTCCTGCATGCTGGCAGATGGTTCCCACCCCACAGAAAGAGAAGCAGTTGGACCTGGGGTCAGTTAAGAATGTTCTTGCCGTCTTTTGACGAGACATAGAGGCCTCTACATCCTGAAGTCAGTGATTGGACAAAGCTTTAATCAGGTGGGAGGTGGATCTGGGGGGGGTCATCCCTGATGGGGATCATTTAAGGTTCCGTCTGACCGAGGCCAGATTCTAGGCTCAGGACAGACCTTCTAAATTTGAGCTAGTTTTCGGGCCGTTTGTCGACCGAATGCAGACTGGAGCAGCCCTTCCCCCCCCAGTGTATTGGACTGGGGTAATTGGATCCATGCCATCCCATCCCGATATTACATTACTTAAATGTAGCCCTTTTTCCATGGGCAACTAACTCTGTTATATGAACAATGGTCTTCTGAGGATAAACCGGTAGTTTTCCTTTTGCCATGGTTATTTTTGGTAATGGGACCTTGACATTTAACAACTGGGACTGAGCAAATTTGTTCTTTTTCGTTCAAATCGGAAAATTGACTTGAAAGATTATAACCATCCTAAACATGTGTTTTTCTTACATTTCAGCTAAGTGCAGCTTTCTTATATTAGGAGCACTAAGCAACAGTCGGAGAGGCTTGGTCAATGAAAGTAGTAACTGTCTATTGATGGGGAGCATATTCCTAAACCTTTTCCATGATTTTTACTTTTTCCCCTGGCTCTAAGTTTTTTATTTTTATTTTTAGTTTTACTATACTTTCTTGGATGTTTTGGGAACACATCTCCAGTTTCCAGGAGACCCCACACTCCTGCCAGTTAGGATTACCTCCACCAACAGAGGGATCCGTATTTTTTTTATCAGATTCTCCTGCTGGAAATAGGGAGAAGTGCTTACTTCTCCCCACTGTTGGAAGTCACTGTGAAGTTATCACTTCTAATCACTGTACATAGTTCTCTAGGATTCACGTTTATGGAATCCTTATGGGTTATTGTTTCTTGTTTATATGATTCTGTTGGTCATTTGCTGTTACAAGGTGAGACGTGCAAACATGCTAGGCGATGTACATGGGATGGCCCTGGTACTAAACTGCATAGCTGTGGAGGCATGCAAATGCAAAAGCTGCAAATCTTTCTTCACAGTTGGGATTTAACAAATAATGGTTGGTTGGGGGCCTTTAAGGGGGGTGGACTGAAGGGTACTTCCTATGATACTTTTGGAAACATGGGGGGGTTCTACAATTACCAACTGGGAGGCTAAATATATCCCTAGTAACATGCAGACTTACAGCACTTTCCCATGGCTATAGAGGTGGTTAGATTGCTTTCTCTTAACATCAATGATATTAATAGCCCCATAAAGAGAACAAGGCGCCAGCAATATCTGCGCCAGCAGGGGGCACATTTAATATACTTACAGGAGACCCACCTGTCTCAGTTAAAGCATGCCAAACTAGCAACTGGTGGTAGATATTCAGACTTCTCCTTGCCAAGCCGAAATGGGAAAAGTAGAGGAATAGCAATACTGATCCCCGAACTACCCCTTTTATAAAAAAGCAGGAATATGTAGATCCAGATGGGTACTTCGTCATAGTCAAGGGCCGAACTGCAGAACAAGCAGTCACATTAGCAAATGTATATCTCCCTCCAGGAACTTCTCCAGCCCCCCTGCATCAGTTCCTTAATAAATTATTAGATACTCAGAGGGGTGTTATGTTAGTAGGAGGTGATTTTAATATAACATTAGCACCTCAGAAAGATTCTTCCCACCCTCGGGCTCATAGAAGAACCCCTATGCAAAAACTCCTCTGAGCACAGCTCCCTAGATTAGGACTGACAGATATTTGGCACCATTTTTTCCCCACAGTGGAGGGATACACTTTCTATTTCCCCTGCCATCATACTTTTTCTAGACTAGATTATATCTTTGTATCTACTGAATTTATAGCTAGAATACAGGATATTACAATAGGGGCACACATTTTATCTGACCATACACCCCTTCTGGTGAAGGTAAATCTAGGTATGCCTAGGAAAAGTACTCTGTGGAGTTTGAACATTTCTCTCCTCCAGGACCAGGAATTTAAAACTAAGATGGAAGCCCATATACCTCAAATCCTGACTGAAAACCTAACCCCAGATACATCCCTTATACCAATTTGGGACACTTTAAAGGCAGTTATAAGGGGGGAAATTATAACATACTCTGCCTGTAAGAATAAACAAAGGGATGCTAAATATAGAACCTTACTGACCCTCCTTGCAGAGATGCAGAATAGGAGAGCGAGAGGTGAGAGGGTGCCCTCTACCGAACTCAGATGGATACAATCTGAAATACAAGAGATACTGGATTATAAGGTCCAGACAGCTCTTCTGTATACTAAAAGATTCTATTAAGAAGGTGGCTCCCGAGGTGCTAGAAACCTGGCAAAAAGGGTTAGAGCCTTTAAACATTCAGCAGTTGTCACCAAAATAAAGGATGCAGAGACGGGTGCAGTATACTACCGCTGCCCTGACATTATGAAAGTCTTTCAGAACTTTTATAAAACTTCATACGTGGAGCAGAATCCCGCCTTGGAGGCTAACATTTGAGCCTTCATAACCTCTTTGACTTTCCCCAAGCTGACTGACACTCAGCAAGTCTCTTTATTATGTCCTATAATGGATACTGAAATACAATCAGCAATAGGCAGAGCTAAGACTTTGAAATCTCCAGGGCCGGATGGCTTTACCGTTGAGTGGTATAAAACCTTTTTCCCTATATTAGTGTGACTCCTTTGGCAAGCCTTTTTGGAGATACAGGGAGGAGCCCCCCCCATGGGCATATGCAGTCATTTCTGCAAATTTGGAGCCTGGGAAAGACCCTCTATCACTGGAATCTTATAGACCCATATCAGTCTTGAACTGTGACTATAAGCTCTACATGTCTATTTGGGCCTGAAGGCTGGAGAGTATCCTCCTGGGCCTGACCTACACTGACCAGGCTGGATTTCTGAGAGCGAGGCAAATGGCTGATAATGTCCAGTGAATGATTCACCTAATGGAACACGTGTCTCATGGACCCTCTCCGTCCCTCCTGATTAGCCTAGATGCCTACAAGACCTTCGACAGGGTTTCCTGGAGATTCCTTTAGGAGGTTCTGGCATCCTTTTGCTTCCCGTGGGAAGTAATCAGATGGCTAGAGGGGATCTATACCTTACCAAAAGCCTATATTAGACTTAATGGAGAGATTTCTACCCCTATACACCTAGAGAGAGGAACAAGACAAGGCTGTCCTCTCTCTCCCCTCCCCTTTGCAATTTACATTGAGCCATTGGCGATGGCGATTAGGGATTCCCAGGCCCTTTCAGGAATTGAGGTGGGGGGAAGAGAATGGAGACTGGCACTATATGCAGATGATATTCTGCTCTCACTATGAGACCCTGACAGATTTCTCCTAGTGTTATGGGAAAGTTTGGAAAATTTTGCCCAGATTTCAAGATATAAAATCAATTCTTCCTTGACGGAAGTTCTACCCTACCACTATATTCCATCCAATAATATTAAAACCCATTTCCCTTTTAGAGGGTGGAGCACTAAAATCAAATACTTAGGGGTAACTCTTCCTCAAAATGTTCAGCATGTAATGCTGTTAAATTATGAGCCACTTACTATGCAGATTGAGGGCGATATTCAGGAGTGGTCTCAACTCCATCTCCCCTTTTACTGTAAGATTGATCTCATCCGAATGAATATTCTCCCTAGATTGTTATATTTTTTCCAAACCATACCCTTATTCCCCATTCCAATATATTTTATTTCATGCAATTGTACATTGGCTAGATGTATGTGTGTGTGTGTGTGTGAGGGGGGTAAAAAAACACAAATCAGATGGTCCATATTACAACTCCCTAAAGACAGGGGAGGCTTGGCCTTCCCTAACCTCCTTAAATATGCGCAGGCCACAGTGCTGATTAGAGTAAGCATTGGAGCAATCTGGCTTATAATCTCCCTGGAAGACTTTAGAATTTACTCTGGATCAGATTCAGGATATAATTTCGGTTCTCTGTTCCAATAATACTCTCTCAACTAGGGCAGATCCCCATATGCAGGGCATGCACTCCAATCTGGAAATATATAATAGACTCTGCACATCTGGAGATTTACAGTTGATATGCTATTTTTTAAGAATCAATATGTCAGAGGGGACGTCTCTTCCCTCTCTAGCAAAACAGACAATTGATAGATGGTATGGGAGGGGACTAAAATTCTTATTTCAATTTATGGATTCAGAGGGACTCTTCTCCTTTCATAAGATACAGGAATTATATGGGGTGCAACCGGCAGATCTCCAGGTATCTGTTTTACTTTGGGAGCTTTTAATACAGAGGGAACCACACAAAGCCACAATACCAAATCCACTGCCTCTTTTGCTTCACCTTTTTATGACTTCACTGAAGGGACAGATTTGGCTGCATTTCATTGGACTGGTATATAGGGGGTTTATAAGAACTCTCCAGGGAGTCCACTAAGTCAATCTTAGAAGCATGGAACAAAGAACTAGACATTCCAGTCTTGGAAGAGGACTGGGGTAAATACACAGGGTTTTCCTTAAAGGTTCCTGCTGCTTCCTACTTGAGAGAATTCTCCTGGAGGACCAGGAACAGATTTTTTAATACCCCAGCTAAACTGGCTAAACTTTTAACATAACCTATGGGGTGTTGCTGGAGGAAGTGTGGTGAAGGGGTAGCAAGCCATTCCCATGTGTTCTGGTCATGCCCAAGCCTTAGGAAATATTGGCAAGATTTTGCAACAGCACTTGCAGACCTAGTAGAAGAAAAAGCAATTCTTACTCCTGAACTTGTCTTACTGGCAGTCCCTCCAGAAGGTCTCAGACTTACCCAAGGGTCTCTTCTAGTCACTTGCATATTAGCTGCTAAGAAGGCTATCACACGCTTATGTGGAAGAGTGGTCCCCACTGCAATTCAGGATTGGCACAAAGTTATGAGAGAACTTTATACTATGGAGGGACTTCTCTCCAGGAGACTGAAAGCGGGCACCTCATTTGAACTTAAGTGATGAAAGTGGGTTGTGTATGCCATGCTGCAAGATCCCATTTTCATCCCATGAGGCACTTATATAGCAAATATTTTAGATCTGCGGAACTGCAGGAAGGGAACCTCAATGTAATGAGTGGCACCTAGATAGATATCCAGCCTTTCTGGGGACTGGAGAGACCCGAGGGTGGGCAGGACCTCCTCCTACTCTGGGTATATCAGATGTTAGGTTTTCAGCATGGGATTAACTGCTCTTATACTCCATCTAGCATAATTTTTTTATGTACTAATTGCCTGTATGAGTGAATCTACTATGTACAAGACCTGTCTCACATATATTGTTATCTGGATACTTAAACAAAAAAATGCAATAAAAATTAAAGTTAAAAAAAAAGAGTGGAGGTTGGAAAGACTTACAAGAGAGCTGAGCTACAATTGCTTGAAAGAGAAAAGGGACACAGAGATTGAAAGAAAACTCTGATGGATGTTCTCTATTTTATTTTGCCTTTGTAAATAGTTATACTGAACAAATTTGTTTTTTTATGTTACTGCTAGTGTAAATAAATATTTTTGGTGAATCCTACAACTGCTCCTGGTTTTCCTATGCTTCCTGACCTGTGCCTCGATGACAGATGGTGTCAGCCTAAGTGGGATTTATGCTGTGCCTGCTCTAAACCAGGAGTTTTGTGTGTGGGTACTGAATCTAGTACTACAGAATCACAGAGAAAGGTATGGACTCTGCAGCAGCATGTCCAGGTGTGGTTACCAGGAGAATGGCAGTCAAACTAGCAGAGACAGACATCCAAGCTGAGATTGTACAGCCAGCACAAGTTATGGAAAAAGAACAGGCAGTGACAGATCCTGACCACCTGATGGACTTTTTCAAATGGTGGGCTATACAACAAAACAAGACTGAGAAGCAGAGAGAAAAAGAGATTCAATGTTTAGAAGTACAGAGGAGAGAAGAGATTCAGCGACAGGAGCAGCGATAGCTGGATGCCTTGCAAGCTATCAAAGGCAGAGGTTCTGGCATAGATCCAGATGAGCAACAAACACAAGCAACTTAAAAGCCATTAAACTTACAAAGTTGTGCTCCTCAGATGATATAGAGGCATACCTGACAACTTTTAAAAAAGTTGTCACAGCCTGCCAATGGCTAAAGCAGCAATGGGCAATCAGACTGGTACCCTGCCTGACAGGGAAAGCCCAACTTGCCTACAGCAATATGGACACTGCACAGTCAGAAAACTATGACCTGGTGAAAAGCAAAATCCTGAAAAGGTATGACATCTCTGGAGAGACCTACAGGCAGAGATTTTGATCTCTGAAGTACAACTCTGTTGACAATCCTCAAGAAGCCTTCACCCGACTCAGAGAACTCCTGATAAAATTACTCTAACCAGAGGGTAAAACAGTCCCTCAGATCATCGACACATTTGCCATGGAGCAATTCATCAACATCTTGCCTACAGATGTGCAGCTTTGGGTAAAGGAACACCGACCAGAGAGGGGGGATAAGGCTGTGTCTTTGGCCAAGGACTACCAAATGGCCAGACAGATGCCACAGCAGTGAGTTAACAACCAAGCACTGGTAAGACACTCTTTTTCCCATTTAAACTCCAAGCCTGATAAGAACTCTGGTGGGGGTAACAAATCAGTGCCCAGAAACATTATCTGCTATAACTGTAATAAGCCAGGCCATAGTAAGGAGAGTGGCACTGGAGCAGATGTGTCCTTGGCAAATTGGGGCAAGTACTTAACAGATCTGAAGGTGGGGGATAAGACTGTAAAGGGACTCACTGAATCAGGAAGCAGACAGACCCTAGTGCATGTTGAGGTGCTGGGAAAACACTGTGCAAAGGGACCAGGTACTGGTGTCATCTGCATCCATGGGAACACTCGATACTATCCCACCACCCGAGTGACTCTGACCATTAAGGGTGTGTCACACCAAATGAAAGTTGGGGTAGTACCTAAGTTACCTGTACCTGTTATTATTGGAAATTACTTTCCAGAATTTACTGAGTTAATTGAAGAGGGAGTAAATCCTGATGTTTCAGCAGCAGTGGTGACAAGAGCTCAGGCAAAGAAAATCCTCAGATGGTGGGAACACTTTTCCTTTCAGTGATTTTGATTTGGGCTTGTTTGAGCACAGAGCCAAGATCCAGAAATCCAGGAAAGAAAGACGATGCCTGAAGAAAGTGTGACAACAAATGACTGATGGACATATAGGGTTAACATATGAAAATGCTGAAATTAAACTGATTACTGATTGTGATTTTCTTTCAGAACAAGCTAACAATGTTTCTCTCCAGGGTTATTTCAAGCAGCTGGGGGTGAAACCAAAACAGGGTGGACCAACGTTTAAAAAATGTAATGGGTTATTGCACAGAGTTTGGCTTAAACCTCAGACACAGGAACAGACAGAACAATTGGTTATGTCACAGAAGTATAGAACAGAGTTCTGTACAGATAGCACATGATAGTTCTATGGCTGGTCACTCACGGAGGGATCACACCCTTGCCAGATTGTTGTATAGATTTTACTGGCCTGGAATTCATGAAGATGTTGTTACCTATTGTAATTCCTGTGCTGAGTGTCAGAAAGTAGCCCCAGTCACTAGAAAAGACAAGGTGCCCCTGGTGCCCCATCCTTGATAGATGTGCCTTTTGAGAGAATTGCAATGGATGTGGTTGGTCCTTTAGACAAACATAAAATGGGTAATAGATTTATCCTGGTAGTATGCGACTATGCTTCTCAATACCCAGAAGCAGTTCCAATGCGTACTGTCACAGCTTCAAAAGTGGGAGCAGAACTTGCAAAAATTTTCAGCAGAATGGGCATACTGAAAGAAATTATTACTGATCAGGGTAATGATTTTAGTGCTGCTTACTTAAGGAGCTGTACAGACTGCTAGGTATCACTGCCATAAGAACCTCCCCCTATCACCCTCAGATGGTCTTGTTGAGCATTTTGACCAAACCCTGAAATGCATGTTAAAAAGGTTTGTAAAAGGGGAAGGGAAAGTCTGGGACCAATAATTGCCTTAGCTACTTTTTGCTTACAGAGAAGTGCCACAGGCATCAACAGAGTTTTCACCATTTAAAATGCTGTATGGTAGGCAGCCAAGAGGGCCACTGGATGTGATAAAAGAAACGTGGGAAGATAACCCCACTCAAACAATGTATAATGTATATTATATGTGTGGCCTAAGAAAGAAGCTGGCAAAATATGTTGAAATTTCCCATAGTAATCAGGAAGAGGCCCAAAACCAGCAGAAGGTATATTATGACCATGGGATAAAAGAAAAAGTTTTTGAGCCAGATGAAAAGGTTTTGCTACTGTTACCCACAACAGAAAATAAACTGTTAATGAGGTGGCAAGAGCCTTATAGAGTGCTTGGACGTACTGGCACTGTTAACTACGAGATTGAGACCCCTGACAGGAAAAATCCTACTAAGATATACCATGCTAACGTCCTCAAGAAATGGGTTGAAAAAATTCCAAAAGCTGCTTTGCTAGTTTTACCAGAAACTGATAAGGAAGATATTGATGTAGTTTATGATAGACTGGAACAAACTGTAAATGCTGATGCTGTAAAGGTGAATGTTTCCTTAACCTCAAAACAAACTGCAGACATTCGTAATGTGCTAAAGACATTTAACAGTACTTTTATCACAGTACCAGGCCAAGCAAAAGGGGTTGAGCATGTTATAGGGACAAGGAATGCTCAGCCTATTAGGCACAAGACACACAGGTTGCCAGAGTGGTTAAGAGCTGACGTAGTTAAGGAAATACAAAAAAATGAAAGAACTGGGTATCATAGAAGAGTCAAGGAGTGCTTGGTCATCTCCAATGGTAATTGTAAACAAAAAAGAAAGGGGGTGCTATAATCTGCCTTGATTTTAGGAAACTTAATCAAGTGTCAAAATTTGACAGTTATCCTATGCCCAGAATAGATGATTTGGTGGACAGACTGGGGAGTGCAAAGTATATCAGTACCCTCAACCTCACCAAGGGTTACTGGCAAATACCTTTAGCTAAAGAATCCAGAGACAAAACTGCATTTGCCACCCCTATAGGATTCTATCAGTTCACCACGCCATTTGGTTTACATGGTGCACCAGCTACATTCCAACAGCACATGGATGTAATTTTATCCCCTCACACTAGTTATTGTGCTGCGTACCTGGATGGTGTCATGGTGTACAGTCCAGACTGGAAAAGCCACCTGGAACACCTACGAGCAGTTATCCAAGCTATCAAAAATGCAGATCTCGCTATTAATCTTACCAAATGTGCATTGGGCATGCAGGAAACCAGATATTTGGGTTATGTGTTGGGAAATGGAAAAGTTAAGCCAGAAATTTCTAAAATAGAAGCTGTAGCTAACAGTCCTTTACTTAAAACAAAGAAACGTGTCAGGTCATTTTTAGGGTTGGCTGGTTATTATTGGAGATTTGTTCCCAACTTTGCTGAGTTAGCTACTCCCCTCACTGAACTCATGAAAAAACAGTGCCCAAATAATGTGAAATGGACCCCAAAGTGTGATGAAGCATTTCAAGCCATTAAGGCTGCATTATGTTCAGCTCCTGTTTTGAGAAGCCCAGACTTTGAGAAACCATTTTGTTACAAACAGATGCATCAGAGGTAGGCCTAGGTGCAGTACTGAGTCAAACTATAGATGGGAAAGAACATCCTATTCTGTACATAAGTGATAGTTGCATGACAGAGAGAAAATATACGCCGCCATTGAAAAGGAATGTTTAGCAGCAAAGTGGGCCATGGAGTCCCTTAAGTTTTATTTACTAGGAACTGACTTTGCACTTATAACAGATCACAATCCTCTCTGTTGGCTTAACCAAATGAAAGATAAAAATTTCAGTATCACAAGGTGGTACCTGGCACTACAGCCATATAAATTCACGTTGATACACAAATCTGGTAAAGAGAATAGTAATGCTAATTTTCTGTCAAGATATGAATCAGGGAATTGAGGGTTCTGAAGGTTGAAAGATAAATGTATGGGTTTGAACTTTACTGTTTGCTGCACTGTTATAGAAAAACGGATAATGCACATGTGCTTAATTGCTGAAAGCAGCAAATGTTAGTAGAGAATTAATAAAACATTTTGGAAACCTGTTTGATAAAACAGGTTCCCTCTTAAGGAGGGGGGTGTATGTGACAGGGTGGAATAGGACCCTGCCCCATTTGTTATGGAAAGAGTTTGAATGCAAGAATCTGTTCTATTCTCTCCTTTTTTGTCTCTTGTCTGTCTGGTTGCATAACCAAATTTTCCTGTGAGACCTCGGACTTGATCACCCCCGACAATCTTGTAGCTCTTTGCCTCTCACTGTCTCTCAGTCCTCCCTTGCTATCTGTTTTTCCTCCCTTGCATATCTGCTGATATAAAATTATATGTAAATCATTATGTGGAAATGTAACTGATATTGGGATCCTTTTGTTTAGAAAATATATAGTGTTACTGTCAAAATGTATATAATTATAGTTTGAGATTATTGCAAAAAGCTATTAGAAATGCAAGAGGTTACCTGAGTGCAAATTTTTTAAGCCTTTTGCAGAAGAGCTGTGAAAAAGGGGCCTCATTTCTGGGACACTGTGTTCTAGCTACGCATGCCTGATACTTACAAGAACAGGATGCTTGTTAAGAATGAGGGTTGGAAAGACATAAAAGAGCTGAGCTGCAATTGCTTGAAAGAGAAAAGGGACACAGAGATTGAAGGAAAACTCTGATGGATGTTCTCTATTTTATTTTGCCATTATAAATAGTTATACGGAACAATTTTTCTTTTGTTACTGCTAGTGTAAATAAATATTTTTGGTAAATTCTACAACTGCTCTTGGTTTTTCTATGCTTCCTGACCTGTGCCTCGATGACAGCCAGCAGCACTACTAGTTGGGGGGTTGTAACAGCAACCCAGGTATAGCTTCTTTGTTGAGCCCAGAGTGATTTCTGCAGTTTTACATGCTCACACCCCCCCTTCATCTCTGTGACTCACTATCAGGGACCTGGTGGGGAGGCACAAATCCCAGTATGGTCCTTGGCCTCAATCCTGCCTCAGATTACTCCCCGGGTGGGGAAGAGGGACTATCCCCACTTGTGGCACGTGTCAGGCCTCCAACTGACCCAGTCCACACCTTCACTCACCAGCCCTGTAATTAGGTGAGCCATGGAGCCATTTTCCTTTTTCTTCCTGGTTGCCCTGGAGGACATAGGTGGTTGAGGGAGTCCATAGAGAAGGCACACGCTGAGATGTGATGCCTCTCTGGACCCTGGCCAATGTCTTCCCCTTCCAAATGGTGTTCCGCTGCACCTCTACCCATGTGCACACAGCTTGTGGCATTGCAGCGGGAGCAGCATCCATCCCTCCCTCCCCAGAGGAGGAGAGTACCATTAGGGTGCTCAATTCTCCTCCCCCTGGTTGACTCTCCAGTGCCCTGGGCCCATTCCCGAACCTGGGTCACCAGCATTGCAAGTGGTAGTGCTATACCGCTGCACCAATGGGCTGGCCTGTTTTCTCTGTTTTGCAACCCGAAGTAAATGAATGCTTGACTGATAAATTCTCTAACAAGTTTTGCCCCCCAGTGACTGCTGGCTGCACCCCTTCGAACATGAAAGCAGCCCGATGGAGTCAATCCATCACCACAACACCATGGAATCCAGGTACCGAACTTTTCATCTGTTACATTTCTGGCCTGTGTTTGTGGCTGTAACGTGCCCCCCTTTCCCCTGAACTTAACATCATAAATACCTCTTGACTGGGAAGGGGGGCTCACAACATGGGGGCTCATCTGGGATTCATTTGGGGGTGCTAAAGACTTACCTGGTGTCAAATGAGTGGGTGCAGCCACATGGAGAACTGTTGAGACCTGGTGAAGCACTGTAGAAGTTTCCAGCCATGTGAACTATGCCCCTCATGCCTAAACAAAATGGCATGCCGGGTGCTTCATGGCATGGAATGTGCTTGCACACATAATTGATCGCGCTGGAACTGTTTTGGTTGGTGGACATTGGGGGTTGCTGGGCACTACAAAAGGGTCAAACATAAGAGACTTTTGAGAAGCGCCATTTTGACCCAGCACAGAGGAAAAGAGGCTAGTGAGAGAGAAAGCTCTAACAGCGAGAAAAGGATTAATTAGTTTTCCCAGGAACAGAGGAGAGGGAAGAGTGAGTTTTGAGAGCCTGCTGTGTGTGGATTATAGACTGAATTGTGAGGAGGAGTTGCTCAGCACAAAATGGCCATGGCTCCCAGCCAGCCCACTCGCACAGTTACTGTTCCTGAATTGCTGCTGGCATGGCTGTGGGACATGTTCGAGAGAAGTTCAACCAAAGAGAAATGTATCTTGTGTTGCTATAAAGGAGATGATGTGGTGCACCAGCCCATTTGCCTCCAGCGCTGTCCTCTGGTTGGCAGTTGGTTTGCTGAGCTATGTGCCCCTTGGGGATGGGATTTGCCTCCTATAGTGACATTGAGTGAAGTCTCCACCATGGAACCCCTAGAAAGCTGGGAAGATGTGAAGGAGGGCCTGAAGGTGGTGGAGCCAGTGGGCGAAGGGCAGAGTCATCTGCCCAGCCTTTTTCCACCACCAGCTGTCCATGAACCTCCCCATGGCAGAGGGAGGGGCCATGGGTGGAAATCTCAGCCTGTTTCCCCGAGGCTGGACACACTGGGGACCCACCTGTGACTGTGGCAGCTGGCCCAATGGCTGGGGACAGAGCACTGGAACCCTGCACATCGACTGAGATACCCATGGCCGCCCCACAGCCTGACATGAAGATTGAGGACATTTTGGAGGAAGGGTTCAGCTCAGAGTCTGAATCAGTAGTGGACATGTCCCCAGATAGGGAGCCCACCAAATAGGATACCAGGTCCAGGCACTATGAAGATAATTGTGGTGGAGCAGGACATATCCCAGCTGTATACCATGCCCTTGATGGGGGTGCTAGGAAGTACCCCTCTGCTGCCAGACAAATGCCACCAGCACCTGGCAGATATGGATGCCTTGCACCCCACAGACATTAATTGTCTGAGGTACTGGGGAGGGAGCTGGCTACCAAAAGGAAAGGCCCCAAGAACCAGCATCCGGTCTATACCTGAATGGTCACAGGCAAAGTGGTGGGTGCAGCACTGACTTAAGGATGAGTATTCTGGGGAAAATTATCCCTATGTCAGTGAAAGGATGTGGGATATAATCCAAATCCTCTGTTCTGATTGGATCTTTTACAGTGCTATCGACAAACTACATCAGCGAAACAAAGTGGGCCTAACAGATCCAGCATATGACAAGCAAAAAGTACTCACCACAATGAAGTGTATGTGCTCTTCTACAGTTTGGACTGGGGTCACCCTCTTCAAGTTGTTTGCCCTGGTGCAGGATAAGACTGGAGCCTGGGGAAAGTATTATGTCATCAGCCAGGACAGTTTTGGAGCTGAGCGTACAAAACATGACCCCTGTTTCTATTGTGCTTCTGAACTTTCCCAGGGCAGCCAGAAGAAAAGCAAGTAACCCCAGACTCCCAGTGCCTCCCTGGCGCTGCTATGAACTGATGCTTGGTGTCCCCACCTTCAGGTGAACATTGGTGAAATCTTTTCTTTTCCTGTCAAAATGAGAACCGTACTAGCCGGCCCGGTGGTGCTGAGGGTTGAGGCGCTGGAAGCCACACTTCGCGCCACGCCGTGACCCAAGTTCGGGAACGAGCTCGGGGAGCCGGGGGTCATCAGGGGAGGACTAGGACTGAGCATCCATGGATAGCTCTCCTAGTCCTGGGAAGGGTTCGGGGGATCTCCCGATGCACTGGCAACCCCTGGCAGAGGGTGGGGCACTGTAGTGCACGGCAGTAGATGCTTGGGGATTGGAGCATGGCAGATGTCTTCCAGGGGTGTGCGGGAGCACGTGCTCACTGGGCAGGACATCATTTCATGTCCATGCTCCGGCCAGAAAAAAAAAAAACACGGAAACACCTCCTTCCTTCAGGTGAGGTGTCGGTGATCAGAAAGCAGTCCATCCGATCCTCACACCCAATACTGGCCATCTCTCCGGTTCTCTTTGGGGTCTGGGGCTGCTCTTTGGGTCGGGGGAAGTGCCCAGACCCCGCTTACCAGACGTAGCCCGGAGCAGTCGGTTCAGGTGGGCAGTTGTGTTCGGCGGCTGGTGGAGGAGACCCTGAGAGATGCCCCAAAGGTAAGAGTGCATAAATAAAGCATACAAAAAAAAAATGTGAATCATACTGTTAGTGTGACTGTTTTCTTTTTTTTTTATTTAATAAACTTTATTAAGTTTCAGCACACCAAATAAAACCAGACAATATTGCAATACGGCTATAATACCAAGTATCAAGTAATAACCAAGCCCCTACTCCCCTCCCAGACCACACACTATTATGTACTTTTAAATCAGAGCCCAGGGTGTCACCCAAGTCATCAGGGCTTCCATACTGCTAGCAGAGCCTCCAAGTTGCCCCAAATCGCCAGATAAGCTTTTATTCTATCCTGCATAGAGGCACTATGCCTTTCCAATTGCAATGCTAGCATAGCCTCCCTATACCATTCCAATATAGCGGGGGGTTTGTCATCAACCCAATGCCTCACAATAACCAGTTTAGCCACCTCCGAGATAAGTAATATGTGTGCTTTCCTAACTCTAGGAGTGTCGCGGGGGAGATAACTTAACAGACACGCCTCCGGGGTAAACAATGATTCTAGTCCCAAGATGAGATCTAGGGTTTCTCTAATAGATTGCCAGAATGCTTGCACCTTGGGGCAGGTCCAGAGCATATGATAAAGTGAGCCCCTGTCATCCTTACATTTGCCACAAAGTGGTGAGGTCAACCTTCCCATTCTAAACAACTTCGTTGGCGTGAGGTAAATATTGTGCATAATATTAAAATGAATTAATCACAGCCTATCCTGTTTTACATATCTGTATAGTGAATGCCAGAGACTTTCCCATAGAACAGGATCCTCTGGCAAACTCAGTTCCTTCGTCCAATAATAACAAATCCTGGACGGTAACCTGGAATCAAAAACTGGTAGAGTTTTATAGCAGGTAGAAACCGGGTGGGGTTGGGAGGCCGCTGGAAAAAGTGAGGCTGCATCCAAACCCATCGAGTCTTTCAACGGAAGAAGGACAGAAAAAGCAGTAAGGGCTTTGCTTACTTGAGCATAGCTAAAGGTATTTTTATCTGATGCCCCAGTGGAGCTCTGAAAATGGCTAAAGGGGAGTGGTCTCCCATTCAACCAGAGGTCAGAAACCTTATAGCAATTCAATTGAGGCCAAAAGGAAGAGGGCATTGGGTCCCCTCCAATCTTGAAATGCAGGTTACCTATAATAGGCTGGTCCACTGATTGGCACCACCTTACTCCAAAATATTTTTGAATCTGGAGAGAGGCCTTAAGCGACCACCCCATAGGGTTGTTCCTCAGAGGTTTAGGCAAGTGGGCGGGGAGGTATATAAAAGGGCCCCTAATGAGCATTTAACTCTGCTCACCAGATGTTTCTCTATATTGAGCCATAAAGGGGTATATTCTGACGGCCCCAATTCTTTACCCCAAAAGGCCAATTTACTAATGTGGAACGCTATGTAACATAGGAAGAAAGAGGGGGCTGCTAGGCCCCCCCTGGTCTTTGGAGCTGTCAATGTAAAGTAGGACCTACAAATACTCTTCCCCCTCCATAGGAAACTATTCAGTATCCTTTGGAGTTTGGAAAACCAAGTTTTGGGTAAGAAACTCCCTAGCATTCCCATTGGGTATAAAATCCTCGGCAGAATATTCATTTTTACCACACTCAATCTACTCCACAAGGAGAAGGGGAGCAGGCCCCATCTCTCCATATCCCCAGCTATCGTTTTGATTAAATCACCGAGATTATCTTTAATCATAGTTCCAATATCTCTAGAGACTTTAATACCCAGATATAGCAAGGACTTTGCTTCCCAGGAAAGACCATAAGGGGCCAGCTCCGCCCTGCTCACTCTACTATTTAAGGGAAAGATCTTAGTTTTGTCTCGGTTCAGCTTGTAAAATGATACTTTAGAGAATTCTTCAACTTCAGCTAATATGGCTGGGATTGATATACTAGGCTCTTCCACATGAAATAAAATGTCATCTGCATATGCTGAAAAGGCAAATCTCATGTTCCCACCTGGATCCCTTTAATGCTAGTGTTATTTAGGAGTCTCACGGAGCAAAGGCTCTAGGTATAGATTAAAAGTAATGGAGACAAGGCACCTTGCCTTGTACCCCAAACAACTGAAAAGCGGGAGATAGTACACCATTGCATTTAACTTTGGCTAATGGGGCGGAGTAAAGAAGTCGTATCCATCTCAGGAACTCATCAGGCATGCCAAAACGAGATAGGGTGGCAAAGAGAAAGTCCCAGGAGACCCTATCAAATGCTTTTTCTGTGTCCAGGGACACCAGGACCATGGGTATGTCGGAGTCCCTGGCAGCGGAAATAAGATGTAACAATTTCCTCATATGGTCTCCGGACGATCTTCCAGCCATGAACCCCACCTGTTCACAACCTATGAGGTTGATCATTACTCTTGAGAGTCTGGTGGCCAGGATTTTCGCCAATATTTTGATATCCAAATTCAGTAGGGAGATAGGGCGGTAACTGCCAAATTTAAGTGGGTCTTTCCCCGACTTCAAAATTAGTGATATTACTGCTTCCTGAAAGCTAGAATCTGATATACCATTATCATACCAAAGGCTAAATACGTTCCTTAAAACTGGGCTTAATATATGTGGGTAAGTCTTATAGAGATTATTTGGAAGTCCGTCAGGCCCAGGAGATTTATCGATAGGTAACTGACGAATAATCTGTTGGATCTCCACTAGAGAAATTGGAGCGCCCAGGGAAGCAGCCTCTGCAGGTGTAATCTTAGGCAAACTCACTGAGTTGAGGTAGCATCCTATATCCGTATTGATAGGGCGTGATGCTGGGTCCACAGCATAAAGATCCTGGAAGTATTTACCGAACCCTATTGCAATTTCTTGCGGGTCGGTACACACCCGACCATCCTGACTGTCTCTAATCCCTGCAATAAATTGTGAGGACTCTAACTCTCGGATACGCAGAGCAAGTAGCTTCCCTGGTCTCTCCCCCAACTCCAAATACTTAAATTTGGTTCTCTGGAGGGCCAATTCCGCTCTCTGAGAAGTGTGACTGTTTTCTGAAAAAAAAAAGTGTTCCTGTAATTGTTTTTGAAAAAAAAAAATGGTTTTCATGGTTATCTATATGTAGAGTTGGTAGTACTTTAGACTATGTGGGGAGGGTGTTATGTAAGTTGCTAGTGAAGTTGTTAGGTGACAATAGGCCAGTATAAATGTTTAGCAGTGCCACAGAGGGAGCGAGTAATTTGGATACTGCTTGCTATGGACTCCCTGAAACAGACAATTGCAACCACTGTACTGTCTATGCATCATTGTGCTGTGCTTGCTAAATGAATTGTTAAAGTTTGAAATCTTAGAATAATTGTAGCGGGTAGGAGCTAGAGTGTGCGTGTGTGAGTGAACTAAGCAGACTGCGTAGTGTACTGTTGTAAAGTTGCAGTCTCAGTGTAAAGTGAGAGTGTGTATAAGTGTGGGACAAGAGGGAGGGAAAGAAGGGAACTTAAACATCATCCAGTAATGTGCCGACTTGCTTTATTTATTTTTTTATCTTTTTTATTAATTTAAGTCTAGGATTACCTTTGAGCCAAGGCTCTTTTACAAAGGTTCCACATCAGAAACTGGACAATACAATAGTACACAGTAGAGCAAATGCAATACACAATAAAGCAAATGCAATATTAGGCAGGATAAAACAGAATTAACACACAGTTGTAAATAAAACCAAAGAATACTTATAGGAAAATACAGGCAGGGTACTAAGAGTAACAGAGGAGGGGGGCACTGAGGGGTGAGAGCTTGCCAGAGGCAATTGTCAAACACAAGAAGTGCAGATAGTGGGTCAGGGTGGGGGGAGGAAAGGGGGAGGTATGGGGGAACAAGGGAAGGTAGCGGGAAGGAGGTGAAAAGTGCTGTAGGGGGACAATACTGCTATGACTGCAGGATAGCTGTGAGGGCCAGCATGGTATGGTAGTCACAGGTGCTGGAGGCAGAGAGGTGGAGCAGGAGCCTTAATTTGAATGGGCCTAGCTTGGGAGCAGAGGAGATCTCAGTGTTGAGGCTATTCCACCAGCAAGGAGCCCAGTAGGCAAATGAGCATTGACCCAGGCAGGTTCTGCAGACCAGAACCAACAAGCGTTGTGGTTCAGAGCCCCTAGTATGGTGGGAGTTACTACTTGGACAGAGGAGTAACAGGACCCCCGGGGGGGGCAGGCCCATAGTGATCTTCTTAGTCATAGTGCAGGTTTGGTATTTTATGTGATTGGATAGTTGTAGTCAGCCAGTTTGGGCGTAGAGGTCGCATGTATGGCTTAGATGATGGGACCCAGTAATAAGTCAACAGGCTTTGTTGGGTGATGTTGAAATGCATCTGAGGGCAGTTGAAGTGGCCGATCTGTAAATGATGAGGCAATAGTCGATGATGGAGACAATCAAGCTTTGAACTGCAATGCTTAAGGCTACAGGGGTTAAGCTAGTCCTATGCCTGTAGAGAAGACCAAACCGCATGTTGGCAGCCTTAGCAATGTTGTCAATATGGGCCCCATAGGACAGATTACTGTCAAGAGTGATCCCCAAATATTTAAAAGTTAGAACCTGTTCAAGAGTTGATCCATGTTGGTTTGAGATGATCAGGGGTGGCAAACTGTGTTTGCTGTGGGAGTTACTGAAAAGCATAGTCTTTGTTTTTTTATCGTTGAGGATAAGTCTGTTTGCTGAACCAGTTTTCCACGGATGCAAAACCAAGCTGGAGATTATTTTGCAGGGAGTGTGGGTCCATATGGGAGGAGAGAATTACAGCATTATCAGCATAGAGTATAATTTGTTCTGGGCAGGATTGAGGGAGTTTATTCAGGAGGAGGGAAAATAGGAGCGGTTCCAGTATAGAGCCCCGAGGCACTCCAGAGCGGACTGACATGGCATTAGAGAGAACACCAGCAATTTTTACTCATTGCGATCTATTTTCCAGGTAGCTTTGGAACCAGGCCATTGAGTTAGGGGAGGCCCAGCAATTGAGAGCTGGTCCAGTAGCAGTTTGTGGTGACGTATCAAAGCCTTACAACTGGTGAAGACTGACCTGCAGCTATTATCCAGGAACTGTCGGTGGCTCTGTAAATCTCAAGGGTAGATGTGAAGAACTTTTCAGGTATATAGATATATTAGAAGACCAGCTGTGAGTTGGGTTGAGGGTTTTGAGAGGGAGGCAGTATGGAGATTGGTTGGTAGTTTCCTTGGTAGGTCTTATCTCCATACTACCTCCCCTCTCCAAGGCCCTCGAATGCCTTGTTGCTGACCAACTCACTGACTACCTGGACAACCACAATATCTTATGTACACAGCAACATGGCTTCAGAAAAGGATAAGAATGATAGGGGTGATGATAGTGGATTTCAATCTGTCAGGGAACTGGCCAAGGCAAAGGGAGAGGTTAAAGATTTTTGTGAGTAGTCTGATAATTTGTTGAGAGTAAGGGACAGCAGTTTTAGGTCCAATTAGTCCCCACTTTTTCTTGATTTGGCGAAGACCTTACTAATGTATTGCGAGCTTCATGCTGCTCGACTGCTTTGAAATAGAAGGGGGTAGGAAGTAGAGTGGGGGGTGTTGGTAGGGTCAGCAGAGGTGTTGGTTTCATTGAAGAAATCAGGGGGAAGAACAGAGCTGAGGTCAGTGAAGGCGGTATTGAAGGTATTTGCAATAGTTGTGGGGTCAAGTGTTATAGCCCCATCAATGTTGAGCATATTTGGGGATGTTTTTGGCTGTTTTCCGGTTACTTCTTTGATGTTGTTCCAGAAAGCTCTTCCACTACCCCATGTGTTAGTGAGGGCTTCCTTGTAATAGGTGCTTTTGTGTAGTCTGATAGCTTTTTTGCAGTCATTCCGAGCTCGTTTATAGTTCTAGCAGTGGCAGTTGGCAACCCAGAGTCTCGGGCCAGAAGCCAGAGGTGGTGCCTCAATTTTAACTGCACTATTAGGTCTGTGGTAAGCCAGGGATTACAAAGGGCCTTAACTTTACGCTTTTTTAAGGGGGGTATAGGTGTCACAGGCTGCATTGAAGATGGAGATGAAGGAGTCCAAGGCCGAGTTGACATCATTCACATTGAAGACAGGCAACCAATCCTGCTGCCTGAGATGGGATTTAAGGAGATTCAGGTTCCTACGGGGTAGGATTCTGCTGGTGATGACTGATGGTGGAGGTTTGCAGAATTTGTTAGACCACACATTGGTAACAGGAGAGTGATCACTAAGAGAATCCGGAAGGATGGAGATATTGGAGATTCAGGTAGGGAAGCTGGTTAGAACCCAGTCCAGTAGGGAGTTGGTACCAGTTCTGTAGTTGTGCCTGGTCGGGGAGGCTACCAGTTGTGTAAGGTTTACAGAGGAGATGGCATCCTTGAGGCCTCCAGGATCTGGGGCAAGCCAGTTTATGTTAAAATCACGAAGCATGATTAACTCAGAACCAGGTGGTTGTGAATGGGTGAATTCCAGGAGAGTATTGAGGCCTTTCACTTGGTCCTTAGGGAGGACATAGACTGCGGCGATTGTGAGGACTTTGCCATGGGCTCCAAGGATGATACGAATCAGGAGGATCTGTGCAGATGAGTCAGAGGGTGGGGCAGTTAGGGGGTGGCCCAGGAGGGAATCTTTGAGGTATATTGCACAGCCCTCCTCCCCGTTTAGCCTGCCGATCCAGCCTAAAAACAGTGTAGCCTGGTAGGGCAATTGCCAAGTCAGGGACTTTGGGTGTAAGCCAGGTTTCGACAACTGCGATGATGTCAGGTTTATGCTGGTTAGTAAACGCTTGCAGGGCATCAAGTTTAGGAAGAAGGCTGCAAATGTTTAGGGTCACAAAGGGGAGAACTCCAGTGTGTTTCACTTTCTTGGCTGGCCCAGTGGTTAGGGGACCAGGATTAGGGTGAATGTTCCCAGACAGCAGTAACAGAAGGAGTAGTAGCTTAAGGGAAGACAGACGTAAGGCCCTCAGGGACAGTTTACGAGACCGCTCAGTGTTGCTAGGTTGAGCGGGCTGCTGGTGCGGTTTCCAGAGAGATGTTATAAAGTCTAAGAGTGGGAGAGGTGGAGGGAGAGCCCAGAGACCACAGTCGGGAGTTCCTGAGAGGTGCCATTTAGAGCATGTGGGAGGTACAGGGGTGTGGAGAGGTACAATTGTAAGGGTGCCTGTGGGGTAGTGGATGAAATCAAAATGGTAATTGGGTAGTGGGAAGGGGTAACAGGCCCCAGGGAGGTAGAAGAGTGGGAGTAATAATGAGAGAATTAGGAGTCGAACAAGCATAGTGGAGAATAATTAGAGCCTCCAACAGCCGTCATTGGTAGGCGAGGGCAGCAGGGAAGCACATAAGAGAAAAGAAAAACTTAGAGGGAGGGAGGAGGAAAGAGAGAGAGAGAGAGAGAGTGAATGAGAATGAGAATGAGAATGAATTGTAAGAGTGGCGGGGAGGTCCCAAGAGGGCCAAAAGAGATTGTGGTAGGGAGGCGGCTGGAGTAAAGGGGAGGAGCTATGGACTATTTAATTGGGATGGTTGGGTGTAAAATTTTGGCGCTTTCCAATATATTACAATGGGAGCCGGACCAATCACAGGTAAAGGAGTAAAGGACAAGTCCAGTCGGAGGCAGCTGCAAACAGCGCTAGCCAATGGTAGCTTCTCAGTGCTATCCCAGTCGATCTGCAGTCTTACCCAGCTTCTGGAGCTCCTGAGGTGGCTACGGAGGTGGTGAGGGTGGGTGTCTGGCTTCCCGAGCCGTGGCCACTCTGGCGGCAGAGGCGAGCCCGATCGGGGCTGAAATCTGTGGTAGAGAGGAGAGAGGGGGTCACAGATAAGCACAAAAGGGACAGCGACGCAGGTGCTAAATGGGGTGCAGGGGAGACTACAGGTGGTCGGGACCGAGAAAAATTAACACAGTTAAAAGAGTAAAGGAAGTGGGGGGAACAGCCAAGAACAAGAGAGACTATTCGCCTGCCCTGGTGCCACGGGGGGAGGAATGAGACAGGGGTGATTACCGAGAGTGTTAGGCAGGGAGCACCAACAGATAGAGACAGCAGGAGAATAGAAGCAGTGGTAGGGGCAGGGAGATAAGGTCAGAAAGTGGGCTATGGGAGGGGTGCTGGAATTACGGAGCTAGGTAAGTTAGCTTGAAGACACTGGGAGTGAAAAAACAAATGACACGAAAAACTAAGGATTAAATAAGGCAGGGCCAACAAATCAGTCAAATTAACGGCTATTTTTTCAGGACTAAATACAGTTGCAATGTAGGTTACAAGCAGGCAGTAAATTTAGCAGAAAACAGGAAGCAAAAGAGAGAAAACAATATTGAGCAAATTTTCAGCACTTTCTAATGTATTACAATGGGCGCTGAAGCCCAGGACAGCATTAAGAAGCCGGACCAATCCCAGGCAAAGGCATAAAGGCCAAGTCCAATTGGAGGCGGCAGCAAACAGTGCTAGCCAATGGTAGCTTCTCGGTGCTGTCCCAGTCGCTCTGCGGTCTTACCCAGCTTCTGGAGCTCCTGGGGTGGCTACGGAGGTGGTGAGGGTGGGTGTCTGGCTTCCTGGGCTGCGGCCACTCTAATGGCAGAGGTGAGCCTGATCAGGGGCCAAACTCTGGCTTCTGGAGCTCCTGGGACAGCTACGGAGGTGGTGAGGGTGGGCGTCTGGCTTCCCAAGCCGCGGCCACTCCGGTGGCAGAGTCAAGCCTAATCAGGGGCTGAAATCCAGCTTCTGGAGCTCCTGGGGTGGCTATGGAGATGGTGAGGGTGGTCGTCTGGCTTCTCGAGCTGTGGCCACTCTGGCGGCAGAGGCGTGCCCGATCAGGGTCCGAAATCTGTCTTCTGAAGCTCCTGGGGTGGCTACAGAGGTGGTGAGGGTGGGCATCTGGCTTCCCAAGCCGCGGCCACTCCAGCAGCAGAGGTGAGCCTGATCAGGGGCTGAAATCCAGCTTCTGGAGCTCCTGGGGTGGCTATGGAGGTGGTGAGGGTGGGCGTCTGGCTTCCTGAGCTGCGGCCACTCTGGCGGCAGAGGGGAGCCCGATCAGGGGCCGAAATCTGGCTTCTGGAGTTCCTGGAGTGGCTACACTTTATCTGTACTGTTCTGGTTAAGTGCACCCACTGTTAATGGGGCCCTGTTTATTAATCAAATCTGTTTTTGCCAAGTGTAATCTGCTTACCTAGTGCACCCCATATCTCCAGAGTGCAGTTAAGGTATAGTTCCTTCATGTGTGCAGAATATTAAATAAGCTGAAAAACTTGATTAGCAATTCTTTGCATGAAAGTGCTAATCAGCTGTGAAAAGGCATAGCACTTAGCACAGAATGATTAGCAAAATGAAACAAATATATATTGTCTTTATTCATTTTGTCTATTGTGCCATGAACTTACTCAAAAATGTTTAGCAGTCTACTGCTATACATTTCTGGAAATGGTTAGCATTTTCTCTTGTTTTGCATATTGTTTTTTGCTATGCTACACCAGCTACTTAAAACCCTGTGTGTGGTGACAGCAACTCATAATGGGGTTTAGTGGGTGTCCCATGGGGGAGGGTCTGGGACACCGCTCCTGGTAATACCGGGCAAGCCACCCACGGGAACAGGCAGGTTACCATGGCCATCCCTGGAGTAGGGCACAAATGATTTAAGGTATGAAAATGCTGTGGGCTTCCCCACCATAGGGTCCACTGTCTTATGCAGTTAGTCCAGTGTAGCCTTGGGGGAGGTAGCCTTGGTGGGAGAGTGCACATTATCCCACTCGGGTCCACGCCTGGGGTAGCTGGTGAGAATCTTCACTGGGAGGTAAAGTTTTCTGTGAGGGAAGTGTGTAAGCCCTCCAGTGGGGCTTATTATATTGCCCATCAGGCACCAGGGTATGTATGGGTACCAAGACCTGTAGTTGAAGGCAGGGACCTGGCACTAGGAATAAAAGCAGTTGCTTGGCAGGAAAAAGGATCAGAGTTCAAGAGAGAGAGAGAGAGTTGGAGGTTGGGTATGAGGCAAGTACAAGGACCGGGAAGTAGGGCAGTTGGCCTGGGGTTGGGGTGGGGCAATTGTCACCCTGCCCCCCATGAGGGAAAGCTTGTCCCATGAAGGAAGTTGGTGTGTGGGCTATTGAAATTGCAGTGCTATCCACGCCCACTCGATCCGTTTGGGTTTCCATTGATATAGGTGGAGGAGTCGAGGCCTGGCAGGAGGTCCATCGCCAAGACCCTCAGCACCGGGATGGGCAGACAAGGTCATAGTGATGCCTGTAAAGCTGTGACTTTCAAGTTGACTAACCTGCATTTTTTCCCAATTTCACTGCCTTTTGTTGTGCATAGATTGGGGGCCACGTTCTACCACATTAATTCTGGGTGTTCAAGTCTCTGCTTTTTTCTTGTATCCCTATTTACATGGTGCCTCAGGTAAGTGATTTTTGTTTATTTGGTTTACTAGGCAGGGCTCAGTTAGTTAGACTACAATTAAGAGCTGTTTAATTTTGGTTTTTTCCTAGTGGCTCTGTTATCATCAGACCTTCCTCCCTTGCATTGTTTTTTGTTTTGTTTTTTTAAATAGGTCATTAGGATTGTGTTTAGTTGGTTTTTGTTTTCATTTTTTTCTGTGAGGGAGTCTGGTGGACTGGAGCTGTGTACTCTGTGGGGCAGTGTATCTACCTTTATTTCTGTTGCAACTTCAGTGTGTATAATTTTTGTGATACCCTCTGAGCCCGTTTAGGCTCATAACATGTTTTTATTTGGATCTCCACTTGAATCACTCCTTTAGCACATCCTCATCGGCTCCATTAAGCTACATGGAAGTTGGCAGTTTTGGGCCATTTGCCAGTAGGGGCTCACTCACACTCCTCACTCTGCTGAGAGTGTTTGTTACCACTCTTGATTCTTGGCAGTTTTCACGCCCTTAGGCTGGGTGTGCACTTACCGATATGGTGATGTCACCCATATTTCTTTATCAGGACAAGCCTCCTTTTAAACAAATATAAAAAACGGAACTCTTGTTGCCTCACAGACTCTTGTCTTCAGTGTTCCTCATTTCTCTTCTACCTTAACTTTTTCTGATCATTCTGATTTTTCAGTAGTAAGAGCAGGGGGGACAGGAGGCTTGGTACAGTGTACCCCCTATATCCAAGTGTAAGCAGCCTTTCATATTTTCCTTATTTTTCTTGGGATATTATTCTTAAAAAGTCACTGGCACCATGGCTTATTAGAGACTTGCGGCATTTAAAAGGTGTAAGACCTGCAGGACGATAATGAGACCCTCACTGTTAGGCTCCTATTGCCCTCACTTGGTAACTCAAGCTAATATGTCTGTCTCAGTTCCCCCTAGCCAAACCCCCAAGCTCGGGGGGTGCACGTGGTGTACCGACGGGCACTGGCAAGGCAGAATTGTGCAACTCTCTATTATTGCTCTTAAATGAGCCTCTGAGCCCAGATGTCTCATGGGACATCCCCACCAACACACCCGAACCCAAGGCAGGCCCTTTAGGTCGGGGAGGGACACACAGGCACATCTAGGTGTGCCAGAGCAGGAGAAGACTGCTATCCCAGATCTGCAGACAGACCCTGACCTTGATGAAGGAGGTCAAGATGATGTAGGAGGACATGAGGGAAATCCTGACCCAGATTTGCTTTTTGATGAGGAGGAGGACCCCTCTGAAGAGGAGGAGGAGGAAGGAGTGGATGGAGTCTAAGAGAAAGATTCTGATCCTTCCCCTGTTTGATACAGAATTTCTGCCCTATCTCATAATGGAGGCTTGTAGAGCACTACAGTTGAAGGAGATGCGAACCATGGAGGTACTAGAGGTGAATTCAATCCCATCAGCTTCGTCTTCCACTCCTAAGTGTTTTCCAAGCTTTGTGCACTGAGATCAGATTATTGAAAAGGAATGGGCAGTCTCCGAACAGCGAAAACATCTACCCAGGCCATGAATGAGGCATTATACATTTATGGGGTAGACATCCCAGAAATGGGAAACTTCCTCCCCTGGCAGATACAGCCATGCAGAATTCTGTTAGGCACACAACTATACCAGTTGAAGGGTCTCTGGCCTTAACAGAGTCACACGATAAGCGAGTGGACGCCATGTGCCAAAGAGCCTTTACTTCAAATGGAGTAGATCTTCATACCGCCTATACATTTTTTTATTGTTTCCAGAGCCTTAAACTCCTAGATTTCAGCTCTAGGTAGTTTCATTCCCCCAGACTTGGGTGGGGGGTGCGAGCAGTTTACAGCTGGTATCCATGTCCTCCACCTTTATAGGGGATGCCACAGTGGACAATCTACAAATGTCAGTATGCTCCACTTATCACATTGTGTCAGCTATGCGGGGTGTATGGCTTCAACACTGGGTCACAGACTAGGCATTGAAAGCTAAGTTTTAACCTGTCCTTTGAGGAAGGACTATTATTCGGATCAGACCTGGATGACATTTTGAAAGATGTCCAAGATAAGAGGGGACACCTGCCAGTGTTGAAGCAGCAGTAGCAGAAAGCAAGCTCAACCCCAAGGGGTCAAGATAGTAGCCAACAGAGGTAGTTTTGAGATGGTTTTCATCCCTTTTGGAATTTCAGGAATAAAAGGAATATGGAATCCTGTTTGGGATTCAAGGGAAATAGTAACAGAGGAGCCTTTGCCTGCAGGCATAATGGAAGTGCAAAAGACAACCATAAAGCACGCTCAAAACCTTTGCATTGCTCAAAATGCAATTCACATTTCTGTTGAAGGGTACTACTGGTGTGTGGCATCTAGTGCTCCCCCCAAAAAAACATGGTACATATTCAAAATTAAACAATGTAACTGCCTATTGGCTTTTCTTACTTTAAATTCCATGACAGAAGGGGTCCTCTTAGTCTTCAGATTGGAAATCCAAAGTGAGCAAGCTATACCACCACTCCATGGTGGGACCCTTTCATTATAGTCCCTACACTAGCTTCTTAGCTCTGAAATGCCTGTAGTGGCTACTCATAGAGTGCTGCCCAAATTGGCTTAAAATGCATTGCCTAATTGGCTCCTTTAAATAAGGGGATTCCAGCCAGGAATTACACAAGTGGTGACAGGGAGCATGCTAAAAGGAGTACCACAACTCCTAAAATTCTAAAGACAACCAAAAAGCATGCTCAAAACCTTTGCATTGCTCAAAATGCAATTCACATTTCTGTTGAAGGGTACTACTGGTGTGTGGCATCTAGTGCTCCCCCCAAAAAAACATGGTACATATTCAAAATTAAACAATTTAACTGCCTATTGACTTTACTTACTTTAAACTCCATGACAGAGGGGGTCCTCTTAGTTTTCAAATTGGAATTCCAAGGTGAGCAAGCTATACCACCACTCCATGGAGGGACCCTTTTGGTATAGTCCCTACACTAGCTTCTCAGCTCTGAAATGCCTGCAGTGGCTACTCATAAACATAGAGTGCTGCCAAATTGGCTTAAAATGCATTGCCTAATTGGCTCCTTTAAATAAAGGGATTCCACCCAGAAATTTATGCAAGTGGTGACAGGGAGTTCAAAGTAAGTAAAGCCAATAGGCTATTAAATTGTTTAAATACTAATATTTGCCATGTCTTTGGGGCGGGGGTTTGTGCACTGGTATTCTGTTTTTGATTGTTATTTACCACACCCCAGTAGCACCCCCTAGCAGAAATTTGAATTACTTTGTGAGCAATGCAGAGTGGAGCATGCAGAGTGGGGAGGTGTGGCACCCCTTTCAGCACGCTCCCTTCCACCACCTGTGAATGTTCCTGGGTGGATGTACCTTATTTAAAGGAGCCAATTAGGCAATGTATTTTGGGCCAATCCAGGCAGCACTCTTTATTTATGAGTAGCCACTACAGGCACTTCAGAGCTAAGAAGCTAGTGTAGAGACTATACCGAAAAGGTCCCACCGTGAAGAAGTGGTATAGCTTGCTCACTTTAGAATTCCAGTCTGAAAACTAAGAGGACCCCTTTTTACAGGGAGTTTAAAGTAAGTAAAGCCAATAGGCTATTAAATTGTTTAAATACTAATGTGTGCCATGTCTTTGGGAGTTGGGGTTTATGCGCTGGTATTCTGTTTTTGATAATGGAAGTGTAGGATGAAGAGGTGGCAACTCACATTGAAAGTACATGTGGCCATCTCTGTCCCCCTTGAATTGGTGGAAGACTGCGGAATATTTATTTGAGATGGGCCCAAATAGCATCAGATGCATGGGTACTAGAGATACTGACATTAGGTTACGCAACTGAGTTTGCGACAGTATCCACAATGGGGAGCTTCCTGCAATCCACTGTACCAAAGGACTCAGTGAAGAGACAGGCAGTGTCTCAAACCAAAGATCACCTCAAACAGATTGGGGCTGTTGTCCCAGTGCTCACCAATGAAGAAGGTTGGGGATTCTACTCATTGTAGTTTGTAGTTCCCAAGATGGTTTTTTTTTTTTTGGGGGGGTTCAGAGCAATTCTGGACCTAAAGCACTTAAACAAGTTTGTCTGCCACATGACCTTCAAGATGGAGTCCCTACAGTCAATCGTACAGACTGTCCAGACAGGGGATTATCTAGCATCCATAGACCTGAGTGATGCATGTTTCCACATACCCATTTGACAGTCTCACCAGAAGTTCCTCAAGTTCACAATTTAGAGGCAGCACTTCCAGTACAGGGTGCTCCCTTTTGGGCTGGCAACAGCACCCAGGGTGTTTTTGAAGGTCCTCATTGTACTGGTAGCTCAACTAAGTCAGGAGCGACATCATGTATATCCTTACTTGGACAGCTTGCTCATCTGAGCATCCTCTGCTCAGCTGGCAAGTAAATCAGTGGCCAGGACCCTGGAGATACTGGAGTCACATGGTTGGGTAGTCAGTCATGAGTAGAGCTCCCTCAACCCTTCCCAGAGCCTGGATAAGTTGTGTGCGGTTTTCAGGATGTACGAGGGGAAGGTTTTTCTCTCAAAAGCCAGGAAGAAGACCCCGAGATGAGAGGTTCAGTGGTTGAGAAGCCAATCGTCAGCTTCTACTCACAGAATACTAATGATTTTGGGGCTGATGACTGCACCAATGGAACTAGTTCCATAAGCCTGCTTACACATGAGACCCCTGCAGAAGTGAATGCTAGCAGCCTGGGATCTGACTTCGGACTACCAAGCCATAATCCCACTAATGCAACCTTTTTGACAATCGCTGAATTAGTGGGAAAGCTCTGAGTCCCTAAGCAAAGGGTCCCCCTTAGAAGTACTTTCAGAGTCGATTCTGATGACCGATGCCAGTCTGTTGGGGTGCAGTCCTGGACCAAGCTGTGGTCCAGTGCATTTGGACCATACAGGAACAGCAACTACAGATCAATGTGTTGGAAATGAGGGCAGTACGACTTGCTCCCTTTCACTTTCACAAGATGGTATGGTCAAAAGCTGTGAAAGGTCAGACAACACTGCCACAGTGGCTACATAAACAGTCAAGGAGGCACAAGAAGCAGGGAGATGCTGGCAGAAGCAACCAAACTGCTACCTTGGGCAGAGGAGCATCTTCTAGCTCTCTCAGCAGTTCATCTGGCAGGGGAGCTGAACATCCAGGCTGACTGGCTGAGTTGAAAGACTGTCCATGCACGTGTATGGATGTTGAATCCTGAGGTGGGTGTTCAACCTTCTGTGCAGAAGGTTCAGTCCTCAGATTGACCTGTTCACCTCAAGGCAAAATGGTCAGGTACCAAGTTTCTTCAGTTGGTACCGGTGTCCAGAGGTGGAAGTAGTGGACGCTCTGTCACAAACATGGGATTTCTGCAGAACATATGCCTTCCTCTTGTGCCACTTCTTCCCAAGGTCATTCTCAAAATAAGGCACTCAAGAGGAAGCTGTCTTCTGATAGCACCAGAATGGCCAAGAAGGCCATGATTCTCAGACCAAGTGAATCTAGTTCGGCATATGCCATTCCAACTCCCAATCTTGGAGGTACTTCTCTTCCAAGGACACATTCTGTATCCAAATCCGGAGGCGATGCAGCTGGCGGCTTGGTTCCTGAGAGGAGGAGACTGCTAAAACAAGGATTTTCAAGAAGGGTAGTGGGTACTCTGATGGCCACCAGGAAAGTCTCTACATCTGCAGCTTATGTTTGAGTGTGGACCACCTTTTTGGCTTGGGCCAGAGAGAGAAATATTAGGCCTTCAAAAGCCATGGTTCCACAAATTTTAGATTTTTTGCAAGCGAGAGTGTAAAAAGGATTGGCAATGTGCACCTTGAGAGGCCAGGTATCCGTGCTTGGAGCAGCATTGGGAGACTCCATGGGCTCATCACTAGGGGAAAACTGGGAGGTCATACAATTCCTAAGAGTGGTTAGCAGAAACAGACCACTGTTTTGCACCCCAGTACCTCCATGGGATCTGAATCTGGTTTTGAATGCTCTTTGTAAAGAATCCTTCGAACCTCTCATTAGGCCCACTTGATGATCTGTCATACAAGGAGTACTTTTTAATTACTGTGTACTGAGCCAGAAGAATTGGTGAGCTTCAGGCCTTGTCCCACAAAGAACCTTACCTTATCATTCATAAGGGCAAGGTGGTTCTGAGGACAGTCCATCTTTTATTCCAAAAATACCTACATCTTTTCATGTAGATCAAGAGACATGTCTCCTTTCCTTCTGACCAAAGCCAATTCATCCAAAAGAATGAGAGCTGTACAAGTTAGATGTACAGAGGGCAGATTAGGACATATATTAAGCAAACTGCAGAGTTCAGAAAATTGGAAAGTTTGTTTGTAGTCTTTGGAGCAGCAAAAAAGGTCAAAAAGCCTTGAAGGTCACATTGACAAGGTGGGTGAGGGTGTGTATTGCTAAAGCCTATTCAGCAGTAAAGAAGAAAGCCCAATCTCTCATCAAGGCTCACTCCACCAGGACTCTGGCTGCTTCCTGGGCAGAGAGAGGGGAGGCTTCTGTGTTAGAATTGTGCAAGGCAGCAACATGGTTCTCTGCCCACACATTCACTAAACACTACAGATTGGATGTTCAAAGCTCTGCTGCTGCGGCCTTTGGTTGCAGAGTTTTGCATGTGGTGGTTAGCAGATAAATACTTTCCTCCTATATGGATTTTATATGGGACACAATTCTTCCCCATCCATTTGGAAATGGGTACTGCTTATTAGAACCCATATGTATTAACTACCCATTGACAACGTGGAGCACTACAGAAAGAAGAAATTCCTTTGTACTTACTGTAATTTCCTTTTCTTTTAGCTCCAGCATTGTCAATGGGACCTCTCCTGGGAGCTTGACTTCTGCTGGAGAATATTGTCCAGTATGCACCTAGAATGTCCAGTTTTCTTCAGAAATGTTGGTTTGTAAATAATATTGCCATCCTTCTCTGATATATCTGCTGATGTAAAAAATAGGCTACAAAATATTGGATTACAGGCAAGTAGGTTAACAGGTTGATATTTCCGAACAAAGAGTGATGCCTCTCTGTTACAGATTAGTGCTTACACTGTTTGCAGTTATTCTATTGCTATGTACTGTACCTTTTATGTTGATAGTTGTGAACAGTCTCGTGCTAACCGGTTAAGAAGACTGAAAAAGATTTCAGCACAGGAGAAACACAGAAGGTGAACACCCTTCCATCATTCTGCCTGACAGAATGAGGTAGGCAGTCATTTGTTATAACTTCTTCTTAAGACAAAAGTGTGGGTCTGCAAAAAAATTGGTAGAGTGGATTATTGCAAGAGGGAGCGGTATATTCTGCACACATTTGTTGTTTTTTTTGCTTGTATATAACTTTATAGGCACTATGAGGGCAGATGTGACTAGAGAGTCCTTGCTATTTGGAATGTTCATGTGCCCAGGATTCTATGTTGGTTTGTAGCTTTGGGCTGTGCCATTTCCCCGTGGTAGGGGTGCACATTACCCATATCTATTAACGACCCACTGACAGCGTTGGAGCTAACAGAAAAGGAAATAAGTATGAGTAAGCAATAAGACACAATGGAGTGTGAATGGAACAGATTTTACCGCACGCCCAGGGGCGTAGTGAGGCACAAGGCCACAGGCCGAGTGTCTTCAGCCCCTGGAAGTGCGGCGAAATCTGTTCCATGCACAGCCCCGTAGTGTCTTATTGCGCTTATAAAATGGGCTCCATTTTTTTTTACTTTTTACAGTTGGGAAGATCATGTTTATATGTAGAAACAATAAATTTACTTGTGTGCATTTATGATAAAATTGTCCTTCCGCCCACTGCAAATGATGTCATTCATGATGTCATTGTATTACTGCTAGACAAAGTTTTTCCTTTGCTGGCATCAAGATTCAATATATGGAATGTTTATCATGGAATATTTACCATGGAATACATGGATTCAAAATTCTGCAGTTCCACTGGCAGAATGTTCCTCTCCTAACATACTGTACACACACAAACACACACAAAACAAATGCCTTTTCTACAGCCAGAGACTCAATTATCTCACTGTCAGGGCAAGCAGAAGAGATTTCCCTGATGAGCAGGTGTAGACAGAAGAGGAATTTTTCATTGTCAGCAAAGAAACAGTTGTAATGAACTATAAACAATACTTAATGTTTCTAATTCCTTTATATGTGTAAGGAAAGTGTGATGATCAGGGAAACAACATTTAATTAGTTTTATTTTTTATTTAAAGTAGTTTTATTTTTAGGGCCCAGTTGAAGGTTTTTTTTTTACAGTGTAAAGATAGCAGTCATGTTTGTGATGGAAGATCAATTCTGGTTGTAGGGGGACTGATGGAAGATAGTTTTGGTTGTAGGAGGACTGATTTGCTCATTGTGTGATGTGGTTTAGAACCAGGATGACTGTGCATGAAACAGATTTCATGCTCGGCCACATGATATGTTTTGATCAATGAGACTTCTTTATTTTAGATGCCCATTTTATAAAGGAATTTCTTCTTGTCATACAGATGACAGCATAATAGATTAACTGTATACATAACTTATAATATATATATATATATATATATATATATATATGTATATATATATATATATATATATATATATATATATATATATGAGAAAGTTAAGAGTGTAGGGGTGGGGGAAGTGGAAATTCTAAAATAGGGAGATAAGGACCACTTGGGGTTTATGGGGTTAGATACTTGTAGATCTGACCAAGGCCTTCGACACAGTCCACCATTGTCTGCTGATCCAACAACTCCAGCATTTAGGACTCTCTCCTGACACTGTCTCATGGTTCAACAGCTATCTGCAAAACAGATTTCAACAAGTCAAAATTGCTGGGACACTCTCAGACCTCAGACCAGTCCGATCTGGAGTCCTTCAGGGATCCATCCTGGATCTGTTACTCTTCAGCCTTTTTCTTAACATGCTCCCGAAATCTTGCACTGAACAGATTATCCTCTATGCTGATGATGCTGTTATCTTCTCTTCTCACAAGGACCCTCTGCTCCTGCAGACCAATCTTCAGCAAGGCTTTGCCGCAGTGGAAAACTGGTTCATTCAACATAAGCTTGTCCTCAATTATAAAAAAACCAAAGTAATGCTCTTTAACAGCTCTCAAAACAGGTATAGATCTCACCCCCTAGCTATCTCTACCAGCAAAGGCAACACCCTTGAGCAAGTGCAGTCATTCAAATACCTAGGGTTATCCCTGGACTCAAATCTCTGCTATGGGGCACACATAGACAATGTTGCCAAATCAGCAAATATGTGCCTAGGCCTACTTTACCGACATAAACAACACCTTACTGCAGAAGCACTGAAGATTGCCATCCAAAGTTCGGTGGTCTCCATCATTGATTATGGTCTTATAATCTATGACTCTGCCTCTGCCACTGCCCTGAGATGAATTTCAACATCACTTAACAAGGCCTGCAGGCTTATCTCTGGTGCTCATCGTCTCACTCATACATGTGACCTGTATGCCCGATCTGGCTGGCTTCAGCTTTCAAATCACATAAAATACCAAACTTGCATTATGGCAAAGAAAGTAACCATGGGCCTCGCTCTGCCAGGAGTCCAAGAACTGCTTAGTTCAAGACTAAAGTCATGTAACATCAGGGGCTCTGAATGCCAGCTCCTTCAAGTTCCCTGCCGTCGCACCTCTCAGGGCCAAAGATACTTTGCCTTCAGAGCACCTAGCTGGTTAAATGCGCTCAATCCTGACATCTCCTCCACTACCACCCATAGCTCATTCAAACATAAACTCCACCGCCACCTTACTAACTCTAGCTCCTGTGAATGCTACCTATAATCTCCTCAGCCCTCTCATTTTTGTTCCCTCCAATTATCACTTACCACATCTCCACCTCCTTCTTTTCCTCTATGTTACTTTTTTATTTCTTCTTTCTTTTTACCACTCCTGACTCTCCTCCCTTCACCCCGGCCTCTTCTGAGTCCTCAATGATCTTTCCCTTTTTGTTGACTAGTTTCAGCCTGCTCCCAGTTGGTGACCATGCCCTTTGGCTGCAATTCCTGCCCTCTCCAACTTTGCTTCTCATGTTTATCTTCATCTTCCACCCTCCCTCCTACTTATCCCTCTGTTACTCTCTGTTCCCATGTATACATTCTATTTATTCTAGCTATTGTATTGATCTACCATTGTAACCTAATATGCCAACCTATTTATTGTTTTGTTCCTATTTCTGTAACTTATATTTTTTCTCCGACGTGGAACCTTTGTAAAAGAGCCTATCTCAAAGGTACTTGTAATCCTAGTTGTAATAAAATAAATGATTCAAAATTAGTTACATTTATATATAACCCAGTTAGTTGTCTCATTATGTTGTGAACAAACAGGAGCACTAGGTGCAAGGTTTCTCAGACACCACAGAGAGCAGAATTAGTGTTTTTTATGAGGTTAAGTAATGTCGACCAGAGAGGCTTTGAACCAGCCTCAGGAAGGTTGCCAGGGTCAGAGTAGAGTAGACACACCACAGTTGGTAGAGGTTTGTTTTTCTACCAACATGCCACCCAGTTCTCCTCCTCATTCATGCCCAGTTGTTCATTAATGGCGTCTAAAGTATGTATTCAATACATCTCCCATTTCTCAACAACCTTATTCCAGTTGCCTCCTTGTGCTGGGGGGGTCTACCTTCTCAATAGCTCAAAAACAAAGGGGCACAACAGAGCGTCCATCATTTGCAAAATGTTGTGCTATGGGACAGCCCTCATGTCTGTTCCAGGTAGAACTTTTATGTTCACTTATCCTTTGCTTTAAAGGTCTATTTGTCTTGCTCATACAATCTTTTAAAGAGCAACTGACACCATCTGGCCAAAAGAGCTACACTGCAGAATTAGAATAAGCATACCCCCAGTATATCGCATACCAAAAACAAAGATTTCTGCGTTACTTCATTTTAAAGTTATAACCTATTTTGTAACCCTTATTTCCCTACCTGTTCAAATCAGCCTGTATCAGTGAAGAGCCGCTGCTGATATAATCTCCGGACCTCACAATCAAGTATTTCCTGTCAGCAAGCTTATAGGACCTGTTTCTCCAAAGTTGTAAAGATCATGTGCAATGGTTTTCACAAGCAAAACAGGCAGCACCAGTCAGTAAACATTGCTTTAAAAATTGCGTGTGTTTCAGGTTTTGTAACAAAGCTGACAATACTTTGTGTGCCTTTTTGTTATGGTCCTTTTTCCAAGGTTGCTGGATGCTGGGTCATAGCATGCTGTTGTGAGGTTTGCATACTGAATAAGTTGCTGATGTGGTGAAAGGCTGAGATCATTCACACCCATCATTCAATTGACAGACTCATCGTTCCAGATACAGTATCTGTACACAAACTAGTACACTTGGCAACAGTAAAAGCAAAAAAGAAACAGTTTGACAAAAAGAAAAACTCGACAACAACAACAAAACACCTCTCTCCAAATTCCAGATCTTTTTTGATGCTATTCCTGCTTTCATAATCACCTCCATCCAACTCACAGATCACAGCTCCAGCTCCACCACATCTGACTTCCTCAGTATGATTCAGAACCTACTGTACATAAAATAAATTCAGTACTGGACAACATAAATTTACTAAGTAAAGATGAGAGTCAGGTGGGGGGGTGGAGGGGAAGCGTGTTTGTAAAGTATGTGGAATCTCTGAGCCACCATACATGTTACAAGTGCTGTCTTTAACTCAGAGTCTCAGCTAACAGTTAAGATGTGGATATTTTTTGACTTTTTAGTTTTTAACTTTGTTTCCCTGACAGTACAGTGTAAAAGGCATATGGACAGTCTTTGTTGTGTGCGGTGTCGTGCTCCGGCTGATTGCTGTTGTGGATAGGAATTTTGAAGAACAGGAATACTGAAACATTGGGAGCCACATGAGGCATTCGTTATAGTGGGGTTCGCTATAGCAAGGGGCTACAGTACAACTTCCTAACAGGCACAATAGAGTGGCACTTCAAATGGCTTCAGCAGCTTGGAGGTATGCTGACTCAGTATCCAGCAACACTTGAGAAATGGACCATACCAAAAGGAATTATAAAATGCAATTTTGTCAGCCTTGTTACAAAACATGAAGCACATATGGTTTTTATACCAATGTTTTTTAAATGGTGACTGCTGCCTGTTTTACTTTAGACAACTATTGCACATGATCAGTTCGGTTCAGTTTATTGGTTGACAAGACAGAATTGTCATTACAAAATGTTGCACAATACATTTTAGCATACATAAATATACATATAATATTCTACTTTGTTAAAATCCATAGAGATATAATTACCAATAAATATACAATGAAATTGAGTAGTACAATTAAATTGGTATTTCTACCAGTAAACTCATTCAGATGTTTACAATTAAACTATTGCACGTCTCTACATCTAAGATTTAGTAACAAATATAAGCGTCACCCTTATAGTAACCTATTTCTTATTTATAATATGCAATTTCTTATGTTCTGTCTGTTTACAGAACAATGCAGCACTTTCTAATATCGCAGTATTTTTGGATTTCAATAATGCATTCATTTGATATTTATGTTCCATGTCTAAAATTGATCATACACTACCCAAGTACAGATTTCTTTCTTGAATATTAAGAGGACATAAAATCAATAGATGAAATAGGTTGTCTTTCCCAAGTTGGCACTTGCAAATTTGTGTAATATTTTTTATCATAGAATATTCTCACATGATCTTTAAAACTTTGGAGAAACAGGTCCTATGAGTTTTTTTTTTGTTTTTCTTCAATTGTTTAACTAGGAGCTTGCTGATGGAATACTAGACTGTGAGATCCTGAGATGACATAATCAGCAGCTCTTCACTTACACCGGCTGTTTTGAACTAGTAGTACAATCAGGGTTACAAAATAGCTCAAAATTTTAAAATGAAATAACGTAGAAATCTAGCTTCTAACCCCAGTAATACTCAGGTATTCATAACTTCTGCAGTATCCCTTTAAGATTGAACTGCCCAGAGAGATGGAATGCTATGTAAATGATGGAATCTTTTTGTGTGCTATTTTTCAAATGCTGCCTTGAACTAACTGCCCTGGTTCTAAACCCTTAGATTTCACTCTCCGCCTGTTAAGACCAGAAGCTCAGAGATCCTCTTCTCATCTACTTGTCCTGATGCTATAAAACTTATAAAAATACATAAGTATTATTTATCCTTTTTCTTTTGCTGCCTTTAGCTATTGTTTTTCTTTTGTTTATTAAACCGTTATTTTAGTGTTAAATAACTTCTTTCTCAGTTTCTCCCAGTTCTGGTGGGGAACCGGGGCTTTCTTTAGTGTTTTTGGAGTTTCCTGACTAAGGAACTCTGTTAGTTTTATTTAAATTTAAGTTTTTATATTTTAAATTTGAACTGCTAATCCTGGTTCGTGAACCGCTAGCTCCGTTTCATTTCTCAGTTTGGTTCCCAGTTCTGAAAGGGTTTTCTCGGTTCAGGAACCGACTGCTAGCACTAAATAAGGGTTTTAAAATCCTTCTTATTTAGCGGTTACATATATTTTTCTTTTTCTCACTCAGAATGTCTGAAAAACCAAAAAGAAGAACTGGTGAACCCGGTTGCAAACCTTGTACTGATTGTGGTGAGATTTTTGCCAAAGCAGACAAGCATAGTCTTTGTGTTGTCTGTTTGGGCTTTGAACATTTGAAAACGGACTGTGATATCTGTAAAACTTTTCCTGAAAAAAAGGTGGAAAAGCATCTTGAAAGGCTTAAGAAAAAGATGTCTGTTTCTAAGGGTCCCTCAAGCTCTGACCAGCCGACACCCTCTACTCCCCTGAGTGAAACCACTCTGATCACAACATCTGTAACTGCCACCCCTGAGATGGGTACACAAGCAGTTTCAAAGAGGCTTACTGAACCAGCTGACTCTCCGGTTCCCTCAAAGAAATCTAAAAAGACAAAACACACAGAACCTCCTGCTGAGAAGCAATTGGGGACTTCTGTGCCCGCAGTAAAAATGCCAAGTGTGGATAAGATTGTACAGGCCTTTCATGTTATCCAGGCTTTGCAAGGGCTAATTGCTCCTTTGCCTCAGGCTCCAGCCAGACTGGCTCTTCTTTTCAGTCTTCTCTTTATGAGCAAGAAGAGTATCTGGATATTGATATGAAGGAGGAAGGGGACCCCATTGAATCAGAGGTTTCCCCTGAACAGGAATTTGGCTCTCCTCCGAGAGCATCAGATGATTTTTCCTCTCATTTTACCTTTGTAAGAAGGATGGTGGATGCACTGGACATCCTCACAAGTGAAGGTATTAAGGATGAAGAAAAAGTTGAATACATGGAACTTAGGGAGTTAACACCCACTAAAAAGCTACTTCTTCCCATTAACAAATTCTTTAAAAAAGATGCCCTAAAGATACTGCATGCACCAAATACTGCTCCACCTCTGGATAAGAGGTTGGATAAAAAGTATCAGCTAGAAAGGCAGGGTGCTGAATTTTTGTTCTCTCACCCTGACCACCGGGGGTGGTGCAAGTGGCAGCCTGTGACAAAGCAAGAGTTCCACTAGCCTCCCATCCCAAGACAAGTACTCAAGGAAAATTGACAGCATGGCCAAAAAGGTTTACCTTTCTGCCTCTTTGGCTATCAAGCAGGACAACTTCCAGGCTTATGCCACACAATACCAGACATCTCTCTGGCAATCAGTCCTTGCTATGCCAGATAAGGTGCAGTCTCCTATTTCAGCTGACCTAGCAGAAACAGCTAGATTTGGTCTGGAAGCGGTTAAATATCAATTCCAAATGGCTGCAGATTTGAATGACACAGCTGCCAGGTGGATGACAAACACTGTGGCTCAGAGAAGGTTTGCTTGGTTAAGAGCCACAAATCTTACCCAGAAAAAACAGACCAAGGCACTAGATTTCCCATTAGAGGAAAATTCCCTCTTTGGGCAAATGACAGAGGCTTACATGGAAAAGGTGGATGAGTATAAGACCAGCTACAGAAGCAACTCTGCAAAAGAAAAAGCCTCCCCATCCACTAGAACCTGTGGAAGGGGAAGCAGGGATAGATCCTTTCAAAGCAGGCCCTTTTTCCAGGCCATAGCTATGACCCCATACCAGCAGTAACCACAGCAGGGATACTTCAGGGGTGGAGGCAGAAGGGGTTCCAGGCATGATTCCCAGGCCAAAGCTCAGTCCTAGGCAAAGCAGGCACCTTGATACGTCTGTACAGGCTGTCTCCCTACTGCCTGTAGGAGGTAGACTAGCTCACTTTTCACACCTCTGGGAAAACATCACCACAGACAAGTGGGTCCTGAAAGTAATGAGCCAGGGACTGTCTCTAACATTCAAATCCCTTTCACCCTTAAGAACTCGAGTTTTCAAGCCATCCTCAAAGCTAGAGAGAACTCCTGGAAACAGAGGTTCAAAAACTGCTTCAGTCTCAAGCAGTGGAACCAGTGCCAACCAATTTAAAGGGAAAGGGATTTTATTCCAGATACTTTCTTACCACAAAGAAAAATGGGGAGCGGTGGCCCATCTTAGACCTTGGAGTCTTAAACCGATACCTCACAAAACCAAAGTTCAAAATAGTAACTTTGGCACTGATCTTGCCAACCTTCCAAAAAGGAGACTGGCTGGCCTCACTGAACCTACAAGATGCCTATTTCCACATCCCCATAAGGGAATCTCACAGAAAATACCTCAGGTTCAGACTACCTTCAGGTCACTGTCAATTCTCAACCCTGCCATTCGGTCTCAATTCAGCACCAAGGGTGTGTTCTACATGCTTGGCAGTGGTAGTGGCAAACCTTTGAAAGCCGGGTGTCATAGTGTTCCCATACCTAGAAGACTGGCTGGTGGTAGGAAAATCACCTCAGCACATCAGGGATAATTTGCAACCCACTCAGGACCTCTTGAAGCCACTAGGATTCCTGATAAATCTAAATAAGTCGGTCCTCCAGCTTGCTCAGGCATTGCAGTTCATAGGAGCTGAGTTAAATACCCTGCAGGGCAGGGCATACCTGCCCCCAGACAGGGTAAGGAGCATCCAGCAGTTAGCAGGCTCATTCGTCCTGAACAAATCAAAAACTGCAAGACAGTTTCTTCAGCTCTTGGGCCACTTGCCACTTGGCAGCTGCCACTGGCACAGTACTGGGATCCAGATTCCAGATGAGGGACATCCAGTTTTACCTCAGACCTCACTGATGCCAGAAAGGAGACCCTCTTTCAAAAATTGATTCCAGTAACAGGAACTCTGTTACATGCTCTCAAATGGTGGAAAGAGGAAAGCAACCTGAGAGAAGGGGTTCCTTTCCAACAGGAGTCCCCATCAATAATTCTCACAATGGATGCATCACTTCTGGGGTGGGGTGCCCATCTGGGAGATCACACTACCCGAGGCACATGGTCAAGTGCACAGTCACTCTTGCACATAAACCTGCTGGAGCTCAGAGCAGTATTGCTAGCACTGAAGGCCTTCATGCCCCTGCTAAAGGGAAAGGTGGCACAGATCAGAACAGAGACTACCACCACCATGTACTACATAAACAAGCAGGGAAAAACAAGGTCAAGTCATCTCTGCACAAAAACCATGAAAATATGGAGTCTGGCATACTCTTTAGGGGCTTCCCTATAGGCCATTCATCTGCCTGGCAAGGACAATACCTTGGCCGATACCTTGAGTTGGATCAATCAGGCCCATCATGAATGAACTCTGAACAGGCAAGTGGTGCAAGTAGTTTTCAGGAGGTGGGGCACTCCAGAGGTAGACTTGTTTACATCCCACCAGGGCCACCACAATGCTTTTCCTCCCTTCCCCTTGGTGTACAGGGCTTTGCTCAAGCTCAGGTCCTAGTTAGCATCCATGATCTTGATAGCTCCAGATTGGCCCAGGCAGCCATGGTACTCTCTTCTGCTCTCCATGTCTGTGGCCGAACTGATACACCTTCCCAGGAGGCACAACAATCAGGGAAGGTTCCTGAACCCAAACCTCAAATCCCTCGGGCTCAAGGGATGGCTCTTGAGGACCTAGAATATGCAGGCCTAAACCTTTCTGAAGGTGTCCTGCACATTTTGAGGGGTTACAGGAAGCCCTCCACTAAGAAAACCTATGTTGCAAAATGGAAAAGGTTTTCTATTTGGTGTTCCACACAGAATATAGCACCAACACAGGCTGGGGTACCAGCCATGTTGGATTGTCTTACTTATTTGCATTCTTTGGGCCTTTAGCCAAATACCTTGAAGGTACAATTGGCTGCAGCATCTGCTTACATTTCAGCCAGGCATAGAATTTCTCTAGTCTTAGACCCTATCTTTAAGAGGTTCTTTAAGGGTCTTTCCCATTTACGCCCCCCCTCACAGGGAACCAGTGCCAGCATGGGACCTCAGTGTGTGTATAGCCAAATTCATGGGGTCCGCTTTTGAGCCCATGTCTTAAGCTCATCTTAAATATGTCACATGGAAAACAGTTTTCCTAGTGGCAATGGCTTCAGTTAGAAGGACCAGTGAGCTCCAGGCTCTTTGCATAGATCGGGACTACATCTCCTTCCACAAGGACAAAGTGGTCCTGAGAAAAAACAGGATATTTCTCCCCAAAATGGTTTCTGATTTCCACTTGAACCAAACCATTACCTTACCTGTCTTTTCACTGAGCACTCCACCTCTGGTGAAAGGAGGCTCCACAGTTTGGATGTTAAGAGAGCTCTTAGTTACTACATGTCAGCTACTAAGGACCATAGGCAGGACAGAAAACAGCTGTTCCTGACTTATGGGGATGTGGAATCTTGCTGGATAGTACAGTGCATCCAGTTTTGCTACTCTAAAGCTGGAAGGGAACCCTCAACAGGGCTGAGGACCCATTCCACAAGGGGCACATCTGCTACCTTAACAGCTGCCAGAAATGTTCCATTAGTAGATATCTGTAAAGCAGCTACCTGGAAAACAGTACATACCTTTACAAAGCATTACAGTTTGGACATCCTGTCCAGGAGTGATGCCAGGTTTGGCACAGCAGTCCTGCAGAGTCTGTTTCCAAAGTAGGTTCTGTGTCCACCTCCAAAGGTACTGCTTCATAGTCTCACAGAGTTATGAATACCTGAGTATTACTGAAGGTAGAAAAATTACTTACCATAATAATCTTGTTTCTTCCCAGTGATACTCAGGTATTCAAAACTTCCCACCCTGCCTCCCCTTCAAGAACCAGTAGCCTCTGCATTCCTGGGAATTTTTTTCTGACTTACTATATAGGTGCCACAATCAGGCACTATTGTTCGTAAATTGGATTCTTCTTGTTTTCCTTCCCCTTCAGGTGATTTCTGACATTCAGGGGTGTTGTTGCATTTTATGACCACCAGTTTTGGGTTTTTTGTCCTACTCTTGAGGGCTTTTGGGTGTTATTTTATTAATCATTATAATTCCAGTTATTACAGTTTTTACGTATACAGTATATGTGTAGTTTTTGAGGCCTGTCTTTCCAGGCTCCAAGGAAATCTGAGGGTTTAGAACCAGGGCAGTTAGTTCAAGGCAGCATTTGAAAAATAGCATGTGCGACGATTCCATCATTTGCATACCATTCCATCTCTCTGGGCAATTCAGTCTTAAAGGGACACTGCAGAAGTTCTGAATACCTGAGTATTACTGGGAAGAAACAAGATTACTATGGTAAGTATTTTTTTCTTTTGGTATGAGATTTACTGGGGATATGCTTATTCAGATTCTGCAATGTTGCACTTTTCGTGTCGGAGGCTCTTCAGAACATAAATGACATGGTCCGAGTCACAATTCAAAAAAGATTTAATAGGGTATTTAGTGTTCCCATTTGAGTGAGCAATCTCCCATTTCTTAGATGGCTTCCCACAGTGGGCACATTTTCCACATGGGTGCATGGTAGGTTCTAATGGTCCAAGAAGTGCTGTCTGTGACACTCTGCCTATCTACTTGTCATTATATTGTTCATATTTGTGATATAAATATATGTTTATTTGAATGTCTGCTTGGAAAAATATGGCTGACAGCAGAACAGCAATCTGGGAATTTCAAAAGTGTGGTGAGGAGGGATGGCCTCTACATGACCTAGTGGAAACTCTAAGTAAAGACTTCCTTCAAAGGCCAGGTTATAACACATTGTAAACCATCCCTTTACTTTGAAACACAGGGACAAAGTATGCATTTTACGACCTCTGAGGAAGAGGCAGTTTTTAACTGAAACCTGTTAGATTTCACAACTAGGTGAACACAGTTCCTCAGGAAGTCTCTGAAGACATCAAAGGGGTAATTATGTCCTGTCATAAGGCCTCACTAATTAAGAAGAAGATATATATATATTTTTAATCAGAATGTTTGAGCTGTGGGCTGAGACATGTGACTAATAAATTAATTCAGTACTCAGGTTTGAGTGACCTCACAGCCAGCATCTGTGAGCTGTGTCATCAGGGTGGAGGAGTTTTATGACAACATATTACCAGCAGCTGGAAGAAGAACTTTGCATTTTGCCTTTGGTTTTGAAGTGGGACTCCTGACAAACTCTCATAGCACTTTAGGTAAATTCAACCACCTATTTATTACTTGAAGCTTAGGGTAGTCAGATAATTCAGTTACCGGGCATGTTTTTTTTCTTAATTCCCTTTTCTTTTGACTGTAAGTATTAATATATATAGGTTCGGTGTTTTGTATGTATTTACTATTTTTAATTTCAGTAAACTTTTTGGTTTCCTTAATCCTACTTGAGTATTTTCTCATTTTTTTGCATATGAATGCTGGGACAGTTTTTGATAATTCTGACAATACTGTAAATGGCTTAAGTGTGTTACTATCTGTCTAAGTTAAGAAAATATCTAGGTCTCAAATTGAGTCAACAGGGTAGAATTGTGAACCAGTCTGGGTGCCCACTGGGTTAAATATTGCACTGCATTTCCCCAAAGAGGGTGCAATATTTGATCCTGTTAACTGGATGTGCTTGCAGAAAAGGATTCATATTTGACCTCAGAACTCGAGACTAGTAAGTGTTTTCAGACCCAAACCAGATAGGAGGGTTACCCTGTTTGTCTTCTGTTCACATATTGCATTTTGAGGTTTGGCATGGTGGGAGCAGAGGGCTTGACATGTAGAGTGCATTTGTGACACTGTCCACCAATGGGTTCTGGTCCCCTCTGTTCAGAATGTAATAACTTATTTTTGAGGGTACTAACTCTTTTAGATGCTACAGTTGGTTGGGTTTTAAATTCAGATATTCCCAAAGGCACTAAAGTGTCCCAATATAAATTAATTATGTTTCTAGTGGGTTCTGTAAATGCTGAAAATTCCAGTGACAGTACCAATCTGTCCATTTTGTCAGTTCCTTGCTATATGGTTTTACCCCTGTTTCCCTGTTTTGTCCTGGCCATTCTTTGATTCACCATTCTCCTATTACATCCTCCTGACATGAATCTCTCTGCCATATTCTGAAATTCTAATTCTCTTTCCTATTCATTACTGTAGTTTCTGTTTACACACAGCATGTGTGAATAGTGTATACTATTTAAATGTTTGGGATGATAACTGTGTGTAACAAAGTGTTTCTGTCTGTCTCCTTCCTGTATATTATATTCTGTAGTTTCCCTTCTTATTTATAGATCAGTACATCTAAAAATGCCACTTTCTGATCACTGGCAATCATAGTACATGTCAAGTTTCCCTGTCAGGAAATTAATATGTTCATGAAACAGTTGTAGTCCTGTGTCCCTGTCCCAAAGATTAGATAAATCATCAATATATCATTAATAGCATAATATACTCTTAAAAAAGGATTATACACAGGGTTCTGAATGAACTGTGTTTCTAAAAGGATTATACATAGGGTTCAGAATGAACTGTGTTTCTAACAGTTCCATATACAAATTAGCATATATGGTTGCCATGGTTGTTTTGTCATAATATTGTTCTTCAAAACTGAAGTAATGTTCATAAAGTACCAACCTAGCAAGTTCAAGGAGGGTACATACAGGCAGCATGTTTGCAACCTGACCTCTTTTTAATTCAGCCTCTAGGCTAAGTCCTTCTTCATGAGGTATGGATGTGTATAGATCCTTCATGTCCTTACAACACAATATGATATTGTCACACTGCATGATTACATTATGAGTCTATAAAACTGTCAGTACATAGTTAGTGTCTTGGATGTAACCTTCCATTTGGTGTACCACCAGTTGAGCATAGTAATTCACAAAGCTCGAAACTGCTTCAAGGATAGATTCATTCACTGATACAATAGGTCGAGCTGGAGGGTTAGTGGCATCTTTGTGTATCTTAGGCAGTCCATAGAAAACAGGAATTTTAGGAAATGTAGTTTTCAACAGTTCCTTCTATAATTTTTGTAAATGTTCTAATTCCATTTCTTCATCTAGTAACTGCCTAATGCTTTGCTGAATTCTATGTGTTGGGATCCCCTTCTAATTTTTTATAATTCTCTGCCACATCAAGAAGATCCTTACACGTTGTTATAGATTTTTCTTTCTGCGGGATCAGAATGCATCCATCTTTGTCCGCTAGTTTGATAACAATACCATTGTCAGTTTCTAGATCCTTCAGGGCTGGAGATTCTGCTCTTGTCAGATTATATTGTGATGGGGGCTGTTTTTGATTTTTAAAGAGGTGGTTCACATCACTGAGTACCTGTGTAGTAAAGGCCTCAATGTTGTGATTTCTACCCTTGGTTGGATTAAAGTTAGATCTATAATGAACTGCCTCTCTAATTTCTTTAATTCATCTGATCTTGAGGTGGTTCTGCATGGAATTGTTCCTTCAGTCTGATAGTTCTAAAAATGTGATGTAAATCTGCCATATGTTTAAATCTGTTAGGATGTTTGCAGGGTGAAAATGATAAACCCTTACTAAGGACTGCTATCCCCTCTTGATTTAAAATTCTGTCACTCATATTAAAGATCTGTCTTGAGAAAGCACAGGAGGTGCAAAACTCTTTACTGGTGAAAGGTCTGGACTCTGCCACTGTGCACAATATTTATTTTTATTGTCTTTTTTTGAATAAAATATGGACTTAAATAACATGGTCTATTTTGCATCCAATGGTGGACAGTTACTTCTTGGACCATTAGAATCTGCTATGCACTGTGCCCACTGTGGGAAACCATCTATGAATAGGGAGATTGCTCACCAAAATGGGAACACTAAATACCCTATTAAACCTTTTTTGAATTGTGACTCGGACCATGTCATTTATGTCCTGACTTGTCCATGTTCAAAATAGTACGTGGGCAAGACAAACAGACCTTTAAAGCAAAGGATAAGTGAACATAAAAATTCTATATGGAACAGACATAAGGGCTGTCTCATGATACAACATTTTGCAACTGAGGGACACTCCATTGCTTCACTTTATTTTTGGGCTATTGAGAAGGTAGACCCCCCCAGCACGAGGGGGCGACTGAAATAAGGCCACAGAGAAGTGAGAGATGTATTGGATATATACTTTAGACATCATTAATGCAAAACCAGGCATGAATGAGAAGAAAAATTGGGTGGCACGTTGGTAGAAAGATGGATCTCTGCCAACTGTGGTTTTGTCTACCCTGCTGTCATCCCAATAACCTTCCAGAGGCTAGTCCAAATCCTCTCCAATCAACATTACTTAACCTCATAAAAAACACTAATTCTGCTGTCTGTGATGTCTGAGAAACCTGGCACATATTGCTCCCATTTGCTGATAACATGATGAGACAGTTAATTAGGTTATATATAAATGTAATTAATTTTGAATCATTTAACTCTGTAACTCCCAAGTGATCCTTATCCCTCTATTTCAGAATTCCCCCTTCCCCCCATCCTGCCACACTCGTTACTTTACTCTTATATATAGGGGCCTTGATATTTAAAGGGAGAGATACCTTGGCACATCCGCAGAATTGTGCCCTGGGACTATATTCAAAAGGTGGAATTGTGCTGCACAATTCTTGATGCACCACGGCGCAAAGATAATGCATGCAGTGCATCTCCAGGGGGTGTGCCCATGCATATGTGGCACATCCTGATATTCAGCCTGGGATGTACGATGCATCTGCTGGCACATCCCGGAGATGTGCCACATACATGGGCACAAAGTTGAGCCCATAACAAAAGACTCATCTGGTAGCCACCCATAGGTGGGCTGCTGTAGTGCAAGGCGCAACACAGCGGCTGCCAGCCATGGGTGGCAACCCCTCCGAACAACATGCACAATCTCCCACCATATGCCCTGGTAGTCTAGTGGATCCCCCTCCTCACCTGTAACCCCGATTGCCCAAAATAAAGATATCTTTACTTAGCTAGTGGTCTAGTGGATCCCCCCCTCACACCACTGCGATCTCTGAAATAGATATATTTACTTCCCTGGTAGACTAGTGGATCCTCCTCCCTGCCCGTAACCCTGATCTCCTGAAATAAAGTTACTTTACTTCCCTGGTGGTCCAGTGGTACCCCCCCACCCACACAGGACCTGCAGCCCACCCAGCTGCCCCCCAGTCATCAGCAGTCAGCAAACCCACCTGCATACCTCTGCGGCTGCCGGCCGAATGACAGCTTACAGAATCTGCTGCAAGCCCATTGGCCCAGACTGTGGACCAATGGGCTTGCAGTGCATACTGTAATAGTCATTCACAACTTTGTGAATGAAGTCATGACTGGGGGTCCTGTGTGGGTGGGGGGGTGCCACTGGACTACCAGGGAATTGAATCTTTTTTTCATACGGTGATCGGGGTTACAGGTGGGGGAGGGGGGATCCACTAGACTACCAGGCAGTAAAGAAACTTTATTTTGGGTGATTGGGGTTACAGGTGGGGAGGGGGTACCACTGGACTACCAGGGAAATTAATTTTACATCATTATGGGTGATCGGGGATATGGGCGGGAAGGGGGGTATCACTGGACCACCAGGGAATTAAATGCTTCTTTATTACGGGGATCGAGGTACGGCATGGGAAGGGGGAACCACTGCACTTCCACTGACAGCACAGCATGCTGTGCAGGGCGCCAGGTACATTTTGCTGGCCAGCCTTGCACAATTCATACAAATGGGGCCATAATGACATGCAAGTGGCCTGATTTGCACCTTGCATGCATTATGACCCCATTTCATATTTGGGTCTGAATATCAGGAATTTACCCATGGCATATCTCTGATGCACTGGTGCAATTCCCAAACCTAGTATTCAGACCTGTCTGGGGGATGGGCCAGTGCACTGTATTTGCGCCGCAGGCATTTTCTGATATATTCAGACGAGATGCACCATGGCACATCTCTTTTGAATATATCCCTTTGTCGCTCCAGTGCAACTCAGTTGCACGGAGCAACCACTTGTGCCATTGCCAGGTGCACTTTTGAATATCTAGCTCATTATATATAATTATGTAGATAGTTAATCTATTATGTTGCCATCCTTATGAAATGCTATATTTTTATTTGATGGTATGCCCCCTTCCCCGATTATTTAATCTAATATATATGATTGTATGTAGCTGCTTGTATATCTGCTCTGATATCCCATTGACTTTTGCTAAATCAAAATTTAAACATTTAATTTATGTTGGTCATGCTGGGATATTTTACCACATCGTATTGTTATTTAAGCTGGAAATTAAACACCTTTTAGGATCTTTTAACTGCTGTTCCATGCCCCCATATTGAGCCTCAGAGAATGTTAACAATGAACAGTTGATAGCTCAATTATATATCCAAGTATAGATTACAACATGGAGTTTAATAAATATCTTTTGAAAAACTGATGTCTGCACTGAGTAGGTGGGAGCAGTGCTGGGTAGATCAGACATACACGCCAAGCAAGGGCTTTAAATTGACTTGGGAAACTGACAGCCCATGAATATATATGAGACAGTTAACATGCCTCTTTCAGCTGTGGGCTGTCTGTTGTCCATTGTGGAGTTGTTATCTCTAAATGGGGACTTTTCTAAAACAAGCTGGGTTATGGGGTGGGAAACATGTACTTTATAGTGACCACATTTTGTCCCATTTGGCTCCTTACTGTAAGTGCACATTGTGCCGTTGCTTGGCAATGGCCGGCACCTCTATAGGGACGAATACCTGGATGAGGTGACGTCCTTCTGACATCGGGTATCTGTGGCTGAGATTGGAGGGTGCCATTCCTGCCTCCAAGCCCTGCACTACTTAAACAGTTATCCTGCTAGCATTCAGCACAGTATGTTCTGCATGCTGCCTAAATGAAACACTGCCACTAACAGTGAGTGAGTCTAGCAAATGTACTGGTCTTCCTACTATCTACTTAAGAATGACAGAGTAATTTCTGAATGATTGTTTATACACAACTATTGAGAATGACTGTAAAACTTATAAGGCATATTTTAATACAGGTATCTAACTTTTTGAGAGTGAAGAATTACATTTGAACACCCCTGACAAGGGTGCCTCTGCTGCTGCAAGCAGCCCGGTGGGTCCCCTCTGTCCACCGGCTGCCTCCTTGCTGTACTGCCTGCAGACCACCAGACCAACGGTATGCTGCTGAAACTTCTGTCGTATCCACGCTGACTGGCTGGAGCCATTGGCTGTGCCTGCTGATTGGCTGCTATATTTTTTGAATTCTTTGCTACTCCTATTCCTTTTGGACTTTAAGCTAATTTTATTTACTGATTCTGGTACTGGTTAAGTTTCTCCAAACTGTCCTGTGAATGCTAACTTAAATGTGAATCTAAGCCTGTTTACAGTAATTTTGCACTTGAGGGTTGTTTGCAGTGCACGATCCTTTAGAGTGCAGGTGTTTCAGGTTTTAAAGTATTACAGCTCTCTTTGTTTTTTTTTTGGTTTTTTTTTCAACTATCTTTATCCTCCTGTGGCAGGTTCTCCCTCTACGTCCACCAACCTACCAGACTCGGGGTCTTTCGGGGGCTTGTAGCACCATGCACACCCCAGCAGATCCCCAGAGCCAGTCTGGAGGTATCATCTTCAGTGGACCCCCACTTTTTCCTCCATTTTCCCCCTGTGGACCTATTCCTGAGACCCCCAGAAGTGGTAGCGCATGCGTGTGGAGGCGCACATGCGCACCACAGCTCCAGATGGGGTCTCCTCCTCCCTCCCCTGAACGGCCTATGTCGAAGGTCCTTGGAGAGGCGCCACTTCTCCGGCCTCCACCAGAGGGTGGTCAAGCTCCAAGGTACCTGCTACCTCTATCCCCGAGGTAGAGGGCTGCCTGTCGGCTGCCAGTTCTAATCCTCTCCCTCCCCCGGCCGCCCTCCGACGACCTGGGCTAGTTCCTGAACCCGGGTCGCCGGCGTGGCATGAGGTGTGGCGTCCAGCGCCTCAACCCTATACACCACCGGGCCGGCTCCGGCCATCTTTGTTTTAAGGTCCAGTGGTACTGTATCCTGGATCAGAAACTAAGCTTAAAGTGATACAGCATTTTGTGAACACTTCTTTGTGTAGACCAGGTTTCATTTGTGACACAGTTGTAGCTATGCCCCTCAAATAACTCCATTTTTGTTTCACTTTCTCTCCTTCCTGCTTAAATTTTTCTCCCACCACCCCACCCCTCCAGACTTTATTAAATACTCTACCTCCCCCAGCGGCACCACCCCTAGGCAATCTTCTTCCTCCCCTCTCACTAATATTGCAACTCCCCTTAAAGATACAGAATACAGTTATAGGGCCCAACACTTGGTGTTAATCTTAACTTTTAAGTCTCATTTACTGTGTTGCATCCCCTGCCCCTGACCTAAGTTCTCATCGTAGTATTTGGGTGGTATTTCCGCCATATGTATTAATTTTCTGATCTGCCTAATTCCAAACCTAACCCTTGACAGCAACAAACAACATGAGCTGCACTACTCTCCTGCTCATTGCTATCACAATTGGGTCAGTGGGCCCGGGTGCCCTTCAGGTCACCTGCCCCTCTTCAGTCTACCCAGAATACTGCTTCGGAACCGGCCGCAGGCTAACAGTACCAGGAGCAACCTCCACAGAGGGGGCATACCAGCAGTCCTACTACAATGGGACCACAACAGGGGAGAATGCATCCGACACACACCACGGTTCCACCAGGCTACCACCTCTCACACACACCCCCCTCAGAAAGTGGAGAAGCCTCTCCAAAGTAAAATAAGGAAACGCAAGTCACAAATCTCAATAACCCTCTGCATCATGATGAGGAAACTTATCCTAATGGTCCTCCTGTTATCTGGGAATGTGCACCCAAATCCTGGCCCTCCGCTGCCACCTGGATCTATGGGTATCAAGACAAAGGGCCTGATGATAGCTGCAATGAATATTTGCAGCCTAACAGCAAAGTTTACACAATTACATGCCTGGATGGCCCAACACAAACTGGACATGGCATGCCTGAGACTTGGCTGACAGGCAATATAAAAAACAATGAAATGGTGCTACCTGGATACCAGATATTCAGGAGCAACAGGCATGGCAAGAAGGGTGGGGGCTGTCTTATCTACACAAAAGACTCCCTCCATGGCTCCGTCCTCCCTATCTCCAGGATGGCCGGAGATCACAAGCTCCTTGTCGTGAAAATACAAGTCGGACAGCTGGGTAAGACACTGACCATTGCATCAGCCTACTTGCCACCCAAAAAATCATGGGATGGTGTGCCCAAGGTCCTGGATGCAGTGGCCTCCCTACCCAAGGATAGTGATTTAATTATCACAGGGGATTTCAATATAAACTGGGAAAGCGACAACTCGACGCCACTCAAGGATACTGTGGCAAGCACGTACTTCACACAACTAGTCATGGAACCAACCAGAAGGAACCACAAGACAGGCAAGAACTCGCTCATTGACTGGATCCTCACAAACTCCCCATCACAAATATCTGAGGTCAAGGTGCTACCAGATACGCTAAGCGACCACTCCCCGTCACCCTCAGATGGTCAAATAAGTTCAAAAACAGCCCCCCATCGCTATACAGAGCAGGATGCTGAAAAGAGGTCAGTTAGGATTGCTTAAAAATGCCTTATCCCACCATGACTGGCCACCCATTGACACACTGCCAGACCTGGACCAGGCCCTGAAGTACTTCACAGATGGAGTAAACAATATTTACAACCAATACGTGCCGTTAAAAAGGAGGAAAATGCAGGGGACCACTAATGGTTGGATCACAGGTGAGCTCCTAGCCATGATGAAGGAGAGGGACAACCTCTGGTTAAAAGCCAGGGCCTTGGGTAAAGACCATGACCAACAGCTGTACTGGGCAGCTAGAAACTGCTGCACACATGTAATACAGAGGGCTAAAGCAGATCACCACAAGGAACTGCTCGAAAAAAGCTGGGGTGACAGCAAAAGATTCTGGGGAAACATAAAGAATCTCTTGGGGGAAGAAGAAAAGAGAAACCCACAGCTGCTCCACATTAACGGCTCTTCTACCATGGACTCATGCCTCATCGCAGAGTCCTTCAACTCTGCCTTCACAGATCTAATCACAATACTCCCTCCTGACTACCTACACACCGCCAAGATTCCCTCAGATGACAAAGCACCCAGTATCTCTCACCCTACCTTCTAGCTCAAAAGAGTTACTATAAAGGAGGCAGCATTCTACATAAAAAAAAGTGCTTGGGAAGACCAGAATGGGTAGCGATGGAGTAGACATGAAGCTGGTGTCTCAAACTCTTGAAGTGCTCATCAAGCCTATTACAAAACTATTTAACAAATCCCTGACCCTGGCACAATTCCCGGCCACCTGGAAGCAAGCACTGGTTACTCCTGTCCACAAAAGCAGGGTGAGGACCAATGTGTTCAATTACAGGCTGATTTCAATCCTCTCCCCCCTATCCAAGGCCATTGAGAAGATTGTGGCGGACCAACTAACAGACTACATCTGCAAATACCAACTGCAATGCCCAACCAGCACGGGTTCAGGCAGGGGCATAGTACCACGACTGCCCTTGTAGAGTTCACTGGCTATGCTCACAAAGCTATGGACAAAGGCAAACTAGTAGGGGCGGTGTTCATAGACTTAACAAAAGCCTTTGACACCGTCAACCACACCCTTTTACTGGCCCAGCTTCAAAGCCTGGGGGTGGCTGCCATTGCAGCACTCTGGTTCTGAGAGTACCTGTCCCTCAGGTCACAACAGTTAAAAATAGGACAAACAGTGTCTGACCCCAGGGAAGTCACACTAGGGGTTTCCCCAAGGATCTATCTTGGGACCACTGCTCTTCAGCCTGTTCCTAAATAATCTCCCTCAAGCTTGTGATGCCAAGATAATCCTACATGCAGACGGTGCTGTTAGCCTCAACAGCAACTCTCATATCGAGCCACTCCAAGCAGCACTACAGCACTCCTTCAGTAAAATAGAAGACTGGTTCTGTGAGCACAAACTTCTGCTCAATTACAAAAAAACCAAGACCATGCTACTATCCAGCTCCCAGCTCAAGAAAAGGTTCCCCACCATAAACATCACCAACAATGTACTCGCCCTCTTGGAACAGATACACTCCTTCACATACCTTGGAGTCACCCTGGACGACACCTTATCCTATGCTCAACATATCGGCAGGTGGTCAAGACAGTCAACAGCAAACTTGGTGTGCTTTACAGGCACAGAAAACACCTTACCATGGCAGCCATCCACATATCAGTCATGAGTTCCATCCTCTCCACCACTGACTATGGCCTGGTTGCCTACAGTGCAGCATCAAACTCTGTGCTCAAGAGGGTGCACATAGCTCTCAACAAGGCCTGCAGGCTCATCCTGAATGGCGATCGAATGACCCACACCTGTTCCCTCTATGAACAGACACAGCTGCTGTCTCTTGGTTGCAGGACTAAATTCCTCACATGCCTCCTAGGCAAAAAAGCTTTACTGGGGAAAGACCCCTTGTGCGTAGCAGGCATCTTCTCCCTCCCAGGATCAGAATATATAACCAGAAACAGAACGCAGGAGACCCTTGTGGTGCCATTCCGACACACAGCTCTCGGACAGCACACCTTTTCCTACGGAGCCTCTCTCTGGTTTAACGAGGTACCCGAGTCCATTCGGAATGCCACTAGCCTGTCCGGCTTCAACTCAGACCTTAAGCACTACCTGACCTCTGGCTCTGTATGCATCTGCTTCTCCAACAGCTGATAGACTCTGGATGACAAGGCCTGGCTCTGCTAACAGCAACTATTCTTAGCATAAGACAGAAGCCACCCTCCCACACGCTCCTTGACAATGCCTCTGAATCACTCTAAGGGGCTGCTCCTGTACACCCCTCACCCCTCACCCTGTCTCCACGCTAGGACGGGTCTATGCCTCCCTGGCCTCAGCCCTGTCTCCTTGAGCACTTTTACTAGAGGCCTCCCCTACCAACATCCTGTCCTTACTGACCCTCTGCCCAACCTAACTTAACCTCTAGTGCCTCTGCACCTTACCTGCACTTGTAATCAGCTAAAGTTGATGTCCATATGCTGTTTAGTGTTTTAAATGACTAAGAAACTCCGTAACCTTTTCCTGATTGTTGTGCTGTTCAGTGTCTCAAATGTCCTAAAACTCCGTAACCTTCCTGAATGAATGTCTATACTCTGTTCACATGATGTGGAACCTTTGTAAAAGAGCCTTGGCTCAAAGGTTATTTTCTGAATACCAGATAAATAAAAAGATATACGGAGGTATGTGAAGCCTGTTCTCAGTGTGTGTTCGCTAAAGCAGATAGCTCCACCAGATCTAAACAATATGAAATTTATGTATACAAATAATAAGACTGCATTGGAAGCCAGCTCAGTGGCACTGAGGGTTGAGGCTCTGGACGCCACACCTCGTGCCATGCTGGTGGCCCAGGTTCGGGAGTGAACCCGGGCTGTCGGGGGTCACCAAAGGCAGGAAAGGATTGAGCGTTCAGAGGACTGCTCTTCTTTCCTCAGCGTGGGTGGGTATGCCTGCTGTGGTGCTGGCAGCTCCTGGTGGTGACTGGGGGTGGTGCTCCTTGTGGCATGCTTGTCTGGGGTTGGAGCGGCAGTAGACGCCTTATGTGTGGGTGTGGGTGCATGCCCGTTGCATGCAGGGCGTCATTGCACATTCATGTTTGGGGAACATACACCAGCAGAAAAAGCTCTGGTCCCATGGATAGGCAATGGCAACCTCCAGTGCCCGCTGCCACACACCCACGCTGGACTTGTCTCGCCGGCTCTCTCAATACCCCCGCCTTGCCTTGGGTCTGGCATGCTAAGTGGGGGTCATCGGATTGGGGTAGGGTGGGGCGTGTCTGTCCCCAATTTCCCAGCGAGGCAAGGGCCAGGCAGGGTGGTAGAGCGGTTGAGGTGAGTGAGGTCCGCCTGAGAGAGTTCCTTGGGGCAGCGAGAAAGAAAGTTCACAAAAAGAGAAAAGACTGTATTGGAAGTTAGTAACACCTTGAGGGAGAGATAGATGATTACAAAGGGTGGAAAATATATTTTTATGTAGATCTTCAGTATGTGAATAGTAATATTGCAATGAAGATTTTCTTAATGCTTTAGTAAAAATGAGAATATAAGTGACCATATAGCCTAGATCATATGTACTTACACTGGAAATTTGTAAACACAGGGATTTTACCAGTAACCCTGTGGGGTTATGACAGTGGAACTCTCAGATTTCCAACATGAGCTGGACAGTCTAGGTATGGGGTTTTCCAAAAAAAAAAAGTTTCAATTACTCTCCAGAGAGGTTCTAATCTGTTAAAGAAGTGTGGAGAGTAAAGGATGATTATAATCTAGTAATATCTTAAAGGAGGGTAATTTAAATATTATGCCGATTGATAAATTAAGACATGGTATGACTACATTTGCTTTCTAGTCCACTGCTTTATAACCAAGGGGATTAATTAAACTTACAATTTATGATTTAAAAGGAAGAAGTAGAATAATAGAGCATAACATCTTCCTGCATACCATATGGATTGCAGAAGGGACTGTGTATACAGAAAAAAATAGTTTGTTATTAAATGCTGATTGTGTTTTGTTATTTTGAACATAGATTCAAACAACATGAAGTCTTGCTGTATTCTGACTATATGCAGTTAGCCCCAGCACTTGAACTGCTCCGGAGATGAAAAAGTTAACTCTATGCCAAGGCATAGAACGTTGAGCTCGAGCTCGGTTTTTCAAACCTCTGTCCCAAGTATTCTTCAGTGTAACCATCAGATTCTTTACTCCGCCTTACTGTGAAGTCGCTCCGGAGATTCTCTCCTTCACTTTGGTTCGGTTGTGGTAAAATCTTTCTGTTTAATAAACTGCTTCTTTATTTTTTCGGTCTTTACGTCTCTGTCCCGGTATAGTAAGTGTATTAGTAGGTAGTAGTGTGGTTTGTAAAGAAATTGTTTTTGTTTTTCGGCATCTTGCTTGTCAGTCCGGTTGGTAACCGAAGCGATTTGTTGTCTGTTTTTTCACAGGTGTTTTAGTGTGGTTTTCCGGTATCTATTGGTTCCTGAAAAAAACGTTGAATTCTCCGGTTCTTTCATTCGACCCGTGACACGGTTGGAACCGATAGATTTGGTAGTCGCCTGGCTTGAATGCTGGTAAGGGTTACTTTGTGTTTAAAGGCATGTCTGAGAAACCCAAAAAGAAAACTGGGCCCACTGGGTTTCAACATTGCACTGAGCGTGGGGAGGCTTTTGCCAAGGCTGATCCCCACCTCAACTGTGTGTATTGTTTGACCACCTCAAAGAAGACTGCCAAATCTGCAGGAACTTTCCTAAGGCCATGGTTGAAAAACATTTAAGTAGGCTGAAGGAAAGGGAGGCCGAAAAATCCGCTGACCCGGATGGCCAGCCTGGTTCGGTTCCGACCGAACCTGAGGGGGTGCCCACTGACCTGGGTGATACCTCCTTGGGCGAAAGAAGAGCCGATTCTGTAGAATCAGTCCCTGCAAAAAGAAAGCGTAAGTCAGCCGGTTCAGTTCCCGGTTCCCCTGGTCCGACCGCTGATGAGATAGCCAAAGCGATCGCTATTGTGCAGTCGCTTCGCCCGGTTCTGACTGAACCGACACAGAAACGGTCGGTTTGGTCAGACTTGTCTGCTTCTGAGTATGACCCTGAAGCATTTTATGAGGGCGAGTGGGAAGGAGACGAAGATGATGAGGGTGAGGATTATGAAGACCTAGATGAGCCTATTGAGCCTGACATCTCCCCAGACAGGCCTTCTAATGTGTCTCCTCCCAGACTTTCTGAGTCACCCTCACACTTCTTGTTTTACAAGGAGGTGGCTGAGACTCTTCAGCTTCCAGTGGAAGAAGCTGAACAGGATCAGGAGGAGCCTGACTATGTTGAAATGATGGATGTCTCAGAGTCAAAAAGCGTGTCTATCCCTCTGCGCAAGTCCCTGGGGAAACAGACCCAAAAAGTATTACAGTTTCCAACATCCATACCACCTGTGGATAAGAAAATGGACAGGAGGTATGCTCTGTCAGGCCCGGGAATGGATTTCCTTATTAACCATTGCAGCCATGTTGGGGTAGTGTAAGCTGCAGCCTGTGACAAGGCTAATATTCCCCTGGCATCTCACCCCCCAGAAAAGGATTCCAGGAAAGTGGATGCCATGGCAAAGAAGCAGTACTTGGCATCCTCTTTGGGACTCAGGCCATCCAATTATATGGCATATACAGCCAGATGTCAGAAGTCGAGGTGGGATACGGTTCTGGAGTTGGCTAAGAATGCCCTCCCCCAGCTGGTGAAGGAGCTGGAGCAGGTGGCTGTGGATGGCATTGAAGCTTCTAAGGTCCAATTTCATGCTGCTGTGGACTCGAATGATGTTCATTCTAGGGTCATGGCTACATCTGTTTCCATGAGGAGATTTGCGTGGCTCAGGTGTACCAATTTATCTCAGGATACCCAGACCAAGGCCATGGATTTTCCTGTCACTGGTAACTCTCTGTTTGGGGAACAAACAGAGGTGTACATGAAAAAGGTAGATGAATACAGGACCACGTACAAGAGTGCTGCAGCCAAAGAAAAGCAGACCACTCCTCAGAGACAGCAATCCAGGGCTGGCAGGGGCAGGCCTTTTCACAGGCCTTTCTACCAGGCCCAGGCTTTCTCTTCTTTTCAGCAGAGAGGGTTCTTTAGGGGAAGAGGCAGAAGGGGGATGACAAGGGCTGAATACTCCTCTTATTCTAAGCCCCCCGCCAAACAGACACCCTGACGTTTCAGCCAGGGTCACCTCCCCAATTCCTATAGGGGGCAGACTGGCTCACTTTTTCCAGGCCTGGAAGTCTGTCACTTCAGACAAGTGGGTCCTGGAAGTAGTGAGCCAGGGTCTTGCTCTCAGCTTCAGCAGATTCCCAAAGTTAAGAGCAAAGGCTTTCTGTCCTTCCTCGGAAGAGGAAACACAGGCCTTAGAAACAGAGGTTTCTTCTCTACTGCTTCTGCAGGCAGTGGAGAGCGTACCTCTCATTCACGGGGGAAAAGGGTTGTACTCCAGGTACTTCCTTACTGTAAAAAAGACAGGGGAGTGGCGAACCATCCTGGATCTATGGTACCTAAACAAACACATGCTAAAGCCAAAGTTCAAGATGCTGACTCTGGGAATTATTCTTCCTTCTCTGAGACCAGGAGACTGGCTAGCCTCTCTGGAGCTCAAGGATGCCTATTTCCACATACCTATCAGGCAGTCCCACAGAAAGTACCTCCGGTTCGAACCTCAGGCCATTACCAGTTCAGAGCAATGCCTTTCTGCCTCACATCTGCCCCAAGAGTATTCACTAAATGCCTAGCAGTAGTGGTAGCCTTCCTTAGAAGACAAGGCGTCCTACTGTTCCCTTACCTGGATGACTGGTTCTTAGTAGGTCAGCCACCAGACCAAGTCAGATCAGCTCTAGGGGTCACTCAAAATCTTCTACACTCCCTAGGATTCATCCTAAATCTGGAAAAGTATGTTCTGGAGCCAGTTCAGCTTCTCACATTTATAGGACTGGAGCTAGACACTGTTCAGGCCAGGGCCTTCCTTCCTCTATTAAGGGTCCAATCCCTCACTTCTCTGGCTTCCTCTTTTCGTCCACTGGTGTCTCGGCCAGCCAGACAGTTCTTGCAGTCACTAGACCACATGGCAGCCTGCACTGCAGTAGTGCAAGGGGCAAGGTTTCAAATGAGGGACATTCAATTTCACCTGAGAGCTTTTTGGTCTCAGATAAATGATTCCCTCTCCAAGTTGGTTCCAGTGTCTCTAACTTTGGTTCAGTTCCTCCAGTGGTGGCTGGAAAAGGACAATTTGAGGCAAGGGGTTCCTTTCCTCAGTCAGGCGCCCACAGTGTCTCTCACCACAGATGCTTCTCTGTTGGGATGGGGAGCCCACATGGATCAGCATACTGCTCAGGGGACTTGGTCCCATCAGGAGTCTCTCCTTCACATAAATCTTCTTGAACTCAGGGCTGTCTTTTTGGCCCTTCAGACATTTTTGACTTTAATACAGGGGAAAGTGGTGCAGATCAGGACAGACAACACCACAACCATGTGGTACATCAACAAGCAGGGGGGCACGCGGTCCTCGGCCTTGTGTACCAAGGCCATGAAAATATGGTCACTAGCTTATTCCCTGCAGGCTTCCCTGATTGCTGTGCATCTTCCAGGGAAGGACAGCGTACTTGCAGATGCTCTCAGCAGGATTTATCAAGGTCACCATGAATGGTCCCTGAATCCTCTCATCCTTCAGACCATTTTCAAGAGATGGGGTACTCCAGAGATAGATCTCCTTGTAGCCCTGGACAACCATCAGCTCCCTCTATTCTGCTGCAGGCCCCCTCTGCCGGGGTCTCTTCCTCTAGATGCCCTCCTGTTGGATTGGACCAACAGGTTTCCCTATGCTTTTCTTCCCCTTCCTGTGATATTCAGGGTCCTAGTCAAGATCAGGTCCCAACCCTGGCAGAAGACACCAGGAGGAAGGAGCGCTGTGTGACTGGACTTCTCTACTGGGACTAAAGAAGTAGAACTCTTCTACTGGGACCTTTGATTTAGGGTGAAAAACAAACAAAAAAAATAGTGTGTTTGTCTGAGTTAGCTGTAGTGAATGGTTGTCTGAACAGTTATCTAGGTGTAAATCTCAGGTGGCTGAAGTGGCTTGATAGCTGTGCAATTTAATTACTTGTAGAAAGATTTAGGAAGTAGGGGGAGTGGCTTAGCTAGAAGAAAGCTAGATATAAACACTGCCTTAGAAAGATTCTGCCAGAAGCTTGGCAGAAGACACCAGGAGGAATGAGTGCTGTGTGACTGGACTTCTCTACTGGGACTATATTGCCATCCTACCCTCCACTGCACCCCCCCCACCCAAAGCTAGTTCTACTTTTATAGGCACAGGATTTGATTGACAACAGGAACTTCCTGTTTGGGAGCAGGAAGTGAGTGATCACAAAGCCACCAAAGACGCACCATCCTAGAAGGGCAAGAGTAGCTCTCTGGCCCCCTCTAGCTGCTGGAGGTCTGCTCTGAGCAAGTAAGGGATCTACTGAGAAATATAGGATCTTCTTCTCTCAGAACTGGACAATCAGGAGCTTGAAAGGCACAGTAACAGTAAGTAAGTAGAGAGAGAGAGAAGGTAGAAAAAAAAAACAAACAAAAAAAAACAGAGGAAAGAGTAAGGATTCCAAACAATAGTGAAGGGGCCAGAAATAAGACATGATGGGAGTGGTGCAGTGCAGTGACTGTGGAGCAGCAGTCTTCCGGGAGACATTCTGGAGTATGCAGTGTTGTCCCATCTGCAGGCACCTCTCTGGGCTGAGGGGGGAGGTTGCTCATCTCCAGGCTGATTTGGCCATGATTTGTGGGACCTTCTCTTCCATCCAGGGACCACCAGGGCCACTGCCACTGCCTCAGAGGTTGCCAAGAAAGAGGAGCAGTTGGACCACAGTGGGCTCAGGGAGGGTGAGGGTGGTGGAACAGAAGCACATCCCTCCAGTAGTACCTCTTCACAATTCCTATGCAATTCTGGCAAAATGTGGTTCCTCTTTGGAGGCACCCACAGTGGAGACCAAGAAGGATGCTGGGAACCTCCACAAAGGAGACCCACAGGAGGGTGGCATGGTGGCCCACAGGGGAAGGAAACAACTCCTGGTGGGGGACTCCATTGTTAGGAAGGTAGAACTAGGGGAGGAAGGGGAGAGGGAGGTAAGGTGCCTGCCTGGCGCTATGGCTTGGAGGGACAGGGAGCGAATCCTCAGGATTGCCAGAGCAGCTGCACAGGGGAGGGAGCTGGATGTCATTGTCCACCTAGAGACAAATGAGCTGGCTAAGAAAGGGATCAGAGCAGTGCAGAAAGAGTTTGTGGAATTGGGGAGGGGCCTTAGACAAGTAGCACGCACGGTAACCTTCTCAGAGATGCTGTCTGTCTATGGCGTAGGAGAGGCTAGGGTGCGCCACACCATGGGATTCTATCAGTGGTTGAAAAACTGGTGCAGAGCTCAGGGATTTGGCTTCACTGGGGACTGGGGGTCCACCTGGAGTGATGCAAACCTATACTGGCATGATGGACTGCATCTGTCCAGGAGGGGAACCAGGATCCTAGGTGATAGGTTTAAATGCTTCATTGGCAAGCATTTAAACTAGCCAAGGGGGGAAGCACTGGAAAGGAGCAGGGAAATCCTAGCCCCCCCCCAAAAAGTCACAGTAGTAAGTGTGGTAAACTCCAACATAGAAATGTTGATGGGGGAAGGGGTAAATGGAGAAAGTGACAAAGGCAAGAAGGACAGGGATGGGTCAAAAAAGGAGTAAGGCCATCAGGAAATGGAGGGTAATGAGTACCAATGCCCGTAGTCTGGGCAACAATCTCTCTGAACTGGTGGCCTTGATGGAAGAGGGATGCCTGGATATCGTAGCAGTCACAGAAACATGGAACACAGAGAACCATGACTGGGATGTTAACATACTAGGGTACATAACCACAGGAGAGACAGGAGGGGAGAAGAGGGGAGGAGTAGCTCTCTATGTAAAGGAAGGGATAAAAGCAACTGAACAAAAGAGTAAACAGGGAGGAGAGGAGGCACTGTGGGTCACCTTGAGACTGGAAATGGCACCACAACCGCACAGGTTATGTACAGACCCCCATGTCAGGGGTGGAAATGGACAAGGATATGATAGAAGGCATTCTTAGGATGGCAGAGAAAGGGGAGATACTGTTGATGGGAGACCTGAATATGCCAGATGTTAACTGGAGCACATTTGCTGCAGTCACATCCAAGAGCAGGGCCATTCTTGATGCCCTACAGGTGGCATGCCTCAGACAGCTAGTTTCAGAACCCACTCATGAGGGAGCAATCTTAGACCTCGAACTCTCAAATGGGGACAGTGAGAGGATTTCAGATCTAGAAGTGGGTTGCCATCTGGGAACAAGTGACCATCAAACAGTATGGTTCACAGTAAACTCAGCTACAGAGTCAAGCCATACAAAAGTGAGGGTACTGGACTTCAGGAGGGCTGACTTTGGCAAGATGGGAGAGTGCCTCAGAAATGCTCTAGCAAACCGGCTAGAAGGAGGGGTGGAGCAACAATGGGGAATCATCAAAACTGCCATCACAGAGGCAACAAGCATTTGTGTGAAGCAAATAAACAAATCAAAATGAAAGAAAAAGCCACTATGGTTCTCAAAAGAGGTGGCAGGGAAAATCAGGGAGAAAAAGATAGCATTCAGGAAGTATAAGGAAACACAGAAGGAGCAGGACAGAGAGCTATACCAGTTAAGGCAGAAGGAAGCAGGAAGGGAAGTCAGAATAGCAAAAGCCCAAACTGAGGAAAAGATAGCCAACTTGGTTAAGAAGGGGGATAAAACCTTTTATAGGTACATCAGGGAGCGTAGAAAGACAAAGGGAGGGACAGTGAGGCTGAATAGAATGAACGGTGGGTGGGCAGAGGGGGACAGTGAAAAAGCAGGGATACTGAACGAATATTTCTGCTCAGTATTCACAAAAAAGGAGGAGGAGGTGCCAAATCCAATTAACAGAAGCACTCTTGATCCCAGTCCTTTCACAGAAAAAAGGGTTCTGAAAGAACTCCTAAAACTGAAGGTGGACAAAGCAATGGGGCCTGATGGAATTCACCCCAGAATTCTAAAAGAATTAAGGGGAGGACTAGTGATACCACTGACTACCCTTTTTAACAAACCATGGGAGGATGGTGTGGTACCCGAGGACTTGAGGAAGGCGGATGTGATTCCCCTTCACAAAAGTGGGACCAAGACAGAGGCAGGAAACTACAGACCTGTCAGTTTGACCTCTGTGGTAGGGAAAGTGATGGAATCACTTCTGAAGGAAAGAATTGTTAGTAACGTAGAGGCCAGTGGGGCTGAGGACCCAAGGCAGCATGGGTTCACAGCGGAAGGTCATGTCAGACAAATCTAATTGATTTCTTTGACTGGGTGACCAAAGTAGTAGACCAGGAGGGCTGTGGACATGGCCTACCTAGACTTTTGCAAGGCATTTGACACAGTCCCACACAAAAGATTAATAGTCAAATTAACCAGCCTGGGAGTGGGTCCCAGGGTGGTAGCCTGGGTAAAACATTGGCTGGACAACAGGACACAGAAGGTAATTGTAAATGGAGTCCACTCTGAAGAAAGAGGGGTTACTAGTGGGGTACCACAGGGTTCAGTACTGGGTCCAGTCCTTTTTAATTTCTTAATAAGTGACATTGCAGAGGGACTGGAAGGAAAAGTATGCCTCTTTGCAGATGACACAAAGATCTGCAACAGGGTTGATACACAAGGAGGCATGGAAAGGATGAGAAGGGACTTGGCAAGGTTGGAGGAATGGTCGGAAGTATGGCAGCTAGCATTCAATGCAAAGAAGTGCAAAATAATGCACCTGGGAAACAAAAACCCAGGGGAAGATTACACAATTGGGGGGGGAGGTAGTAACAACAACAAAAAAGGAAAGGGACCTGGGAGTAATCATATCAGATGACCTTAAGTTTAACAAGCAATGTGAGAAAGCAGTAGGGAGGGCTGGGGATATACTGGGATGCATAGGGAGAGGCATCACCAGCAGAAAACAGGAAGTTGTTATCCCTCTGTACAGACAGTTGGTGAGACCCCATCTGGAGTACTGTATCCAGTTCTGGAGACCCCATCTCCGCAAGGACATAGACAGGATAGAGGCAGTCCAGAGGAGGGAACAAAAATGGTGCAGGGTCTGCAAGAGAAGCCACACGAGGAGAGACTAAAGGAGCTTAATATGTATACTCTTGAGGAAAGGAGGAGAGGGGAACATAATAGAAACTTTTAAGTACCTCAGTGGAATCAACAAAGTCCAAGAGGATAGCATCTTTCAGAAAAAGGACGTGCAAGAACAAGGGACACAATTTAAAGATGAGGTGGTTCAGGGCAATGTGAGGAAGTATTTTCACAGAGGTAGTGGATTCATGGAACAGCCTTTCTGAGGAGGTTGTGGGGTCTAAAACTGTGGGAGAATTCAAGAATGCATGGGACAGGTATAAGGCAATTCTTGTGGGGGGTAGGAAGAAATAGGCTGTTGGTTAACTAGGATCTGCGGCCTATCCTGTAGGTAGGGAAATGGGCAGACTAGGTGGGCCAAGCGGTCCTTATCTACCGTCAAAGTCTATGTTTCTGTGATTTTGATAGCCCCAGTTTGGGCCAGACAGCCTTGGTATCCTCTACTATTGTCACTGTCAGTGACAATCCCCCTGTGCCTTCCCAGACAGTTCAACCTCCTCACCTCAGCTCAGGGGAGGATATTGTACCCCTGCCTTCACAATCTCAGGCTCAAGGCTTGGTTCTTGAGAAGGTAGAATATGCAGACCTCCGTCTCTCACAGTCAGCTCTGGATATCCTTAAGGCCAGTAGGAAACCTTCTATTAGGAAAACTTATGATTCTAAATGGAAGAGGTTTGGGTTCTGGTGTTCCCAGAGGTACATCCAGCCACATTCAGCTGATATTGCTACTGCCCTAGATTATCTGGTATATCTTAACAGTTTAGGCCTTCAGCCTACCACTCTCAAGGTGCATTTGGCAGCTATTTCTGCTTTTCTTTTAGCTGGGAAGGGCTCTTCTCTAGCTTCCCACCCAGTTTTCAAGAAATTCTTTAGAGGTTTGGTTCACATCAGTCCTCCCTTCAGAGATCCGACTCCGTTGTGGGACATGAATATCTGTATTGCACAGCTGATGCAGCCTCCCTTTGAACCCCTTTGCTCAGCTGAGCTCAAGTATCTGACTTGGAAAACTGTATTCCTGGTTGCTATTACCTCTGCCAGGAGAATCAGTGAGTTACAGGCTCTATCAGTGGAACCTGACTTCATCTCATTCCATAGGGATAAGGTGGTCCTTCGTACAAATAGGAAATTCCTCCCTAAAGTGGTATCAGAATTCCGTCTGAACCAATCTATGACATTGCCTGTGTTCTTCACTGATCACTCCTCCTCTGGAGAGAGGAGATTACACAGTCTCGATGTAAAGAGGGTTCTAAGTTACTACTTAGAATCCACTAAGCCCCATAGAAATGACTGCTCCCAGCTGTTTCTCACTTATGGGGAAGTGGGTAAAGGCAAGCCTGCCATCAAGAGAACTATTGCTAGGTGGATTGTCTCCTGCATACAGTTCTGCTATTCAAAATTGGGGAAAGAGCCACCCTCAGGCCTGAGGGCTCACTCCACCAGAGGTACAGCTGCTTCGGTTGCAGCAGCTAGAGACATACTCTTAGTGGAGATCTGTAAAGCAGCCACCTGGAAGACTGTTCACACATTCACCAAGCATTACTCCCTGGACATTCAGTCAAGAAGTGATGCTAAGTTTGGCACTGCAGTACTGCAGATCCTATTCCCAAAATAGGTTCTGTAGTTCCCTCCTCCTTGGGGGTACTGCTTGTTAGTCTGCATATAGTCAGAATACAGCAAGACTTCATGTTGTTTTAAGAAAAAATTACTCACCTTAGTAATTGTGTTTCTTCTAATGGAGTCTTGCTGTATTCTGACCTCCCTCCCTGCCTCCCCTCCTGGAACCTAGTTGTTTTGGGATGTGAGTGGGTAGGTGCAGTGTTGTACCCCAGGGGTATACCTGGGTGCCTCTTCTTAATTGAAGATTGTTTCTTGTTCCTTTGTTTTATTCAATCAATCAATCAATCAATCAAAATCTTTATTTAACCAGGTGATCACTGTTGAGCATAATTAATTTTCGAGGTGGAGCTGGGGTATACAGGGTGAGACAGGTCAGAAAGATACAATGAACAATATACAGGCAGGAATAAAATACAGTATAGATAAAAAAATATATACAGGGATAACATCAAAGGCATATACAGTGATGGACAGTTGGAATCTGGAATAGGGAACTTAACTGATAATACAGCATACAAGTATATGTGAAATTATACATGTATAGATATAACAGTTGATGGGAACAGTCGGTAAGGGTGCCTGACATACACTGTAAATAAAGGTCCAGGGTAGGGGTAAGGGTTAGAAGGCTACTCTAGATGAAATTTGTGAGTAGGTAATAACAACAGATTAAGGGTACAATCTGGGATACGAACAAAGGGGTTGAATGAAGAAAAGAAACACATTGTTAATATATGAACCACTGCAGAAGCAAGGGATCTAGGTTCAGCCAACAAAAGGATTCCGTGGGAGAAGAAGAGAGACTGGGGGGTGGGGTAGGAGGATGACAGGTAATTAAAGAGGCGAGAGCAGGGGCAGTGGATAGGGGAAGGCAAAAGGGAGCCCCGAATTATAAATGTCAGACACGGTATAACTGTGGAGACAGGACTCATCTGACCAGAGTTATAGAAATAACGGCATCAAGTAAAGCAGGTGCATGGGTCCTTGTTATGGTGGCTTAGGTGAAGAGATTTGAAGGTAGAAAAGGAGATAGGATGGGTTAGTGTCAGGGTCCTTTGCAATTTATTCCACATCTGAGGTAGTACATAGCTTATGGCAGCTCTGCCGAAACGCGATTTTGCCTTATATACATACAGAGTGATGAAGTAGGTGCTTCTCAAGGCATACTTGCCGAGACTACATATCAGGAGGCAGACGGAGATGTACTGGGGCAGCATTCCTATAATCATTTTATAAGTCCAGTATGCAGCATTCCTCTTTCGTCTACAGCTGAGGGATGTCCATCCTACTGTCATATACAGTGAGCAGTGATGGGTGGAGTACGGTAGACCTGTAACAAACCTTAAGGCATGGTGATAAAGTGTGTCAAGTTTTGCAAGGGCAGCAGCCGTACTCTGGCCATATAAGAAATCTGCATAGTCAAGTAAAATTATTACCTACTTGGATTCTTTTTGGGGGTCTCGACTTGAGTCTTTGGACCCTACAATTGATGTCTTTTGCCCTTTGGCTCAAAAGTTTTTAAAAACAATTTCTGGGTTGTTAGTTGCTTATTATAGGGCTCGTAAGAATCTGACGGTTACACTGAAGAGTACCTGGGACAGAGGTTTGAAAACCAAGCTCAAGCTCAACGTTCTATGCCTTGGCATAGAGTTAACTCTTTCCTCTCCAGAGCAGTTCAAGTGCTGGGGCTAACTGCATATAGTCAGAATACAGCAAGACTCCATTAGAAGAAACACAATTACTAAGGTGAGTAATTTTTTCTTCTCTACCCCGAAGAAGCCCACGATGGGCGAAACAGTGGACACGGTCTGGGGGATATTTGCTGGATATGTTTAACAAATAAAAAATAAGAAATTGTTGTTGGTGTAACTGATCCTTTGAACTTTTTGTTAGTCTCAGGTCTCACCAGGCCTGTAGAGAGCTCCTGCCCTCTGGTCTTCTCTCCATGCAGAAGGCTGAGGGTATCTTCCACCCTCAGGGTGAGACGGCTCCTCCCTCAGGAAGAAAGGAAAGCTTGGTACTCGGACCCATAAGTGGAAATCAGTGGTAAAATATGGAAGTTACATATTGTAACTGTTGATTTGAACAATCCTACAATACCCAAGTACCCCAACCATATGTTCTCCAGATTGGACACCTAACCCTGGTGGCACATGGGAAGTGTTATGGGTTTGCCCAATGTGTCTGTGTCTCCAGGATGATACACACATGCCCCTCCCTCTTAGGTGTAAAATCTGGAGACTGAAGCACTATCTCAGGGCTGCCAGAGGCCTTATAGTAATGTTTCCACCCCAACCCAGGCCCTGCTGGTAGCTCTGGGTCCGGTAGCCACATCCAAGGACTACTGAACATAGTCTCCCTAATTATCAGCAGTCTCCTACCTCAGTTTGCCTAATTTGAAGCCTGGGTCAAGTTAGCGCAGCCTGACTTTATTTGTCTAACTGAAACTTGACTCAGTCCACACATACCTCCTGCCACTATTTCATTGCCAGGCTTCAGTGTCTTCAGAGACAGCAAGGTGGGGGCTACCTCAGATCAGATCTATAAGCCTCTAAAATAGTGATTAAAGACCAAACCAGGGACTATGAATGCCCAGCAATAAAGCTTTAGATAGGGCGAGGGTACAAATCTCTTGTCATCCTGTCTGTATATATCCCACCGGGTAAACAGAATTTAGGCATTGAGTTACTTACTTTCTACTTCTTGCAACTCAGTCAGAACTAGGAATACATTGTTACTGGTGAGTGTAATATCAGTTGGAAGGCTAAGTCCTGCACAAGTCATAAGGATAAGATATCCATCCTTTTTCTCACATAAATGGTCACTGTGCACACCAGGACCAATTATAAAACAGGCACTATGATGCTACTTGACTGGGTACTAATTACACACCCTGATAGGGTTAAAGTTGTCAAAATTCTGCCAGATACCCTAAGTGACCACTTCCCAGTGCAGTGTCTATAGGCAGTTAAACAGACAAGGCCACCCCTCTGGATCACAGTCAGTCGAGTCCTAAACAAAATGAAGGTGCCCAAATTCAAATCTTATTTGGCCCAAATTGACTGGAGCTTCTTAGATGTCATTCCCGATATTGACCTGGCCCTAGAATTATTTGTCTCTGAGTTTACACTTGCCTGTGATAACTTTGCACCCTTTAAAAAATGCAAGGCAAGAGGAACACCATCCAGAAGGATCACCTCTGAACTCCTTGCCTACATGAGGAAGAAAGAACAATCTATGGGCACTGGCTAGGGAAACAAGGTCCACTGTCCACCTGCAGTGGTAAAAGGAAGCCCACAATAAGTGCTCCAGTATGATTATGAAGTCCAAATCTGACTTCTGTAAGGACCAGCAGACCCAGAACTGGAGCAATGGTAAAAGATTAGAGGACAGTGTCTTACGGCTCCTTGGCAAGGGAGTTAAATCCACTCCTCAAATGCATATGGTAGAGGGTCAAGAGACCATTGATCTCACCAAAATTGCCAATTACTCCAATGCAGCTTTTACTGACCTCAGTTCCGTTATCCCCACTAAGCCTGCCCAGACCCCCTGCAGGGAACCAGGTCTTGAAGCCTCCCAGATGGTGGTCTCTGAACCCAGGTACCCTAAATTCTACTTTAAGGCTGTTTCATTCAAAGATACCTTGAAATACATCAGTAGGGTACTTGTCAATTGACTCACTTGACATGAAACATCTTGCCCTGGCAATAGAGGAACTTCCCTACTCCATCTCTAGAATTTATAACTTTTCCCTGTGCTACTCACAGTTCCTAGAGAAATGGAGATCTGCACTGATTATGCCAGTTTTCACAAGCAGAGACTGCACTAGCCTAGCCAATTACAGACCCATTTCTAATCTCTTCCCCTTTGTCCAAAGTCCTTGAGAGAACAGTCTCTGATCAACTTGTCACATACTTCGAACAATACAGTGTCCAGTGTGTATAGCAGCATGGCTTCACAACACCAGCACAAAACTGTTGGAATACACCAACTTTATTCATGAGGCCCTTGACAATGGTGACCTAGTCAGAGCTATATATATTGACCTTACTAAAGCCTTCGACCTCATCAACCATGAGCTCCTACTTAGCAAACTCCTTGGCCTGTGTTTGTCACAGAACAGAGTTGACTGGTTCTACAGTTATCTGACCAATTGTTCCCAGTGGGCGAAGACTGACAAATCTCTCACCAATTGTTCCCAGTGGGTGAAGAGTGACAAATCTTCGTCCGACATTAGGGGAGTATCTGTTGGTGTCCCCCAAGGCTCCACCTTGGGCCTAGTTCTATTTAGCCTCTTCATAAATCAGTTGCCCAATGCTTGTCAGGCAGCCAACAGACAGCCAATGTACTCTATGCTGATTATGCAGTCATTTATTCCAAAAACCATGACCTTGATAGTCTAACTGCTGCTCTCCAAAGTAACTTTTGGTCACTTGAAAGCTAGTGCTCCAATAACAAACTGGTCCTCTATTACCAAAAAAACAAAACTACAACCATGCTGTTCTCTAGCCTTTTGCAGAAGTGGAAAGTTCCACCCTTTGTCATCAGAAATGGTCAAGGACATAACCTTGAACAGGTGGAGACCTGCAAATACCTTGGAGTAACTAGATAATGCCTTATCTTTTGCACTGTATGTTGACAGTCTGGTGGCCATTGTAACAGAAGACTGGGTGCCCTGTACCGGAACAGGAGCAGTCTCACTGGGAATGCTAGATGCCTTATTATGGCCAGCTCCATAAGGTCACTTATAAATTATGGGTTCCCTGTCTACACAGCTGCCTGTGACATGGTGCTAAACAGAGTAAATCGGTACATTTATAATTGCAGGATATTTCCACATACTTAGTATCCTGTTATAAGGATCTCCACAAGGTGCAATATAACTTCAATAAATCACAATAACCCTTAACTGATTCATCCATCATTCCTCTACTACGTCTTCTCTACACACTTCTCACCACCATCACTAAAATCAAATTACAGCCATGTTGGCTCTGACCAGAGTTTATTCTTTCTTGTCCTTCTTCTGTCTGCCAGGAGAATATCCCTTTCTTGGGGTATATCCCTGTTAGTTGCTATATGCAATCTGTGCCTCTGGGCACTATCCAATCTAACTCCACTTGACAATAAAATGTTCCGTGGAGGAGTGCTGCACACTAGGTTGGATCAAATTACACTAGCTCTTACACCGAGTGCATCGCTATTGCTGCAGGAGAAGCAAATCTTTTTCTCTGATGTTTTATTTTTGTCTTTTCTTCTGGCTATGCCAGACTACTCACTTGTGGTTGATATGCCCCTTTTCCTCTCTTAGATCAGCTGTGCTTTTAAACCATTACTCTTAGGGATGACAGGGGAGATGGCTACATCTTGATTCCTTTGGGCTGCTTATTAGCCCTACAGCTCCATGTGCACCAGAGGTCTCCTTTCTTTTTTTCATGGAAAAAGGGGCATATATAAACTGATTATTTCAGGCAATCCTCTATCTGGTACTATGGGGTGGATTTTTCCAGAAGACAGTGATTCATTCCTATTTTGGCACATCGAGCCATCTCAATTGCAGAGCGGGTCCCAATTCAGGACATCCGCCTTTTAGCTTCTTCTGTCACAGCCACATGCCTCAGGGCTGCTGCCCTAACATCACTGCCCATCTGCTGTCTTGCTACTGGCATAAGGCTCTGGTTTCATACCCTTTGTACCACTTAGTGTGCCCTTTTCACCATTCAAAGAATGGTAGTTGGCTTTTGTTGTTTGTTTATTTTTTTCCTGTATCCTTTCCCTATTCCTTTGGGCTTGGGAATTTTTTTTTTATCACAACTTACTTTTCTGCACCGGCTCTGCAGTAGGGGGCATCAACCTACCCCTTTCTGCAGGGAGGCAGCAGGCTCACTCGCATGATGGGAGGGTCCAGTACAGCTGTGGCCAATCTGCTGGAGGGCTCCCCGCCCCTACCAGCTGGACTGGCGCTGCACCCCCCAGCACGACTCCATGACAGTCCTCCCCACATGGCAGGACACGGCCATCAAGCTGCTTGGTCATGCCCAGCCTTTTTCCATTTTCTCCCAATGGGAGCACAGATATGCAATGACGTCCAAGCACCAACATGCGGATGTCCGCCGTGCCCCCCCTCCAGGCACCCATACATCTGTAGTGCTGCCAGGCATCCCCAGGGACTGCCAGAGCATGGTGTGGATCCCACCCTTTCCCAGGACTGGGAGAGCAGTCATCGGACGCTCAATCCCAGTCCTCCCCTGTTGACCCCCAACAACCCGGGCTCGTTCCCGAACCCTGGTCACCGGCGTGGAGCGAGGTGTGGTGTCCAGAACCTCAACCCTCAGCGGCACCAGGCCGGAAGGCTTGGGAATTTCTTATCCCTGTCTTCTTTTCTCCCATGGTGAACAGAACTGAGGGGTGGTGAGGGAGCCAACAATGGTTATTGGCTAGCATGTGGTACCATGCAGGGGATGCACAGGCGCCACGACCAGTAGCCGTGGCTGTCCCCCTGGCCAAAATCTTTGCTTCTGTGGGATCCTACTGCCTCTGGGCTAGACCCATAAGTGGTAATTGATGATGAAGATGTTCTGGAAGATCAACAGTTACAGTAAGTATGCAGCTTTCATTGTTCATCACTGAAGAGTAGGAACATTTGTGCACAAAATATCAACTTTTAAAATGCCAGGTCCCTGTGTTTTATATCATTCTTTAGAGGAGGTATAGTTATCTTTCAGACAACAATCAATGTATTTTAAGAAACATGAGAAATGACATTCATACCATTAGATTTGCCTTAATATTTCAGCTCACTGGTAATGGAAAGCATTTCTGAACTTCTGCAATACTGGCAAACTAGACTTTCAAAAGGATTTCCATGTAAAGGACAAGGACTTGGCAGCTCAGCACTAGCTTGTTCACATTGCGATCCAACTTAGTGTGTTAGTTATGCTCATATTTGGAATTGTCTGCCAAGGAATTTCCCACAATGCTTTTTTGCCATTAGCAAAATGCTGCAGCTAGATCGTGTCCAGTCAGCCCAGGATCAGATAACCACAACTGCTTCACGCTCCTCCCCCATGACATCACTAGAGCTGCATCTATCTGTGGCATCATAAGCCTTATGCCGTTACTAATCTTTATGCCCCTTAACTTCAGCCACCAAATATCACTAGGCTCTAACTCTGGCATCATTAGCACTGTATCAGCAGCCTTTTGGAGAGATGCCTGTCTATTTGAACAGTCAGCAAACAAAGAGCGGTGCAGCTGAGAAAAGCTGAGAAAGGAAGAAAGCAAGGTAAAGTGTACACTTTCAGCATGTAAGCACACTTCGGCGTCATCATTTTACAGTGTATAGAAATTGCTCCTTAATGCATTAAACCTCCAGTTGTATCAATGGGATTGTCTACCTCCTTACCACATCCCTTTATTTTTCAATTTCCTGGCAATGCTGCTCTAGATGGAGCAGCTCTGTTTCCAATAGTTGCAGATGAACCTATCCCTATAAATCACACTCTGCATTTTTTTAAACAATTTTATTAGTGGCCAGCCTAAGGATTTGTGCTTTCTCTGCCCTAATAGCAGACCTGGGCTTGATCCTGAGCATGGCTTATAGTTGCTTTGGCAAGATGTGAAGTGCAGCCCCCAAGGGATGCCCAGTGTCTCCGGAAAGTGTGTTCAGCATTTACTGCATTGTATCTGTGAAATGCAGGCAGAATTCTTTATACATGTAGCACCTAATACACAGGAGGTTACCCTGCCTATATCCAGCTCGGGGATGATGCCACACATGGTAGTTCTGGAGCTTGTCCATATTAACAACTAAAGCTAGACAATACTTTCTTCTGAGTCTGACATGTAGCATTGGGAAATCAGTGCGGGGTAGTCAGTAGTGGAGAGCAGCCTATATGTTATCACTGCAGGATGGGGGCTAGGTCTGTAAGCTGCACCAGGGGTTGGGGAGGGCAAATGAGGCTAAATGAAACTGTAAAACAAAATCCCTTTTTTTTTCTGTAAATGCTGAGTGGGGGGGGGGGTACTGGCTGGAAGATCTAAGCTGGAGACAATGCTGACTGAGTCCAGTTCCTGGTAAGGGGTATTGCTGGTTATGATCCTTGACTCAGAAGGTTAGCTGGTGGCTGTGAGCCATGGGTTTGGGTGGGGGTCACCACTGGGTATGAACACTGAGCTATGGCAGCTACAGTACTAGCATCAACCTCTTAACCGGGGTGTAATACTGGCTATAAACCCAGTGCTGGGGGGCAGTGGCTTTGAGCCATAAGCGGGGGGGGGGCAGTGCTGTTTGTGAGTCATGAGCTACGAGGCAGTGCTAGCTGTGAGTTATGAGCCAGAGAGAGTAGTGTTGACTGTGAACTTCGAGCTGACTTCAAACTGTGAACTGAAGGGGAGGTGCTGTGCCCACTGCAAGCCAAATCAGATGCAGAGTGTGGTGGAACATGAACTGAGTAAGCAATAATACCACAACTTGTTAATTTTGCTGGATAAAGATATGTGCAATAGCACAGTAAGGCACAAGGCCACAGGCTGAGGGCCTTTAGTCCATGGAAGTGCATTTATCCCAGCACAGTCAACACCATGTTCAGTCTTATTGTGCTTATAAAATGGATTTTTTAAAACAAAAAAGTTTTAAAATAAAAAAATTAAAAGAGGTACTTAGAAGTGTAAAGTAGTTCTCTATAGGTGTGCTCCCCCTAGTGGACACGACCATTCTCTGGCTGCTATAATAGTGTGAACCTTTTTTTTACATTTTTTATTTATTTTATTCATTAAGACATTGTTTTTCTTTTACCTGAAACACAGTACTCTGGGGTGCCATTAGAGGAATTCTGCTCTATGTATAACAAATTGCTTTGTATGTGATGCCTGTCTCATTCAGTAGTGAGATTTGGGAATAAAATTGTGGCTCAACAGTGCAACTTGCCATTGAATGTGGAAGGTGAAGTAAGGTTAATTTAACTCCCCCCCTCCAAAAAAAAAATGGTTTGGCTGTGTGGTTATCTGTGCAGGGAAGAGAGTGGTCTTTCATTTGAGCACTTTCATTTGTGCAAAAAATAAAATAATTTTGAGGTGTTACATAATGTCAAAAAGTAAAAGTAAAGGGGCAGATACCAAGTGAGTAGACAAGCAGGCCGGGGAGTGTTAACAGTGGTTAAAAAATTGCAATGTAAAAACTGAAAGAAAATATAGGTGAAATAAATAAAACTGGAGAATACATTTTTAAACTATGTTCCTGGGTGGGTATCATTCTTTTTACAGTACTGAGAAACAAGGGCTGCCATCTTAATATTGATTTTAAACTGGCACAAATATATGCATGGTAAGGTTGTAATGTTGGCACCAGGACTTTTTCTTGGCAATTGGTTGTTGTGACATTTGGGGGAAAAAAATTGCCTCAGCCAATTACAGAGCAGGAATTTTCCTACCCATTTTATAATCCATGATCTAGTACAGAGTTGGGGGAAGAGAAACTAATCAAGAATTGGGTAGAGTGTGTGAAAGGACAGAAAATGATCTGAGACCAGCAACTGAGTGGAGAGAAACAGATTCAAGATCTGTTACAAATTGGGGGGGTACTTCAATTTATCGAGACTAAAGTTTGGAAATGAGAGGGACCAGAACTGATTCTGGATCAGGTACTGCAGGGCAGCAATGGGAACTGATCCATGATCAGTTGTGGAGTGGTGTTGGGAAGGGGGAAACTGACCCCCAGCCCTAGATCAGTTATAAAGTGAGGTGAGACAGGAACTGAAGCCAGATAAGGTAGACAGTGGAGGTGTCATAACATACTGAAGGTTAGATATGGCATGGGGAGAAAAAGTAACTGAATCAGGGTCACAATGGGGAGGGACAGGAACAGATCCAGGATCTGGTGGGGACAGTAACTGATTACAGATCATATACAGTACCACCGGTTGGGCACTGACAATGGTTTTAGATAGAACAGAAGTCTGATCTGGTATTGCAGGTGTAGGGGTTGATCCTGCATCTGGTATCAGGGAGATAACTATGGAGATACATTTTTTTTATCTGATTCCAGTGGGGAGATGCAAGAGATTTTTCCATGATCAATTACCCAATGAAAAGAGTCATGGATAGGTCCATAATCAGATTCCCACTGGATAGATGCAGTGACTGATCCTAAATTATAGTAACGCCTCGCTATAGGGAACCCCACTATAGCGAAAACCCAGTTGTAATGAATGCCCTCGTGGCTCCTGATGTTAACTCCCATCTAGTGCCCATCTTGTAAATGCATCATCAGATTGGCAGTTCTTGAACAATAAACTGAGCCAACTGCCAACTTCGTACAATGAGGACAGCAAAAATAGAGGAATCAGCAACAGAAGGGCAAATACAACAAACACAGCAATTGGAAGTAATTACAGTAATCTATCATGCCATTAACTTACTGATGAGGACGAGCAAGTCCTGAACAAAGTTTTACCATTTGCCCCAACATCCATCAACAAGTTCAATTACCATCAGCTGTGTGAACAGGAACTGACAGCACTGTCTGCCAGCCTACCTGAACAGTTAAATGTTATAGTGAAAGTGAGTCAAAGGAGAGCAGAGAAGCAGGTGGGTGGCATGGTCCATAGTTACACTCCATAGTTTCACACACAGACTCTAAACAAAGTAAAATAACTAAAAGCAAACTAATTATAGTAACTAAAAGAATGTTTTAACAAATAGATCATGTGCCCTAAATTCCTATCAAGTCACAGATAGTACTGGTAGTATGGTATATAGTAAAAGTATTCAGTTTAAGCATCCCTCGCTGTAACGAACAGGGAACTATATCGAATGCAGTTAGTGGCTGCCAAACTATTCGTTATACTGAGGGGTTACTGTAGGTGAATAGGGTAGATCAACAGTGTGACCCAAAATCAAGTACAGGGAGGATGATCCTTTGACCTATAAAATCAAACTCAGAGTAGAAGATAAAGGGATGACCTTTCTGGGTCAGGTGGGGGTAGGACCAGATGATATGCACTTTGGTCCATATAAGGTCACAGTTTTCAGGTCAAGATTGTGATCTGGATTTTAAGACCTGATTTACTGGTAAAATAAGTAATATTCTATATCAGCTCTTTTCTATTTCTATCTAGAGCAAGCCTGTCATGTTATATAGATTGAAGTGGTTGTTTTTATTTAGTACTGCAGTTGCAGTATTTACCAAGATATCCATCCCATGTTATGGTGGTATTAGATTAATTTGTTTATGAACACAACACTGTTCAGCAACACAGAATATGCATATGAACATACGTAATGCCAGAAGAAAGAAGTCTAAATGGTCTGTCAAGTCTGTTCATTGTGGAACTTGTGCACTCATTAACTGCTGCTCTGCCATCCCCAGTTATCCTAACCTTCACCCACTCCCTTTCAAAAACTCAAACTTTTGTGATTGACCTCCCCCTCTAGTAGTGCATCCCATCCTGTCACCACTCTCTGTGAAGAACTACTTCCAGGTCTCCTTCTTGTACCTACCCCCTGGCAGCTTGTAGCTGTGCCCTCTGGTATCCTATTTTTTGCTATTGCTGAAAAGATCCCCAAGGTCAACCTTGTTTATACCTTTGAGATATTTGAAGGTCTTGATTATGTCCCCCCTCCCATGTTCAGGTTAACTAGTCTGTATTCATATGGGATGCCCTGTTGCCTTTGAATCATCTTTGTAGCCCTTCTCTGCACTGCCTCAAGCTAATTTATATCCTTCCTGAGGTAGGGGCTCCAGTACTGCACACAGTACTCCAGATGTAGCCGCACCATAAATCTGTACGGGGAAGAATGATCTCCTTCCTCCTGCTGGTGAACCCCCTCAAAATGCAACCTAGCACCCTGTCTGCCTCTACTGACACCTTTTTGCGTTGCATTGAAGGTTGCTTGTGATTGCTATCCCTAGATCCTTTGCCTCCTCCTAGACTGTGACCGTCATACCTCCACGTATGTACTTGTCTCTGGGGTTCTTGAAATCTATGTGCATTACCTTACACTTTTTTGCATTGAACCCCAGTTGCTAAATTCTAAAACCACCTCTCCAACCTTGCCAGATCCTCTCTCAGGTCTCTGATGCTTTTCTCTGTTTCCACCTTCACACAGAGTTTGCTGTTATCCACAAAGAGGCATATTTTGCCTTTGACGCTGTCCTCAGTGTCATTAATGAACACATTGACAGTACCAGACAAAGCACTGACACCTGCAGAACCCCAGTGGTGACTTCTCTAATCCCCAATTGCTCCCCCTACCATCATCTACTGAGTTCTCCATCCTAGTCAGTTTGCCACTGCTCAATTTCTCCCCTGCCCCATGTCTGCCAGTTTTTTGATAAATCTCTTATGGGGGATTAAGTCAAAGGCCTTACTGAAATCCAGGTATGGTATATGTACTGCTTGGCCACAGCCCTAGTGACCTAGTTGAAGAAGCTTATCAAATTTGTTTAGCAAGACCTCCCTACCACAAACCCGTGCTGCCTGCCATCCTGTCTCTCAAATGCCTCAAGGAATTTGACCAACCTTTCTTTTAGAATGGTTTCCATCAGCTTGCCAACAATTGATGTCATGCTGACTGGTATGTAATTCCTTGGCTCATCCCTTTGCCCACTCTTATGCTGGGTACCACATCATCTGTCCTCCACTTGTGCAGCATCACACCTGTGTCCAAAGAGCAGTTAAACAGGCCACTAGGGGTGCTACAAGAACTGTGGTTAGCTCTCAGCACCCTCGGGTGCATGCCACCTGACCCCGTGGGACTTATCCACCTTGCCCTTTGAGGACTCTGTCCACTGTAATTGCCTCCTCACTCATACTCACTGCCCTCCAACCCCTCTCTTCCTCTATGGAATTGGCCCATCCTTCTCCTTCATGAAGACTGAGCAAAAGTATTCATTCAATACTTATGCCTTTTCTCTGTTGTCCTTATTGTCCTTCACTATGCCTTTCTTTGTTGATCTTTTCTCTTGCATGTATCAAAAAGGTCTTGTGACCTTCCCTGACTCCCTCAGCTGTCTACAGTTCTGTTCCCACCTTGGCCTGGCTTGCAACCCTGCTAGTTGACTTTAACTTCTCCAAGTACTCAACTCTGTCTTCTTCCTTCTGGGCTTTCCTGCACTTTATGAATTAAGCCCTTTTTTTTATCTCACTACTTTACCCACTTTCTCTATAAACCACAGCAGCATCCTCATCCTACTTTCTTTCTCCTCTGTTTTAGGCAGGCTGCAGTGACAGCCTGGACTCCCTCCTAGATCAAATACCACCTTTCTTCCACTATGATTTCTGCCATTAGAACTGTGAGTTGCTCCTCCAGTATCACCCCCATGCATGAAAAATCTGCCTTCGTGGAGTCAAGAACACATGTTTTCATGTTCAGTACTTCTCATCTCAAATCTGTCTCAAACCACACAGAATGGTGATCACTTCCTCCCAGGGGCTCAGTGACTCTGATGCTTCTGATGTGATCACTATTTGTAAGCACTAGGTCTAGGATGGTCCGATCTCTTTTCAGCTGTTTCACTCCCAGGGTCAAAAACCCATACCGAACTGCATCTATGATTACTTAGCTCCTGCTGCTATTGGCCTGTGGGATACTCCAATCCACATGAGGCATGTTAAAGGACAAGTAAACACGCTTATTATACGCTTTTTTTTTTAAATACTCCATGGGCTTGTAAAGGACAGGCTGTTGTTTACATTTATACTGAAACTGCATTTATTAAAGTAGGAGAAATGCAGTTTCATGGCATTTGAACATTTTAAACACAGCCTCTGCTGATTCAAAAATCCTGCTCTGAGAATCCTAAAATTACTGTCTTGATGTCAATGAAGTAAGAGATGCCAGCTGTGTAGATGTATTCTTGCTCCACTAACTATATTCAAATGCGGATAACTTTAAATTGAAAAATGATAGATGGTACTTTGAGCATGAAGGATGTTTAGTACAAATATATCTACAAAATGAGAGGTGTTTTATTTATAGATACCTTTTAGTTTTTTTTTAATTAGCAAGAAAGCAGCAGAAAATTTAATTTTTGTCGCTTTGGCAACAAACAAATGCAAATAGCTTTAAAACAAAAAATGATAGTATGGTACTGTGAGCACAAAAGTTGTTCAGCACAAACATATCTACGAAATGAGTGGTGTTTCATTTATATATACCTTTTAGTTTTTTTATAATTAGTGAAAACCAGCAGAAAGTTTAATTTTCTTTTTCACTTTTTCAACAAACAAATGCAAATAAATTTAAAATAAAAAATGATAGCATGGTACTGTGAGCACAAACATTGTTCAGCACAAACATATCTACAAAATGAGTGGCATTTCATTTATAGATACCTTTTAGTTATTTTATAATTAGCAAAAACAGCAGAAAAAATAAATCAGTTTTCTTTTTCACTCTTTGCAACAAACAAATGCAAGTAGCTTTAAAACAAAATATGACAGCATGGTACTTTGAGCATAATAGTTGTGCAGCACAAAATATCTGCCAAATGAGTGGTGTTTCATTTATAGATACATTTTAGATTTTTTATAATCAGCAAAAAATGGCAGGAAAATCAATTTTCCCCTTTTTTTTGGAGGTATGGCATAAATGGAATATGCTACCTTCCTACTGGAAATACTGTTGATATTTTTTATTCTTGTGCCTTTCCCAATTAACGAAACTGTAATTTGCTTTTCAAATAGCTCCCACCTCCTGGCTTTTGAATGGGGGGGCAAAACTGTTGTATGCTTAATGGGCCAAATTTTGAACAGTATTTCCAAAAGGGAGGTAGCATATTCCATTTATGCCATACCTCCAAAAAAGTGAAAAACAAATTAAATTTCCTGCCATTTGTTGCTGATTATAAAAAATCTAAAAGGTATCTATAAATGAAACACCACTCATGTGGCAGATATTTTTGTACTGAACAACTTTTGTGCTCAAAGTACCATACTATCATATTTTGTTTTAAAGTTATTTGCATTTGTTTGTTGCAAAAAGTGAAAAAGAAAATGAAATGTTCTGCAGTTTTTGCTAATTATATAAAAAACTAAAAGGCTTCTATAAATGAAACACCACTCATGTGGCAGATATTTTTGTGCTGAACAACTTTTGTGCTCAAAGTACCATACTATCATATTTCGTTTTAAAGTTATTTGCATTTGTTTGTTGCAAAAAGTGAAAAAGAAAATGAAATGTTCTGCAGTTTTTGCTAATTATATAAAAAACTAAAAGGCATCTATAAATCAAACACTACTCATTTGGTAGACATTTTTGAGCTGAACAACTTTTGTGCTCACAGTACCATGCTATCATTTTTTTGTTTTGAAGTTATTTACATCTGTTTGTTGCCAAAAATGACAAAAAACTTAATTTTCTGCTGCCCTTTTTGTTAATTTAAAAAAAAAAAACTAAAAGATATCTATAAATGAAACACCTCTCACTGTGTAGATATTTTTGTGCTGAACAACTTTTGTGCTCAAAGTACAAGCTATCATTTTTCATTTTATGGTTATTCACATTTAAATACAGTTGGTGGAGCTAGAATACATCTACACAGCTGGCATCTCTCACTTCATTGACATTATCAAGGCAGTTGTTTCAAAATCTCAGAGCAGGATTTTTGAATCAGGAGAGGCTGTGTTTAAGATTTTCAAATGCATGAAACTGCATTTCTCCTATGTTAGTAAATGCAGTTTCAGTATAAATGTAAACAACTGCCTCTCCTTTATAAGCCTATGGAGTCACTAAAAAATGTGTAAAAAGCTTGTTTACTTTCACTATTACTATCTTCCCTGTCTCTGTAGCCTTCCTTAATTTATCCCCTCAATCCATGGTTTTGTCCTAACTCGGTGGCCAATATACTACCCCCACCCTTATTTTCCTCTTCATCCCTGACTATATCTGCACCCATAAAGTCTCTGCACTCCCTCTTTTTCACCCTGGTGACCGATAGCCCATCCTTAATGTAATTTGCTACACCCTCACCTTTTGTTCTGTCCTTCCTGTAGAGGGTGTCTAGTAACAAACCAATTACATCCATGGTTCAGGGTCTCCCAGATCTCTGTGACTGCCACCAGATCTGCTCAGACCTCTGTCATCATAGCCTAAAGGTTGTCCATCTTGTTTCCCTGACTCCTGGCATTCATGGATATCACCCTCCACAACTCATTTCCCTCCCCCTCCTCCCTTACCAGTTCTACCACTTCCCTCTGGCTGCCCCACTGAATTCACCCCCCCTTGCTCAACCTTCCCCCTCCTTTCCCTTCTCTCGTGTGCTTCTCATACTTATCATCATAGACCCCTAAATCCTTTTTGTTTAAAAAGTTGTCTGCTTGGAGGGAGGCCCTCCTGCCTCCTCCTATTGAGAACTCTGGGTACACCCTCTGGTAGTCTCCACTTTCAGTTTAAATTCAAACTTCCCATGATGTACTCCCCAATCCTGTGAGTTTTCCAGTTTTAATAATTGTTGTTCCCTATTTCCATCCCTATGTAGTCTCTTTATGTCCAATACATGAGAAATGGAAAGTCTTGGTATTAGAAGTGTGAAACTGTCTCCAGTGAACAGCAACTGGCATATCAGAATTAGAATTTTTAATTGTCCTCACATGCTTCTGGATTCATTTTTTGCAGGTCTTATGTTACGTCCTATGTATAGTGAGGGGCACTGACACCAAATGGCATATACTACAAAAGGTTTTCTGCAATTGATGAACTGTCTTATTTCATATTTTCTATTTTTTGTTGGACTAATAAACCCCTCATCTTGCTTCATAAGCTTACAAATGTTACATGCTCCACATTTAGATGAGCCCCAGGGTAATTTAAATAAATTTCCTGTCTACCAACATACAGAAGTTGCCAGTAGCAATTATCAACTTTTCCTAAGTGACTTTGAACTAATAAATCTTTAAGGCTGTGGCTATCTCATTCCCTTTACAATTTAACCTCCTATGATAATGACCCTACTAGTGCCCCTCTATTTTAAAAACATTCCTCCAGTTGCCCCTGACCTGTTATCCTTCCCTCTCCCTCCTGCACCCTCTCCCCTCTCCCCTCTATCATGCCCCTTACTTGGTCGCTGTCCAACCTGGTCCCCACTCCCTGCACCCTATCTTTAGTTTAGTTTCTTCAGTAGTGACAAGTTTTTCAAAGGTGGTTATAGCTGCAGAAGAGCAAAAATTAGAACAGAAGGTAGATTTGGTTTTTTTTTTTGCATTTTTTTGTTTTTATTGAGCTTTTTGTAAGAAAACCAGTGCACAAAAGCAGTAAAATGTGGGTGAGTCTATGATACAGAATTGGTCATATACAGATTAGTTTGCATTCCAACACAAGTTCAAGGGACACCCCACAAAACAGCTCCACATTGGGGGAAGTACCAATTAAAAAAACAAACAACATTTGAAGTAAAACAAAAATATGCAGCTCAGACATTGTCCCAAGGAAATATTCTAACTGGCCAGCTGTAATCGGGCCAGCTAGCATGTAGGCCAAATGACCCAATACGCAGGTCAAGCAACCCACATCTCCCCGTGGACATTATCTCCCAAAAATAACTTCCTTAAAACTTCAACTTTACAATAAAAGTTACATCTACAAACAGTTACCTTAAACCACCACCCTTATACTGTAACATAATCAGATTTTATAGAAAAGGATAAACAATAGGTGCAAAAATGTTCATGCCACATCCTTAAGCAAATACTAGGACAATAAGAAAACAAACCAAATAGTATGGCCCATATTTCAATAAGTATTTACCTCTGTACCTTAAACATTACCAAGGAAGCTACCCCAAATGGTAAGAAAAGGAAAAAAAAGCCTATGACTTGACCAACCCAATATCCAGAAGGACCATAAGTTCAAGTCCACAGTGGTCAGCCCCTTCAGTCCTCGGTTACATATCTTATTTATTTATTAAATTTTGGTGACCGGGTAGGCCCACTGAGCCCCGAAGGTCACTTTTTCAGGGGCAACCCAGGATAACAATACAAGTTATAAGAATGAAAAAGGACATAAGGAACATTTGAGGCATTGTGAGTTATATCATGAGGTGGTTACAGTAAAGAAAAATAGTGGATACAGGCATGGTTACAGGCATGGTAAAAGAAAAGCAGTGGATACAGGCATAGCTTACAGGCATGGTAAAAGAAAAGTAGTGGATGCAGGCATGGGTACAGGCATGGTTATCATCATGACATGTAAGCAATTGCTAGTACTTTGCATATAGTTTATTCAGGGGTTATACGTGGCCTCTGGTGAGCACTCTGTATAAGGCAGGTAGTAGGAAGGTTAAGCTAGGAGACGGGAGTTGGAGAGGAAGGGAGTACCTTAGGAGCTTTAAGTGCCATGACAGTGGCATGCGCTTGAGGTCATATCTAACAAATTAAGGGACTTCGCACAATATAAAAAGAAAACAGACGTTATGGGGACCTTCTTGTCCCCAGTTCCAACCTGTAAGAGAAGAAATAATCCCATCAAGTAAAAGCAGAAATAGGGAAAAACAATTTAGACACTACAGCATTTTTCAGTTGCCATAGTTCATTCAGTCCCCCTCATCTTGAGTGTGTACAATCTCCTGCTTGACCTCTGGGAAGATCTTCTCCACCTCCCCCAGAGACGCAAACATATAGACCTTATCCTGCCAGATTATTCTAAGGTGGGCTGGAAATAACAACTGATGCTGGACTTTCAGCAGGCATAGTCGGCTCCGCACTCCATCGAAGGCTTTCCAACTCTGCCGGGTACCGTAGGATAAATCAGGAAATATCAAGAGTTCGGTGCCCCCATATCATAGCCACCTTCTTCTCCTCACCACTGCCAGCACTCGGTCCCTGCTTCCTACTGCAGAGCATACAATAATCAGAGTGTGAGGCCCAGACATCACTGATAGACCTCTGTGTGGGGTGAGCCTGTAGGCCCTTTCAAGAGACAGCAGTGGTTGTTCCTCTCCAAAACCCAACAAGCCAGGTAATATTGTCTGCACAAATTCCAGTGGGTCGTCCCCTTCAGCTGCTTCAGAGAGCCTCAGAATACATAGGTTCCGAATGAGGACTTGGTTTTCCACCGTCTCTAATCTTTGCCTTAGCCACGTGGTATCTTTAATTAACTTGGTGGAAACGTCCATGGTTTTATTCAGATTAGTTTCCAGTTTCACAAATTTCTGGTCTGCCACAGCCACTTTAGTCTCCAGGGCCACCACTCTGGGTGTCAGTGAGTCAAACTTTTTATCCAGGTCCTGTACTGGTTGCACTAGCTGCATCAGTGTCGTATTGACTGTAGCAAGCGATACCTCTCCCATATCTCCATTACCAGCCATCCCTGCCGCACCATTCCTTGAAAACCCTGCATCTCTCTTGCTTCTCGGTGCAAAAAACTCAGCAGGTGCAGCTGTGTTGCCCTTTGTTTTCCCCACGGCTTGTCTCTGCAGGCTACTGATACTCAATAGGGGCAAGAAAACAAAAAGAGCACCAAGAAGGGAACTTTTATTTTAAATATAATGAAGTTTCTCAGGAGCTCTCTAAGAATGCTGCCTCTCACTGAGCTGCTCAACAGCACCCCCCCCTTAGAGTTTGATTTTAAAGTTTTTCTCTGCTTCGCAAACTCTGTAGTGAACTTTTGACACAGAAAAAGTCATCAACATCAGGAGAACATTAATTTCACTTCAGAATTTAATTCAGTCACACCAAACATTACAGGAATTTTGAAGTGTTTCTGGTATATCTTAGGCACTGATGTAGATATGGCAGGTATTACAGGAGATTGTCCTAAAGTAGTTTATAGAAAAGGGAAAGGTCTTAAAGATTTATTAGTTCACAGTCACTTAGGAAAAGTTGATAACTGTCAGGAAGGAGATTTATTTAAATTACTCTGAGGCACATTTAAATGTGGAGAATGTAATGTATGTAACCTTATGAAGCAAGACAAGGGGTTTATTAGCCCAACAAACAATAGGAAATCTGAAATAAGACAGTTCATCAATTGCAGAACACCTTTGCAGCATATGCCATTTGGTGTCAGTGCCCCTCACTATACATAGGATGTACCATAAGACCTGCAAAAGAATGAATCCAGGAGCATGTGAGGGCAATTAAAAATCCTAATTCTGATACAACAGTTGCTATTCAGTGGAGACAGTTTCACAATTCTAATACCAAGACTTTCCATTTCTCATGTATTGGACATATTAAGAAACTACACAGGGGTGGAAATAGGGAACAACAATTATTAAAACTGGAAAGCAGATTAATTTTTGAAATGGGAGCCCTTAACCCCGAGGGTCTGAATGATGACTGGGATGTCAAACATTTTTTATAAGCTGAGTAATATTAACTTAATCAAATAAGCAAATAGTTATTACTGTATTTTTATTTAAAAATAAATTATTGAAAGCAGTATTTTCTATGGTTATTTATGCCAACTTGAAATACAGTGATTTGTATAGATATACTATTGCAATCTTTGAACTTTATTTGACATCCTTATGTAACATGGGTTACAGCACCCCAGTTTGTTGCTTAGTTTAAAATTTGTATTGTATTTTAATGCACAGTTCACTTTAAGGGTATAAATTGATGTCTATTCTGTTCTTGAATGCATGGCCAGGATGGAAGTATTGGTGCTACTGCCACTTTAGATATGCACTTTAAATAAAATGAACCAACTGTGCTTGGCCACGCCCCACGAGGAAGAACCTGGAGTAGGTTTGAAGTGTTGGGGACTAGAGGATGTATGTGCACTCTAATTTGGACCCACAATAAATTTGTCACAGTTTTTGCTACTTTTTGACTGTTGGAAAGCTTTTTATGTTTGCTTGCATGCATGCGCAAGAAACATGTTGTGACAGCTTGCTGGAGTAGCAAGCTGTGGAGGTGAGGTCGTGTTGTTACCAATGCCCCCACTGCTTTTTGGGGCTTGTCTCTATGACACAAATGAATGAGCACACTGTCTACGACAGCAGCTCAGAAGTGTGCCACCAACCTGAAACAATTTCGCCACTGCAATGAGGGAGTGCCCCCTCATTGCAGGGCGTCCCTTGCCTGGTGTAACATTTCAATAAACATGGTGGCGGCTGTTGCCTTCCACCTCTCACAGTCCCCAACAAGCCAACTTTGGGGGTGCCCAATCCCCCTGTCAGCATGCCTCCTCCCCAGTTTGTTTGCCGATGGGGGGGCCCAATCCCCATCAGCATATGTGCCCCTTTGCTGTTTTTCTCTGCTGAAGGGGGTGTCCAATCCCCCTCAGCATCATCCCCCCCAAACACAGACACACTTGCTGATGGGTGGCCCAATCCCCATCAGCTTCAGTACCCTGTCCCCAATCTGCCGAGGGGGATGCCCAATCCCCCTCAGCATCACCCCCAGACCCACTTGCTGATGGGGTGCCCAATCCCCCTGTCGGCATGTTTAATCCCCCCATCGCATCAGCATTTTCCTGGCCCTGCCCCACCCCCATTGTGTGCCACACGGGGAGCCACCCCAGTGTGGCAAACATGATCCTCCTAATCATGGGACACACTGGGAGCCCACCCCAGTGCCCAATATTGTCCATACACCTGTAAAAAAAGAAAAAAGTCCTTGGTTTTCTGTTTTTTTTAATAACCTGAAGCAAAGAAAATGGTCCCTCGCTGTTGGGTCCCACTCCCAACCCACGCCCACCCTCTGCTCACCCCACCTCCCCACACACCCCCACCCCATACTTACCTCTGGAGCCCAGCACAATGATCTTCGGTGGAGCGAGAACATGTCTGAACTCTTCAAAGCCGACCACGAACTGAAGAAATGCCAGTAAGCTGTATAATGGCATAAATGGGGGGGGGGGGTTCAACTTAGGTGGATATCTCAGCCATTTTTGCAGCTTATGGACCCAAATTTTCAACATGGGGTTCTTGGGACCCCACCTCATGAATTCAGTCACTGTCATGTCATTATTTGGTCCCAAAATGTGATTTTGCAGTCACTGCGTGGAATCACCTTCTGGGACTGATTAATGAAATGACAGTGTCACTGTTTGTGAGATGGGCGCCCAAAAAACCTATGTTGCAAATTTGGTGAAAAAATTCCAAAAATGATTGTATTACAAGCGTGCATTGCGCAGTTCCCAAGCATGCTCATAACTTCGAGAATTTTTAATATTTTTACTCCAGATTTTGAACATTGTCATTTTTCTGCACCTCGTTATTAACAGTACAGCTGTCATTTGTGTTTTCGCACATCTGGCGCACAATGGTGCAGTCACTGTGTGAAATCAATGTTCGGGACAGATTAAAAAAATCACAGTGACAATGTTCATAAGGAGAGGTCCCAAAAAGCCCATGTTGCAAATTTGGTGAACAAATTCCAAAATAATTACTGCATTACCAGCATGCGTTGCGCAGTTTCTACGTATGCTTATAACTTCGCCAATTTTTTTATATTTTTACTCCAGATTTTCAACATTGTAATTTTGGCACATTGCCTTATGAACAGTATAGCTGTCATTTTTCCCATCCTGCCCGAAACATGTTTTTGCACCTGTGGCACACAATGGGCATGGTCGCTGTGCGAAATCAACGTTCGGGACAGATTAACAAAATCACAGTGCCACTGTTCAGGAACGGAGGTCCCAAAATGCCTATGTTGAAAATCTGGTGTAAAGAATCCCCCAAATAATTGCATCATGGGTGTGCGTTGCCCAGTTTCTATGCACACTCGTGACTTCACCAATTTTTTTATATTTTCACTCCAGATTTTCAACATTACCATTTTTTTTACACCTCCTCATGAACAGTACAGCTGTCATTTTTCACATCCTGCCTGAAATGTGTTTTCGCACCTTTGGCTTCACATGGCACAGTCGCTGTGTAAAATCACCTTCCGGCTAACAAACTCATAGTGTCACTGTTCATGCGGTGGGGTCACAAAAAGCCCATGTTGAAAACTTGGAGTGAAAATACCAAGAAATACCCAGGGCATTAGGGTTTCTGACCATAATGCCCTACCCTGTAGGGACTGACAGGCGTCAGAGGTATGACTTGGGATTGTCGACAGTAATGCTCACGCCATTCACCCACCCCCACCCTTCAGCCAGTGACAGGCATCGAGGTGTGCCTTGGACTCTTCAGCTCCAAAGTTCACCTCATTCTCCTATACTGCACCCATTTCAGCGTATTTCCTTATGGTTGAGGTTAGTGTAAAGCCTGAACACCCAGGCGGTGTCTGCAGGGTAGGGTGAGGTGAAATGGCATGAGCGTTATGGGCGATGACCCAAAGACACACCCCACTGCCTGTCCATCTCTTCAGGGTGGGGGTGGGGTTGTCGTCACGTCAATACTTCACTGCCATTCCTATTCTGCATCTGACTAACTCCTGCACTTCCTAAGCTAATGCCTGCAAGCAAACATTCGGTATTGACATATGCTTATTTTCTATGGAGAGCGCTTATTTTTCATTTGGTGCGCTAACTCTGTGTTTTTTGTAAGTAGCTCCTCACTGTTGCTCTGGATCTTTTGGTTTGCTTTGTAGGTCTACCCCTGTTAGGGTGTAGTGCCTCTGCTTCTTGCTCCTGTAGGTCTACTGCTGATAATGTGTAGTGAATCACTGTTTCTCTGCCCTTGTTGGTCTACCCAGATAGGGTGTAGTGTCACACTGTTTTTCTGGCTCTGTAGACCTACCCCAGATAGGGCGTAGTCCCTCTCTGCTTCCCTGACCTTGTCCACCTATAACAGATAGCGTGTATGTCTCCCTCCTAGCTTCTTCCTGTATACCTCTGCTTCCCTCTCCTGCCTTAGGTTGCTCTCTTTCCTACCTCCTAACCCTACCCTTGTAGTTCTGAGGCCTTACCTAGACTAACAGTATTTTCTGCTAACCTGCGGTCTGCTCTGCAGATGCCCCTGCAAACGCTGTTCTTCTGCTCTGTGTTCCTAATGCTCTGGGGGATCTTGCATGCTCTGAGGGGATCGCACACTCTGGGATTGCTTGGTCTACTCAGAAATAAACACTAATAACAAGTAGCCTATTTGCACATCCTGTGCTCCAAACACAAACACAGCCACTCCATGTTTTTAACAAATTCTTGCTCCCCATGCCTCCCCCTTCCCAGACAAACCCCAGAGAACTGCTAATTACAGCACTACAGCTAGAAATTGCTGCAAAGTACAGGTTACTTACACTACCATTGCAGAAAGCAGAGGTCATCACCCAGTCCTCTGCCACAATAGGTCCAAAAAATGAAATAGACTTGGGGTTGAAAATCCCAGTCTGAAAGTAGCCCTGTTTGCTGTTTATAAATCACATGCTCCAAACACTCACACACACAGCCACTTCCTGTTTTAAACTAATCCCTGTTCCCTTCCCCTTCTCTTCCCCAGACAGAAAACCCCCAGCAAACCATTAACACAGAAACAGATGTGTCATATATGTCTCATCAGTTTTAGAAACAGAAACATAGAATCTGATGGCAGATAAGGACCACCTGGCCCACCTAGTCAGACCATTTCCTTACCTACATAAGATCCAGATCCTAAATGATCTTCAGCTTACCTTCTCTTTCCTACCACTATGGTTACCTTCTGTCTATCTCATGCATTCTTGAATTCACCTATTGTTTTAGCCCCTACGACCTCCGCAGGGAGGCTGTTCCATGTGTAAGCCCCCTTCCCCGCATCTAGGGATATGATGGCGGTAAATGTCCTGGGGAGGGAGGCACTACATAACAAAAAGAGTACACATACCTGGTCAGCCTGGCTTACCAGTCCTGATGAAGTGGGGTGCTCTCGGACCTCCAGGTGCTGAGCTGGAACATTGGAGAGATGAAGATGAATGTCTTCACCTGCCTGACCTTTCCATCTTTGCCACAAAGGCGTTTGTAGACAGTCTTCATCAGGCAGGCATCTCAACATCTTCCTCTGGGTCCTCTGGATCCTCTGGCTGCATACCCTGGAAGCATACACTGGGAGCTGGCTGTGGAGGTAAACTTCTTGTTAGCAGCAACAGTTCCTCAAAAATAAATGAGGCAACACTCCAATCTGCAGAAAGCAGAGGATCCTATTTAATGAACAGTTAATAAACAGGAACAGTCACTCCATGGAGCAGGAAACACACAGGCAAAATTACTCTGGACTGGAGGGTCACATCATAAGCTTGGGTTCACTCTGGACCGAGAAGGTCACTTTCAAGCATATAGTCCGGGTGTCTACCTATTGTCTAGGCAGCCAAACAGTCCAAATACAGGCAGCTTAGTTCTTGGCCGAATTAGGCCCCTAATCTTAGACAGCAACTCTCTCTCTCTCTTTCTCTCTCTCTCTCTCTCTCTCTCGCTCCTCTTGGCACTTCTTCAGGTCAGAACCCCAGTCCTTTGGAGGGGCGACTGCCCAGCCCACAGCCACCCTCGAAACTGTCTCAGCTTGAGGTACTAAGCCCTATACACCACAGTCCCAAGATAGGGTAGCCTGGGACCAGTAAAGGGTCCAGAAAACTTGTCCCCAATACACCCCATCCCTAACTCTTTCTCTCCACTACAGTTCTCTCACATTCAGGTGCAGAAATAACAGCCACTTCCTGAGTCTGGCCCCAACGATGGAGCACTAGCACTGACGGCCACTGCCACATCCAGCCCTACAGTCCTGAGGTACACAATCACACTAAAGAAAAACACAACTGTAGTCTTAATGGCCAAGCGAGAAATCACTCCCATCCAGCCCACCCTCTACCTCTTCTCCCTGGTAATCTCCCCGATTAGCACCAAACGGCCCCCTTTTATTTAGTACCCCCAGGTGCTAAAAACTACTCACCAAATCAAGGGTCCAATCCTGTACCAAACATTAGGCGCCAAACACTATCCTGCCCTCAATAACCACTGGGGTGTAGTCCCTCTCTAACTATTTACATTGTACCCTCCAAATGGCTCCAGCTGGCATTAAACCACTCTCCCATGAGTCTTCCCAAAAAGGGGCATCTGCTTCTTTAAGATTTCCCCCTCCCAGTGGCCGCACATGCCCAGAAAGCGTGACCCACAAAACTATTTACATTTTATTTATTTAATTTTTATTTACTGTTTAACAGGCGGTCCTGAGTCTAGCCTGCTTCTTATCAGACCCGGGACCTGGAGCAGCCACTCCGTTACTTACCTCTTCTGCAGCCACACATGCACAGAGCGCGGACCACCAAAAACTATTTAAAACTATTTTTCCTTTTTTCCTCTCTTGCACCCTCCCTCCTGGACTCCCAAAAAGCTGCGACCAGAGGCACAGAATAAACAGACTTGGTGCACGGCCACTTGACAACCGAGCACCAGGAACAATGCAGCACAAAGCCGCAAATGAGAAGAGCAGCAGGTCTGAATCCCAGAATCCTCGACCATCTTGATGGGAAATGGAGCACTGCGGTTTTACAGGTAAGCCCAATTTGGGGGGGCTTCCACTCTCCTCCCTTAAATGCTCACCAACCTGGTGAGCCCACAAGTCACTAGGAATCCATCGTGGGTAAGCTGATGGAGACTATCCTGAAGGAGAGGCTGGTGGCCTTCCTGGAGGCCAAAGGGCTACAGGACAGCAGACAGCATGGCTTCATAAGTGATAGATCCTGCCAAACCAACCTGGTGGAGTTCTGTGACTGGGTAACTAGGCAATTGGATAGAGGCCATGCAGTGGATGTCCTGTACCTGGACTTCAGTAAGGCATTCAACTTGGTGCTGCATTGGAGGCTGGGAATTAAGTTAGAAGGCACAGGGGTGGGTGCAAAGCTGGTGAGATGGGTAGGGAACTGGCTTCAGGGAAGGCAACAGAGGGTGGTGGTGGGTGGGGAGCGCTCATCCCCAAGGGTAGTGATGAGTGGTGTTCTGCAGGGCTCGGTGTTGGGACCAGTGTTGTTTGGGGTATTCATTGCAGACATATCATTGGGCATCAAGAGCAAGACCAGTCTGTTTGCTGATGACACTAAGATGGGAGCAGTGGTGGACGACCTAGGAGAATGGCAGGGGTTACAGGATGATCTGGCAAAGCTGGAAGCCTGGTCGGACACCTGGCAACTGGGGTTCAATGCCAAGAAGTGCAAGGTGCTGCATTTTGGGGCAAAAAAACCCAAGGAGGAGTTACCAGCTGGGGGAGTGCAGCTAGCCGAGACAGAGGAGGAGAAGGATCTGGGGGTGCTCATTACGGGATCAAGGAACAACTCGGCACAATGTAGGAAGGCTGCTGCAAAGGCCAACAAAATGCTGGGTTGCATTGCAAGGGGTATATCCTCGAGGAGGGGGGAGGTGATTCTGCCACTGTATAGATCATTAGTTAGAACACACCTGGAGTACTGCGTGCAGTACTTGCTCCCATATCTGAAGATGGACATTACGTTACTAGAGGGGGAGCAACACAGGGTGACAAAGATGATCAAGGGGCTGGGGGACCTACCATACAAGAGGAGGCTGAGAGCGCTGAACATGTATTCGCTGGAGGAGAGGAGGGACGGGTAGATATGATTGAAACATTCAAGTACATGAAAGGAATAAAGACAGGTATGGAGGGGCTGTTCAAAGTAAGGAAGGGGAGGGACACCTGGGGCCATGATATGAGGCTGGAGGGAGGAAGGTTCAGGAGGGAGATGAGGAGACACTTTTTTACAGAGAGGGTGGTAGCTGAGTGGAATGCATTACTGGCAGAAGTGGTATCCAGTAGAACAGTGGACTGCTTCAAAAGGGGCTGGTACAGGACAGGGGAGGGTCAAGGGAGGGGAAGGGTGGGAGGGAGGGGCAGCTGCAGAATAAGGGGTGCTAGCTGCACATTTGAGCAGACTTGATAGACCACTAGGCCATTATCTGTTGGCAAATTTCATATGTTCGTATGTTCATAGGAAACTATGTACACTGCTCTTACATTATAATTACACTATATAATGCTAACATTATAAGCCTAACACTAACCCAGCTCACTAAACCATCCGGGACCATTTGTAAAACCTAACCTGGCTCACTACACAGCCTGGGACCTTTTCTTCTTTTACACCTGGCCACCTGCCGCTAATCTTACTAAACAGATTGTTTTCAGACTACAGAGCGGCATCCTAACTTCCCTTAATTCAACCCTTACCTTGAGCCCCACTATTGATGCCAGCTGCCTGCAGTGGACTACATGGACATTAAATCAAACCCACCCAACACAGATGCAGTACTTTAAACAGTAGGCAACACATACCAGTAACAGCACATCACTAAACATTTCTCACTCTCTAACGTCCTGTTTGAAATGACTGTAAAAGCATTTTAGGTAATCAAAATCTTGTACACACAGCAACATTTCGTTACTTCCCCAGAATAAAATGGTTCCCCATTTTAACCATAGCATATGTTTTAAACAATGCATACAAAATACAACATTAGAAAAGTGCCACGAGAACAATCAAAAGACATTACATTAACAGTGCATAAACAATTATTCAATTTTTTTTTCTTCCAATAAGGTACCATGTCCCCTATAAGCCCAGTGTCCATGAAACCATTCACAAGTCTCTGATGGGACTGCTTTTTAAATTCAAGTCCATGAGGCTCTGAATAACCAGGGGCAAACCACCCACGAGACCTGAGCCCTAGGTCAAACGGGGCATACCTAAGGTACAGTCTCTGTTCCCACAAAGTCCACTAATGCTCCCAGTGCTGGGAACCAGAAGCAATGGCACATGCAGCTCCACTGAAGAAAAGGCGTGAACAGTCCCAGTTCCATGCGCCATCTTGATTGCGCAATTAATAAGTTCTGCAGATGGGAGACTTCCACAGCTTGCCCAGCACCCCATTGTAAGTCCACTAAGGCAGAGGCACCCCAAAATCACATCCTGGATGAGCCCCCATGTTGTAAGCCCCCCTTCCCATGTCTAGGGGTATGATAATGGTAAATGTCCTGGGAAGGGGGCACTACACAACAAAAAGAGTCCATATACCTGATCGACCTGGCTTACCAGACCTGATGAAGTGGGGTGCCTCAGACCTATGGGTGCCGAGTTGGAACACTGGAGAACTGAAGATGAAGGTCTTCACCTGCCTGGCCATTCCATATTTGCCACAGAGGCCTTTGTAGACAGTCTTCACTGGGCAGACCTCTCAACGTCTTTCCCTGGGTCCTCTGGATCCTCTGGCTACACACCCTGGAAGCACACACTGGGAGCTGGCTGTGGAGGCAAACTTCTTGTTAGCAGCAACAGTTTCACCAAAATAAATGAGGCAACACACTCTGAACTGCAGAAAGCAGGGGATCCCATTTAATGAATAGTTAAACAGAAACAGTCACTCCATGGAGCAATAAAAACACAGACAAAATTAATGTGGACCAGAGGGTCACATCATAAGCTTGGGTTCACTCTGGACCGAGAAGGTCACTTTCAAGCATATAGTCCAGGTGTTTTCCTGTTGCCTAGGTAGCCAAACAGTCCAAATACAGGCAGCTTAGCTCTTGGCCGAATTAAGTCCCTAATCTTAAGCAGCAGCTCTCTCTCTCTCTCCTCTCTGGCACTTCATCAGGTCAGAACCCCAGTCCTTTGGAGGGACAGCTGCCCACCCCACAGCCGCCCTCAAAGCTGGCTCAGCTTGAGGTACTGAACCCTATACACCACAGTCCCAAGATAGGGTAGCCTGGGACCAGTAAAGGCTCTGGAACCCTGGTCCCCAATACACCCCATCCCCAACTCTTTCTCTTCACTACAGTCCTCTCTCATTCAAGCACAGAAATGACAGCCACTTCCTGAGTCCAGCCCAATGATGAGTCACTAGCACCGATGGCCATTGCCATGTCCAGCCCAACAGTCCCGAGGCACACAATCACACTAAAGAAAAACACAGCTGGGCCTTAATGGCTGAGTGAGCAATTACCCTCGACTAGCTCACTCTTGACCTCTTCTCCTTGGTAATCTCCCCGATCGGCACCAAACTTACCCCTTTTATTTAGTCCCCCCACATGCCAAAACTACCCACCAAATCAAGGGTCTAATCTTGGTACAAACATCAGGTGCCAAACACTATCCTGCGCTCAATGACCACTGGGAACTGTAATCCCCCTCCAGCTATTTACATTGTGCCCTCCAAACGGCACCAGCCAGCACCGAACCACTCTCCCATCTGTCTCCCCAAAAAGGGGCAGCCGCTCCTTTAAGATTCCCCCTCCTGGTGGCCACGCATGCCAAGAATGCATGGACCAGACACCTATTTACATTTTATTTGTTTAATTTTTATTTACTGTTTAACAGGTGGTCCTGAGTCCAGCCTGCTTCTTACTGGACCTGGCACCTGGATCAGCCACTCCACTACTTTCCTCCTTTGCGGCCACACATGCACACAGCCCGGACCACCAAAACTATTCAGAATTATTTTTCTTTTTTTTCCTGTCTTGCACCACCCCCTGGACTCCCTGAAAGCCATACCCGGAGGCACAGAATCAACAGATCTGATGCTTTGCCACCCGACAACCAAGCACACAAAGCCGCAAATGAGAGGAGCCACAGATCTGAATCCCACCCTGGACCCCTGACCATCCCGGTGGGGAATGGAGCACCATTGCTTTAGAGGTAAGCCCGATTTGGAGTGCTTACTCATGCATCCACCACCCTTTCTGTGAAAAAAATACTTCCTCATGTTACTCCTGAGTCTCCTCCCCTCTAGCCTCATATTGTGACCCCTTGTTCTTGCACTTCTCTTTTTCTGAAAGGTGCTGCCCTCCTGAACCCTGTTTATCCCCTTGAGGTACTTGAATGTCTCTATCATATCCCCCCTCTCCCGCCTTTCCCCCAGGGTATACATATTGAGGTCTTTCAGTCTTTCCTCATGTTTTCTGGTGCATTCCTTTCACCATTTTAATTGCCCTTCTCTGGACTGCTTTCATTTGTCTCTGTCCTTCCAGAAATGTGGTCTCCAGAACTGAACACAGTATTCCAGATGCATCACCACCTCCTGTTTTCTATTGGTGATGCATCTCCCTGTGCACCCCAGCATCCTTCTGGCCCTCCTCACTGCCTTCTCACATTGCTTGTCTATTTTCAGGTCATCCATTATAATTACCGACAGGTCTCTTTCCAGTTTTTTGTTGTTTGTATCCCCCCATCATCTTGTATTCCTCTCCAGGATTCCTGAGACTCAAGTGCATGACTTTGCACTTTTTGTATTGAATTTAAGCTGCCATACTCTTAACCACTTCTCCAACTTGCCTAGGTCTCTTATCATTCTTTCCACTCTGTATGGAGTGTCCAACCTATTGCAGATCTTGGTATCATCCGCAAAGAGGCTTCCCTTCCCTTGTAGCTCTTCCACAATTTTGCTAATGAAGACACTGAAGAGGACTGGCCCCAGTACTGAGCTTTGTGGCACCCCGCTGGTCACCCTCCTGTCTCGGGATTGAACTCTGTTAACAACCGCCATCTGTGTCAATGAAATTTTTGGTCAATGAATGATAAGGAGAGTCTCTTTAAGCTGAGTGGCAACCATAACACAAGGGGGCACAGTCTTAAGCTGGAGGGTGGGAGGTTTAGGAGGGAGGTCAGGAAGAAAAAATTACTCACCTTAGTAATGTTGTTTCTTCTAATGGAGTCTTGCTGTATTCTGACTATTGCAGTTTGGTCCTGCCTTTCAACTGCCCCAGAGAACAAAGAGTTAACTTTCCATGGCCAGCATGGAATGTTCAGTGCGAGCTCGGTTGAAGCCCCTGTCTGCTGTTGTTTAAACTCCAACCATCAGATCTTTTCGAGCAATACTCACTAGAAGTTCTGTGTGAAAACTGTAAAACTCACACTAGCCAACTGGCAACTAAATTTATAAAAAGGGTTTTTTGGTTTCAAAGCAAAGACTCAAGTCAGGAAACCCAAAAAACAACACACACACAAAGTAAAGGAGGGTGAAAAAGGGGCACCCCTAGGGTGCCAACACTGCTCCTGCCCACCCACATCCCAAAAACCAGGTTCTGAGAGGGGAGGTGGGGGGGAGAGGTCAGAATACAGCAAGACTCCATTAGAAGAAACAACATTACTAAGGTGAGTAATTTTTTCTTCAAACAACATGAAGTCTTGCTGTATTCTGACTACTGCAGACTACCAAGCAGTACCTCCACGGAGGAGGGACAGAACCTACTTTGGGAATAGGCTCTGAAGTACTGCTGTGCCAAACCGAGCATCACTCCTAGCCTGGATATCCAGAGAGTAATGCTTGGTGAATGTATGGACTGTTTTCCAGGTGGCTGTCTGACAAATTTCTAAGATAGGAATATTCCTGGCAGCAGCCAGGGAAGCAGCTGTACCTCTAGTAGAGTGAGCCCTCAGGCCTGAGGGTGGAGTTCTACCCAGTTTTTCATAGCATAATTATATACAAGAGACAATCCACCTGGCAATAGATCTCTTAGTGGCAGGTTTGCCCTTACCGACCTCTCCATATGTGAAGAACAACTGGAGGGACTCAAACCTGTGACCCTTGGTGCGCTCTATGTAGTAGCTGAGGCCTCTTTTAACATCCAAGCTGTGCAGCCTCCTCTCTCCAGAGGAGGAATGGTCAGTAAAGAAAACAAGGAGAGACATAGACTGGTTAAGGTGGAAATCTGAACCACCTTAGGCAAAAACTTCCTGTTAGTTCTTAGGACCACTTTATCTCTATGGAAAGAGATGAAATCAGGCTCCACTGACAGGGCTTGCAATTCACTGATACACCTGGCAGAGGTAATGGCTACCAAAAACACAGTTTTCCAAGTCAAGTACTTAAGCTCTGCAGAGGACAAAGGCTCAAAGAGTGGTTGCATAAGCTGAGCAATGCAAACATTAAGGTCCCAAGCAGGAGCAGGGTCCCTAAAGGGGGGGGATTGGTGTGCAGAAATCCCTTGAAGAACTTACAAAACACAGGATGGGCTGACAGAGGAGAGGGGCTTGCCTGCTGACAAGAAGGCAGAAACAGCTGCCAAATGCACTTTAAGTGTAGCTGGCCTAAGGCCTAAGCCATTAAGATGGACCATATAGTCCAGAACTGTAGGCAACCCAGCAGATTCTGGAGAAATATCCTTATTAGAGCACCAAATAGTGAACCTTTTCCATTTGAAGTTGTAAGTGTTTCTGGTGGAAGGCTTTCGAGAAGCCTTAAGGATATCCAGAACCCCTTGAGAAAGCTGCAGATCAGCAAACTCTAACTCTTCAAGAGCCATGCCTTGAGATTGAGAGACTTGAGGTTCGGGTACCAAATTCTCCCTTGAGAGGATGTCAACAGGTTGTAATTCCTGGGAAGAGAAGGGGAAGGTGGACTGCTAAGGACAGCAACAGGCGGTGCCAGGGCTGTCTGGCCCAGTCTGGAGCAATCAGAATCATTTTGCAAGGTTGTGACCTTGTCTTGATTTACACTTTGAACAGGAGAGGGAAGGGGGGAAAAGTATACAGAAATTTCCCTTCCCAATTCAGAATCAGAACATCCAGGGGAACTGAGCCCAAGACTGGGGGTCTGCAACAAAAGAGAGGAAGTTGGTGATTGTCTGGAGCTGCAAAAAGATCTATCTGTGGAGTGCCTCATCTTGAGAAAATCACTTTCAAAACTAGGGGATCTGGGGTCCATTCGTGATGGACCTGGGATATCCTACTGAGAGCATCTGCTAGGACATTGTCCTTCCCTGGGAGGTGAACTGCTATCAGAGAGGTTTGCAGGGAATAGGCCAGGGACCACAACTTCATTGTTTCTGTGCACAAGGCCGTAGACTGAGTGCCTCCTTGCTTGTTGATGTACCACATTGTGGTGGTATTGTCTGTTCTGATCTGGACCACCTTGTTCTGTACAGGTTTGGAAAAGGCTTGCAGTGCCAGACACACTGCTCTGAGTTCCAAGAGATTGATGTGAAGCAGAGATTCTTGAGGTGACCACAGCCCTTGGGTGGTAAGACCACCCAGGTGGGCACCCCAGCCCAGCAGGGAGGCATCTGTGGTGAGTATCACTGAAGGAGACTGAGTGACAAAAGGAACTCCTTGTCTCAAATTGTCCTGATCCTGCCACCATTGCAAAGCCTGGATCAGGGTTCGAGTCACTGGGACTAGTTTGGTAAGGGAATCCTTTCTTTGGGACCAGAAGACTCTTAAGTGGAACTGAATGTCCCTCATCTGAAATCTTGCTCCTTGGACCACTGCTGTAGAGGCCGCCATGTGGCCCAGAAGCTGCAGGAAATGCCTTGCTGGTCGAGACACCTGAAGGGTGAATGAAGAGGCCAGTTCCATAAGGGTCCTTGCCCTGTCCAGGGGAAGGAAGGCTCTTGCCCTTATTGTATCCAGCTCTGCCTCTATGAAGGTGAGGAGCTGTACTGGCTCGAGAACTGACTTTGGAAGGTTGAGGAGGAATCCTAAGGAAGTTAGCACTTGCTGAGTTATTTGCAGATGTGACTTGACTTGGTCTGGAGACTGACCCACTATGAGCCAGTCGTCCAAGTATGGAAAGATGGAGATCTTTTTTCTCCTTAGGAAAGCAACCACTACTGCCAGGCACTTTGTGAACACCCTTGGGGCTGATGTTAGGCCAAAGGGCATTGCTCTGAACTGATAGTGGCCTGAGGGCAACTCAACCTGAGGTACTTTCTGTGGAGCACCTGATGGAAATGTGAAAATAGGCATCTTTGAGGTCCAGAGAGGCTATCCAGTCCCCTGGCCTTAGAGAGGGCAGAATTATTCCCAGAGTCACCATTTTGAACTTTGGTTTTAAAAGGTGCTTGTTCAGATATCTTAGGTCCAGGATGGGCCACCATTCTCCTGTCTTTTTGGGGGTTAGAAAGTACCTGGAGTACAATTCTTTGCCCTTGTGTTGGATAGGAACCCTCTCTATGGCTCTGAGAGCCAGGAGAGAAGAAATCTCTGCCTCTAGGGCAAGGGTCTCTGATGGATTTGCAGGTGGAAAGGATCTGGTTCTCATCTTGGGAAATTTTTTGAAGCTGAGAACCAGTCCCTGGCTTACTACTTCCAGGACCCACTTGTCTGATGTCAGAGACTTCCAGTCCTGGACAAAGTTAGCCAGCCTGCCCCCTACAGGTATTGGAGAATTGGCCCGGGCAGACCCATCAGGGTGTCAGCTTGGCAGGGGCTTTAGGCTGAGGGGTGGAAGCAGACCTGCTCATTCCCCATCTGCCTCTCCCTCTGAAGAACCCCCTCTGAGCATAAGAAGAAGGAAGCCTGGGCTTGGTAAAAAGTCCTTTGAAAAGGCCTGCCCCTGCCCCTGGACTGCTGCCTTTGAGGAGTGGCTTGCCTTTCTTTGGCCTGAGCACTCCGGTGAGTGGTCCTGTACTAGTCCATCTTTTCATGTAGTTCTCTGTCTGCTCCCAAACAGAGAATTACCAATAACAGGAAATCCATGGCCTTAGCCTGGGTATCCTGTGATAGGCTAGTACATCTGAGCCAAGCCATCCTCTGAAGGGCCACAGATGTAGCCATGACTCTTGATGAAACATCACTGGAGTCCACAGCAGCATGAAATTGCACCTTGGATGCCTCAATCCCATCTGCAGCCACCTGCTCCAGCTCCTTGGCAAGCTGGTCAGGGGCCTGTTTAGCCAAACCAGCACAGTGTCCCCTCTGGACTTCTGGTATCTAGCTGTGTAGGCCATATAGTTAGCCTGCCTGAGTCCCAAAGAATGCTGCCATGTACTGCTTCTTTGCCATGGCATCAATCCTCCTGGAGTCCTTATCTAGGGGTGTGATGCCAAGGGAATATTTGCCTTATCACAGGCAGCAGCCTGCACTACCCCAACATGGCTGCATTGCTGAGAAAGGAACTCCATGTCTGAGCCTGAAAGGGTGTACCTCTTGTCCATTCGTCTGTCCACAGGAGGTATGGAGTTAGGAGTCTTAAGAATTTTGTTTGTCTGTTTCCCAAAAGATTTATGGAGGTGAACAGACAGTCTCCTGGACTCTGGGATGTCCATCATTTCAACAAAATCAGGCTCCTCCTGATCCTCCACTGCTTCTTCCATTAGAAGCTGGAGGGTTTCAGCCACTTTCTTGTAAAACATAAAGTGGGAAGGGGACTCAGAAAGCCTAGGAGGAGAAACACCTGAAGGTCTGTCTGGGGAGATGTCCGGGTCAATAGGCACATCCAGACTTTCATAATCACCATCATCATCCTCATATCTTCTTCCTCCTCCTCCTCTGGTTCATAAAATTCTTCTGAAGTGTAATCCGGAACTGGGGAACCGACCAAACGAGTCACTGCCAGATGGTGCGGTTCGGCGGAACCGAGTTAGCGGTGCACTATTCTTATCGCTTTGGCTATCTCATCAGCGGTTGGAGTATGAATTTCTGGATCCGAACCAGACAATTTATCTTTTCTCTTCCTTTTAACCGGAACTGACTCCTCAGAATCAGCTCTCCTTTTGCCCAAAGAAGTATTGCCCTGGTCAGAGGGCACTCCTTCTGGTTCGGTCGGAACCGAACCGGGCTGGCCATCCGGGTCAGTGGAGTTCTCGGCCTCCCTTTCCCTCAGTCTACCTACTCTCTTATCCAGGGTAGCTTTGGGAAAATTCTTACAAATTTGGCAGTCTGAATTGAGGTGGTCAAACCCCAGAAAATAAACACAGGTGGTGTGGGGATCAGCCTTAGCAAAGGCTTCCCCACACACACTGCAGTGTTGAAACCTAGTGGGCCCGTTTTGTTTCTTGGGTTTCTCAGACATGGCCAATCCTATCCAAAACTTACCCTTTTTTCGGCAATCCACCAGGCAAGACTCCCCTATCGGTTCCTGACCGTGTTACGGGTCTTGGAAAAAAACGTAATAAAATCTGTTTTTTTTAGAACCGATACGGACCGGTTAACACACTCTAAGTAAATTCACAAACTTTTTTAAACTAAACTGGTCGGTTCAGCTGAACCGATCCGAAAATTTACAAGTTCCACACAGAAACTAAATGTAAAACCTATCTAGTACTCATGGTACCACAGAGACTTAAACCGACAGATTCGGTAGCAGAAATTCGGTAGAAACTGAGCGAAAAACAACACTTTAACCAACTTTTTTTGAACTGAGCAAAGGAGAAATCTCCGGAGTGACTGTTCAGTGAGGCGGAGTAAAGAATCTGACGGTTGGAGTTTAAACAACAGCAGACAGGGGCTTCAACCGAGCTCGCGCTGAACATTCCATGCTGGCCATGGAAAGTTAACTCTTTGTTCTCCGGGGCAGTTGAAAGGCAGGACCTAACTGCAATAGTCAGAATACAGCAAGACTTCATGTTGTTTGAAACACTTCTTCACAAAGAGGATGGTGGACACTTGGAATGCACTGCCAGAAGAGGTCATCTTGTTGAAGATAGTGGGCAGCTTTAAGAGAGGCTGGGATAGGCATAGAGGGAAGGTAAGCATCATGGGTAGGGAGGATGGGAGGAGTGGTGAGGGAGGGCAAGGACATTAGCTCAAGCTGTGGACCCTGCAATACGAGCAGACTTGATAGACCAAATGCCCTTCCTCTGCTGGCTTTGTTGTACAGTATGTTCATATGAATTTTTTTTACGAGTGCCCTCTAGCACTCTCGTTGTGAAACCAATGCCTGCTGAAATGTTAAAACATTTCTTTCTATAACATATTTAATTCTTACGTAGTACAATACAGGGACCTACATTCCCACTTACCGCTTGCCATGTCACCACTGGCAAAGTCAAAAGCATTTAGCTAAGGATTTCTGCTTTTGGAGCGCCATGGGGGAGAAAGTGAAGTACTGAAGCTGTTCTTCACCACCTCTCGTGCCATGGCATCAAAAACTACTGAGAGAGGGACAAAAAAACTATTGGCTGACTACACCATGTTGAATCTTACACAGTCATGTGAGACTTTGAGCAGGGACAGCCTGGAAGCACTAAATGTTCATGTTTCTTTATTCAGCAGTCACATGACTGCCTCACCCTAGCACGGAGGAGGCTGTGTCTGATCAGTCCTAGTATACAGACACTCTCCTCTGGACAGTTAGATATGATTGTGTGTTCATGAGGAGGATGGGCAGTAGACCTGGAGTCATCAGAATGGTTGCAGCAGTGAAAGGGAGCAGAAATGTGTTCTGAGTCGGATGGCTATCACATGAACAAATCATAAAAGGGAGGGGGTCCTGGATGAAATTAATTAGTGTAGGCAGGGAAATAAATAAATATGTAACAAAAAAAAGACTTCAAACTGTGCAGAGATTATAGTGACATGCAGGCAGGTAGGAAATGCTCTCTCTAAACAGACTATTGAAATAAACAGAAGAAGAAATGCAGTATAAAGCAGGAGACAAAATGAAACTGAGAAACTGAAGGGCACAGTGCAGCAGATTTCCAGCTGTGGAAAGACTGAGTAGCAGGTAGACAATGTACTACTGAACAAAGACTGTTGAAATAATTAAACAGGAAAGAAATACAACATAAATAAAGCAGGAGAGAAATTGGAGAGCACAGTGCAGCAGACAGAAAATGTACAAAAATAGCAGTACAGCCAAGCAAGAGAGAATATAGAGGGCCAGCACGTGCCAAGAAATGCCCTGTTGAAGAAGAATAAGAGTGATTTAAGCAGCCTTCCTCATTTCTGGACATGCTGCCTGGCATCTGTTGGGCCACATTAAAAGTACTGCCCAATACTGATTCCGCACTTGACTTCTTTATCACTGAGTTTCTATCTACAGCTGATCTCCATGCCCCTCTTAAAACAGACAAGGGTCAAGGGCCAACATTCCAAATGGCTTTCTCCTGAGCTGAGAAAATGTTTAAAACTTAGGGACAAGGCATGGGAGCTCTTCAAGTCCTCTGGCCTAATGGCGGATTGGCTCAAGTATAGCGAGCTTAGGAATACTTGTAAAAAAAAAAAAAAAGAGATAAAAGGTTCCAAGAGATCCTATCTTGCTCAAATGCAAGATCAGAATCTGTGTGGCCCAAAAAGGTTCTGGGCTCAAGTTAACTCCTTACTTAAAGGCAGTTCTAAATGCACCGAACATGGAATACTTGTGGATGGGCAATCAGTTAGTGACCCTTTGGCTATAGCCAATGCTTTCAATAACTTCTTCACAGACCTAGAGAGATTCAAAACTCCATCCTTTGGTGCTGCCCTGCTCCATTCTATCCTTTTTGAACCAGTAGAAACATGGAAACATAGACTTTGACAGCAGATAAGGATCGCTTGGCCCAGCCAGTCTGCTCATTTCCCTACCTATTGGATAAGCAGCAGATCCTAGTTAACCAACAGCCTACTTCTTCCTAACCCATACCAGAATTGCCTTATAGCTGTCCCATGCATTCTTGAATTCCCCCATTGTTTTTGACCCCAAGACCTCCTCAGGAAGGCTGTTCCATGCACCCATGACCCTCTCCGTGAAAAAGTACTTCCTCACGTTGCCTCTGAGCCGTTCCCCCTCTATCTTCAAATTGTGCCCCCTTGTTCTTGCACATCTCTTTTTCTGAAATATGCTACCCTCTTGGACTTTGTTGATTCCCTTGAGGTGCTTGAAAGTTTCTATCATGTCCCTCTTCTCCTTCCTTTCCTTGAGGGTACACATATTAAGCTCCTTTAGTCTCTCTTCATATGGTTTCTGGTGCAGACCCTGCACTATTTCAGTTGCCCTCCTCTGGACAGCTTCCATCCTGTCTATGTCATTGTGGAGATGGGGTCTCCAGAACTGCACACAGTACTCCAGATGAGGTCTCACCAACTGTCTGTACAGAGGGATAACAACCTCCTGTTTTCTACTGGTGATACCTCTCCCTATGCATACCAGTATCCCCCAGCACTCCTTACTGCCTTCTCACATTGCTTGCCTACCTTTAGGTCATCTGATATGACTACCCCCAGGTCCCTTTCCATTTCTGTTGTTGTTAGTACCTCCCCCCCCCATTATGTACTCTTTTCCCCAGGTTTTTGTTTCCCAGGTGCATTACTTTGAACTTCTTTGCATTGAATCTAAGCTGCCATACTTCTGACCATTCCTCCAACCTTGCCAAGTTCCTTCTCATCCTTTCCACCCCTTCCCCTTGTGTATCAACCCTTTTGCAGATCTTTGTGTCGTCTGCAAAGAGGCATACTTTTCCTTCCAGTCCCTCTGCAATGTCACTTATAAAGACATTAAAGAGGACTGGTCCCAGTGCTGAACCTTGTGTTACACCACTAGTAACCCCCCTTTCTTCAGAGTGGACTCCGTTTACTAATACCTTCTGTGTCCTGTTGTCTAGACACTTTTTTACCCAGGCTACCACACTAGGACCCACTCCCAGGCTGGGAAGTTGTTTATTCATCTTTTGTGTTGGACTATGTCAAATGCCAGTGGTGCCTTCCTCTGAGTTTCACTTCCACTAGTTACTTAAAAGGAGGTTCTAGTTCTCTTAAAGAAGCTGAAAGTGGAAGGATTGGCAGGCTTTGATAAATTTGAATCCAAGCTTTTGAAAATTGCTGCTCCTGCTATACCTGCCACAGTTACCATGCTCATCAACAAATCTAATCCCATAACGCTGGAAGGCTGCCATAGTTGTTCCTGTACATAAAGTCGGTGTGGTAGAACCAATTAAGTACTATCAGCCAATCTTTTTACTCTGTTAGCTGGCTAAAGTGCAAGAATGTCTGGCTAAAGTGCAAGAATGTCTGGTCTATAACCAGATCCTTGACTACCTGGAGTAGAGAAACCTCCTTACTGTTAGGCAACATAGCTTCAGGCAGCATCATGGTAGTACCACTGCCCTCCTCAGCCTGTCCACTGATATTCTGGATGTCATGGATAAAGGTCTACTCACTGGTGCAGTCTTCATTGACCTAACTGAAGCCTTTGATCTGGTCAGTCAAAGCCTACTCCTACCAAAGCTACATAACCTTATTCTTGATGCCCTTTCGATCCACTGGTTCTCCCACTGTTTCACTGATAGATCCCAACTGGTGAGGTAGAACGGCCATCTCTCCATGAATAAACCTATCCTTTATGGTGTCCCACAATGTTCTATCTTAAGTCCCCTTCTATTTTTGTTATTTGTAGATGATTTGCCTGGGAACTGTAGGGATGCATGTATACTACTATATGCTGAAGACGCAGTGCTTTATTAGCATTCCAGAGACCCTAGCTGCCTCAATACCCAGGTTGAGTCTGATCTCCTTAAGTTTGAAAACTGATTCAAGGCTAATAAGCTGGTCCTTAATGCCAAAAAAACAAAAAAAAACAACGTCATGCTATTTGGGCCTATGGACTTGGGCCTGGTTAGGCAACACCTACTTACTCTCACTACCTCTTCAGGAACACCTATTGAAGTAGTTGAGTCCACTAACTATCTAGGGGTCCACCTGGATCAGGATCTTTCCTATAGATCACATATAGCCCATATTTCACTTACCCTCCACAAGAAAATTGGTCTGCTTTACCAACTTGGCAACTTTATTACAAAAGAATCAAGGCTCAGAATTGCCACTGGCATGCTACTCCCCCTCTCGCAATATGATGCCCCTGTCTTACAGTCCCTAAGGTATGAATGGCACCTCAGTAATTATGAATTCCTCCTCTGAGCCTGCAAGCAAGAAAAAACACAGACAGCCATAGGGAAATTAAAGATTCATGGTTTAAAACCAACCAATGACTCATTCACAACAAAGATGCTGTGTTATTCTATTGTAAAGTTTGCTAAGATTCTGGCTGGAGGAATATTTTCTCAGGAGGAAAACCAATCAATAAGCCAAAGGCTGATAATTTCAATAAGCATCACATTCCCAAAGATCACAAGTGAGTTGAATTATTAATAATCTTGATGCCCCTTTTCTCAAGTTGTCTTCTTAATAAATGTCTTGTTATTGTCATGGCTCTAACCCTTATTATATATTCTTTCACTGTGTTTAATAAGGTTTGCATCAGAGAAGCTTGATAGATGTTTTCCCTTTGATGAAATGCTGAAATCTGATCTGGCTGCAGCCCGGCTCCCTACAGCTTCATGTTAATGTCTCCTTTCTTTTTGGGGGGCAAAACGTAGTAGAACACACTTGACTCAGCTATCAGTTGAATTCCTTTTTTCTCTCTTTCTCCATAGAACTGCTCCCTGTTGAGCCTATCAAGCAGTCAGTTCTTCAAGGCACTGTCATCAACACACATTCTTAATCCATTAATGATTTATACAAAGCAGCATCTAAGACTATTCAGGATGCTTTTTTAAGGATTTGGAGATTTCTCCATGTAAAGTATTTTCCTTACAACTGGATGAGGGAACAGGTGTGGCCAGCAAAAGTACTTTAATGGCATATATCGGATTCATTAATGCAAAGGAAAATGTTCAGTCAACATTTTTAGGTGTGACTGAGCTTGCAAAATGTAAATCAGAGGTAGTATGCAATGTTGGGGAGGATACGATCCTTAAAAAAAATCTAGGAGATAAAGAGCTGATAGGACTTGTAACTGATGGGGCCTCTATAATGACAGGATGCAAAAAATGTGTAACCACTCTTGCCAAACTTGATCATTCATATTTAATATCCATTCATTGTCTTGTACACAGACTTGCCTTAGCATTGGAGAAAGCAGCTAGCCAACAGGCAGTATATGGAAATTACGTACCTACCGTAATTCTTGATCTTCTTGGACAAGTCTCCACCACTCATTCACACTAATGGGATCTGCACTGGAGGAACTAGGACCCAGCGGAAGCAAACTTTTTTGCTAGAGGGTCAGCGCCGGAGATGGAGCCTCGAGGAGCAGCACTGCAAGCCTCCGCTCGTGCGTTAATGACTATCTCGGCATCAACCTTCCAACCGCCTCAGTACCTTTTTTTCTGAGGAGGTGCAGCGTAACTAACCTACAAGGATAGCCTAGCAAAAACCGGACATAAGATAGTCCGGATGACCCGTATAAGAAGGGTCAATGAAGAAGTCTTCACAGCCTAAAGATTGAGGGAGTGAAGACCAATAACAAGGGTGAGCTCGGGGGATGGTGGGTGGGCGTGTGAATGAGTGGTGGAGACTCGTCCAAGAAGATCAAGAATTATGGTAGGTACGTAATTTCCATATCTTCCTGGACATGAAGTCTCCACCACTTATTCACACTAATGGGAGAGTACCGAGCTAATAATCCCCCGAGAGGGTGACAGGAGAGACCAAGAGCTCACAATTTTAGGACAGAAGTCCATTAAGGATGGTCCTTCCAAATGAAAGATGTCATCTGGCATGGACATCCAGGGCATAGTGTTTGATGAAAGTATGCACTGAGCTCCAGGTGGCCGCATTTCAAATATCTGCAATGGGCACGTTGCAGATTTCCGCTAGGGATGCCGCGACCGCTCTAGTAGAGTGAGCGTACACTCTGCCCTCCAGCTTAACCTGCACCATGGAATAACAGTGGGGAAGGCATGCCACCAGCCATGCTGAAATACATCTGATAGTGACAGGTTGACCCAGCTGGGTCTCGCTGAAGGAAACAAACAGTTGTTGAGCTTTGCGAAAATCTTTTGTTCTATCTAGATAAAAACGCAAAGCTCTTTTGACGTCCAAGGAATGAAGAGAATGCACACCTTCATTTTGGAAGTTCGCAAAGTAAGTAGGAAGGACCAAAGGTTGGTTTAGATGGAATTCTGAAACAACCTTAGGGAGAAACTTAGGATGGGACTTAAGAACTACTTTGTCTTTATGAAACACAATATACGGAGGGTCTGTGACCAAGGCATGTATCTCAGAGACCCTGCGGGCCGAGGTAATGGCCACCAGGAAGGTAGTTTTCCAAGTGAGAAATTTCAGCCCACAGGTAGCTAGAGGCTTGAAAGGTTTTTGAGTAAGCATGTCTAGCACAAGATTAATGTCCTAGGCTATGACTGGACGTCTGATAGGAGGTCTGGTATGTAGAATTCCCTTAAGAAACCTCTTAACTACAGGTAACTGAGCCAGTGACAAGGAAAGTACTGGCTCATGATAAGCTGAAATGGCACAAAGGTGAACTTTGACAGTAGAATATTGCAGACCTGAATTTGAAAGGTCCAAAAGGTACTCTAGAACTGTATCTGACAGGCAGGAAAAGGTATTCAAAGAGGATTTTGCACACCAGAGCAAAAAACGCTTCCATTTGGCTGTGTAAGTTTTCCTAGTAGCTGGCTTGTGCGCAGTTAGAAGAATATCTGAAACTCTGTGAGAGACATTGAACTTGTTCACTTCTATCTCTTCAGGAGCCAAGCATGAAGGTGAAGCGACCTCGGATTGGGATGGACCACAGGCCCCTGAGTCAGAAGGTTCATCTGAAGGGGAAGCGGTTTCGGAGGGGTTTCCGACATACTGTTGAGTAATGGAAACCATATCTGTCGAGGCCAGAAGGGAGCAATGAGGATCATTTTGTCCCCCTGGGACTCGAACTTGAGAAGTACTCTCTGAATTAGAGGAAGAGGCGGGAAGGCGTATAGAAAGCATTTTGTCCACTGCAGCCTGAACGCATCCTGACAGAAAATGCCAGGCCCTGGATTTCTGGAGCAGAACAGAGGCAGTTTTGTGTTGAGTGGGGATGCAAAAAGGTCCAGGTCTGGAGCTCCCCACTCTGCGAATAGTGACTGAACTATGGCTGAGTCAGGAGACCATTTGTGAGGATCTGTCTCTGTTCTGCTGAGACAGTCTGCCAGTTTGTTCTGTACCCCCGGCAGGTAGACCGCATGAATTAGAGCCTTGTGCTCCAAGCACCATTCCCACACCCTCATCGCTTCCCTGCATAAGGGGTAAAAGTGAGCACCGCCCTACTTGTTGATGTAATACATCATTGCTTTGTTGTCCATTTGAAGGAGAATGTTCTTGTGACAGAGAATGTCCTTCAAAACCCGGACTGCATAAAGGATGGCTCTCATTTCTAAGACATTTATGTGAAGCCGGGACTCATGCTGAGTCCATGTACCTTGAGTGTGGAGAGTCTGACAGTGAGCTCCCCACCCCATCAGGGACGCATCCGTGGTAATGGAAATCTGATGATCCAGAGGAGCAAAGGGATACCCTTCCAGGCTACCAGGTGAGTGATCTCTTCAGAGGTTCTGTCACCTTGATGAGAAAGGACTGAGGGTGAGTGGTCGGGGACCACTGAGTACTGAGCATCCAATGAGAGGTTCTCATATGAAGGCGTTCTAGGGGTACAGTGAACACCAAGGATACCATGTGACCTAGCATCCGTTGCATCAAAATAGCTGAAACTGAGCTGTTCTCTGCGATGTATCGGGCCATCTGCAGGATATCACTCCTTCTGTCCTCTGGAAGAAATGCTTTCACACAGGAGGTATCCAGAAGAGTTCCTATGAAAAGGATCCTCTGGGAGGGCTGTAGCTGTGATTTTTTGAGGTTTAGCAGGACTCCCATGGACATGAGAAAGTGTGAGGCTGTGGCTACAGCGTCTAGAGTTCCCTGCCTGGAAGGACTTGCTAGAAGCCAGTCATCCAGACATGGGAACGCTTGTATTCTGATTTTTCTGAGATGCGCTGCGAGAATTGCACAACACTTTGTAAAAACTCGCTCCACTGAGGATAGCCCAAAGGGCAGGACTCTGAACTGATAATGCTGTCCCAAAGCCACGAACCTTAGGTATTTGTGATGCTTTGGGTGAATGGGAATATGACAGTAAGCATCCTGCATGTCCAGGGAGGCTAACCAGTCGTGTTGATGAAGCAAAGGTAACAGGGTTCCTAGCGATATCATTTTGAATTTCTCTTTGGGAAGAAATTTGTTTAATTTTCTGAGGTCCAAAATGGGGTGCATGCCCCTGGTTTTCTTTGGAACCAGAAAATAATGGGAGTAGAAGCCTGTGTTCCATTGATCCAGCGGAACTACTTCCACTGCCCTGTTGTTCAGAAGGCCTTGTATCTCAGAGGTGAGAAGTTCTGACTGAAGTACTGACAGCCTGGGGTGTCATTTGGGGGGATGATCTGGAGGAGTCTCTAAAAGATTGAGGGAATACCCCCTGCGGATTATCCGGAGGACCCATTTGTCCGATGTTATGGACTTCCACCGATTGTAGAATTGAGTCAGACGTCCTCCCACCGCTGAGGTAGAGTCCCCCTCAGGCAGCTGAGGTGGGACTTGGGCCAACAACTCAGAAGGCGGCACTGGGCACTTTGGGTCCTTGCGCCTTCTGTTGCATTTTCTTTTGAGGCTGAGGGGCTTGGTTTTTATTAAAACCTCCCCTGCCTTTGCCCTGAAAGGACTGATGGTTATGAAACTGATGTTTGTTAACACCCCCTTGAGAGGGAGCGGGAGGAGGTTGAGCCAATTTAATGGCTGACCTAGTCTTTTGTGTGGCCTCTACAGCCTGTTCTACTTGAGGGCAGAAGAGATACACACCATTGAAGGGCAACGCCATGACCTGTTGCTGGGCATCATTCGTAAAACCTGAAGTACACAGCCAGGAATGACGGCGGGTACAAATGCCCGCTGCCGCTGCTCGGGAGGCAGTATCAAAGGCATCCATAGCTGCTTTAACCTGCTGGTTGTTGGACTTGATACCCCTCGTTATGTTTGAAGAAGCTCTGAACTAGTGTCTGACTCTGGAAGAGCTTCAACCATCTGTTTGAGCGAATGCCAAAGAATATACTCAAATTGAGAGAAATAGCCCAGGTAGCTGGCAATACGCATACCTAGGGTGGAAGCAGCAAAGACTCTCTTACCTAAAGTATCTATCTTATGAGATTCTTTGTTTTATAGGTCACGCTGTAGTAGTCTGAGGAAGGACAACCTTATCATTCTCTGCCAAGACTACAATAGGATCCGCAAAGGCTTGGGATGCCAAAATGGGTCAATCCTTGGGAGCAGCATATTTCCTATCTATGGACTTAGCCACAGAAGGAATGAGAGCAGGATTACGCCATACCATTTGAGAAAGCGTCTCAAAGGAGGGTTGTACCGGGGGAGTTAAATGCATAGGGATGTCCGGAACATGAAGGTAGTGGAGTCTCAAAAGTTTCCCAGGATCGATGTCCATAGTCTGGAGAGAAAGAGTGGAATTTAAATTTTTCAGCAGAGACTTAAATGACAGGTCTTCAACCACAGGCTCTGCAGCAGGATCAGAACCTGCTCCTTCCACATCATCACCCAGTCTAAGATCTGGGTCAGGCTCAACATCATCTCCTGACAGTCCAGGAGGGACTGTATGGACTGGAAAGGAATGAAAATCAGCAGGAAAAGAGGAAGAAAAAAATTCAGAGAGAAAGGCCCTGAGGATTGGCAGGCAAAGAGCCAGGCCTTGGCACCGAGGAACACGGCACCGAAAAGCCGCATGGCACCGAGGACGGCGCTGAAAGGCTACATGACACCGAGAAAACTACACTGTACTGCAGATGGTGCCAAAAACCCACACGGCACCGCAGACAGCGCCGATAGGCTGCATGGCACCGAGTGACCCACCGGCGGTGCCGAAATCAACCCAGGACCCGGAAAACCAGGATTTGAGGGAAAAAGAGGAAGAATATCAGGAGATCGAGGCATCAGTGTGGCCCCCTGTGCTGCAGCCATGTGAGGGGGAGAAACACCGAAGCACAGAGTCGACAGCACTGAAGAAGGTGCCGCGTGACTAGGGAGGCCCAATCGCCCTGCTTGATCACCCAAAGAGCCGGAGAGCCCCGGGGTGACCGGGCCAGGCAACTGGACCAACCTCCAAGGCCATTGCTCCATCAGAGTGGCCCACTGATGAAACTGCTCATCGGAAGCCCTACCAGAAGGCGGGGAAGGACTCCGATGTCGAAGAGATCGGCGACCAGAACCAGAAACCAGCGACTCAGAAAGAGGAGACCGGCAACTGGTCCCAATGACCGACCGTCGATGCGCAGACATATCAGAGGGCGGCCTTGAGTGATGCCTTCTCTTTCTCGTCCTACGGGCCGAAGAAGAGCTCGAGGCCGAACGGTGCCGAGAATGCGACCATTTTCATTTATGCTTCCAGGGTGACCGCCCCTCCCCTCGGGCATTGGACCGACCATTGTCAGACCCCTCTTCCGGAGAAGATGGTGGACTTGACCCAGCCTGGCTGACTGAACAGCTTTCATACGAAGTCTCCCTACCGTCACCTGACCTGTCTATGGTCGACTCCATCAATGTAGGCTGAGACTTCTTTCTTAAGAATAAAGTAATATAGCAGTACTTTATTTGAAAAAATGTTATAAAATAATAAACTGAAAACTAAGCTGCTAGTTTGATTTAACTCGAGAAGCGGCGTCGTCATCACTGAAGGCCTACTCGGCGGAGGGAAGAAAGGAACCTGACAGTTGGAGGTCGATGCCGAGATAGTCATTACACGCACGAGTGGAGGCTCGTGGTGCTGCTCCTTGTGGCTCCATCTCTGGCGCTGACCCTCTAGCAAAAATGTTTGCTCCTGCTGGGTCCTAGTGCCTCCGGCGCAGATCCCATTAGTGTGAATGAATGGTGGAGACTTTATGTCTAGGAAGATTTGGTCAATTTTATGTCGACGGTAAATCAGCTTGGAAAACTGATGAAGTACATGCCCAGATTCTGTTGATTACTTGATTACAGCAAAGAAATACACCTGGAACATGCTACAAAACGTAAACACATTTTCTTCACTAGATGGCTTTCATTTTCTGATTCTGATCAGGCATTACACAAGCCTGCATTGTGTCACTTATTTCTGCTGTGATATAGATGAAAGAGGATTACTATCAGAGAAATCTGGTTACGGGGATGCCTTAAAAAACAGAGACTTTCAAATTTGTTGCTACTACTGTAATTTCTTCCAGGCTGATACTGTAGGTCTTCTTGTAATTCTTTCTAAACTTTTCCAGAAATGTTTTGTCATCTTCTCTGAGTCAAGGCAGCAGCTGGTCAGCACCACTGATGCACTCCAGGCACTTCCTGAAAATCCTGGACCACATTTAAAAGTCTTTCTAAGTGAAAGCCAACTGATCCACCAGAGGAGTGAAAATCATCTTTAGAACAAAAATACACTACAGGATACATGGTATCAAAGAGAACATTTCCAGAATACACAGGCAACATTTGGGCTGCTTGAAAGTTACTTTCCAGAAGGGACATTTTTGGACAACTGGAAGGTATTAGATCCACACGATACACCTGAGGATGGGAATATTGATAGCTATGGTGAACTGGAGATTGAGAGCCTTATTGGCCATTATGGTGTCCTTAAAGAAGGTGTACCAGATAACAAGATCATGCTAGTGTAACCCCCCTGTTACCCGGGGTTACTAGAATCCCAATAAGACCTAGTGGTAGGCAGGGAAGGCAGCTTGTGAAACTCCAGTTAAATGGATTTCACACTGTCTCACTCTGTTCTCAGTCTCAGCTGAGACTGAGGGATGACATCACCATAGAACTCTCGCAACTGCATGAGCCACACTGGAATGCTGCAGTTGGAAGTTAGGATAGAATGTTGGGGATTTTGAACAGAGTCTGTGTGCAGTCTTGGTGAGAGACAGCAGTACAGCAGTCTGTGTGCAGGCTCTCAGAGCTTTAAGCTCTGTTTTAGAGCTACTGTTAAGAAGGTGTGTGTTTCCACCATAAGAGGAACACAGAAACCACTGATTGTCGAAGTGGTGGAGACCGCTGTTACTGGTCCAAGTGCTCCATCCCTGAGGGGATGGGGGGGGAAGGTTTGCCTGTCTTCCCCGGGCAACCCTCCTGGTTCTGGCTAAGGGAAGAAGCTGCCTATTTCAAGTTGTGCTGCGGCACCAGAAACTCTGAGAGAGAAATTCCTGTGGAGGAATTGCCTGTGGGGCACCTGCAACCAAAGGGTGAGTTTGCTCTGACAGAGGGCCAATGTTTTTCACCTGAACTATTGAAACGTGGGGATTGGACTACTTAATCTGTAGGAGGTCTAGTGTAATAGACATTGCCGGTTAACTCAAGTAGGTTCAAGTCCAGCACAAAGAGTAAAGTAAAGTGGGGATTGGACTGCTTAATCAGTGGGGGGCCTAGAGCAATGGGCTATGCCAATTAAAAGTATGTCCAAGTCCAGCAAAGGGAAAGCAAGACAAGTAGAGGAAATGTAACATACATTTAGCCTTAATCTACATTGCCAATCTTTACAGTATGAGGTGTTTACTGTCCAGAGAAATGTCCGGGTATGAATTGTGGAAGCGAGAGGTGGGAGACCCCCCATCAGTAGTAACCAAATTCACCTCTACGGATTTGCCCTGTGGCACCTTTACTTTCTCTCAGGTACTTGGCCAGTGCCTGAGGAAAGTACCCAGATGTGGGATTAAAAGGAAAATTCCCTGATAGAGCTGAGGTGCTCTTAGGTGGTTTAGAGTCACCAGTAAATGTTTCCATGACATATGGAAGGTGTCGAGTGGCGGCAAGGAGCGAGCCAGGAAAACCAGAACAGTGTACAAGTTCGGGCTGTGTACCCAAAAGCAGCATGCAAGTCGGGCTGTGTGCCCAGTGGGTTCAGAGCCTGAGGGCTGAAGTGTTGAAGAAGTGTTCTTGATTCTTTTAATCTGCATTACCAGGAGTGTAGCCCAGTGGGGGTCCATCTATGCTTTGTTTGTTCTGCTTGGATGTGAATAAAGCCACACTTTAGAATCCCATTTCTGGTATTGGACATTACAGTTATTGCTTCCTGTGTTCAGAGTTACTTGGGTGCCCCTGTGCAGAGTAGCCAAACCTAGCCTTTGTACTGAGTAACCTATTCCTCCCCGAACCCAGTCCCCACCTGGTACTGCTGTCAGATTTAAACAGCATACCACCTGTCGTTGCAAAATGATGGGGGTGGGGGTTACACTAGTTAACTCACATTCAACCACGATTGAATGGTCTTTAATATGTAGACTCTTCTCCGCACACAAAGAGTGCAACACTAAAGAATTCATTGTCAAAGTGGAGGTCCCAAACAAGGATTCTTGGCTTAACATGTCAGTATGCAATATTTTTTGTCAACCCCATCAACATCTGTAGAATGTGAATGCAGTTTTAGTGCATACGAGAACATTAAGACTGCAGAGAGGAACGTGCTAAAGTATGGAATGTAAACAATCGCATGACTCTTCTGGTTGAGGCACCTGATAATATTGAAAAGTTTGATTTTGAAACTGCTTTTGAAATCTGGGTTTCCAAAAAGGACAGGTGTGGTTTCCTTCAAACTGTCAAGAATACTGCCATATCTCCAAGTTCTCAAAATCTAAGAAAAATAGATTAGTCTTCCTCATCTTCGTCCCATTGTTTCTTGTTGATCCAATTTGTGTTTTTGCTGTTGGTTACCTTTTTTGCAATATGTAATGTCCAGGGATTTTCAATGTTTAACGGTTCCCTTTTTTCCCCAGTGATGCCCTCCTGAATACTAGTACATCACTTTTCATGTTCATGGTCATTATATTCTAACAGCCCCAGAGAGAACACAAGTCAATTATATTATGTTGGTTGGCTGACCCATTTTTCATGTCATATGGCTCATGACTGACCTAACTGTCTTACATACAGCCCTTCCTTTCTCAAATATTTTTCCTGCTTAAAAGCAGTGCAGTAATGCTGTTTTGCTTTATAGAAATTGTTTTAGCTTCCTTGCATGCCTTGTGTCATACCGGCTTATCTGACTGTACTGCAGGCATTTTTTTTTCAGATATAAAATTAACTATTTGCAGTTTATATTAAACTTGGAAATTACTTCTTAACTGTTCTTATTAGAACTGTTATGAACAAATGTTTTTATAAGCTACTGCATGAGTAGTGCTCAGCTGCCAGTAACCACTTTTCATGACAAAGTATGGCAAGCCGTTAGGGACATAATTCAGAATCTCTGGCTGTATAGTAAAACACATACACTATATAGTGAAATACATATATCATATAGTGAAATATATACATTATATAGTGAAATGTATACACAATGTAGTGAACCACATACACTAGCTACTGAAATATATACATCATATAGTGAAATATATATACTGTATACTGAAATGCATATATCATATAGTGAAACACATACATTATATAGTGAAATGCATACATTATATAGTGAAATGCATATACTGATCTACTGAAAATCCACATACACTATATACTGAAACAAATGTACTATGTACTGAAATATATGCACTACCTATTGAGATACATATGCTACAGATTGAAAAATCCACATAAACTATCTACTGAAACAAATACTCTATACATTGTAACACAAATACTATATATTGAAAAATCTGCATACACTATATGCTGAAACAAACACACTACAAATTGAAATACATACACTATCTATTGAAATACATATGCTACACATTGAAAAATTCACACACTTTTTACTGAAACAAATACACTATATATGGAAACATTTACACTTTATATTGAAATACATACACTATCTATTGAAATAAATACACTACGCATTGAAAAATCTGCATACACTATCTACTGAAACAAATACACTATATATTAAAACACTTACCCTATCTATTGAAACATTTTGCATACTCTACATACTGAAGGAAATATATTACATATTGAAATACATACACAGTATATTTAAAAAATCCACATACACTATATACTGAAACAAACAAAACTATATACTGAAATGGACTAAATTCTGAAATTACCCCTCCCCCTTGAATGGCCTGCCTCTGCACTCATTTCCTGTTGCATTCAGGGAGATGCTGGCATGATGAGAGGGTGTCTAAAGCTGCAGCGCAGAAGATAAACAAAACAGGGCTATCTCTTATTCTACTTCTTTATGGGGTTTTCCTTCTTGTTTTGCTTGCACATCTTTAATCAAATGTCAGAACACTGTGATGTGACAAGAAACTTTTAGAACTAATTTAAAATGTTGTAGTTTATTCTTTTAAATAAGTGCTGCCCTCATTTACTGTTAAAACACATTTGTATGGGAAGCTAATACTTAGGATATTCCTAACATATCACTCTCATACCATATAAACATAGGGAACTGCAATGCATGCATTTTTCTAAGTTAAAGTTTTGATCAGATTGATGTGTAATTAATTACAGTGTTAGTCCACCAACTTATCTGAGCTGAATGCTTGGGAAGCACTGCAGGAACTGTGAAAGTGTAAGCCAAATGCTTTCCTAGTTTGTACTCTACTGAGTTAGTTTTGGTTTTTATTTGAATATGTTGTTTAATAAAGGTTCTTGGTTAGGAAAATATATATATATATTTTTTGCAGCAATCACTCAGGGTCCAATTCTCGTTAGGAGCTCAGCTGGCATATGCGTAATTTGCACATTTCTGTTCTGAATAACTTCATTATGATGCCTCACTGATGGCACTCACAGCTCCTAACCTCCCCATTACATATCTGTGGAGCACTGCAAGGTGGACAGAGCTTTGCCAGGCACTTGGTCTCCACTAATAAACCTGCCCTGGTCTAGCCACATAGTGCATAGTTATGCTGGTTATACGGTATGACTGTATTATTGAGTCTAAGATTCCAAAACTGTGTTTTATTTCTTTTTCCATGGAGATGTTTATCTCCTAGGTCACCCACTGACCCCCTTCTGCACAGACCTCTCCATCCCCATCACCCAAAATCATCAGGACTTACCTGCTCTGAGATCTCCCGTGGCATCTCCACCACCCCCGTGGTGGGGCCAGGAGGGAGAGGGCCATTCACAAGGAGACACATATTCAGACAGGAGCAGAGCCTGGTTTGTAGTACAAAGCCTGTGGCAGGTTGGTGGATTATTCTGCCATTGGAGGTTTTCAACCTTTGGTTTATCTCCTGCGCAGTCAAGCATGCAATGATGCCAATCCAATTAAAGGCAAGTACTGCTTTGTACCTGCCTGAGCCCTGCCCACTATGCCACTCTGATGCCCTCTCAGCCTTCCTCACCTAGGTGGCTGTTAAAGAGCGGTGTGGTCAGACTCCCCCTCCCTGGAAGGAGAGCAGTCCCCAAGATGCTCAATCATCTCTCTCCTGCCAACTAACCCCTGTTTGACCCAGGTTCTCCCTCAAAAATGGGCAACTGGCATGGGAGGCAGTACAACTACCACCAAGCCACTAAGCCAGCCCACCAGACTGTATTTTTATAAGTAAATAAAAACAGCACTCGGATAAAAGAAGAAATTGTATTTTAGCTACAGTTGTTATAAATGTTTTAAGATACATCACAATGTTTTGAAATTGGATAAAAGTTTCCCAAGGAAAATAACCTAAAAAAATACATAAAGATACAGAATAAGTTAATCCATTTTTCTTTACTTTCTGCATCTTAAGAGGCACTGGCAGGGGATTTTTAGTCAATTAGGGCCCCATTTTCAGAAGGTTAGTGGAGTGCTAAACATCTAAGCACCGTGCCATGTGGGAGAACAGCATAGTTGAACAGGTACCATATATTTGGCAGCCCCCGATGCTAACCTGATCATGTTCATATGTACTACTACAGCCTTGCAATTGAGGGATACCCTCCTGCATACAGAGCACAGTGCTATATAAAAGGTTTTGAAAGTGCTTAAAAACTGAAATTGCAATGACTGTTTACTGCTTCCAAAAATCCTGTCCTCATTTGATCTCACAGTGGTGCATAACGTCACCCTACCCCTGGTCACCATTCTGATGCTCCCAAGTAGTATATCAAAATAATCTTTGGCAGCTAAAGGTTCCACACCCCTAATCACAGTTTAAATGGCTCCAGTTATTATATTACAATGATCCTTGGTATCTAGTGCCCCCCCAAATTGCCATTCAGATGACCCAATTATTATATTAATATGGGTATAGAATTAATTAATTTATTTACTTACTTATTTAAAAGTTTCACCAGGAAAGGCATACTAAGCTGAGAGCTCATTTCCAGATGCATTCTGGGGGAGGAGAACTTGTACAAGCAGGGCTTAGGTAGCACCAGAGTTCAAAATACATAACATACATGGTGGAAGACTATTGACAGAGCAGAGTAGAGTGGCACACAGTCGCAAATTACATTGGGAATAATACGTGCAAGACGTGAGAACTTGAGTGACAAGCAAACAATCGACAATGCATATATAGTGCAGTCAGGAGCCACAAACATATGCTGGCAATCAAATACAGAGCAGTTTAAATCAATACTAGTTGTTAACATTTGTGTATAATGCCTAAAGTGGGAGCATAAGTTCTTAAATTACAGCTGTACCTAAATTGGAAACAAGTCATAGGAGAGCAGGAGGGAAAATTAGAAGCAAGTGCAGGAAAGAGAGGCGAGACATCTGAAGTGGTTTGAAAGGATCCAGGGAAGGGAGACTGGTGAATGGCTGGGGTGAGGGAGTTCCAGATTTTAGGGAAGTGGTGGCTGAATGCGGCTTTGCTGATGGTCATGGAGACCGAAGGGACTGCTAGGGTTTGAACATTTGAGCTTCTGAGGGTATGGCCGTGGGGGGGGGGTGAGAGATAGGAGGATAGGGAAACAAACCAGAATTTGCCCACAAAGCTGGCACAGTGGGCATGGTGTCTGTCCACAAGAGAAGAAAAGGAGAGAGATTTATACATAGAACAGTGATGAGTCCTAGGAGGACAGTTGAGAGTGTAATGGCAGAAATAGTTAAAGATTGTGTCCAGTCTGGCAAGGGTAGTGACTGGGGCTGCACTGCAGACCACATCACCATAGTCAAAGATTGGGAGGATCATTCTCTGGATAATAGCATGGTGTGCTGGAGGTGGGATTAAGTCACAGTTCCTGTAAAGTGCACCAAATTGGTATGTAGCTTTTTGACTTCCATAGCAGCCACTTGTTCAGAAAAGTTTAGGTGCTGGTCTAGTCAGATACCAAGATACCTAATGGTGGCAACATCCTCCTCAGGAGAACCATTCAGGGTATGAAAAGTAGGAAGTGGAGCGAGCCTAGAGAGTCTGTGCCTTATGCCAATGGACATGGAGACAGTCTTCTTGACATTGAGGAAAAGCTGATTTGTGCACAGCCAGGGCTGAACTTGATCAAAGTCTAGCTGGAGTCTGTGTGCCTGCTGTGAAAAGGACTGTGTCATCCATGTACATGTGAATGGATGTAGACAAGCATATGGAGGGTAGATCATTAAGGAAAATGGAGAAAATTAGAGGGCCTAACACAGATCCTTTTGGGACCTGTCATTGAGGCACAGGTCAGGAAGCATAGAAAAACCAGGAGCAGTTGTAGAATTCACCCAAAATTATTTATTTAGACTAGCAGTAACATAAAATAAACTTGTTCAATATAACTATTTACAAAGGCAAAAAAACACAAGATCCATCTGAGTTTTTCTTCAGTCTATATCCCTTTTTCTTCTAAATCTCTTTTGCAATTGCAGCTTAGTTCTTATAAGTCCTTTCAACCCCTATCCTTAACAAGCATCCTGTTTTTGTAAATATCAGGCAGGAGCTGCTAGAACACATTGTGCCTGAGCTGAGGCCCCATCTCCACAGTTTTTCTGCAAAAGGCTTAAAAATTTGCACTCAAGGCAATCTCTAGTTTCCAACAGCTTTTTGCAGTCATCTCAAATTATAATTATATACATTTCAACAGTAATGTTATACATTTTCCAAACAAAAGTGATCCCAGTATCAGTTTCTTTTCCACATAATGATTTGCATATGATTTTATACTAGCAGCTATGCAAGGGAGATTTAGAGGAAAAAGGGACAGAGATTGAAGAAAAACTCAGAAGGATCTTTTGTTTTTTTTTGCCTTTGTAAATAGTTATACTGAACAAGTTTATTTTATGTTACTGCTAGTGTAAATAAATAATTTTTGGTGAATTCTACAACTGCTCCTGGTTTTCCTACACTTCATGACCTATGCCTTGACTACAGAACCCCAGTGGGTACATGCAGGGAGGAGAGAGGGGGTCACCAAGTTTGACTGCCTAGGACCTACCCATGCAGTAGGAGTGGAACAGCCAACGGCTGAGTTGGAGAGGCCTGCAGCCTGGAGTTTGGCTAATAATGAGGGTAGGAGACAGTGTTGAATGCTTTGGCTAGATTGACGAAGATAGTAGAGGTGAACAGGCTGTGATCCATACCATTGTGGATGAATTTGGTGAGCCTAAGCAGGGAGATGGTGGTGGAGTGGTTCTTGTGGAAGTCAGACTTGTAGTGGTTGAAGAAGAAAGAGGAGTCCAGAAAGGGAAAGAGCTGTGACAAGACAATTTGTTCCTATATTTTGGAGGGAGGAGAGAAATGGGTTGGTAGCTGTTACTAGCAGATGGGTTACCACCATTTGGAAGAGGAGTAACAGTGGCAGTCTTCCAGTCAGCAGGGTTGGAGGAGCAGCAGAAAGAGAGGTTAGGGAGGTCAGTCAATGTGGAGGAGATTGCAGAGAGAGATGGAGGAGCTTGCTATCCAGGCCATCTGGGCTCCTACACTTGGAAGGGTTAAGGGTGGGAAGGGTGTCGGCAATGGAGGATGGAGTTACTGGAGAGAAGAAAAATAGGGAGAAGGAAGGAGATGACTGTCATGCAGGTTGGCAGGGATGACAGGGAGGTGAGGAAGGGGAGAGGGAGGAGAGAATAGAGGAGGTGCAAGTGATAAAAAAAGGAATTAAACCTCTATGATGATGACGGAGGGGTTGGAGATAGGGGTGTCACCCACTTTGAGGACAGGCAAAGGGGATTGAGCGGCAAGGGAGAAAAGATTGTGGCAACCTTCCAAAATTTAGACAGGTGACCAATGTTGGCACTGAAGGTGGATGTAAAATACTCACCTTTGGCAAGCTTTATTGCCCTGGTACAGGTGTTGCAGAGGTGATGATACCTCTGGAGGCCATGGGGATGGGTTACGTTTATTTTCTGACCAGGCCAAATCATGCACTTTCAAGCAAGCTGAGTTCGGTCATGATCTAGGGGAGGTGGGGCACCTTTTCTCATGTCCTGCGCTGGGAGGGGGGCATGGCAGTCCCATATTTCGAGGAATTTCATTTTGAAATATGTTAGCATAGAGTCAGTGGAGGAGAACAATGAGATAGGGGACCAATCAGAGTGGCTTAGGTCACGGTGCAAGGGGGTGAGGTCCAGGGATTTGAAGGAAAATATAAGCAGTGTTTTGGTGGGGGTGAGGGGGCTTTAGCTGAAAGAGAGGCAGCAGAGGGTCATGATTATGGTGTCAAATCAGAAGAGATGGAGGTCATGAGTGGAATGCCACAGGGATCCATCCTGAGTCTTGTCCTCTTCAATATGCTCATCAACAACATTTGAGAATGAACCTGGGACTGTGTCTCTTTGAAGATGACACCAAGCTCATGGGAGGGTAGATAGTGATGGGGAAGTAGGAAACTGCAGAGTGACATGCAAAGAGTAGAGAGGTGGCCTAAGATTTGGCAGTTGAAATTCAATGCCAAAAAGTGCAAGATGATTCACTTAGGGAACAGGAACCCCAGGACAGAGTACTGGATAGGAGGGTTAGAGCTGAGCACTACAGTTGAGGAAAGGGACCTAGGAACCATCATTAGTGACTCCCTTAAACAATCAGGCTAGCACAGTGAGGCATCTAGTAAGGCAAATAGGATGCTAGGATGTACCAGAAGGGGTTCTGATAGTAGAAGAAAAGAGGTTTACTGCCACTTTATAGATCATTGGTGAGGTTACGCCTGGTGTACTGTGCAGAGTTCTGAAGACCTCACCTCAGGAAAGATAAGGACAGGCTAAAGACCGTGTAACAAAGGGAGATCAGGATGATTCAGAGCTGACAGGACAGATCTTATGAGGATCTGCTCAAGGCACTGAACATGTCTTCACTGGAGACCAGACAAGAAAGGAGTGACATGATAGAGACCTTCAAGTTCCTGTAAGGCATAAACAAGGTGAACGGAGAAGAACTACTTAGCATGAGTAATAGTTCAAGGACATGGGGGTACAAGTAGAAACTGATGGGAGGAAGGTTCAAGAGGGATATTGGAAAGTTTTATTTTCCAGAAATGGTGGTGGAAATGTGGAATAGTCTGCCAACCGAGATGGCAGGCACCAAAACCATAAATGGTTTCAAGCATGGCTGTGACAAAGTGAAGGATATAATGGTTACTCAGGCTGATAGTAATAGATAGTAGTAGGGAGGGAAACAGGAGTGGATAGTGAAGGCTAGTACCCTGTATGGACAGTAGGTCCCGAGATTTAATAGGGAACTAGGGGCAGACTGGCTGTACCATTGTTTTTTTTTCTGCCATCATTGTCTATTTTTCTGTGTTTCTGTTTTTCCATGATCCCCGACATCTAGTAGCCCCATCCTTAGTCATAAATCTGTGCCCCTCTCAAAGCCATCCAACCAGGCCCCTCTGCCCACTGCCCATTAGCTCCCCATTTATCTAAAATTGCAGCCACCTCCCTGTGACTGTGATTGGTACAGCCTCTCAGCTTATTACCTTGGCTGGCCACTGTCTGAGTGAAAGAGAGTGAGTGCGCATCTGTTGTGGAACATCTGTTTCTATAGTATCTGTTTCTATAGTAGGTGTGTACTCACTCCCTGTCACTCAGAAACTGGCCAGCCGAGGTTAGAGGGCTGGGCCTGTCTCTGTCGCAGTGGGAGGGACTGCAGCTGGGGTAATTTATGGGCCACCATGGGGAGAGGGGTGAAAGGACCTTAATGGGTGGAATTGGAAGGGGGCTCAGACTTGCAATCAGGGTGAACTAGATGCCATGGATCCTCTTAATATACTAATCAGGAGCATCTGAATGGTGATTGGGGGGTGGGGAAATACTAGATGCCAGGTATCATTTTACTAATTGGGGTCATCCGAATGTGACTGGAGGGAACTACTAGATGTCAGGGATTATTTTATTATAATATCAGGGGCATCTGAATGGCAATCAGGAGGTGGGGGCTGGCACTGCTCTGTACAAATTCCTCCATGCAGTCATGCACAGAGTCATTGTGCGGAGATGTTAGTTAGCCCATATGGGCTGGCAAATGTCCCATTAGCACCTTTCCTGCCCTATGGATGAAGCATGCTGAGAGTTGAAAATGACTCATGGGGTAAAGGTGCTATTCTATTTGGGACATGCTGTCTCCCTTTGCTCCTCTAAATCCCTGTCCTACTGGAGGCTGTGATAGTACCTAGTCATGTCACAGTTGGCTATCCAGTGGGAACCAGTGATCACTGTACAGTGTGGTTCAACATTAAGATGAGTGCGTGCAGAGGCAAGCCACAAAAAGACGAGGGTCCTGGGTATTAGTAGGTTGGATTTTAAAGAAATGGAAGACTGCTTCAGAAGCAGCCTAGCATGGAAGGATAGTCAGAGAGGGGTAGAGGAACAGTGGAGAAAATTAAGTAAAGGCATAGGGAAGGCAACCAGCATCTGCATGAAGGAAATGAGCAAAAGCAGGAGGAAAAAAGGATCATTGTGGTACTGTAGGGAAGTGGCCATGAAGATGTCTGAAGCACATCCCCCAACTGGTCTGGATAAGCAACTCCTACGTTATTTTGGAGGAGCGGGATAGCCCCACAATGGCACCCACAGCCGAGACCAAGGAGAATGGGCTGGTGCTGCATCTTGGATCCTCCAGGATGCAGCACCAAGGAAGGGGGAAAGAGAACCCCAGAGAAGGAAGAAACTTCTCCTGGTGGGGGACTCAGTTGTCCGAGGAGTGAAGTTAGGGGAACCTTGCAGGAAGGACAGGGAGGTAAAGTGCATTTCAGAAAGCACTGCATGGCGGGGTGAGAAGCGGATCAATAGAATCACAAGGGTAATGGCAAGGAGGGAGGAACTGGATGTTATCATCCACCTGGGGATGAGAGACCTGGCAGGAGACAAAGTGGAAGTATCTAGAATCCAAAAGGATTTCAGAAAGTTGGAGGGAGCCTGAAGCAAGTAGAACACTCCGTCTCCTTCTCGGAGGTGCTACCTGTCCATGGTAGGGGAGAGGATAGGGCACTCCACATCCAGAAATTCAACTCCTAGTTGAAGGAATGGTATGGAAGGGAGGGTTATGGCTTCATGGGGGACTGGGGCCCCACCTGGACGAATGTGAGCCTGTATAAAGATAATGGCCTGCATCCATCAGGGAAGGGGACCCATGTAAGAAGTTTTAATGCTTCAATAACAAGCATTTTAACTGGCCGGGGGCTGGGTCAGGAAGGTCAGGTGGCTTAATATCACCCCCCGGGCACATGCAGAAAAACGAGTTGAAGTCTGGGACATTGGGAGCGGAAGCAGTGAATTCTAGGCCACACGAGAAAGAAAGCTGGGGAGGGGGGACGAAGCAGAGGATGGGAGGGGAAAGAAGGAGAGCAGCATCATGGGAAGGAGGGGGATAGGATACAGAACATGGAAGGCATGGTAACAAATGCCTGCAGCCTGAGAAACAAAATCCCAGACATGGAGGCATTGATGGTAGAGGTAGACCTGGACATCGTAGGAAGGGAAGGGAACATTGTTTAACCAGGAGTAGCACACTAAGTCAAAACTTGTTTCCAGGTGTGACCTGGGAGCACAAGGAAGTTAAGTGACTTACTCAGGATCATACAGTATGCAGCTGTGGGATTCAAACCCAGGTCTCCAGTTCTGCAGCTCAGAGCCTTAACCCACTGTACCATACTGCCTTCAATAACAATAACTGAGACATGGTACACTGTTAATCATGGGACATTGATATACCGGGTTATGCTCTGTTCAGGAGGGATGGGGTAAAAAAGGAGGGAGTGTGGTCCTGTACGTCATAGAGGGTATAAAGTTGACAGAGGTGCAAGGTAGACAGGGGGAGGCTGAGGCACTGTGGGTCACCCTTGAACCTGGCAAAGGCTCAGCAATATGCACAGGGATGATCTACAGGCCTTCGGCACAGGGGGAAGAAGTGGACAGGGAGCTTGTGGATGGAATACACAATATGGCAACAAAAGGTGAAGTCCTGCTGCTGGGGGATTTCAGTTTGCCAGACGTAGATTGGTCCACCCAGGCAGCTGCTTCAGCCAGAAGCAGAAGCTCCTGGATTCCCTACAGGGGCAGGTCTCAGGCAGCTTCAGGTCTCAGGCAGCTTGTGCTGGATCCAGAGAAAAGATCATTATTGACCTGATACTGACCAATGGGGACAGAACGCAGATGTCTGTGTGGAGGGGTAACTGGGATCCAGTGACCACCACATAGTGTGGTTTAGCATAGGAACCGGGACACAGTCTAGTCACATGAGGGCAAACATTTTGGATTTCAAGAAGGCAGACTTCACTGACATGGGGAGATAGAGCCTTCTTCAGAAGCTTGTAAAAGGGTGGCATTCAGGAGGTATGAAGAAACACAGAAGAATGAGGATAGAGAGGTGTACCAGGTAAAACAGAGGGAAGCAGGTAAGGTAATGAGGGGATCAAAGGCTCAGACAGAAGAAAGCATAGCCAAAGGGTATCAAAAGAAGACCAGACTTTCTTCAGGTACATAAGCAAGGAGAGGAAGGCAAGGGAAGGGATTCTGAGAATAAGGAGGATGACAAAGGGAGACTGCACAGACGGGGATCAGAAAAAAGCAGACATCCTGGACAGGTACTTCTACTGTTTTCACAGTGGAGAGAGACAGGGACAGACCACCAAGGAGCAGCATGAACACTGGAGGGGGAAGTGGACACAAGTCCATTTTCAAAGGAAAGAGTATTATTGAAGGGACTTCAAATTTTGGGGTGGATAAGGCCACAGGACCGGATGGATACACACAAGGGTATTAAGGGGACTAGGCAGGGAGGTGCTTGCTGCACTACTCATGACCTTATTCAACAACTCACTGGAAACAGGAATGGTTCCAGAGGACTACAGGAGAGCAGACATGGTCCAATTTTGTAAGAGCGTCAGCAGGGAGGAGGCTAGCAAGTATAGTCTAGTCTGTCTTACTTGAGTTATGGGGAAATTAATGGAATCCATACTAAAAGAGAGACTGTTAAGAGTATCTTGAATCCAGTGGGCTGCAAGACCACAGGCAGCACAGATTCACAGGGGGAAGGTCATGCCAAATGAATGTGGTAGATTTCTTAGACTGGCTGACTATGGAACTAGATAAAGGGAGAGCAGTGCACATGATTGATCTGGAGTTTAGCTAGGCCTTCAACACTGTGCCACACAGGAGGCTGATAAAGAAACTGAATGGCCTAGGAAGGGGATCCAAAATGGTTAATTGGGTTCAATGTGCCTGTGCAACTGGTTTTGTGCTTGTGTAACATAGATAATCGTTGGCTGTTCACCTCCTTATCAGTGAGATATACCACCCTGTATGGGTACAAAGGGAAGGAACCCTAGAGGAGGGTTCCACCCCTTGAGGTGCCCAGGAGTGATTCCCTTGGCTAAAGCTACCTTAGGAAGAATCCCACAGGAAAGAGAGGCATGCTGCTGGAGGAGAAGGGGTGGATGGAGGGGCAAGGAAAAAATGCTTGTGTGTGGAGTGAGGAGAGCAGCCCTTAAATGGGCTGAATGGGGGTGTGTCCTGTTGCATCACCCCCTTGAACTACAGGCTGTAGCCTTCCAGTTAGTACAGTGGCTAGTTAATGGATGAGAGACAGAGGGCGGTGGTTAACGGCACTCACTCTAATGATGGGAGAGTGACCAGTGGGGTACCACAGGGCTCAGTACTGTGACCAATCCTTTTGAATGTAGGGGATACTGCAGAAGAACTGAAGGGAAGGTATGCCTTTTTGCAGATGATATCAACATTTGCAATGGGGTGGACGCCCAGGAGTGGTGGAGAGAATGATCGGGAATTCTGAGGAGTGGTAAAAAGCATGGCAGTTGGGTTCAATTCCAAAAGTGCAAAATCATGCACCTAGGGCATAGGAACCCAAGAGCTGAGTATAGGATGGGGGGGGGGGTTATTGACAGTCAATAAACAAGAAAGGGATCTTGGGGTTATTATGTCTGAGGACCTCAAGGTGGCACTGTGACAAAACAATGAGTAGGGATGCTGGGGTGTGTAGGGAGGGTAACTCCATCAGGGGGATGGAGGTGGTGTTGCCAGACCCCACCTGGAGTACGATGTTGTTTTGGAGAACAAACCTCAGAAAGAACATAAACAGGGTGGAGGAAGTTCACAGGAGGGCAACTAAAAAGGTGCAGGGTTTACATGAGAAACCCTAAGAGGAGAGACATAGGGATCTCAGCATGTACACCCTAGAAGAGAGGAAAGAGAAAAGTAACATGATACAGGCTTACAAGTATCTCACAGGAATGAACAGTGTCTAGGGGAGTCTCTTTCAAATGTGAAAGAGCACCAGGACCAGGGGGAATGCAATGAAGCTGGGGAGGGGGTCAAGAGAGATGTGAAAAAATATTGGTAGATGCCTGGAACAGATTGCCAGCTGAAGTAGTGGAGGCTAGAACAGTAGGGGGGCTTCAAGCATGTGCGGTGTAGACATAGCAGTATATTAGAGAAGAGACTGGGAGGTGGGAGGATCAATGGAGACCAGACAGCATGTGAGGAGAAAGAGGAGGCAGGAAACATCTAGGCAGACTAGGTAGGCAAAGCGGTCCTTTTCTGATGACAAATTCTGTGTTTCTATGTTCCTGATCACACACCTACTATAGAAACAGCTTTTACTATAGTAGGCATCTGATTGTGAACTGACATTCAGTTGGTGGCTGCTATGGATGTGAGTGGAGGGTCTGTGCTGGGCACCGTACACCATAGGTTGGGGGTAAGTGGGGGCAGTTGTAGTGGTACTGGGTGGTCTGATTGGGGGGGGTAGATATCATACTTATGGGGCAGGGGAACCACTCAACACCAAGGATGTGGTATGGAAGAATTACAGCTTTTACGAGACTACTAATTGGGGCACGTGGGGAACCATGGTCTGGATATCAGGCAAATGGTACAGAGGAATAATTGATCTTATCAAGTGTCTGATTGGGGCCCAGTTGATCAGTGGTGGGGGTCTGCTGTACACATGGGACAGACATCTTTATTACACAGGCATGCAATTTGGGGGGTGAGGCACTGGACACCTGGACAATTATGCCATGTACCAGTGGGGGGACCAGGGCTAGTAGTAGCATGACATGGCCAGGTGTTGGGAGTGTAGGAACGCACAGCCCATAACACCTGGTTTGGGGAACCAGTAACTAGTGTTGCACTAATGGATAGCTACATCTCCCCAGAGGCAGTGTAGCGCAGTGGTCTAAGGCTCTGAGCTGCAAATCTGGTGACATCCAGCAGACCAGACTGGGGTTTGATTCCCACAGCTTCCACTTGCATACTGTGTGACCCTGAGCAAGTCACTTAACCTCCTTGTGCTCCCAGGTCGCTCCCGTAAAAAAGCTTTCAGCTTAGTCTGCTATACCTGGTTAAACAACTAAATAAAACAAACAAACAAAAAAAACTCCAGGCATGCTGATGTGCCTATGTGCAAGGTGCTGTCAGCTGCTTTACATAGGTGCACCAGGATGGATTAGGGCCACTTACAAATGGGCTAGTGACTTGGTAACCAAGCAATCATATGGCCCTTTGCAGTACTATCCTGCTTTAGAGGTGCAAATTGATAACCTGTCTAACACCTGCAAAAAAGCTTGAATATTCTACCTTAGGGCTTTTTAAAACCATTGTTAAATGGTTTAAAAGGTATATTTCTATGTTTAGTTCTATGTATGTTCATTCTCTAGGATGTCTTGCTTGATGTCATGCTAGTATGCTCTGTGCCCTCATGTCTGTAGTTGCTAATGTTTAATTGCTGTATGCTGCAATACAGTAATGTACCTTCTACTGTTTCATGTAGATGAATTTTGCTGTACACTCCCATTCCTCTTTCCCCAGGATGCACCATGGGATGAGCAACTTATTATTCAGTGTACCCATCCTGGTGAAACATTTCAATAAATACATTTCCAGATTGTAGCATGGTAAAACCATGCTACATTCCACATTCTAAAACTGTGCTTAAACCCTATTTAGAGGTATGCAAGAGCACAGTTTTAGACTAACACTGTTGCCTTAACCCATGCTGACATCAGTGTGGAAGTGATTTGTGTTGAAACGTGGGTTAAGACAACCACAATGACCAAAATCTGTGGTTTTGGCTTGTGACCCCGCTCTGGCACCTGCCGTGAAGGCCTGATCATGGCCTAGGGACCTGGGTTCCCATACTTGATATTACTGGGGATCCTTTCCCAAGATCACAAAGAAAATAGTGGTGCCACCCAGAGTACATTTAAGTGGGTCTGATCTCTACCAGTACAACCCCCTGTATTGTCGTACCAACCCACCTCCCCAACAGTTGCCCCATACATGGGCTTACCAGAATCGAACATCCCCACATTCCACATCGTCCATCATTAATTTCTAGTAATAACATGCTTACTAAAATCAGGCTTTTGAGTCAGACCTTTTTAAAACAGTAAGAACATAATTTATTTACACATGGAGGGTTAGGATGGGGTAGAATGGAATAGAGGTTAAGCAACATTTTAAATTTGCATTTTAAAGATTTAACATTTTCCCAAACGGCATTCCTCCTTTCTATTTTAACCCAAATCACCTTTTTATAATGCAGCCACCAAACTACCTGACAATCTGACTGCTGCAGGTATTACCAAAGCCAGACCCACTGGTACCAGTTCAGAATGACACCCAGAATTTTGTCCCTGGGTAGCTAAATGTCAAGCTGCAGGCCTGAGGTGCAGCTGGTCAGCCAGTGCCAGCACGCCCACCTGAACCAAACAACCCCCCACAGGTTCCCCTTGATTGCTTTAAACCTTGAATTGGCTTTCAGCGCCAGTGGACTTGAATACTGATAACTATATATATTCCCCAGGTGCAGGGCAATTCCTGCCCTCACTTACGGCTCTGATGTATTAGTCATGTCTGTAGTTGCTAATGTTTAATTGCTGTATGCTGCAATACAATAATGTACCTTCTACTGCTTCATGTTGATGAATTTCGCTGTACACTCCCATTCCCCTTTTCCCCAGGATGCACCGTGAGATGAGCAACTTGTTCAGTGTGCCCTTCCTGGTGAAACATTTCAATAAATAAATTTATGGAGGCAGTAGAGTGCAGTGGTTTAAGGCTCTGAGCTGCAAACCTGGAGACCTGGGTTTGAATCCCACAACCCCCACTTGCATACTGTGTGACCCTAAGCAAGTCACTTAACTTCCTTGTGCTCCCAGGTTGCACCTGTAAACAAGCTTTCAGCTTAGTGTGTCTCTCCTGGGTAAAAAACAAATAAAAAAGTCCTCGGATGGTACACATGACTGAAGTCCTGGGGTAGATGGATCATCAGACGCAGAACTGGGCCTGATGCTTAACACTTGAAGGCATAGAAACTGCAGCTTGGATCTTTAGCATGACCAAAGGTCTTGCAGCCCGTCCCGCCCGGCCCACAGAGGCCCACTAAAGGGCATCACACAAGGCCTGCCAGCCACAAAGGACCCAGATATGGGAGCATCCTGATGGCCCAGCTCCCCCACAGGTCAGAGCACTTCGGCACCTGGGCACAAACCCACAATCCCTTGCCACCAGCGGCCCTACTTGATGAGGGTCAGCAAGCTCCTCACCTAGCACATTTAGGGTGAATTCTTCAGATCATGTCCATTCTTTCCTCAATTACCTGCTACAGTGTGTAGTCAAGCAGTCTTGGCTACCTTCCTGAATATCGGGCTCTGGGGGGGACTGTGCAGAGTCTGAAAATCCAGGGGTTTACCTCAACAGTCTCCCGTCTTGCTGCATCTCAGGAGCAGACAGCAGGCACCCACCCAGACAGCACTCGCTCATCCCCTGCCTCCACAGTCTTTCAACACTAACACAGCTGCCACTCTTGTGCTCTGACTCACACACAAGTTCAGCAACTGTTTTTCAGAAATACATTAAGAAAGTCCCTTTTCTCGCTGTGCAGGTGCTAGTTGACTCCAGACAGAAGAGGCTCTCTCTTCAGCTTCTTAAAACCTGGGTTCCAATCCGGTTTTCATATTCATTTTCTACAATCCAGTTTTATCTGCCAAAAAGCAGTTCTTTAACCTTGTCTTTCCCTTTCCCTGTAGATGCCTTGTCTTTGATGGGGTCAGACAGAACCTTTTACACTTTTTCTTACTTCTCTCATCAAAAATCCTTGATCATCCGTGTCTCACTGATATGGCACAGACAAAACTTGAAGAGGCTTTCTCCCCATCTTCTTGACACTAATCCGTCTATTTCCTTAATCCTTTTTCTCAATCCATTTAACCTTTATTGTGAACACTTTCACCACTGTGGTGCAATTTCTGTGCACAGCAACAGAATACTGCAATTCTCCCTCTCTGCAGAGCTTCCCTCAAAATTCTCTCTTTTCTCTCTAGATGGGGAAAGGCACAACCAGCTCTGGGGGACAGACCGCTGGCAGCCCCCCCTCACAGCCCTGCAGCCCCAACTTCTCCCTAGGGGCTGGAGACTCCCTCCCTGTGGAGGGGCTCCCACCAAACTGAACTCAGAAACCAAAGTTCTTTCCCCTTGGAAGCTTTCTGGCAGCTCCCCATTGGCAGGAGCCACTGTCCTTAACCAAAATTAACATGTACGAGGTTCCTGCAACACCTCACTGGTTGCTGAAAAAGGCGCCCAGATTGTCCCTGGTATTTTTCCCCAAGAATCTTCACTAAAGCTGTACTCTTTAGCAGCCTCTGCCCTCTGATGGCCCAATACAAAATTTAGCATTTTTAGTTATTTTCCAGTCCATTGCTAAAGCTGAAACATGTATTCCCCAGCACGACAGGCTGAAAAATATGTGTAGTATAACAGCAGCAGGAATGAAGGATAAATGTTCTAGCTCTTCCTGGATTAGGTGAATGGGGGACCACCAGAGAATTATTTATTTTTATTGTGTCCAGGACTGAGTGTGTGTGTGTGTGTGTGTGTGTGTGTGTGTGTGTGTGTGTGTGTGTGTGAGGGAGGTTGCTGGCAGGCTGCGTGTGTGCAGTTAAAACCCAATTCCCAGAATCATTAACCAGCACTAACCAGGCAGTGTGTTAGCACTTCCAGAAAGCATTTAATATACCTGTACATCTTATATGCATTAGAGTAACCCCCAGCTGTATGGACACCTGGTTGCAATTAGTAATCCTGTGCAAAAAACAAAAACAAAATAGTGCCACGCTAACAGGTTAGCACTGCACAGAAGAATGCTTTTTAAAATAGTACCAGTCATGCTTATCACAGCGCAGTGCTAATCCTGTTATACTGCACCGGAAGACATATGAAGAGAGACTTAAGGAGCTTAATATGTATAGCCTCGAGGAAAGGAGGGAGAGGGAGGACATGACAGAAACTTTCAAGTACCTCAAGGGAATCAACAAAGTCCAAGAGGGTAGCATCTTTCAGAAAAAGAGGTGTGCAAGAACAAGGGGGCACAATTTGAAGATGGGGGGGCATCTCAGAGGTAATGTAAGGAAGTATTTTTGCACAGAGAGGGTTGTGGATGCATGGGACGGCCTTCCTGTGGAGGTTGCAGAGTCAAAAACAGTGGTGGAATTCAAGCATGCATGGGATAGTCATAAGGCAATTCTAGGGGGTGGGGGTAGGAAGAAGTCGGCTGTTGGTTAACTAGGATCTGGCTTATCCATTAGGCAGGGAAATGGGCAGACTGGGTGGGCCAAGCAGTCCTTATCTGCTGTCAAATTCTATGTTTCTATGTTTATAAGTGGTACGTGGGCCCCCGTTTTCAGAGCCAGTCATTAGTGTCTTGCACTCCTAAGTGCTGCACCTGAGATAGCACACAGCCACAGAAGGTAGTGGTAAATGGCACTCACTCCAATGAGAAGAGAGTGACCAGCAGGGCACTGGAAGGCTCAGTAATGGGACAAGTCCTCTTCAATGTCTTTATAAGTGGCATTACGGAAGAACTGGAAGGGAAGATGTGCCTTTTTGCAGATGAAACCACAGTCTGTAATAGCGTTGATAGGTGCAGATGGAGAGAATGAGTAGGGACCTTAGAAAACTCGAAGAGTGGTATGGGACATGGCAGCTCAGGTTCAAAGCCAAAAAGTGCAAAATCAAGCATCTAGGGCATAGAAACCTAGAAGCCGAGTATAAAATGTAGGGGGAGGTACTGATAGTCACTAAGAAGGAAACCTTTTGTGTAGCACTGTGCTCTGTATGCAGGAGAGGATTACTCATTTGCATGGCCATAGTAGTACATATGCACATGCACATGATCAGGTTAGCATCAGGTGATGCTGGATATGACACCCATCCAACCATGCTGTTCCCACATAGCTTAGTGTTTAGAACTGTGCTAACCTTCTGAGAATGGGGCCCTAATTGACTAAAAATCCTGGCTGATGCCTCTTAAAATGCAGAAAGTAAACATAAAAGGGTTATCTTATCTATCTCTTCATGTATTGTTTTATCTTATTTTACTTGCAAAACATTTATCTGATTTCAAAACATTGTGATGTGACTTAAAACGTTTATAACAAACTAGTTAAAATACAGTTTTTTTTTCTTCTTTCATCTGAATGCTGTCTTTATTTACTAATAAAAACACAGTCTGGTGGGCTGGCCTAGCAGTTTGGTGGTGACTGTACTGCCTCCCATACCAGTGGCCCAATTTTGGGGGTGGACCTGGGTTGCACAGAGGTTAACTGGGGGGAGATATGATTGGGCATCTCGGGGAATGCTCTCCTCTCAGGAAGGGGGAGTCTGACCACCCCGCTCTTCAACATCCACCTTGTTGAGGGTTGCTGTCAGGGCAGTGGAATTGCATAAGGGGAAGGGCTCAGGCAGGCAATTGCATCATTGCATGCTTGGCTGCCCAGGGGATGAAACCACAGGTAGAAAACCCCCAATGGCAGAATGATCCAACAATCCGCTGCAGATTTTGCACTACTAACCAGGCTCTGCTCCTGTCTGAATGTGTGTCTCCTTGTCAATGGCCCTCCCTCTCCTGGCCCCAACACGGGGGATGTGTGTGTGTGTGTGGGGGGGGGGGAATCTCAGAGCAGGTAAGTCCTGGGGATAGTGGGTGATTGGGCTGGAGATGTCAGTGGGCAAGGGGGATGCAGGGTGACTAAGGAGATAAAAATCTCTATGGGAAAAAAAAGGAAATAAAACACAGTCTGAGAAGCTCAAACCCCAAAACAGACTGTGAATGCCTCCAGTGAGACATCACAGTAAAGTTATTTAGTACAGAAACATGCAAATGATATGCATATGCCAGCTAAGCTACTGATGAGAATTGGGCACTGAGGGTTTGCAGCAAAACTATATATTTTTGTTTCTTAATCAAGAACATTAAAATAAAAACAAAAACTAAATCAAAACAAGGTCCATAGAGTACAAACTAGCAAAGCTTTTGGCTTACACTGTCACAGTTCCTGCAGTGCTTCCCAAGCATTCAGCTCAGATAAGTTGCTGGACTAACACAATAATTAATTACACATAAATCTAATCAAAAATTTAACTTGGAAAAATGCATGCAGCCCCTATGTTTATGTTAGGAATATCCTAAGTATTAGCTTCCCATACAAATGTGTTTCAACAGCAAATGCGGGCAGTACTTATTTAAAAGAATAAACTACAGCATTTTAAATTAGTTCTAAAAGTTTCTTGTCACATCACAATGGTCTGAAATTTGATTAAAGGTGTGCAAACAAAACAAGATAGAAAACCCCATAAAGAAGTTGAATAAGAGAGATAGCCCTGTTTTGTTTATCTTCTGCTCTGCAGCTTTAGACATCCTCTCATCATGCTAGCAGCTCCCTGAATGCAACCGGAAATGAGTACAGGGGCAGGCCATTCAAGGGGGAGGGGTAATTTCAGAATGTAGTCCGTTTCAGTATATAGTGTATTTGTTTCAGTATATAGTGTATGTGGATTTTTCAGTCTATAGTATGTATTTCAATACATAGTGTATGGGTTTCACCATGTAGTGTATTTGTTTCAGCATATAGCGTATGCAGATTGTTTCAATATATAGTGTATGTGTTACAATGTATATAGTATTTGTTTCAGTAGATAGTTTATGTGGATCTGTAGTATATGTATCTCAGTAGGTAGTTTATATGTCTCAGCACACAGCACATTTGTTTCAGTATATAGTGTATGTGGATTTTCAGTACTCAGTATGTGTATTTCAGTAGCTACTGTATGTATTTCACTATATAATGTAAACATTTCACTATATAATGTATGTGTTCGTTATATGATATATGCACTTCAGTATACAGTATATGTATTTCACCATATGATGTATATATTTCAGTAGACAGTGTATGTGGTTCACTACATTGTGTATACATTTCACTAAATGATGTATATATTTCGCTATATGAAGCATGTATTTCACTTTATAGTGTATGTGTTTTGCTATACAGCCAGAGATTCTGAATTATGTCCCTAACGGCTTCCATAACAAAGTTACGAAAACATTCTAATTTTTAGAACAAATGTGTGCCTATTTTATGTTGAAAACACTAAGAAATATTGTAAACATGCTGGTATTTTAAAATAATGTAATTGCGCTTAACTAAAACCTTGGTACTAATTTTTATCTTAACACAATGTGTGGCTCAAGGTTTATTGTGGTGGCTAAAAAATGTGGGGTCTGTTTAGCCATGGTGGCTAAATGATTATGACATTCTAGGGGGGAACGGGGGGGGGGGCTCTTTATTGTCACAACATTGTGGCTTTAAAGCATCTGATAATATCGTATTGGGATGAAACTCTTGTTATATATATATCATCAGTTTCTTTTTTTTTAAAACTTACTGCTTTTAGTTGTCCCAATGGTTCCCTTCCATCAGCCCCATTGTTCTCACCACCATCCGCAGTGACCCAAGGCCACCCCAAGTAAAGTGCCCCCTGGATTTCCCCCCAGGGTGGGGCCTCTTGGGCTCCCCCTTAACCCCATCGGATCTCTGTCACAGATTCGTCAGGAAGCCCAGGCAGCTATGCAGCAGCAAGACAGGAGCATCATTGAGTGTGCCAGGAATGGGATTTTTGTTTACAGGCTGTGGAAGGCATGGTGTGCAATGATGCTACAGTGAATACATGCCAGGTGTCCAGCACACCTCTCAGTGTCAGCTCTATTGGGGTTGCAGTAAAGGTTGTCGCATGGTCACCCAGGGGCCCTGTACTGGGAACACCACCACCCTCCCCCCCTCAAGAGGTGGAAAGCATGCAAAGACCACTTAATCCACCTCCCCCCCAGGTGGCCCTCTGGTAACCCAAGTCCGCTCCCGCACCTGGGTTACCAGCATCATGAGCTGTAGTCTTACTGCTGTACTGGTGGGCCAGCTAATTCCTTTTTATTAAAATATGTCTTTTATTCATTTTCCAGTACAACACATAACAAACAAAAAGGCTACTGAGATACAACAAAAATAGGCTAACAACTATAGTTACATTATGCTGTAGTAAAAGGTCTGTTGATTACATAAGGACTTTAGAGTAATATAAAGAGACAGTATGCTGTATGTGACAGGTTAAGGCCCAAATTCCTGTCTTTTTTACATAATGTGCAGCACCCATCTATGCCATAGGATTTTGAATGCTTCTAAAGATTGATTTAGTTCTGCAGCAATTTTAGCAGTTATTTTTTCCCATGATATAGATTTCTGTCATAAGGTCTTGCCATAGTGCAACTGTAGGAATCATGGCTGTCATTGAGGCACAGGTCAGGAAGCATAGGAAAACCAGGAGCAGTTGTAGAATTCACCAAAAATATTTATTTACACTAGCAGTAACATAAAAAAATAATCTTGTTCAGTATAACTATTTACAAAGGCAAAATAAAATAGAGAACATCCATCAGAGTTTTCCTTCAATCTCTGTGTCCCTTTTCTCTCTAGCAATTGCAGCTCAGCTCTCGTATAAGTCCTTCCAACCCCCATTCTTAACAAGCATCCTATTCTTGTAAGTATCAGACATGTGCAGCTAGAATAGAGTGTCCCTGAGCTGAGGCCCCTTTTTCACAGCTCTTCTGCAAAAGGCTTAAAAATTGAACTCAGGTAACCTCGAGTTCCTAATAGCTTTTTGCAATCATCTCAAAATATAATTATATACATTTCAACAGTAACACTATATATTTTCTAAACAAAGAGATCCCAATATTAGTTACATTTCCACATAATGATCTGCATATATTTTTGTATCAGCAGATATGCAAGGGAGGAAAAGACAAATGGCAAGGGAAGGTTGAGAGACAGCGAGAGGCAGAGAATTGTGAGGCTGTTGGGGTGATCAAATCCTAGGTCTCACAGAAAATTTTGGTTGCGCAACCAGACAGTCAAATAGACAGGAAAGGACAGAACAGACCCTTGCATTTAAACTCATCATAACAACTGGGACAGGATCCTATTCCACCCTGTCACAATGGTGGCCAGACAGCTTTTTGTGATGTTTTTCCTAAAAAGTAATATACAGATCCCTTGTAACTTTCAGGTATTTTTTTCTCTATATCCTCTCAGAAAGTCACAACAACTTATGCTCATCCCTTGTACTTTGTTCCTCAACAGACTCATTCAAGTGCAACCTTAAGGGTTTCTATTCCTGTTCACTTTTTTGCAAATGCTCATAGCCTTGAATTTCTCCCTGTCTGCCTATCTGAACACTATCTCTGACACTGACCACTGTTTTCCTCACTGTCAGGTTTTTGTTTGAATATCTTTTCCTTACTGTAATGTTTTTGCACCTGCATTGATGGCACTTATTCTATACCCATTAATCCACGTTTTACCTTGTAATTGCACTTTCCTGTAACCCTGTAACCTACAATTGTTGTCTTAACTGGATGCTGGTGAAAATGGGCAATTTTGCTCACATGCCTTTCCAGTATAAAAAATAAACTAAAACTGAAAGTCCAGGAACAAATACATGTTAGGTTGCAAGGAGAGAGAAGAGTCAAATATTTCTCTCAGGGCCTCTTGTTTTTGTGCCAAGTACCCTTGTAATGAGGGGTGGAGCCAGAAAATGTGGGCATGAGTTGCACTGGGTTCACTGCATCTTCTCTAACAGTGTGCTCCACCGTGGGGGGCATATTTAACCTGTTGGGTGGGTGTGCAGAAGTACCGTATAATGGACTTCCAAGAAAATTCTTTCCAGGTATGTGAGGAAGTGAGACAATGTGTAAAAGTCATGTAGCATTCCCACTGGGCTTTTGAGATGAGAAAATTGAGATCTGTGTGACACTTTAGTTGAACATACTCTGAGGAGGGTGGAGTTAGGTCCAATAAGGCCTAATATATCTTGAATGTTAAGACGTCTAGTGGCAGGTCCTTCAGAATGTACAAGAAGACCATAATAAGAAAAAGTATGGCAGTATCAGGAGGGCAGGCCCGTCCTGAGTCCTGAATACATCTCTTAAGTCGCATATATCAGAAAGTATCAGTGGAGTGGCGGCCATATTTATTACAAATTGTTTCAGACTTTAGAACGTCCACCCTGCTTAGGACATGACCTGGAAGGTAAACACCCTATCTGCTTCAGATAGTGAAGGTATCGTCTAGTGTCACTGGTAGAAATACTGGGTTTGTAGCAAATGATTGGAGGTAAAAACTATATCGCCTCACCTTTGGGTTTGCTAATGTTTTGAACTAGATGTTTAGAGTCATTTTAGTATATAGGTTTTCAGTTGTAGAAAGCCTATGGGAGGGAGCCAACGATTGCAGGATGGATTTGTAAGCAGGAAGGAGATCCTCCTCTTGAAGTCAGTATCTTTCCAATGTGCTATATAATTATGGGACAACCAATAGCCGACCATCTTTAATTCTGCTGCTATGTGATATAATTTTAAATGAGGGAGTGCCAGTCCCCCTTTGTGTTTGGGTAGCTTAAAGGTGATTTAATTTTAGAGGTGGCCTTGGGGATGAAGGACCAATCATAGATACATAGATACATAGACAGTGTTGGCAGATAAGGGCCCATGGCCCACCCAGTCTGCCCATTTGAGCTTGTAAGTTCAGTTTGTTTTCCTAGAAGTCTGTTGCCCCTTACCCCTGACCTCCAGAATTCCTTTATGTCTATCCCATGCATTCTTAAATCCCGTGATTGTTTCAGCCCCCACCACTTCCTCTGGCAGGGTGTTCCACTTGTCCACCACCCGTTCTGTGAAGAAATTCTTTCTCATGTTTCCTCTGAATGTCGTCCTCCTCCAACTTCATCCCATGCCCTCTAGTCCTGGAACATCTTTTCACTTAAAATAGTGTTTTCCTGCACCCTGTTCCTCCTGTAAGATACTTGTATGTCTCTATCATATCCCTCTCTCCTCCTCTCCTCCAGGGAGTACATATTCAGTTCCTTCAACCTGTCTTCATAGGACTTGTGATGCAATCCGTGCACCATCTTTGTTGCCCTCCTCTGAACCTTCTCTACCTATGTCCTTCATGTGGTATGGTCTCCAGAACTGTACACTGTACTCCAGGTGGGGCCTCACTAGTGTCTTGTATAGCGGAATTATGACCTCCCTTTTCCTGCTGGTGATGCCCCTGCCTATACATCCCAACATCCTATTTGCTTTACCTGCTGCCTTGTCACACTGTTTCCCTACCTTGAGGTCATCAGAGATGACAACCCCAAGATCCCTTTCCTGCTTGGTGCATGCTATATCCTCACCCCCCAACTGATATATTGTGCCAGGGTTTTTGTGCCCCATATGCATTATCTTGCACTTCTTTGCATTGAATTTCAACTGCCAAACCCTGACCATTCTTCAAGTTTCTGCAGGTCGCTTCATTCTGTCTACACCCTCTGGTGTGTGTCTACTCTGTTACAGAGCTTTGTGTCATCAGCGAACAGTGAAATTCTGCCTTCTAGGTCCCGCAATGTCACTGATGAAGATGTTGAATAGAACCGTCCCAGCACTGATCCCTGTGGTACCCACTGGTCACTCTTCCCTCTGTAGAGTGACAGCCATTTACCACCACCCTCTGTGTCCTGCCACCCAGCCAGTTACCTACCCACCACACTACTGTCCTGCCCACCCATATTCCCCAGTTTGTGTAATAGTCTTCTATGTGGCACAGTGTCAAGGCCTTGCTGAAGTCCAGATAGGCCATGTCACTGCCTCCTGATCCACCTCCTAGTCACCCAGTCAAAAATTCAACAAGATTGGTCTGACTGGACCTCCCCTGGTGAAACCATGCTGCCTTGGGTCCTGTAGTCCACTGAAAACCAGATGTTCCACCAATCTCTCCTTCAGTAGTGCTTCCATGATCTTCCCCACTACTGAGGTGAGGCTGACTGGTCTGTAGTTCCCTGCTTCCTCTTTGTTCCCACTTTTGTATAAGGGGACTACATCTGCTGTCCTCCAGTCTTTGGGTACCTCCCCTGTTTCCAGTGATTGGCTAAATAGGATAGCCAGAGGTTCAGCCACCACCTCTCTTAGTTCTTTAAGGACCCTGGGGTGCACCCCATCTGGCCCCATTGCTTTATCAACTCTTATTACTTCCAGTTCCTTCAGGACCCTTTCTCGTGTAAAGGGACTTGTGTCCATTTCTGCACCATTCTCACCCCTTGTACTCCCTTCAGACCCATTACCCTCCTCTTCCTCAGTAAAGACTGAGCAGAAATACCTGTTCAATATGTCAGCTTTACTGTTGTCATCCTCCACACGGACTCCATCCTCCCCCTTCAGTCTCACTATCCCTCCCTTTGTCTTTCTTTTTTCACTTATGTATCTGTAAAAGGTTTTGTCCCCTCTACCCACTGATTTTGCAATGTGTTCTTCTGTCTGAGCTTTGGCTTCCCTTACTGACCTCCTCCCTCCCTTTGCTTCTCCTGGTACTTCTCCCTATCCCCTTCTGCCTGTGTCTTTTTGTATTGCCTGAATGCAATCTTTTTGGCTTTCACTTTCTTTGATACCTCTTTGGAAAACCATAATGGTCTCCTCTTCCTTTTCCTCCTGCTAACCTGCTTAATGCATAATTCTGTTGTTCTTGTAATCCCCATTTTAAATACTGCCCACTGTTCCTCAACCCCTGATTCCTGTCCCATTCCCCTTAATGCCTCTTTCAAGTATCTCCCCATTTTCCCAAAGTCTGCCCCCTAAAATCCAGGATACATGTTTTGTGTGGTTTGGTTCTGCTCTTTCTGTGATTTCAAACCACAATGACTGGTGGTCACTGTTTCCCAGGTGCTCCCCACTGTTACCCCATCACACTGTCCCTGTTTGTGAGCACAAGGTCCAGTATTGCCTTCTGCTGAGTTGGTTCCATGACCAGTTGCTTGAGGAAGGCACCCTGAAGAGTCCAGGATAAATCTGCTCCTAGTTGATGCTGCTGCTGGGATGCTTCAGTCCACGTCTGGAATATTGAAGTCTCCAACCAGTACTACCTCACCCTTGTCTGCCATCCTTTGGATGGCTAGCATCAGCTTCCTATCTGTTTCTTCCTCCTGGGCTGGTGGTCTATAGACAACACCTGTGCGGATGGCTGTCCCCATTTTCCTTTCAGTGTTTCAGTGTTTATAAGGTCTATTGATTCCACCCTGGATTACTTTAAGTCCAGATTCCTCGCCATCTGGGACTACTATGGCCTGCTCAGAAGAGCCTGAGTAAAGGGGGGTACATCTGCCCTGGATCTCAGCTGACTTCATGGCCCACCTCCAAGCTAGGGACCAGGCTTGGAAAGCTTACATGTTATCTGGCACCTCTGCAGAGCACCAACACTACCGCACACTGCGCAATGCCTGTACAAGGCTTATCCGACAGGCTAAAGCAAGCTACTTCAAAGCCTATTTCAACACTAACCTAAATCACCCAGCTAAGTTTCAGAAGGTGATTAACTCACTCCTCTCCCCTCATGCCCAGCCCGCCACCCCTGTCCTAGAGGTAGGCTGCTCCAGTGTCACGGAACATCATGCAGTGGCCTCTGTATTCAACACCTTTTTCACTAACTGTTCTTTCATCCTCTTGTCCACTCTCCCGTCTGTCCCAGCCCCTCCTGTGATTGCACCCCTACCCATCCAAGCCCCCCTCCAAGCCTCCTTCTTTTCCTTTAGCCTGGTTATCCCACATGAAGTTGTCTACACATTGCTAGCCCTCAATCCTGCTAAGGGTAAATGCCCTATGGGATTGGACTTTAAAATGCTATACCTATCAGCCCCTGCCATCGCCACCCCCCTAGCTGCTCTCCTCAACCTCTTTTTCTCCCTTGCCTCTATCCCTTCAGTCTGGAAGCATGCACAGTCATCCCCTCCCTAAAGGGGGTGACCCCGCCTCCTCCGGCAACTACCACCCCATCTCCCTCCTCCCCATACTTGCCAAAATCCAGGAGCATTCAGTCCTCTCACAACTCTCCTCCTTTCTTGACTCCTCCTCTTTCTTCTCACCTTACCAGTCTGAATTCAGAAAATCACTCTCCACCGTCACTTCCCTCCTAAGACACCGATTCCATCCTTATGGGCATGGATAAAGGTCACATCACCTCAGCCATCTTTGTGGACCTAGCAAAGGCATTCGACACTGTCTCTCACTCCCTTCTCCTGTCCAAGCTCTCCCACGAAGGCCTGTCCAGTGCAGCCACCAGCTAGTTCCATTCCTACCTGGCAGGCAGATCTTAATCAGTCAAAATTGGCATCTCCTCCTCTGACCCCCTCCCTGTCATCACTGGGGTCCCCCAAGGCTTGGTCCTTGGCCCGATCCTGTTCTCTATTTTCCTTAATGACCTGCCTGTGGCCTGCCCACATACATCCATTCACATGTATGCTGACGATATGGTACTGTATACATTGGGCTCCTCTCCCTCTGAAGTGGCATCCAGGCTCCAGCAGGACTTCAACAATGTTCAGCTGTGGTTTTGCTCTAATCAGCTTTTTCTAAATGCCAAGAAACTGTCTCCTTGACCTTTGGCATGAGGCAGAGACTTTCCTGACTCCCCACCATCCCCTCCTTCCACACCTTAGATGGGACTTCATGGAGGCGTGTACCTCCTTTCGTTACCTTGGGGTCTGGCTTGACCAGCACCTCGACTTCTCTGCACATATTGATGCCATCCACAAAAAACTGCACCCCAGATTAGGCTCATTATACTGTAACCGTGGCTGCATCCCTCTGCCAGCTTGCAAGGCAATTGTACAGAGAATGATCCTCCCTATTTTTGACTGCAGGGACATAGTCTACAGTGCCGCTCCTAAGTCCACCCTAGCCAGACTGCACTCACTCTTCCACTCCTTCTGTCATTTTGCTCTGGACTGTCCTTCCACCACCCATCACTGTGGTCTCTACCGGTCTCTGGACCTCCCCTCGCTCCTGGATCGGAGGCAGTCCCACTGTGCCAGGCTCACAGCTAAATTATGGGCTCAGTCACTGCTCCCTTACCTCACCTCAGCCCTAACAGCCCAAACCCCTCCTGCTTACTCGCTCAGGAACTTCGACTCCCGGCTGCTGCACATCCCACACATGACCACCTCAGCAAGACAGTCTGCCTTTAAATTTCACATGCCTAAAATATGGAACACCCTACCTGGGGACATGTGGCACTCTTCTTCCATGCAGCACCTCAGTTTCCTTCTCAAACTGCACTTCTCCTCCACCTGCACATACAATTTAATCTCACTCTAGTTAAAGGGCTAGCTCTCCATTATTGTGGTTGCTCATTGTGAAGTTTCATTGACCCTTAATTGTTATGTACCAAACTGTTAATTGTGTGAAATTTGCTGTCTACCAATCTGTTCCAGTTTTTATTATGTGTGTTTATATAAGCTTACTCATTGTACAATTTACTCTATGTATTCCACCCCCCCCACCGGATGCATCTGGAATCAAGTGGTAGTCGGCTTAGCATGCCTTCCTGATAAAACTTTTAAATAAATAAATAAATGTGGTGTTTACCAGCTCGGAAATGGTAGGAGGGGTGGGGTGGGGTTGGGGAGCCTCTGGGGTCCAGTGACCATGGTGCCATATGTTTCGAACTAGCCCTCAGTAATGGTATTCCCTAGTCAAAGGCTGAGGGTCTGGAATTCACACAAGCAGACTTTGGCCAGATAAGGGAATTAGTCCAGGAGTAATTGGTTGGAGCAGATCAAATCAGGAGGGTGGTGGAGAGGTAGGAGAGGTGGGAATTAAAGGCACCATTCTCTAGGCAACCAAGTCATGTTTTTTTTTTTTCAACTATCTTTTACTCCTTCACAGCTTGAGGGAACTCTCTCAGGCAATCCATCCTTGTGCCGCACTGCCTGAGGGTCGCTGCGACGTATGCTTTCTCTCCCCCCGCGCAGCCGGCACCCCCGGTTTAACCCACCCGGGGAGGGTAGCCTGACTCCTTACCTTGAGCTCCTTGCGAGGCAGACTCTGGTGTGCAGGTGGGGCCCAGGTGGAGGATCGATGAAGCTGGCCAAGACTGACCTCGGGGCTGGGCATGGAGGATAGGTGCCATCGCCTATCCCTCTGAGCTGGGTTTTTCCTTGTTCTCCCAACCCTGCCCTTGTGTGTGCACATCCCCGCCGCTTGGCACATGGCAACCCTGCCAGCGTCGGGCACACCATTACATGCTGTGGTGCCCCTGATCTCCACCAGGGGTCGCCGGATCACCGGGTGCCCCAATGCCCTCCCTCTGGGATCGGAGAGCAGCCTTACAGGCACTCAATCCAATCCTTCCCCTGCTGACCCCTAGCATCCAAGCTCACTTCCGAACTTGGGTCGCCGGCGTGCCGCGAGGTGTGATGTCCAGCACCTCAACCCTCAGCGCCACCAGGCCGGGCAACCAAGTCATGCTTGAGAACAGTTACTAACAGTAAAAGGCACAAGAGACCAACTGGTTCTCTAAAAAAGTCAGGGAGTCAGTGAAGGTCAAAAAAAGGAACTTAATCAAGATACAAAGAGAAAGAGGAGGACGAGGAATAGAGTGAATACCAAACAAATATGAGCGATGTCAAGAAGACAGGGATGTAAATAATAAGTATGGATTTTTAAAGTGCCTTTAAAAGTTTCCAAGGCACTTAATTTAAGCTGTGTTTTGAAGTGGGCAGTGTAACAGTAATGGGACTGTGAAAGTACAATTGATCTTCCCTATGTCAGTCTTCACCATTCATCACTGGTGGGTGTCAGCCGGAGGCGCAGCACCTCGTGGGAGCTTTTTTTCCCCTTCATTCACTCGAAGGGGGAGGAGTCAACACCACGGTGCCACCCACGAAGCGGACGCATGGTGTCGTTCTCGCAGGTTGGCCATAACTAGCGCCGGCTCCTCCCCCACCTCAGTTCTGCTTCTCCCACCATTGAAAGTGCAGCACCTCGCCAACCAGCCTGTGCTAACTGCGTCATTGTGGCCTAGACCAGTCTGTTTTTTCAATGAACTTCGACACTGTCTTAGATCTGCCGTCCACTAAGCGCCATTTGGATTATGGTAAGATCTTTCCTTTTTATTTGGTAAATGGCATTGGGTCTTTTCTGTGTTTAGAGTTTAGTTGCTGTCAGTCATGTTGGGTCCATCCAGGTACAAGAAGAAGCGTTTCAAAGTGGGTCAGGCCCCTATGCGGCGGTGTCCCTGCAGCCAACAGATGTCCACTATGGATTGACATGACCAGTGTCTAACCTTCCTGGATCCACAGCATGATATGGATCGGTACAATGCGTGTTTTTCTATAGACTGAAGAGTTTTGGAATACCACACGTTTAAAGTTGGCCGCCTGCCGCCAGCTTTTGGAGGACGCCGTCCCACCAGGGATGCCAAGCGCAGGTCCCTTCACCCTTCCTCTGGGTCCTCTTCTGGCACTATATAGGCTGAGGAGGAGAGGGTCTCCACCCTTTTTTTAGCCTTGCATGGCAGGGGGCTCCTTCCGCGGTGCCGGAGGGTCGGTCCAGCTCCATTCGGGGTTGGCTCGAGAGCACCGCATTGGCAGTTGTCTCCTTGGAGGCGAAGGCTCCACCGGTGTCATGGCCCATGGCTGCTGGGCCCAGCATGGGTGGCTCCTTGGCACTGCTTGCCGGCATCATCTTGGATCCTGGTACTATTTCTTGGGCTGGTGATTGAGACGGCACCACGAGTGGCACCGGGCCTGCCTGCAGCACCGTTCACGGTGCTGTGGGTGGGAGGGCCTCCAGGATTGCCAGAGTGGAGGTCTACTTCATCTCCAGCTCTCTGGAGCTGGATGATCTGTGGCAGACCCCGACTGGCAGCCTGACTCTTCAGAGTCTGAAAGCCCTTCCAAGCTTGGTGCCTCCGCGCTCTCCCAGGTTCCCTCCCCAGTGGCCCCAGTTATTGTGGTTGGTTCCGGGCCTGACACAGGGGTAGATGCCGGATCCCGGGGGGCTGATGGTGACTCCAGGACTGTAGGGGTGGTGGTCCTGGCCATGGAGTCTGGGATGTAGGCTGATCCTGGTGTTGGTGCTGCCCAGGATTTGGAGGTAGGGACAAGGGCGGGGGTCTCCTCTCACTCAACCCACTTCAGGGGGGCCTGAAAGGTTGGAAGTACCTCCATCTCTAGGAGTGAGGAAAATGTCAGTGTCAGAGTCGACGGGGTTGAGGGTATGGAGTGTGGGGTAATGGCTTACCCGTGGGACCCTTCAGGGCTCAGGGCACAGCTGAAGTCTTGAGCCCAGTTTCTCTCCCTTGTCACCTTCGGGGAAGACCTCATTGGGTGGAGCTGGGGCCAGCCCTTCTGGACCTATGCAGCCCTGTTCTCCTCAAAGGGGAGTGCCCCCTTTAGGGCTCAGCCCCGACTGCTTCAAGATATTTGGGCGGCTGTTGACTGTGCAGACCCACGGATCTCCAAGAGGTATGAGGTCACCTGTTAGATCACCTAGCCCTGGCAGAGATGCCTTTCCCACTTGCCTCTGCATCCTCCCCCTCAGCTCCTAGGTCATGTTGGTCCTACGGGTCCTTTAACTTGGGAACAGTTCAGGGCCACTGCTGTCTTTCCCCATTATGTGCATGCCATGGATGAGAGGGTCTTCTGTCTTTCTCCCCTGCAGCAGTCAGACTCTGAATCCTCAGGCTTGTCTGCCTCCTTGCCTTCCTCCTCTGAGGAAAGGGAATCTTCAGTCCATCTGTTCTCAGACGCTGACCAGACAGGGTATCGGTGCTTCCTCTCGAGGCTGGTGTACGAGCATCATCTCTCCCATCTGGCAAGACACAATCCTGAGTGGGCAACTAGTGAATTACTTAGCGAATTCAGTACAGATCACCTTGTGGTCCCCCCTTGGCCGGTGCCTTTCTGGGAAGAATCGTTCCATACTTGACAGTGTCCTTCCTCCCCAGATCCTGCCGCCAGGGACTGCCAGGACAGGTATTGCACACCCCAGGAATCTCCAGAAACTATGTCTCATCCTGCTTCAGGGACTGAGACCCTGGATACTCCTTCTGGGCATAGACGCCCAATGCATGACCGACCCCCAGATGTGGACTCTGTGGAGTTCGACCGCTGGGGACAGAGAGTTTTCTCCTCAGTGTGCATTATGTTTTGCATTTCCTCTCATCAAGCATGCCACGATGCCTATAACAGGCATTTGTGATCTCTGCTCCACCAGGTGCTAACGCAGCTGCCTGATCTGGAGGCGACCAGACAAGCCATTGTTTTCTCTGTTCAGGGTCTGAAGCTTGCAAGGTACCAGACAAGGGCATCTTATGATGCCAATGAGGTAGCTACAGACTTGCAGGGACAGTGATCTGCATCAGGCAGACGGCATGGCTTTGTCTATCACAGTTGTCACCCTTGGCCTGGTGTAGGGTGCTTGCCTCTGCCTCCTGGGGGACCCGCCTGTTTTCCAGCAGGGCGAGGAGGGCACTCCAGGGGTGCCTTCCTTCTCCCAGCCATTGAGAGACCCCTACTCACCCTGACCAGCCACAGGCCTGAATGGCCTGTGAGGTTCCTCTCCCCTCTGCAGTCTTCCCCTATGGGGGGCTGAGGGATTCTCATCCCTCAGGGAACTACTAGGCTCCTTTCAGGGGGGTGCTCCGTACTCACCCACCAGCGATGAATGGTGAAGACTGACACAGGGAAGATATGAAAATTACATACCTACCATAATTTATGATCTTCCTGTGTATCGTCACCATTTATCACTGAATCCCACCCTCCTACCCTCAAGGCCTTAGTCCCTGGACAGTCCTCCTCTCCACTCACCCTCCTCCCTTCGCTGATGGGGCCTTCCTTCTCAGTTTGCACCCTTCCGGAAAACTGAAGGGCTCATGCTAGGAGGAGAGCGAGTGAGGTCTGTGCCCTGGCCTTTGGTGGGGTCTCCCCCTGTACCCTCTCTCCCCCTTTGCTCCTGCTTAATGGCAGGACCTTCCCTTCCCCCCAGCTTGGCCTGCATACACTGGGTTCGGGCCGACCCCTTGAGGGGGTGCCCTGCTGGGACGGGTAGTGGGGAGTGGTGTACGAGGAATCCCCCCTTACTATCTATCCTTCTTTGCCTTTCTTCTCTCCTCCCCCTGGGGTGACAGAGATGTGGTCCACTGGATGGGGCGCCTCTCCTCTCTTCTCCCTTGAGTCTCAGGAGAGGTGGCACCAAGAGGGGATGGGGGGAGCCCTATCCAAGGATGTCTTCTCCTTAATATCAGGGGAGGAGGGGGGACCATAGCTGTGCCTTAAATTGATTCAGCTGCAGCTGTTCTCCTGTCTGGAGCTGCAAGTGTCTGAAGCTCGCACCATTGTTGTGATGGGGCAAGGTTTCTCTGCCAAACAACTTAAACATGGATCTCTTCAGCTCCCCTGTTCAGGGGACCTAGGGCACCATGCTGGGGTCCCCCCTTGGCTCCTCCCTTATTTCTTCTTTTTTTCTCTTCTTCTTTTTACTCTTCTCTCCTTCAGTGCTCTGGCTAGCCATCCAGGGGCTGTGGCCAATGCCATCCTCTTGGGTCCTTCTCTGTCTCTATCCTCTAGCTGGCATATTTCTTTTTCAGTTTATTCCTTTCCTTTATCTATCCCTTGGGCTCTCTTGCCCCAGCTTCCTTTTTCTCTGTCACTCTATTTTTCCTCTCACCGGCGCGCAGAACTGAGGCGAGGAGGGCTAGCACCAGTTGTGGACAACCCATGAGCCTCATGGGTGGCAGTGTGGTGCTGACTCCTCCCCCTTTGGGTGAATAAAAATGCTCCCGCGGGGTGCTATGCCTCTGGCTGACACCCACCAGTGATGAATGGTGAAGATACACAGGAAAATCAAGAATTATGGTAGGTACGTAATTTTCATTTTGGGGGATTCTGTGTGGGGAATGTGGGTGAAGGGAGGATGCCATCAATGGGAGGGCTAGCAGGCAGTGCTGCAGGCATCATGAGTGGTGCTCAGGACCACCTGGCTGCAGTCTGCCAATAGGGCAACTATTGCCTTTATAAAATACCTAGGGGGCCAAGTGACCCCGAAGCATTAGTACCACAAAGCAGGAGAGCAGCATCTATCTAAGTGGTGTCTGAGGTTGCCTGTAGGGCATTGGCAGGGAGAACCACAGGTCACAGACCACACTGCTTGGCAGAGGGTAGGTAAGTTAAGAAATGGTAAGGGAAGAGTAAATAGAGGTTCAATAAAGGTAGCAGGGTTCCTGATCTAGGGACAGTTTCCAGAGTAGGCAGCTGGTGGTAGTAGTGGTATTACTATCTTTGATACTCATTATCTAGGGTCAGCCTACAGGGGAATAAGCAGGAGGGATAACAGCGATATTTGGGGTCTCAGCTACTCCCTATCTACGGTTAGCCTACAGGGGTGTTAACAGACAGGAAAGCTAGCAGAAAAGTACACAGTGAATTCCAAAAGCAGGCCTACAAATAGTTCAGAGTAGAAGATATAAAAAGTTAAAGGGATTACCTACGTACACTTTTAGGAGGGCCTAGAAACTTAACATGTGGGGACAAGGTATGTGGGGAGAGAGTATGTAGTGGGGGCAAAATGGGATGGGAAGGGTTGTGGGGTACAGAGGATGTGGTGCTGCAGTGTTTCTGGGAGTACTCTGGGATATGAGGGGGGATGCCTGGTTTGGATAAATTTTATTTAGCTGAGTGTGGAGGTGTGGCAGCTGAGGAAGGAAATGGATGCACTGATGGGGGGGTTATACAGCGATGAAGGGAGGTGCAGAGGGTGCACAGGGCTTGTGGTCTGGAAAGGGATAGGAGCAGGTATGGCAATAAGTGGAAGGGGGGGTCAAGGGGGGGATAGGAAACAACAGGTACCTAGGAAGGCCCCAGGGTCCCCTTCTCACAGCAGGAGAGAGGGCCCAGGAAGGGAGTGGATTACAGTGCTGGGAAAGTGTAAGGCTGGATGGGGGGGCTTGAAAGAGCATCTCCAGAGCTGCAGATGCAGAACAGATTCCTCCCACTGGACAAGGTGGTGGAGGGGGAACTTGACAGAATGGAAAGGGACACTGGGATAGGGAGGTAGGGAGGTAGTAGGGGAGATGCATCAGGGGAAGTACAGAGGGGGCAGAAGATAGTAAGTTTAGGCAAGAGGGGAAGGATTTGCAGAGAAGGGGATGCAGAGGACAAGGGAGAACAAGGGGGCAGGACAGAGGGGAAGCATAAGGGAAGGGTGGAGGGAAGGCTGCAGGGAGAGCAAAAAGGTAAAATAGAGGCGTGCAGAGAGGAGGGGGGAGGAGGGGATGGAGAAGGGGACAACTGAGGTTTTGAGCCAATGGGGAATATAAGAGGGGGAAGAAGGGAAAAGGGAGGTAGGTGGTAGTGGGCAACAGGATGGACAGAGAGAAGGGAGGGCCTAGGATGGAGGAGAGAGGGCGGTAATTTTGGGGGGTTTCAGTTGTGAAGGTGGTAAGATGGGGAGGGAAAATGCCAAGGGCAAGCTTTAAGAGGGTAGACTGTATGCCAGGGATGATGGTAGGAAGAGTGGGATTGCTAATAGCGCAGTCTGTGGGGTGTGGGGGGAGGGAAACCCCACATCATAGTACACCTGGGGACAAATGACCTTGCAGGATGTGAGATGAGGGAGGTGCAAGAGAGGTTCAGGGGACTAGGGAGAATTTGTAGAGAGGCATGGAGGATGGTAGCATTCTCTGAGGTGCCTCTAATCCCAAGGGCTAGAACACCAGGGAAGGCAAGCATAGTGGAATTTTAACGGGTAGGGGGTGGGAAGGGGGAAGTGGCTCTGTATATGAAGGAAGGGATAACTTGTACCAGAGGGGAAGCAGCAGAGGGTGAGGCTGAAGCACTGTGGGTACAGGTACAGTCCACTAGGCGGAAGAAGTTAAGGGTGGAGGTAGTCTACAGGCCACCTTCCCAGGAAGAGGAATTGGCAGGGTGCTAGGGTCTCAAATCAACAAAATGGCCAGTAATGAGGAGGTAGTAATAATGGGGGGATTGCAATCTACCTGGGATGGACTGGAAAATCCCAGTTACCTCCTGCACTAAGGAGCAGGTACTGCTGGATGCATTTCAGAATGGTTTCCTGGCCAAGAGTATCTTGAAACTTACTAGGGAGAGAGCTGTACTGGACCTGGTCCTTTCCAACTGCAGGCATGTTCAGGTTGTGAAAGTGGAAGTGCTATTTGCAGGTAGTGACAACCACGTGTTGTGGTTCCTTCCACCTAGACATGACCAGAGGGATGGTCAGAACCAAGACAAGGGTTTTGGACTTTAAGAGGGTTGACTTTGGTAGTATAGGAAAAATTCTAGTAGGTCACCTTGCTGGGATAGAAGGGAAGTGGATGTAGAACAGAAATGGGCATTAACAAAGGAGGAACTGATGGAGGCCTCTAGTGAGCATGCCAAAATCAAAATTAAGAAAATTAAAGCCGAAAATCCCAGCTGGTTTGGAGAGGAGGTGGCAAAAGCTGTGACAAGAGGGTAGCCTTCTGGAAACATACTCAGAAGGAAGAGGATAGGGTGGATTACTCTGCTACATTAAGAGAGGCGAGCAGAGCGGTTAGAGTGGCAAAGGTTAAAAAGGAAGTGCAGCTAGTACAGGGGGTAAGAACAGGGGAGAAAGCCTTTTTCCAATATATAAGAAAGAAAAGGAACACCAAGCATGAAACAGATTAAAACAAATTCTGGCCAGAGCCGATAGGGCTGCAGCCAAAGAATTTGGGGTAAAAATATTGAAAATTACCAAAGTTACAAGTGTGCATTACTAAAATGTAATGTAGGCTCATAAATTTGTTGTTTTGTAATATTTTTACATCACATTTTCAACATAGCCTTGTTATGACCCTGCCTCATGAAGAAGGGCAGAGCAAATGTTCAACTCCTGGCCTTAAGATGATTCGCGCAGGGACTGTAAAATCAACTTTCAGGACACAAAAACACATTTTGGGCAGAAGTTAAAAAATGGCAGCTGTCACATTCATGAGGTGCTGTAAAGAAATGGCTATGTTGAAAATCTGGGGTAAAAATATTGAATATTCGCAAACTTATGAGCCTGTGTTTGCAAAATTCAACATAACCTCATAACTTTTTTTTTTTATATTTTTACACCAGATTTGGAACATAGCCTTCTTATGACTCCACCTCATGAACAAGGGCAGAGAAAATGTTCAACTCCTACCCAATGATTTTGTATAGGGACCGCAAAATCACCTTTTGGGGCAGAGTTGCCTAATTTCAGTGCAATTGTTCATGAGGCGGGTCCCAAAAAGGCATGTTAAAAAAAATTTGGGCCAAAAATATACAAAAATGCCCAAGTTGTGCCACTAAGTTCAAAACACCATTGAAATACATTGAACCGCATACCTGTTTCTTCAGTTCGCGGCCCAGCTTTGAAGAGTGAAGATGTGTCTGCAATCCAGAGAGGATTACGGCATTGGACCGCTGATGGGTAAGTAAGGGCTTGGGGTGCTGGGTGGTGGGTGCTGAGTGGGAGGGTCGGTGGGGGACCATAATGGCCACAAAAGATATGAATGGATTTTTTAACAGGTAAAAAACAAAACAAAAATGATCAAGGAGTCCTGCACTGGAGGATTGGGCACCCCCCAGTGTCACTGTAAGACATTGATGGACTTTTTTTAATCCGTATTTGCCCTGTCTCAGTGTGATCCTGATTTTATGTTGTGTCACCAACAGCAATTAACTGATCCATTACTGCCTGAGCTGTTAGTGGCTAGGGGTTTTCTCTGACAATCAGCAAGCAATACTGGGCATTTTTCTGAGGGCTTTTAGAGATATATGGCACTTGCAGCCTATCAATTGTAATGTCGAGCCACACATGCACCTCCTCAGTGGGGGGACTTTCCGTTTCTTGGAAACTGCTCAAAGAAATGACACGCGGCTCACCAATGATCAAGGTGACCGAGCTCATAGTCCCTCCACCACCCACTCATCCAGGCACTGAGAGGAGTCCGATCCCGTGGTCCGAATATTAAATTCCTTTTTTTATGCCAGTGCTGCACAAATCCCGATATTCACAGTGCTGCCTGTGAGCGAGACAGAGCTTGTTCAGATGATTCATGTTACCTACTGTGGCAGAAATTTGTGTGTATGCGCGACTCGCACCATGTGAGTGGGGTGTGGGGTGGTGGGGGGAAGGAAAATCCATACAGAATAAAAACTTTTGTGGCAGTCATGGCAGAACACAGCACCCTCTGCCATGTCCAAGATAGGTACCACACTGTGCTGTGCATGCGCAACTACTAGCACATGTGCAGTAGAGTGCTGTGGCCATCTCAGACACAGCGGGATGTGCTGTGTTCCACCATGACCACCGACAGAGCAAAGAAATAGTGCAGTACAAGTGTAATAGAGACAGTGAGTGGAGTGCTTCACAGACCCAGAGGCCACTGTGTGGCAACTCCAGCATGTTGTTTGGTCAGAAGGTATACGCTGAGTCCTTTTTTTATAGCGCAGGTCTGCAGGGCTATGTCCACTGCAGCCCTAAAAAGAGGGTGATTTGGCAGAGGGTAGTGAAGAGAAAGCAGAGGTACTTAACAAGTACTTCTGTTCAGTCTTCACTACAGAGAAGAATGAACCAGTGCCACAAGGGAACAGGGGTGGGGACGGGGGGGTGGAGTCAAAGATGGCATCCTTCATGTGGATGGGGTACTTAAGGGCCTAAGAGTCCTGAAGGTGGATAAATCCCCAGGGCTTGATGGTGTGCACCAAGGGTCCTAAGGGAACTGGTGGAGACTCTGGTGGATCCCCTGACAGACCTGTTTAACAATGCTCTGGAGTTGGGGATCATGCCCTGGGACTGGAGAACTGCACATGTGGTGCCTCTCGACAAAAGTGGACCTAAGAATGAACCAGAGAACTACAGGCCAGTCAGCCTGACCTCAACAGTGGGCAAGCTGATGGAGATCATTCTCAAAGACAGACTGGTGAGCATTCTGGAAGATAATGGGCTCCAGCACATGGCGCAGCAGGGGTTTGTGTCAGGGAGGCCCTGCCAAATGAACCTAACTTGACTTTTTTGACTGGGTCACCAGGACAGTGGACAAGGGTGAAATGGTTGATATCCTGTATCTAGATTTCAGCAAGGCCTTCAACTCTGTATCTCACAGGAGACTGGTCAGGAGGCTAGAAGACCTAAGGGTGGAGGCTAAACTTGTTGGCTGGGTCAGAAGTTGGCTAGAGGACAGAAACCAAAAGATGGTAGTGGTGAATTCTCAAAAGCCGGGCCTGTGACCAGTGGGGTCCCACAGGGCTCTGTGCTTGGTCCAGTGTTGTTTAACATATTCATAAGTGACTTTGCAGATGGGATTGAGGTAAGATATGCCTGTTTGCAGACAACATAAAGTGCTATGGGGAGAGTGGACACAGAAGAGGGGAGAGAGGAGCTCAGGGAAGACCTGGCTAAGCTAGAGAAGTGGTCTGGAATCTGTCAACTGGGGTTCAGTGCTAAAAAAGTGTAAAGTTATGTACTTAAGGATGAAAAACCCAGGGACAAAATACTGGTTGGGTGGTATGCAGGTAACCAGATCAGAAGAGGAAAATTACCTCGGTGTAATTATCAAGACTGACCTGAAACACGTGGCACAATGCAGGAAGGCTGTGGCTAAAGCAAATCGGATGCTGGGCTACACAGCCAGGGGAATCACCAGCAGGAAGGTGGAGGTCATTTTGCCACTGTACAGGTCTCTAGTGAGCCTATACCTAGAGTACAGTATGCAGTATTGCTCCCCTTATCTTAAGAAGGACATTAACTTACTGGAAATGGTCCAGAGAAGGATAACCAAGATGATCCAAGGCCAGCAAGGAAATACCTATGAGGAAAGATTCAGGGGGCTCACCATATACTCTCTTGAGGACAGAAGGGAGAGGGGGGACACAATTGTGACCTTCAGTTACCTTAAAGGTATAAACAGGGTGAGCACTGAGGGCCTCTTCAGCCTTAATGAAAACAAGACCACTGGGGATAACAACCTAAAGCTGACAGGGAAATGTTCAGAAGGGAAATGAGGAGGCACATTTTCACCTAGAGGGTGGTGACTAAGTGGAATAAGTTGCTGGAGAAGATGGCATCCCTAAAAATGGTGGACAGCTTTAAGAGTGATTAGGACAGGGTGAGGGGGAAAGTTGCAAGTGAGGGGAAGAGAGGGAGAGGGGGTATTTGACAAGGGTCAAGGGGGATATGGGGATGGGGTCAGTTCCCTCTGTAAATGAAGTGAGAACTGCACATTCGAGCAGACTAAATAGACCATAAGGCCTTTATTTGCTGGCACATTTGTATGTTCGTATGTAAAAAACATTTGAACTTGATGAGATACAAATGGTCAAAACAGGGGGCAAGGGCAGACACAGAACTGCATATTGCAGAAGGGGTCAAGGAAGGGCAAAAACTATTTTGTAATATATGGATAAGCCAAATAATAGTATTGAAAGCCAAATACAAAATTCCCCATAATACAACAGTTTGAATCCCATAATACCATTGTTCAAATCTCGTAATACTACTGTTCAGAGCTCATGATACTATATTCTGAGCTTTGAACGATAGTATTATGAGTCTGATGCAGGATCGCGCATTGAAGAATTCCTCCTGCTTAGCGTGAGCTGGCTTTTACCGTAACTGCTGTGTACAGTAAAAGCAGACTCACCGTTGATGAGAAAACCTCATTCTTGGCTTGTCCCCATAAAGTACATGCAGTGGAGAGACAGAGAGAGAGAGAGAGAAGTAGAGACGGAGATCGGCTATAATACCATCTCGAGGTTCTGGTAACATGCTGGACCCTCTTGAGCTTTGCTCTTGAGGTTCACATGTCACCAGAATCTCTCGATGGTATTATAGCCTCGTAATATACAGTACCCTATCTATTATTTTATTTATAATACATTAGGAAAAAAAAGGAAGATGAGAGGGAATTGCAAGGCTGACAGAAGGGGCAGAGTAGTAGAGGAGGATTAGAGGAAGGCACTCATGCTTAATGACTATGTCTGGTCTGTATTTCTTGTGGAGAATAGCAGACCTTGCCAGAAAGTGGTATAAAGGCTGCTGCAGTGGGGATCTCTCAAATGGGGCAGGCGGTAATCGCAGGAGAAAGGGTTGGAAAAGGGCTTACTACTCTGAAAATAGATACGGCCCTAGGGTTAGATGGATTGCACCAAGGGTGCTCAGGGAAGGAACTACAGCACTGGAAATGGCTGAACCCTAACCAAGAGCAGGGCTATTCAGTAGCTCACTACAGTCAGGTAGTTCTGAAAGGAGGAAGAAGTGGAGATATGACAGAGACTTTCAAATACCTCATGGGTATAAATAAGGTACCACAGGGAAGCATTTTTCAGAAAAAAGATGCTCAAGAACAAGGGGACACGCTACGAAGCTGGATGGGGTAGACTCAGGGGAAATTTGAGGAAGTACTTCTTCACAGAGTGAGTGCTGGATGCCTGGAATAGCCATCCAGTGGAGGTGGTAGGGGCAAAAGCTATGGCGGGATTCAGGAATGCATGGGATAGGCATAAGGGAACCTTAGTGTTAGGGAAGGGAGGGCTAAGCTGGAGATCAAGTAAGGTCTATGATATTACAGTAAATAGGAAAAATTGGCAACTGGGTGGGCCAAGCAGTTCTTATCTGCTATCAAATTCTATGTTTCTAAATACTTGAATGTAGTGGACATAGTTCAGCTTCACAAGGGAGGTGACAAGGGGCAAGTGTCTTACTTCCATTATGGGTATATTGATGAAGACACTAGTCAAGGAGGACCTAATGGACTATCTGATGAGAAATTGGCTCCAGGATAGTAAGCAGCATGGGTTTGTGGCAGGGAGGTCACATCAGACCAACCTGATAGCATTCTTTGACTGGATAACTTGGGCAGTAGATAAGGGACAATCAATGGACTTACTCTACTTTGACCTTAGCAAGACATTCAATGCAGTGCCACACAGAAGGCACTGAAGATGTTTCGGGTGCAGTGAAGGACCTAGTTAGATAGATGGGAAGCTGGTTGAGGGGGAGACATCAGAAGGGGGTGGTAAATGGGGTCAAGTCAGAAGAGAGGGAGGTCACAAGTGGTGTGCCACAAGGGTCAGCCATGGCACCAGTCCATTTTAATATGTTCATCAGTTACATAGAAGGAATGCAGAGCAAAATGTTTCTCTTCACTGATGACATTAAGCTCTGTGGCAGAGTAGACAGTGAGGAGGGGGAAGGGAGATACAGAGGGACCTGCAAAGTTTAGAAAGGCAGTCCAAAATCTGGCAGTTCAGCACCAAAAAGTACAGGGTGATACACAAAGGGAACAACCCCAGGATGGAATATTGGATGGGAAGGGTTAAATTGGGCACTACTTCTAAAGAAAAGGACCTGGGAGTTATCATAAGCAACTGCTTAAAACAATTCAGCCAATGCAACAAGGCCCACAGCAAGGTGACCAGAATGTTGGGTGTGCTGGAAGGGGTTTTGATAGAAGGAGGAAAGAAGCAATACTACCTCTGTATTTGCACACTGGTGAAGCCGCTTCTGGAATACTATGCACAGTTTTGGAGTCTGCGCCTAAGGAAGGACAAAGACAAGTAGGAGACAGTGCAACATATGGTAACCAAAATGCTTCTGGGCCAGCAGGGCAGATCCTATGAGGAATGGCTCACAGCACTGAACATGTACTTGCTAGAGGCCAGAAGGGAGAGGGGAGATGTGATAGAGACCCTCAAGTTCCTGGAAGGAATGAATAAGGTAAACTGTGAAGAACTTTTCAGCAGGAGTGACGAATCAAAAACATGGTGACATGAGTGGAAGCTGACGGGAGGGGGCGATTCAGGAGGGATATGAGAAAGCTTTACTTTACAGAGAGGATGGCTGAGTCATGGAACAGCCTACTGGCTGAAATGGTGGGCACAAAAACAATGATTTCAAACACAGCTGGGACAGAGTTAAGGGATTAACAGTTAATCGAGGGGGTAGAGGAAGGGGAAGGGAAGGGAAAGGGAAGCAAGGGCATAGATCTTGTCTTGACAGTAGACCCTACAACAGCATAGGGTATAATCTGAAAAGACTGTATAGACCGATGATCTTTTCTTTCGGACATGTTCTGTTTCTAAATAGGGGCCCTATACATTTGTACATTTGCTTCTTCTACTTTGTGTAGAATTTGCTAAGAGTGCCAACATACAGAGTGTGCATCAGTGGCTCACCTATGGATTCTAAAATTATAACGTACAATGTGAATGGTTTAACAAACCCTATTAAGTGGAAAAAGGTGATGACCTATATAATGCAGGCGAAGGCAGATTTTGTGCTATTACAAGAAACACATCTTTCTGATGGAGAACATCAGAAGTTAATGGGATTTAGGTATAGAGAGGTGTGCTACTCATCCTACAAAAATGGGAGGAGAAGGGGTGTGGAAGTTCTGATCCCACAGTACACCCTGTTCGAAATAATAGATAAGGTAAAAGACACAGAGGGGAGATATGTCCTTTTGAAGGGTATGTTTAATGGTCAGATGCTTACTCTGGTGTTGGTGTACGCCCTTCCAGATTCTTCCTATGAACTGTACAGGAAAATGCTGATAACTGAAAATGCAGAATGTATGCTTATTTGCACAGGAGACTGGGATATCACTTTAGACTTAGGGCTAGACACTACATCCAAGATACCAAAGAGGTCTCATAAGACAGCCAGGCAGGTTAAAGCTGTTTTAGCTAAACTGGGAACGCAAGATACCTGGAGATTTCTGGAAGGTACCACACATGGATACACATATAATTCCACCATCCATCGTATCTCTTCTAGACTAGATTACTTCTTCCTGTCAAGGGAAGCAGTGACATAAGCTAAGAAATGCTCAATAGGACTGCTGAGCTTGTCGGGCCACTCCCCCCTCACTCTACATATCACCTTATCAAGGCCTGAGTAGACCTTCTGGAGACTGAACCTCTCCCTTCTAAATGACCCTGTGGTACAGGAGCAAATCCCACCTTTTATAAAACAAACAATCTAAAATAATGCAGGTTCAGAAGTAAGTAGGGAAGTGTTGTGGGACACAATAAAAGTGATGTTAAGAGGGAAACTCATAGCTATTGCAGTAGACAGAAATAAACAGAGAATGGAAAACCAAAAAATCTAGAGAACAGAATACAGGAATTAAAGAAGCAGCATGCATCTTAAGAGGATCCTGAACCAACTTCTAGACCAAAATATCGAACGCAACTTGCAATTTCTAAAACAAAAATATTATGGGGGGGGGACCACGTTCATTAAGACTATTGGCTATTTGCCTACGAGCGAGAAGAGCAAGGGCCCAAATAACCTGTATAGTACACCCGCATACTAGAATTAAAACTAGTCACATGACAGAGATATCCAAGGCCTTTATGACATATTATTCTAAGCTATATGATCAACAGCCGAGACCAGAGATAGAACAGATCCAGAACTTTTTAAATCAATTACAACTACCCAAACTATCAGAAACACAGAATTTAACTTTAGTGAGTCCAATCTCGAGAGCAGAGATTCAAGCCATGCTAGGCAATAGTAAAACAGGGAAGTGTCCAGGCACTGACGGACTCCCCGCAGAATTTTATTAAAAGAGTTGGGGAGGTCATGATACCCCTTCTACAGCCAGCCTATCAAGAGATTATGGGTGGGGACTCAGACTTACCACCATCCTGGAGACAGGCAGTAATATCAGTCATACCCAAGCCCAGCAAGGACCCCACATAATGTGAATCATATAGACCCAGATCGGTGCTTAATGTGGATTATAATTTTTTTACAATGATTATAGCTAAGAGACTGGAACACATTATCCCCACCATTGTACACAGAGATCAGATGGCGTTTGTGTCAGGGTGACAAGCTGCAGACAGTGTCCGCCTTACTCTTCATATGATAGACTCCCTTAATGACACCAATAGCCCAGCTGTGATGGTTAGTCTGGATGCCAAAAAGGCATTTGACAAGGTGGACTGGGAATTCCTGTATCAAGACCTTGCTGGGCCTGGGTTTTCACCTGGATTTGTGGACACAGTTATAAGGATATATACAGGGCCCCAGGCATACGTCAGGACAAATAGCACTCACTCACCAATATTTAATCTGGGGAGAGGTATGAGATAGGGGTGCCCACTGTCCCCCTTACTATTTGCAGTATACATAGAGCCACTGGCCCAACAGATCCGACTGGACCCAGAAATACAGGGTGTTACTTTGGGGGGCCAGGAACATAAGATAGCACTATATGCGAATGATGTCCTGCTATATTTGAGTAAACCTGAGACTTCTCTACCCAGAGTATTCCAGGACCTGGACACATTCTCTGCCCTATCAGGATATACACGTAACTCGACAAAAATGGAAATATTAAAATTCCAATATACTCCAGACTCCCCCTTTTGGCAGAAATTCCCGATGAAGTGGGATATGGTCACCCTTAAATACTTAGGAATTACATTAAGAGCGACACATGAATATATATATATATATATATATATATAAAGATAACTATGTTCCCCTAATTAAACAAGTTGAGGAAGACGTTAAAAGATGGTTGATCCTCCCCCTACCAATATATGCCCGACTCCAGGCAGTGAAAATGAACCTTCTGCCGAGGTTTCTATACTTTTACCAATGTGCACCAACCCCACTGCCATTGCGATGGTTTACAGAGACACAGAGAAAGCTCTTAAAATTTGTGTGGGCAAACAGGAAATCGAGGGTAAAAAGAACACTTCTTCTGGCAGGAAGACAGGAGGGAGGATGTGCTTTGCCTGACCTGTATGAATATTGGATAGGAACCCAAGTCAAATGGGCACTCTTATGGGGGTCACCGACAGTAGAGGCCCACTGGCTAGACATAGAGAGAGGTACAGGTACTGACTGACCACTCAAATCAATAATGTTCGAACCCCCTCAGAGGAGACCCCCAGTTCCAGAACCCATACATGGCAGTCCATGTCACCCTACAGGCATGGGATCAGTTTAGGAATTACCCACAGGTGAAAGCAGACCTGTGGAGATACACATGGTTTGTTAGATCCGAGGATTTTCCTCCAGGAGAAGAGGATGGATGGTACAAAAGACAAGCTAGACAGGGAATGCAATATCCAGCACAGCTGTTGAAGGGAGACTGTATACTGTCCTTTACAGAGTGCTCAGTAGCATTTGGATGGTCTGGAGGGGATGTGATCCATTATCATCAGATAAGGATGTATATCCAAACCAAGCTATGACAATGCACAGTAACACATATACCAGATGCGCAGACCCCCAGACCATCCAACCTATTAGTATTAGTGTCCCCAAAAGAGGCCATCACATTTATCTGCTCCTTTCTAAAAGGTCACAGGACAGGTATGGCAGATCATATTAAAACCAAATGGGAGGGGGAGGGAGGGAGGCTTTGGTATTATAAGTAAAGAATGGCAGAGGGTGTGGAGGGGCTCAGGGAAGGTGACACCCTCTCCAATGTAACGGAAGTTTATGTAGAAGGTGCAGACTAGATTTTTCATTACACCACAGATGCAAGCTAAGTGGACACCAGAAACATCCCCCAGATGTTGGAGAGAATGTGGGGTACAGGAGGCTACACACTCCCACATATTCTACAAGTGTCCCGGAATTTATGTTTTTAGCAGAGGGTGAAAAGTGAAATTGTACATTTGTTTGACATTCCGGATACACTCGCCATACAAACTTTAGTGCTGGAGTTACCCCAGTGGGAGTTAGAGGGCCTAATTCTCTCTACCTATGGTACATATGTGTGGCAGCCTATAACAAGGTGATCACCAGGAGATGGCTAAAACCAGAACCCCAACAACTGATGAATGGAAAAAACTTATAATGGACATACAAGAAATGGAACAACTGACACATCAAGTACAGTACAGAATGGAGAGGTTCATCGAACACTGGTCTAGATGGGCCCTACTTATGGGGCAATAATGAAAAGAAAGAGAGGGGGAGGGGAAGAATGTGAATCGGGTGCATACGGGGGTAGTTTTAAAAGAAATAAAAACAAGAATGAGTAATGGATGAAACTTTATGTGATAGATAGAGTGAAAAAACAATTGCTCCTTCCCCTAGACGGAATCCCAAGCTAGAGTGCCACAATTTTGGTTTTTTGATATGTCTGTTTGACCCCAGTTGCAAGGGGTATAAAGTGGTTTAAAGCAAACAATGTACTACGTTATCTGAACTAAAATGTACAGTAATGGTATGGCATAGATGTAACTATGTGATCTTAACACAATGGAAACATTTTAACAATAAAGAAAGTATAAAAAAAAAAAAAAGGCGTGCCAACATAGTCACTATCCATCTGATCAGCAACCGGCAACCCAGTAAGCTACCTAGTGCAGTGGGTAAGAGAGCTCTTAAATGAGACTTCTGTGGGGTGGGGGAGAAGCCAAGTGAACCCATTCAGGGACTGGGACTGCTAAGTGGGCAGGCAGAGGGAGTTATATAATATTTCATAAACTGCTACATTAATTCCCATTTCCCTTATAACCCTTTCTGATCCCCCACAATAAATCTGTTTGTTTTTACATTTTAGTTCTGGTGTGCTGGGTATTTCTGTTTGTGTCACTGTCATTGTTTTTGGGGTGATACTGTGTTGGGGCAGGGTACAGTTTTATTTGCTGGTGGAGGAGTGCTGACTGTAGTGACAGCATCAGGGCCCCCTTACATCCAGTCATCCGCTCAGCTGGCCCGGAGCTAAGATTTTCCTTGGGCTCAACAAATGCCCCAGGTGGAGGCATTGCATCATTATTGTTAACATCCAGTTGTCCAGCAACTGAAAGAACCCAGGCCGACGTCCTCGGCTAGGTTTATAGAGGTATCTTGAGGTCCTTGGTCTTACAAAGGGAAATATCTTGATTTTTTTGAATACTCCCTTGGGTAGTTTGTCACTACTGCACTCTCTGTTCTCTGGAGGGGCCGGCCTGGGTTCTTAGATGGTTGTGGTGGGATATGAGGCACCTAATCCACAGTAGCATCAAGTAATGTTAAGTGCATTAAACAAACTTATTGTCTACTCAAAGTTCTTGAGTCAAACGGCAGGGATCTTTATTACTGCATAAGCCCTCTTGGGCAATTCCTTGTTGCTAATGGTGGCAGCTCCCTTTACAGGAGTCTGTTACAAACGTTATTAGCTGGATCCATATCACATTTAGGTTTATTACACTCAGAGTCATAATGTTAAAACATTAACATTCCAGACACGATCCATTGCATTAGTTCTAATCTAGCTCCCTGAAGTGACAAGATATATGGGACCTCCCTAGGCAACAGATCAAGTCTCAGTTGACAGTGTGCACCACATTTATGACACCCCAACTGGAGCAACTCTATAGCTGTGTCAGGATTTCTCCTTGACTCCCCCTCTACAAGTTGTACTTTCCCCGTAGTACACCCCTCCATCTACCTGGGATTCAGGCTGGGCGCTGAGCTTCTCGCTGGGCTTCATTTACTTTCTGCATCTTTTAGTTAGTTTAATTTGGGAGGAGCCTTACGCGGGTCCTAATACTTAATTCTCATAATCTGTTACATTATCCCAAAAGCTGTTATGTGGTTGCCAGATGCTATCCTATGGTATTAATAGCTTAGGTAGGGTCTGCCTCTCTCTTTAGATTCCAGCTATCAACACTGCAGTTTTCCTTTAAATGGCCACTTTTAATAGTCACTTGTCAAGGACACCAAAGCTCCTTTTTGCACCATACCTTTATTCTCAGACTCTCTCGCAACCCTCTTGACTCGCTCTTTTATATTTGGTGTTAGTTGACTAACTCTGGGCTCTTTACAACTACATAGAGAATACTGGATGGGCAACTATGCACAACCAGTGCTTTCTGCCACTGAGGGGTTCTGATTCCCTTTGACCTCAAGAGCGAAGCTTGAAAGGTCCATGGGAATCAGAAGCCAGAGGTGGCAGAACACACAGGTTGTGCATGATGTTGCTCATCCTGTATTTGATAGTGTATAGTATTATGTGAAACCTGTGCATGGTGTCTCTTTTGCTTTCAGAATGCAACTGGCTTATGCACTCTAGAGGTTTCATAATGCTGTTATACCACAGAAGGGTACAATCCCATTCCATGGCATTTGAACCGTGGTACAACAGCATTTTCAAAGGGATGGAATTCTATACTGAACAATGCTCTACTATACATCATAGTTCTATTCTTGCTCTGCAGTTCTTTATGGGAGGCCACCTAAGGTACACAGTCTGAAACATGCTTGTGCCATTTCCAAACCTGGGGCCCTACCATCACACCCACATCCATTAGGGTAGCACGCAATGCACACATCCCTTGTTGTTCCCAGCCTGAAGACTGCGAAGCTGCAGCTATTCCTTTCCTTCAGATGGAACTCTTACACCTGACCAAAGCCAGCTCTAGAGCTTCCTATGTGGCTGTTTATTAACCTGCTAACTTCTTCTCCATTTCCTGTTTGCAGCAACTGCCCTGTAGGGGATTCTAAATGAGCAGAATTTTACAATTAATGAGTTATTTACTGTAACACTATTCCTCTAGACCGTATTAGTAGTCCACAATTGGAAGGAGTGTTATACTTTGAATTCATAAATTGTAAAACTGTTACTGCTTGAAACCAGTGTATAAACGGGAAATGTTTAACTGGGGGAACTCTCATGTCTAGATTTCTAGTTAGTAGAACTGTCATTTCTAGGTGATGGAACTCTCCTATAGTAGTCAATGGAGAAAGATGACAGAAGCAGTGAAACTGGCATGCAATGTTTTAAGAGGTGGTGGAATTGAGTTCCTGTGGGCTACTGCCCAATTTAACCCCTGCTTGAAACCAAGTTTTTATAACAATGTAAACATTTATAAAGCCAGTTTATGATGTAACTGTCACTAAGGTTTTTTCTTTAAATGATATGCTCATAGGCTAACCTGGTGATGTGGAGAGCTAAGGCGCTGAATGCCTTACCTCCTGCAATGCCAGCAACCCATATTCAGGAACAAGCATGGGTTGCCAGGTGTCAGCAGGGTGGGAGAGGATTGAGCATCCTGGGGACTGCTGTCTTCTCCTGGGGAGGGGTGGCCAGTTGTCTTGGCCCATGACTGCCACGGGTGGAGTTCTGGTGGTAATGCAGGTGCTCACGCTCAAACGAGTGGGGCTGCAGATCTGCAGGATATGTGCACACTTCCATGCACATGTGCTGATGTGACGCTGTAGCAGAGGTAGAGGGAAGAAACTGGAAAACAAAATCCAGGGCCTGGATGATGCTCCTGAACATCTCCCCAGATCCGTACCAGTATGCCTGGAGTTAATGGATATGTATTCTTGGGGGGGGGGGACAGCCCACCCCTAAGGCCCTGCCATGGGAGGGAATATATGGAAGATGCACTCCAGGTAAGCCAGAGGGAGATGGGTGCTGGCTGAGGGGAGATGAGGTCAGGATGCTGAAAGAGCTGCCCAAGGAGTAAAAAGCTTTGTGAAAAAAAAAATATATTTGCTCATGGTGCTAGAAAAATAATTTGCTTTTGATCTTAGAATGTAATATTTGAAAACTGTGCTTAACTTTCCCTAACTGCTTTATTTTTTCATCATAGATAATGCCTGAAGAAGATATATGGCCGAAGCATTGATTTTAACTCTTTTTTCAACGTGCATTTAATATTGCCCTTTCATAATATTTAACAGTTGTGATAATAAAACTGCTTTTTGAAATTCTGATATTGCATTTTATTGCATTACTTATAATGGCTATCAATGTGTTTTGGATGGGATATACTATAACTGTGTATATACATTCAGTTACACAAGATATGTCAGACTACATCACTCATGAGAGACAAACTTGGGAATTAGTTGAGTAATCTGAAAAAGTTGCTTAAAAATAGTCATACTGGGGCTGCCCCAATTGCCCAATGGCTGTGCATCATGCTACTGTGCAAGCAGGTTTGGGAACAGACAAGGGTTGCCACTTTTGGAGGCAGGCCAGCCAAAGAGGCAGCGTGCCTTGTCCAGGGAGGGCTGGTGATGGGTTCCGGGCCACAGTGACCCCTGCTGGCAGGCCAGGGACTTTACTTCTTCTACAGGAACATGCTGTGCATGCACGAGGCCAATTTAAGGAGGAAAACTGGGTAGAACCCCCTGCTACCATCTGCATGAATACTCTGGTTTGAACAAGGTATATCCCTAATTCCAGGGCACATCCCTAGATGGAAGCAAGGCAGAGATAAAATCCAGATTGTAAAAAAAATGTAAACAGAATAATAGCTTGGTGACTGTGTATTACAAAGCTATAATGCCATTGAGAGGTTCTGGCGACATGTGAACCTCGAGAGCGAAGCTTGAGCAGTCCCAAAATGTCACCAGAACCTTGAGATGGGATTACAGGTGAGTCATATACAGTCACCTATTTGTTATTTTTTTGTAATATATGGGTCCAAGATAGATTTTAAGTTATACTCATTGAGCCTGAATAGATTAGTGCCTGTCCTCATTTCTACCATCTTGCTCGTTTATGCCATTTTCAGTTTTCATTTCTGTCAGCTGTGCTGCCGAATAGCTTTTACTGTGCTCCGGTTACAGTAAAAGCTGGCTTACGCTCAGCTGTGTATGGTATGTGCAGCACGAGCTAGGTGTCCGATCTCATAATACTATCGGTGGGTGCTCATTATGTGATCTTGCAATACTATCGTTAGATGTTCATCGATAGTATTGCAAGATCTCATAATACTATTGATTGAGTTCTATGACAGCATTACACGTTTTTTAGTATGGCTTTGATGGTATTGTTGAGCATATCTATATATTACTTATCTTTAAACTGTGACATGTTAGATTTTTAACATGTTTGTTTTTTTAAATTTGTCGCTTGAGCTCAAATGTCAAAGCTTGACTGCAACACAATATAATCCCAAGCACCCCATCATGGCTCTCTGCAGCTGCTGCCTCCATCTAAGGGCTTGCAGACAGTACTTCTAGCCTAAATTCCAGGAGTACATCTTGTACTACTCACCCTCAGCTACAGGTCTGCAGTCAGTACTTCTCATATCCAACTCAGGACCTGCAGTCAATACATCTTACATACGAACATACGATTCAGTCAGCAGCGGAAGGCCATGTGTTTTTTTTTCACACTCATCTCAGCATGCATTTAATACTTCCTACTCCCAACTCCATGTCTAAAGCAAGTACTTCTCTTCTCCAGGGTCTGGCCTCCAGACAGTACTTCTTACTCCCAACTCGGGGTCTACAATCAGTTTTTTGTACCCCCCAGCCAGTGCTTCTCCTGCCTCACTCAGGGTCAGCAGCAAATAATTCTTACACCCAGTTAAGGACATGCAGCCAGTAATTCACACACCCAACTTAGGGCATACAGCAGGTACTTTCTACCCCTAACAATGCCTGAAGCCATTACTTGTCATCACCAACTTAGTGCCTGAAGCAGGTACTTCTTGCTCCCAACTCTGGGTCTGCAGTCAACATTTCTTACCGCTAATGTGGGGCCTAAAGCCAGTACCTCTCAACCCTCAACTCGGGGGCTGTAGCCAGTAATTCTCACCCTCAACTCAGAGCTGCAGCCAGTTTTTTTTATGCTCTGCTGGCAGCCTGCAGCCAGCACATCTCACCTTAACTCAGGGCCTGCAGTCAATTCTTCTCACACCCAACTCAAGGCCTGCATTCAGTTCTTTTCACACTCAACTCAGAGCCTATAGTCTGTACTGCTAACCCCTAGCTCATGACCTACAGCCAGTACTTTTCAGACCCAACTCAAAACCTGCAGCCAACAGTTCTTGCACCCAACTGTGGGCATACACCCAATACTTCTTACCTCCAATGTGAGGCTTGTAGCCAGTATTTCTTATGCCCAATGTGAGTCTTGGAGCCTGTACCTGTGCAATGCTTTGAATAATGTTGCAAGTTATTGTATTATCTATTGTTGTCTATTAATTGTTTGTATTTTAAACTTGTCACCTGTGAAACGGGCATTTTGCTCATCTGGTCTACAAGTATAAAGAATAGAAATGAAAAAAATGAAATGAAATTTCTTACCTCTACTTCAGGGCCTGCAGCTAATCCTTCTCACCCCCAATGTAGAGTCTTCAGTCAGTACTTGTCACACCAAACTTTGAGCCTTTAGTCTGTACTTCTCACTCCCAGCCCAGGGCTTGCAGCCAGTATTTTTCTCACCCAACCCAGTACAACGAATTCAAGGATTTCTCCCAATTCAAGGCTTGCAGGCAGTATTTCTTACCTTCAATTCTGGGCCTGCAGCTAGTACTTCTCACCCCCAATTCAGGGTCTGCAGTCAGTACTTCTCAGACTAACCTTAGGGCTCATTGTCAGTTCTGCTTACCCCAATTCAAGGCTTGCAGTCAGTATTTCTTAACCTCTGTTCAGGGCTTGCAGCCAGTGCTTCTCACCCCCAGCTCTGGGCCTGCAGCCAGTATTTCTTAACCCATCAGGGCCTTCATCCAGTACTTCTCACATCCAGCTCGGAGCCTGTATCCAGTGCTTCTCACCACCAACTGTGGGCTTACAGTCAGTACTCCTTACCCCCAATGCAAGGAGGAAAAGCAGTAGGAGGATGGCTGCTGTGTGCTGAGACATGAGGAGAACGCTCAAAGAATAACGTTTTGTGCTTGACTGTATTTGTTACAGGTATTCCATCTCAGTTGATGGGAATCGATGTAGTAAAGCTTTCTAAATTCCCGTGTTATACTAGCTTGAATCTTGTTTTTTATCTTTCAGCCAAATAATTAAAAAGCCACATTTGAACTTAACTGGTGACTTAGAGGATGTCAAGCCTACCTGCAGCTTGGAGGTCAAGAGTATCAGCATTACTGGTGTGAACTTGAGAGAGGAGGCTGTTACCATTGTGGATCAACTGGCTTGTCTGTCTGGCAGAGCACAGCAGGTTGTGGTGAATGGATGGAGTGATCATGCTGGAGATGAGATGGTAGACTAATGATCTGAAGGAGAAGTAGAAGAGCAGCAGAGAGGCAACATTGAAAGGAATCAGGCTACTGGAACTGAGCAAAAGGCAGTGGAAATGGAGAAGAGTGGGAAGAGAGATACAGGATTTGCTGGAGAAAATACTGGATACTGCTCCACTTTTGCTGGACACCTTCTCAGTTTGTTCTAAATATTGGTTAATATTTAAAAACTAAGAGGTTAACGACTAATTGCACAAGTTACATATATGTGATAGTTGTGCTAATAACTTCACCTTCTAGCATAAATGATAAGTGTGTAAGGTCTGAGCCAGTGTAGCAACCTAGATTTTAAAATACTCATTTGGTGAACTTTTGCTTGATCTACAAAATATTATTTCACCTTTGTACATATAAGATGTTTCTGACTTAAAAAAAGAAAAGGGAGAGGATGCATTTTTGAATTTCTCACCACTGGTCAGCGTGCCTCAGGATATCAGATAATATTTAAATGGCTGATGACAGTAGTAGCAGTTAGGAATGCTGGAAATGGTTGGGGACTGGTGTTTTAGTTTCTGTTAGGCAAGAACCCCAGTTTCTCTCTGTTTTGCTGAGTTAGCAAGTATTTTACATAAACAAACTCAGCACTTTAAGGTAGGTATATAATTTGAGGTTAAGAACCAGTAAAAACTAACTAAATAAATGTCCAGATTTAGTCATTTTAACAAGTTGCTGTTAAAGCACAGACTGTTCTCCTAAAACAGAACGGAATTTTAAATAACTAGCTGAATGTTTTGGTGTAACAGCATAACGCCATTTTTTCTCTGGTACAGTGAAGCAACACACAGGCATGGAAGTAGACTGGAAGTGTGCCTTAGGAATAAAAGGAAAATTCTGGAGAAGTAAGTTTGTAGTTTATTTTAATATGACAAAGCAGGACAGTAGTGCTCACATATACATGTAAATGTTAAACTTCAAAGTGAGAAGTACTATTTTATAAGGGATTCAGTATTAAGTTTAACATTTATTAGTATTAAGTAGCAGAAGGACTTGCGTGCCATAGGATAAAAGTAGATAGGCACACACTGACCAGACTATTTTTACTATTGCTTTTACTGTCAAAATGGCATAATATTTCTTCTGATTTTAACTTAAACTAGATGTGCATGATGCTGGGGAGTACAGACCATTCAAAGCTGAAGCACTGACAGAATACACAAGAAAAACAGAAGGAACTTTACCCTTGCCAGATTATACTTGCAAACACTATAGACATATCAAAGGACTGGTCTATAATCATGGAAACTTCAGAGTTGCAAGTATTAATAGATCTTCACTTTTTGGAACTTTGCCAAGTGCAGCACCACATATAGCTGCAAACATTTTAATACTTGGACACTGTTAATAGTGTTATTGTTAGCTGGCCTGGTGGTGTTGAGGGTTGAGGCGCTGGATGCCACACCTTGCCCCATGCTGGTGACCTGGGTTGTCAGGAGAGGGAAGGGATTGAGTGTCTGAAGGACTGCTCTCCCTTCCCAGGGGAGGGATGGGGACTTGTGCTACTCCTGTGCAACCCCTGGTGGAGACTGGGAGCAGCACTAGGAACTTGTGGTGCCACGTTGAGGTGGAGGAGGAGCTACGGCGAACATTGGGTGGAAGTCATTGCATATCTGTGCTCCTGGAAACAAGGAGAAAAACCCTTGCTGGATTGGGAAGGTGATGAGGGCTCCAGGGACATCACCCACATCCCCAGTGCCAGGCCACTTCTCTCCAGGTCCCCCCAGCTCTCCACCAGACTGACCCTCTAATATCAGAAAGGCTGCCAGATAGGTGAGGTGGGCCTTCCTGTGGGAGGGGGATCCAGGGGCTGGACAGTTCCGGTGGGGGGTCCCGGGAAGAGGGATGCTTCAGGTGGGGAGTAGCAGTGACTGTCACGTGGGCACCTCTGAGAGATGTCCCATCCAGAGAGAGATCAATAAAGTTAAAGGGTACCTAAACAAGCAGTTTTTTAAAACTGCAAACTCCAAAATCTGGCTTCATAACAAGGTAAAGTAGAGGCTGCCGTTTACATTTATGCTAAAACTGCATTTATGTAAATAATATAAATGCAGTTTCATAGCTTTGGAAAAATGTAAACATCAGCCTTTCACTTTCAAAAAAATGCCTTTGTTTCTTTCCTTAGATGGCTGCCAAGTCTGTTAAGTGGTGAGTCATGATGACATCATCTGAGCCAAAGACAGAGACCCACATATATTTCTATAGTGCTTACTAGTTCTTCTTTCCCTCTTTGTTTTGAATTGTTGTACCAGAATGATCAACACCATGTATTACCTCATGGATTATTTTGATCAGTACACATGTCAGGCTGTGATTTTGTTCATTTAGATTACTTCAACTTGTGGAAAATGTTTTGCAATCCAGCTGACTTTTTCCTTGGCAAACTGCATTACATTACAACACTTCAGTTACTTGATGATCTAGTGATTATGTGATGCACTGATTTTTGTTTTTTGTTAGCCAGGAGAAACACACTAAGCTGAAAGCTTGTTTACAGGTGTGGCCTGGGAGCACAAGGAAGTGTAATGACTTGCTCAGGGTCACAGAGCAAAGTACTGGTCTGGTTCAGTTCCAAAGCCCATGCTGTCTTGTTCACTCACAAATAAGGCTTTCTTTTTTCATGTGAACCCCCTGCACCTAGCCTGCCTTCTGCTGAACACCCCATCATCCATACCCTGTCCTTAGTACTGCTTGGTGCTGCATATGTGCTTATGGTCTCATGAAGAGAATTATCATACCTCAGATTGTAATCTTGTACCTCAGGGAGTTGTGCACACCTATACCAATATGCCTCATCAGCTGGCACTGTTAAAAAATGCCTCCCAAATCACTCTCTGGTCCACATTCTCAGTGTTTGACTTCTGCTCAAAATTAAAATTCTAAAATTCCCTCAACTCATGTCTTTTTGTTTCAAGGTGAGTATTTTCTCCAAACTAAGGGTACAGCAATGGGTGCTACGTTTGTGCCCAATTATACTAACCTTTATTTGGGTCTATGGGAGAAAGTAGTGGTCTATGACGAAGAGGTCAATCCTTTTTACTATAGGATTGATCTGTGGTGTTGTTTTATTGACGACATTTTTTAGATCTGGAAGGGCACTGTATGTGAGTTGAGGGAATTTGTTTTATATTTGGAAACCAGTAATCCTAATTTGAAGTTCAGTGTGACAAGTGAGATAGATATGGTCACATTTTTGGATCTGGAAATCAGAAGAGATGTTGATGATGGTATACAGACCTCTCTTTTTAGGAAAAACACTGATAGAAATTCCCTTCTGCATGCATCCAGTTGCCATCCCAGACCTATGATCAACAACATTCCCAGGGCCCAATTACTTAGGGTACAGAGAAATTGCAGCTTTGATGGTGATTTTGTGAAAGAAGGCACAGAGATGTGTGGGAGGTTTCTAGACAGCGGATATTCGAGACAGTTAGTGGAGGATGCCATGGATGATGTCTCTACTAGAAAACGTGAGGATGTAATGAAACCTAAGGTTAAATTTGGTTCAACTGAGAAATCCATCCATTTTGTTGCAACATACTGTAAACAGTCTGGTGCTATTGGTGATGTTGTTAGGAAACATTGGCCACTCTTAAGTCTGGAACCCAAACTTAAAGAAGTGGCAAGTATTTTGCCACGTATAGTATATCGTCGGGGTAAAAACCTTGGTGATGTCGTTACCAATAGTTACCAACCTACTCAAAAGGTCATGCAGGAGGTTAATACTTGGTTACCATGTAAACCTAATGGCACCTATGCATGTGGAAATTGTAAGTATTGTGCTACTATTGTAAAAAGCACAACATTTACAACTGTTAATTCTGGTAAGATGTATAAAATGCAGTCCTTCTTTAGCTGTGTTACTGAGAACTTGATATATCTGGCAACGTGTACATGTGGTGCATTTTATATTGGCAAGACTATACGCCAATTTATGGTTCAAATTGGTGAACATATGCGTAGTATAGGAAAAAATGATGACAGAAGTGCATTAGCTGCACATCTATGTAAACAGGGGTTGGGGGGTGCGAAACATGTTTTTAAATTCTGTGGGATTGAATGGGTTAAACTTGGACCCCGGGGTGGAAATATCAATGATTTGTTACTTAATAGAGAGGCATACTGGATATACACTCTTGGTGGTCTTAAATCACCGGGTTTGAACGACAAAGTTGATGTTGTTTCCTTGATCAATATGAGAAAGAAGAAATGAATTTTTACATAAAAAAAGCTACTTAGATAAGGAATAGCAGTTTGTATTTCTATCTATGGTGTATTAATGATTTAAGATGATATTGGATATATGATGATGTATATTGTTGTTATAAACATACATCTTTCCTTTTTTTCTCTCTTTTCTGCCTAGATGGCATTGATACAATGTGTATGTTTATACATATAATTGCCTGAAAAATGTTTTGAAAAGCTATCAAAATATGTTACGCATTTGGACTTCATTAGCAAGTCTACAAAAGTCACCTGGTCATAATGGTTACTGGTAAGATTAATGGTTAAAGGACCAGGGTTGTCCTAGATAGACTAACATATTTAATAGAGCATTTAATATATATATTGTCTTAAATGCAATTTGTAATTATTTTTGATCTATAGTGATTTACTTGTATATGTCTTGTATCTTTATGTATAGTGATATATCAATATCGGTTTTTCATATAAGGGTTTTTTGTATATAGAGGTGTATGGTAATGTGGTACTGTCACTTTAAATGTTAGCTTTTTAAAGGTGTGGATTGTAGGTGGACCATCCTCCTGATGACGCACGTTTGGTGCGAAACTAGTTGAGGTTGCAGCCTGTACTGCTGAGCAGCTGAGCATATATTATGCACTGATTAAAGATTTAAGATTTCCATATACCTGTGGTGCCGTTGTTTTTTCCTCTCAACTTTATGTTTACAAGTTGGCACGCATTAGTGGAACTGAGGATTTCATTTATTCTACTGAATTCAAGTAACAGTTTAGGTGCAGCCCTGCCACTCTGAGTATTTGTCATTGCTGGCTACTCTCAACCACAGTCAGGCAGTGATCATGATGTTGGCAGCTCCACATTTCAGATCTCACAGTGATCTGCTCAACGTCCTCCTTCATGTCTTCAACTAACCTGAATATAGCTATACCCTGCTGGAATGGCCTCTTCAGTCCCTCTCTGGCATTCATTCTTCTCACCTGCACCCCACACCAAAAACTGGTGAGTTCACTACCCTTCTGCATCATGAATGTGGTTAGTACAGTCTCCCATGTTATTTTTACATATTAATAATAAACATGATCTTCTGGTAAGCCAGGCTGATAGCTGCATTGCACAAGTGGAAAAATAGGTTTTTCTACCCATGTAAGATCTAAGCCACCTATGATTAGGCTCTATTAAATGACGTGCATAATGATGTGCACACCCCTCATTTAGCAGTGCCTAATCAAAGGTAGCCTAGATCTTTTAAGGATAGGAAAGCCCATCATTCCCCTTGTTCCCTGTTGCCATCAGCCTGACTTACTGGAAAGATATGTGTATATTTGATATGTCAGAATAAAACGGGGACTCTACTACTTGCATTCATGATGCAGAAGGGTGATGAGCTCACCAGTTTTTCGTGTGGAGGAGGAATAGTGACGAATGAATACAAGAGGGGGACTGAGAAGGCCACTCTTGCAAGGTACTGCTTATTCAGGAAGGGGAAGACAGAGGAGAGAGGTACATGAGCAGATTATCAGAGAAATAAGATGTGGGAGCCCACATCTTGATCACTACCTGACCCCGTTGTCCTGGCCAGTATTCCTCTTCCCATAAAACCAGTTCATGCAATTGTCCAAAGTTGTGTATGGATATTAATGTATGAAATGGCTGCCTCTACATGTTCAGTCACTTCACTACCAGTCTAGTGTTGCTTGTAAAGCACTTTGGGATACAATGTGTATGAAAACCACTATATAAATGCGTATTATTCTTTTTCTTCTTATTTTGCATGGAAAAAGAAGACAAGACAAGCATATATTTGAGTCTGAGAAAGTATGAACTCTAACATTGGACTGAACAAGAACTTTGCTGCAAAAAGTGGTGGCTCTAGGGAGTAGTGAAGGGTGTGGCTGCACCCCCCCCCACATACATAGTAATGTACTTGTGTGCTGCTGCTGCATTTCACTTTGTTGAAGTCTGATTTATTGATTGTACAAATGTTTACATTCAAACTGTGGATTACATTTGTAGGTTCTGTCAAAAATGTACTAGAAAAGAATAGCAGAAAATATAAAGGTTTAATAAACACGTTAAAAAATGCATATTAAGCATGCACACCACCCCAGCACCCCCACTGTAGCATCTTGGATCCACCATAACCACTAGACCACGAGGTTATTCAAGATTTGTACTGCACTGTGGGTTTGCCACAGAGAAAGTTGGTTGGATTAAAATACAATTTCAGCATGTTAAAATAAACAAAATGAACAGAACCATAGCCTAACATGTGTATTATGCAAAATAATGCACATGGTTTTGACCTTTTGGGTGAAACAATTCTGTACAAAGGGAAAAAATAACTAGTTAGCACTATAGAGCCATATATCTTTCTGACTTTGGCTCAAATTATGTCATCACATAACACATTTGGCGGCCATTTTAGGAAGCAGGTAAGACAGTTTTTTTGAAATTAGAAGGCTGATTTTACAATATTCAAATGCTCTGGAACCACATTTAGGTAAATTACATATATGTAGTTTTAGCCTTAATGAATACAGCAGCCTTTCCTTTAGTTACCTACGGAGTCAGAGTTTTGACTAGTTTGTTGCCAAAATGTTGTTTAGGTATCCTTTAAAAAAATAGTGTTATTGTGCCACACACTGTATGCATTAAGAACAATTTTAAGACAGTTGGGTTTGAACAGCCTGTATCAGGGAATATTTAGGTCTGTTTATTCTCAGTATTTGTTTCCAAATATTATAGCTTCAGGAAGTTTGCTTAATTAGAGGGAGTTTATTTTCCCTTGCTTGTTTGCAAAATGGCATGGAAGAAAAGAAACTCACCAAACTGGGCAAACACTAAACAATTAAAAGTTGAAAAAGGTAGGGAGTTGACATCAGATGGTAACTAAAAAAAAATAATTAAATAACAAACTATTTTGTCACACCAGGTATTCAGTTAGACTTTGCCAGCACAAATGGGATTGTAAGAATCCAGGGTTCCTTTATACCAAAGAATACATCATCAGAAGTCAAAGAAGGAAGGCCATTGCCAACTAATATGGAACATTTTTTAATGTTGGAAATATGCAAATTAGAGAACCCATTGAACAGTTCTCTTAATGTAGAAGCTATAAATCAGTGAAATAAAATAAAAGGGACACTGTCAACCCTTTTTGCATCATATTATTTCTAGATAAAAACCCACATTTTATAATTGCTTACCTTCTCTAAAATTCATTGATGTTGCTGTTTGTTTTATATGCTTCCTTTCTTAGTACAACTGAAATGTATGGTAGTGGTGTAATGTACCTAACCTTATTTTGTTTCAAATCCTTGATCAACTCTTATTACATACTTTCTGAGCATTATAAACATCCCCAAGCAGTGCAGCCACTCATGATGCAATCATCTCCTCTCCTCACTTTGCATCATGAGTGGCTAGACTATGTATGGGGAGTCCCAAGTCCAGGAAAGATGCAATGGGAGTTGATGAAGGGATCTAAACAAACATGTTTTGGTGTGGTAACACCAGTATGGTGCATAGTCCGTTTTTCACTTTTAAAAGGAAAAATAGAATCAGAATCAAACAACCAGCTACATCAGCAATCTTTACAGAATGTAAGCAACCATAAAATGTATTTTTTATACCAAAGGCACTTTGGGGCCTAAGGGGGTTGACAGTGTCCCTTTAAAGAAAGGGGGAACATTTAAAATCTGATACAAGAACCACAAATGTAAAAAGAAGTTTCAGACAAACTAAATAGTAAGGGCAAGTCACACGTGCCAGAGGTGTGACAGAAAATACAATTGTTTCGAATCTTAATGCCCACCAGTTTGTTTCTGAATTAACCCCAATTAAACCACATTCAAATGCAATCTTAACCGGTAGGAACTCATTTGTAGTGGATTTTGAGAATTTAATATGCCCTTATGTGGATAGATTAAGCCTGCATACACACACACACACACACACACACACACACACACACACACACCTCGCCTGTGGCTACAGGAAGCAACTAATAGTAACAAAGAATTAAATCCACACTCACGAAAAGAAAATAATTCAGATTGTTGGGAAATGCAATTTGTAAATTATGATTTGGATTAAAAAATGCTACAAGGGGGCGCTGCTGAGCAGCCTAATAGGAAGCAGCAATCAGACCGAGCTCCCGGGAGGAAATTCTTTTAAACCTAAATATAATACTTTTAGACTCTGAAAGTTTCTGTTAAGAAGTGATCAGGGAACTAACGTTACCCTACTGTCCCCAAGGAGAGTGGATATGGGCAAAAACAAGGGAGCGGCGACTGCAGCAGGTGACTTCTTCAGTCCAAGGAGAAACAATCGAGATGAGAGGCCTACGCAATGGGGAGCAGCAGCGGACGTGGCATCGGAAACTATGGAGGAGGCTTCCTTAACAAACATACTTTTTACCCTGCATCAGCTAGTTAAGTCAGTGCAGGAACTCGATAACAAATTTGATGCTCTCACGCCCCGAGTATCAGCCTTGGAGAATCGGCTGGATCAGTGTGAGGCTACTGTACAACGTTTGGAAACCTCAGTGTTAAAAACAGTGGATGCTACTACTAAACTAATTACAGAAAATTCACTTCTTCGTCAACGCTTAGAGATGGTAGAGAACCAAGTGAGGGAAAAGAACTTAAGGATCCTGGGACTGTCGGAAGTGGCTGAGGGTGAAGACCCCCTGTCTTTTGCCAGAATGGTGCTGCCAGGCATCCTGGTTTTCGAGGAGTCAGATCCTCCATTCCATCTGGAGAAGGCCTACTGGATTACCCCCTGCCAAGCGACAACAGACCATGTGGCCCCACGAACTTTCTTGATTGTGTGCACTGGCATCGGAGATAGAGATAGAGCCCTACAAGCAGCGAGGCGATGGAGAGTGTTGAAATACAGAGAAAACACTATTCAGATGTTCCTGGACCTCTCCTATAGAACCCAACAATGACGCAAGGCCTTCGATGGACTCCGGGGTCGCTTACGGGGCTTAAAAATTCAGCATCAGCTACTGCTCCCAGCCAAACTCCGTGTTGCCTGGCAGGGGAAACAATATCTCTTCAACGAAGCAAGAGATGCTGAAAAACTGGTTGCTAAAATTGAATCAGAGCTGGCAGAGGAGGAAGAAGTCAATTCCTCAGATGCAGACTGAATTGCAGGGCAGGTTTGGAAATTTAAGATTTAGCTACCAAGGTTTCGCCTTGAGACTCGGGGGAACTTGATCGCCTAAAATAATAATTAAAAACTGAAATGACAGACTCTGGCCACTCTTGTGCAGTACCTTGTAAGGACGGATGGAACTTGATGTAGAACAGTAGTCTTAATACCTGGACTGTAAATTTATAAACCAGCTTTATATTGAGAAGTATACTCCTGGGAGGTTGTGTTATAAGATTCTACTAATTTTTTTGTTTATTGTAATATTGGGGGATTCACTCAGACTGGTACAGTCATTATGGTAATATGGCATTGTCTTTTCTTTTATCCTTTACATGAATCCCTTTGAGGCTTCCAGGCTGCATGCAATCTTTATTTTTTTACTGTTTATAACCAGATAAGTACTCCCCCCTATGATGTATCTTTAGAGGGGGTGTCTTGCATAAATCCTTTGTAAGAGGAAATCGTCTTATTTTGTATAATGCTTTCCTCCTGTGTAAATGTGCTGTAAGCTTTGCTTGTAAAAACAATAAAAATTAAAAAAAAAATGCTACAAGGAGGACTCCATGAAGTCAAAATGGAACTAAAAAAACATTTCCAGGGACAGATTGTTTCATTGTTGACACTCATTTTAGAACACTGATCGAAGAATAGAGAGACCAAATCTCAGATAGAAGAAAACAAGAACACAGGAAGAAAATTAGCAAAGAATAACAAAACTATCCATAAGATCACAGAGAAACTAGCAGATAAAGAGGAGCTGGAGATACAGACACTAGTAATGGATGTTCAAGAGCAGGGGAAAGTAAACTTGCTGATACGGCCAGAGCAGAAAAACAGAACACATGAGTAGAAAAAGTTCATAAAGTTAGAGTAAAGAAACTACAAGATAGAAACAAGCATTTGTCAATGCAGAATATTGACTTGCTGGCATTGGCATTGGTAGTGCAGGAATTAGAGAGATGTATAATGGAATTGCAGTGAAGTATGGAATTGACGCCAACCCCACCCCACCCTTCAGAGACTGACAAGCATTGAGGTGTGCCTTTGGGTCATCGGCCATAACACTCATGCCATTTCACCCCACCCTACCCTGCAGACTCTGACAAGTGTTGCATTGTGCCTTGGGGTAATTGGGCCTTATGCTCACCCCATTCCATAAGGAAATACATTGAGATGGGTGCAGTATAGGGAGAATGGGGTGAACTTTGGGGCTGAAGAGTCCAAGGCACACCTTGATGCCTGTCTGTGGCTGCAGGGTGGGGGGTGGGTTTGTAATGGTGTGAGCATTACAGCCGACAATCCAAAGGCACACCCCTGATGCCTGTCAGTCTGTACAGGGTGGGACATTATGGTTAGAAACCCTAATGCCCCGGGCGTTTGTTGGTATTTGCACTCCAAAGTTTCAACATGGCCTTTTTGGACCCCACCTCTCATGAAAGCATTTGGGACCTGTGCTAATGAACAGTGGCACTGTGATTTTGTTAGTCTGTCCCGAACTTTGATTTCCCACAGCGACCGTACCATTCTGCACCACATTTGCAAAAACACAGTTTGGGCAGGACATGAAAAATGACAGCTGTACCATTCATAAGGAGGAATGAAAGTGGCAATGTTGAAAGTCTGGAATGAAAATATTAAAAAATCTCTAAGTTACGAGCATGAGTGAAAACTGCGCAATGCACACTCGTAATTCAGTCATGTTTTGGAATTCTTTTACCAAATTTTCAACGCAGGCATTTTGGGACCTCTGCTCAAGAACAGTGTCATTATGATTTTCTTAATCTGTCCCGAACAGTGATTTCCCACAGCAACCACGCCATTGTGCACCAGATGTGTGAAACCACATTTTGAGCAGGTTGTAAAAAATTACAGCTGTACTGTTCATAAGGAGGTGTGCAAAAATGGCAATGTTGAAAATCTGGAGTGAAAATATTAAAACTTCTCGGAGTTACGAGTGTGCGTGGAAACTGTGCAATGCACACTCATAATGTACTCATTTGTGGAATTTTGTCACCAAATTTTCAACATAGTCATTTTGGGATCTGTGCTCATGAACAGTGTCACTGTGATTTTCTTAATCTGTCCCAAACATTGATTTCCCACAACAACTGTGCCATTGTGCCCCGGATGTGTGAAAACACATTTTGGGCAGGTTATGAAAAATGACAGCTGTACTGTTCATAAGGAGGTGTGTAAAAATGACAATGTTGAAAATCTGGAGTAAAAATATTAAAAATTCTAGAAGTTATGAGTGTGCGTGTAAACTACGCAATGCGCTCTCGTAACACAGTCATTTTTGGGAATTGTTTCACCAAATTTACAACATAGGCTTTTTTGGGGAGCCCACCTCATGAACAGTGGCACTGTCATTTCATTAATTGGTCCCAAAATGTGATTCCATGCAGTGGCCACAAAATCACCTTTTGGAACCAAATAACGACATGACAGTGACTGAATTCTTGAGGTGGTGTCCCAAGAACCCCTTGTTGAAAATTCGGTACCAAAATTTGCAAAAATGGCTGAGATATCCACCTAAGTTGAAAAAACCCCATTTATGCCATTATACAGCTTACCAGCATTTCTTCAGTTTGCGGTTGGCTTTGAAAAGTGCAGACATATTCCTGGTCCACCGAAGATCATCGCGCCAGGCTCCAGAGGTAAGTATGTGGTGAGAGGGTGTGTGGGGAGGTGGGGTGCACAGAGGGTGGGTGCAGGTTGGGGAGGCCACCGAACACAACGAGAGACTGTAAAAACATCACAGGAAGGTTTTTCTTATTTTGAAAGTAGATTTTATATGCTGGGTTGGGCTCCCAGTGTGCCACCTGGCTGTTTTGGGGGACTGGAGCTGACGGGGATTGGACCCCCTGTCAGCAAAGTAAAACGGGCCTGTGTCAGGCGGCATGCTGCCGAGGGGGACTGGGCACCCCCCTCAGCAGACAAATGATTTTGGGGGGCACTATGCCAAAATCCACTGGTATTTGAGGGCCTCCCATGGCCACGGGGTTGGCAGATGCCTAACTCTGGCCCTGGATATGACCACCCCCGAAGTCGGTTTGCTACAGACTGTGAAAGGTGGATGGCCGACAGCCGCTACCATGTTTCCTGAAATGTTACACCAGGCAAGGCAAGTTGCTATTTGCTGCTGCAATGAGAAACGCCCCAGCGGCAAAAACAGCTGATTCTCCAATTAAGGAGCGCTCCCTGATTGCAGCAGCGAATTTCTTTCAAGTTGGTAGCAGACTTCTCAACTACTGTCATAGACAGCTTGCTGTTTCATTGGTGCAACAGACCCCAGCCTGAAAAAGCAGTGGCGCCATTGGCCCAGCACCACTGCACCTCCTAAACCTGCTTCTCCACTCCAAGCTGCCAGAATATGTTGTCTGTGCTGCACGCGCAAGACAATTTAAAAAACAAAACAGATAATGACTCTGAAATCAGCACTGTTACCCTAGAAGACTCTTTTAATGCTGAACGGATGCAGCTACAGAAAGAAATGGTCAAAAAAAGAAAAGGACTGTTTACATAAAAGGCATACCGAAATCAAAAAACAAAAATGACAGCACTGAAGATTTTAACTTATACTATTTGTAAAGGTGCAATTGGCAAAACGTTCAGTTGTGGAGAGATATGCTTGTATATACAGTAGATAGAGAACAGATATAGTCAAGGGGATCATTTGTCTAGATGTGCAATTCCATCCAGGCAGGAAAACAAGTTTTAGAAGCAGAATCTAACTTTGGAGACTTTGGGGTCAGTTCTGGATACATCATTAAGGAAAACAGACGATATTAAATACAATTCTGGGAGAAGTGTAACAACAAAAAACATGTTCTATTGGGAAAACAGAAAAAAGGAAAAGTAACATGGTATAGAAAACATCTGTTGATAAACATCAGAAACGTGCTACTAAGTATGCTAGCCTTATTGAGACGGTTCATTTGTTGATGGAAGCTAGTGACCTAGCCACAGAAAATCAAAGTAAAAATGTTAAGGGACAGGAAAGAAAAGGGGATCAGGATCACTAGTGAAGTTATTTTAGAAGATTCCTCCTTTAAAGAATCTCATGAGTACAGTAATATATCTGTTTATTCATCCAGTTCATCCAAGAGTGAAAAATTAAATACGACTATGCTAACAGACTCTGAATGATTAAGTCAAAATTCAGTAAACAATGTTACAGGAGAACTGCAATGAATCAAGAAGTAATTTTTCCCAGTAAAAGCTGTTTTTTTAAATGCTGGTTTAAATTCTGTTATTTCTCTAGCTATCCAGACTTTTTAGTTATCCTATTGGGTGTTTTTGATTTACATTCTGCTTGTAAGAACCATTTTAGAACAGTGTGATGTAGTTTATGTCCCTGTTCTACTCTTCTGTTGTTGGCACAATGCATCCATGTTCTACTGTAGAACTGTGTCGCTGAGAGGGGCATAAACTACATCATACAGTTCTAAAATGGTACGTACCACCAGATTATAAAGCAGAAACACTCACAGAGGTTACTAGAAGGTCTGTATAGATGGAACAGTAACATCATTTTTTTTTAAATTCATTATACTTTTTGCTCCCTACTGCCAGCCACCTGGCACCTCAGCCCGGTCATGGACCTCGGCTTCTGCCTCCACATTTGACTGCGGCCCTCCAATCCCCCCTGGCTTGCCCCTTAGGGTGAGGTTGCAGCACCAACTCCCCAACACTGCCGCAATGATGGAACAAGGTCAGAGGGCCGGCCTGGAGGCTAATCGAAGCCAAGGCGGGCTTCATCAAGGGCGGTCAGCAATTAAGTATTTTCAGAGTTTTTCTTGAGGGCGGGGATGTGCAATGATGTCCTGTGTCCACCCCACCCCTGAAGTGCTCTGATGCTGGTTGCCAGGTGCTCCGGCCCCGCCAGGATCCATCACACCAGATATCCCCCCCCCCGGAGAAGGAGAGCAGTCCTGGGGAAGCTTCATCCTTCTCCCTCCGGCCAGCCGTCTGACACCCTGGGTCCATTCCCAAACCCAGGTTCCCGGTGCTGCAAGCTGAAATCCAACTGCTGCACTGATGGACCAGCTACAGCAACAGAATTTTAACCAGCAATTAAAATCAGCTTCTACTGGGAAAATGACTTGCAGGTTCAGTGCAGTTCTCCTTTAACATAATAAGTTGGAATACTGCTGGTTTACCCACAAATATTAATGACTGAGGGTGGATAGAATTGATGAGGGCTGTTGGGGGTGGGAGGGACCTGGGAGGACAGTAGTCTCTATGCCAAGGACAGACTACACTTGAGTGAGGATGGAAAGAAAGTGTTGAAGCAGAGGATGGAAGAATATATAGAGGAAGTTGGAGTTTAAACTAGGAGTGGGGCAGTTGGGGAAGAGATATGCAGAGACCACAGGTTGGGAAATCATATGAGCTTACTCCCATAACAGTGACAAAGGACAAATGGCAAGTACTGTTGGTGATGCTAGGAAAGGAGGGCAGGATGGGGGGAGGTGGAAGGTGGTTACCCTTAATGCTAGGAGCCTTGGGAGGAAAACTGCAGAGTTACAGGTTCTCATGGCAGAGGAGAGGTGGACATTGCAGCCATCACGGAAACATGGGCCACCCAATATAATGACTGGGACCTGTCTGTACCAGGTTACAGGTTATTTCGTGGGGACAGGGTGACTGGGAAAGGGGGTGGCACTATATGTGAAGGAAGGACTGAAGTGTGTAAGGGAGGAAGGGAGGAGGGTAGTACAGAGTCACTTTGGGTGCAAATCCAGGATTCCAAGAATAGGAGTCTTAGAATGGGAGTGTGTACAGGCCACCATCTCAGATGGAGGAGTTAGACAGGGAACTAGCGGGACAGATCAGGAGGACCCAAGAGAAGGGTAGTGTGGTGATTGTGGGGACTTCAATATGCCAGGAGTGGACTGGAGCACCCCAACAACCAGGAACAGAAGGAGCAGGTACTGCTGGATGCCTTCAGGACAGCTTCCTGCTGCAAATGGTCAGTGAACTAACCAGGTTAGGAATACCCTTGACCTTGTGCTGGCAAATGGGGACTTTGTGAGAGAACTTACAGTGGAGGAACCGCTGTCAAGGAGTGACCACCACTCAGTATGGCTCACATTGGATATGGGCAAGGAAGGAGGGAATCTGGCACAAGAGTGCTGGACTTCAGGAGGGCCGACTTTGGGAGGATGGGGAAGTGGTAAAGGGTACCTGGCCAGAATTCAATCTAGTATGGATACTAACCAGAGATGGGAGCTCATAAAGTTGGGGATAGTGGAGGCAACAAAACCTGCTGCAAAGCCCAGAGCAAGAAGGCTAGGGCTAAGAAACTGAGCTGGTTGAGCAAGGAAGTCATGGAAAAGGTAAGGAGGAAAGAGCTGCCTTTAGGAAGTACAAGAAAACAGGGAGGGGGGAGGACAGAGAGGAGTACTTGACAGAATCAAGGAGGTGACAAGGGCAGTAAGGGGAGCCAAAGCATCTATGGAACTCAGGCTGGCACAAGGCATTAAGAAGGGGGAGGGGACTTCTTTAAGTACATCAGGGAGAAAAGGACTGTGAGGACCACATAGTAAGGATTAGGAAGGAGGGGGGTTGGTGGAAGCAGGGCATTTATATGCGAAGCACTAAATGAGTACTTCTGCTCAGTATTTACTAAAGAAAAGAGGAGGTGACATCCAAGGGGAGAAATGGCAGACGAGGGGGAAGTGGTGACAGATGGGGAAATCATGGAGGGCAGAGTTCGAGAGGTTTGAAGGCACTGAGGGTGGACAAGGCGCCAGGCCCAGATGGCATCCACCCCAGGGTACTGAAGGAGCTGGCAGAGGTCCTTGCAGGACCTTTGGCAGACCTATTTAATGCCTCACTACATTTGGGGTGTGTACCTCAGGACTGGAGGATGGCTCATGTGGTGCCCCTCCACAAGAGTGGCCCCAAGGATGAACCGGGAAACTACAGACCAGTGAGCCTCACATCCATCGTGGGTAAGCTAATGGAGACTATCCTGAAGGAGAGGCCAAAGGACTACAGGACAGCAGACAGCATGGCTTCATACGTGGCCGATCCTGCCAAACCAACCTGGTCGAGTTCTATGACTGGGTAACTAGGCAACTGGACAGGGGACATGCAGTGGATGTCCTGTATCTGGACTTCAGTAAGGCATTCGACTCAGTGCCACATGGAAGGCTGGGAAGGAAGTTAGTAGGCACAGGGCAGGTGCAATGCTGGTGAGATGGGTAGGAAACTGGCTGCAGGGAAGGCAACAGAGGGTGGTGGTGGGTGGGGAGCTCTCACACTCAAGGGCAGTGACGAGCGGTGTCCCACAGGGCTCGGTGTTGGGACCAGTGTTGTTTGGGATATTCATTGCAGACATATCATGGGACATCAAGAGCAAGATCAGTCTGTTTGCTGATGATACCAAGGTTGGCGGTGGTGGATGACCTAGGGGATGGCAGGGGTTGCAGAATGATCTGGCAAAGCTTGAAACCTGGTCAGACACCCGGCAACTGGGCTTTAATGCCAAAAGTGCAAGGTGATGCATTTTGGGATGAAGAACCCAAGGAGGACTTACTAGCTAGGGGAGTGCAGCTAGCCCAGACAGAGGAGGGGAAGGATCTGGGTGTGCTCATCACAGGGTCAATGAACAACTCGGCACAGTGTAGGAAGGCAGCTGCAAAGGCCAACAAAATGCTGGGTTGTATTGAAGGGGTATATCCTCGAGGAGGAGGAGGTGATTCTGCCACTGTATAGGTCATTAGTTAGACCACACCTGAGTACTGCGTGCAGTACTGGCATCCGATTCGAAGAGGGACATTGGTTACTGAGGGAGTGAGCAGGGCGCCGAAGATGATCAAGGGTCTGGGGGACTTATCATACGAGAGGAGGTTGAAGGAGTTGAACATGTACTCACTGGAGGAGAAGAGAGACAGGGGGGACATGATTGGGAATAAACAAGACAGGTGCAGAGGGGCTGTTCAAAGTAAGGGAGGGGAGGGCCACCAGGGGCCATGATATGAGACTGGAGCGAGGAAGGTTCAGGAGGGAGATGAGGAGACACTTTTTTACAGAGAGGGTGGTGGCTGGGTGGAATGTGTTACCTACAGAAGTGGTATGCAGTAGAACAGTGGACTGGTTCAAACAAGGATGGGACAGGACAAGGGGGAGGGTTAATGAAGGGGAAGGGTGGAAGGGAGGGGCAGCTTCAGAATAAGGGGTGCTAGCTGCACATTCGAGCAGACTTGATAGACCTCTAGGCCTTTATCTGCTGGCAAATTTCGTATGTTCGTATGTTCGATGTCCAAATTTATATCATCCACCTCCAAGAGGCATGGTTATTAATAAAGAGCCAATGATAGAAGGTTACACATGGTGGTTTTATGAGGTCACCCAACAATCCCCAGTGAGCCTCCTTCTTTCTCTAAATATAAGACCAATGTAATGGTTCAGTATAAGTACAATGGCAGAATCGCACCACACAAAGGTGAGGGTCCCTGGACTTCAGCAGGGCCGACATTACCAAGATGGGCAAATGCATCAGGGAAGGTGGGAGTACTCAGGTGGAGTACAGGAACAGTGGGCAAAGCTAAAAGGGGCCATAGCAAAGGCAACAAACCTCTGCATCAGGCAAGTAAGCAAAAGCAAGAGGAAAAAGAGATCACTATGTTTCTCAAAAGAGGTGGCTGTTAGGTAAGGGCAAAAAAGTTAGCATTCAGGAGGTATAAGGAGACATATAGGGAGGTGTATCAGGAGAAGCAGAGGGAGACAGGGAAAGGAGTCAGGAGCACAAAGGTGCAAACTTGGGAGAATATAGCCCAGGCAGTAAAGAAAGGGGACAAGACATTTTTCAGTTGTGTAAGCAAAAGGGAGAAAGACTAGGGAAGGGGTTGTAAGGGTAAGGAGGGAAGTGTGTGTGTATGGAGGGGGCCAGGAAAAAACAGATATCCTGAACAAATATTTTTCTTCAGCGTTCCCAGTGGAAGAGGAAGGTAAGAGACCACAGATAAGTGACAGGAGCATCGAAGGAAGAGAGGCAGACACTAGTCCATTTACAGAGGAGAGAGTCCTGAAGGAACTTGAAAATCTGAAAGTCGACAACGCAATGGAGCCAAACAGGATACATCCAAAGATACTGAAGGCACTCAGAGAGGAGCTGGTTGTGCCACTGACAGTTTTGTTCAACCACTCACTGGAAGCTAGGATGGTTCCAGAAGACTAGAGCAGGGCAGATGTAGTCCCACATCACAAAATCAGTAGAAGGGAGGAGGCTGGCAACTACAGGCCAGTCAGCCTGACTTCTGTGGTTGGGAAATTAAAGGAATCACTACTGAAGGGAAGGATTTTGGAATATCTTGAATTCAGCAGCTTACAGGATCTGAGCAGCATGGATTCAGTGGAGGGAGGTCATCTCAAACAAATCTGATAGATTTCTTTGACTGGGTGACCAAGGAATCAGATTAGGGTGGAGTAGTGGATGTGGCCTATCTAGATTTCAGTAAGGTCTTCAACACCGTTCCACACAGGAGACTCATAAACAAGCTGGGCAGCCTGGGAGTAGGTGCAAAGATGGTAAATTGGGTAAGGAATTGGTTCGGGGATGGGTGACAGAGGGTGGTAGCAAACGGAGTGCAATCCGAGGAAGGGAGGGTGACCAGTGGGGTGCCACAAGGATCAGCAGTGGGACTGGTTCTCTTTAATGTCTTTATTAGTGACATTGCAGAGGGGCTAGAAGGGAAGGTATGCCTTTTTACAGATGACACAAAGATCTGCAATAGGGTAGACAATCTGTGTGTGTGTGTGTGTATGTGGAAAAAAAGAATAGGGATCTAAGAAAGCTTGAGGTGTGTTCAAGAGAATGGAAACTATAGTAAGTGTCAATGTGAAGAAGTGCAAAATCATGAACTTGCACAGAAACCCAAGAGTAGAGTACACGATGGTGGGAGTTGAACTGATGATCACCAAACAGGAAAGAGACCTGGGTGTAATCATATCTGATGATCTAAAGGTGGTCAAACAGTGTGACAAGGTAGTGGGGAGAGCTAGTGGGATGCTAGGGTGCATAGGGAGGAGTATCACCAGCAGGAAGAGGGAGGTGGTGATACCACTGTATAAATCAATGGTGAGACCTCATCTAGAGTACTGTCCAGTTCTGGAGACCACATCTCCGGAAGGACATAGAGTAGAGGCAGTCCAGAGGAGGCAACTAAAATGGTGCAGGGTCTGCACCAAAAGCCCTATGAGGAGAGACAAAAGGACCTAACTGTGTACACCCTGTAGGAAAGGGGTATGATCGATACCTCACAGGTATAAATAAGGTACAAGAGGGTAGCATTTTTCAGAAAAAAGATGTTCAAGAACAAGGGGTCAGACTATGAAGCTGGAGAGGGGTAGACTCAGGGGAAATGTGAGGAAGTACTTCTTCACAGAAAAGTAGTGGATGCATGGAACAGCCTCCAAGCACAGGTGGTGGGGAAAAAAACAGTAACGGGATTCGAGAATGCATAGGATAGGCATGAGACAAATTTAGTGGTTAGGAAAGGAAGGGTAAAACCAGAGATCAAGTAGGGTCTGTGGTATTACAGTAGGTAGAGAAAATGGGCAGACTCAGTGGGCCAATCGGTCCTTATCTGCCATTAAATTCTATATTTCTATATTTCTCAAGCCTTTGCCACTAAGACCATCTGAATCAGCATCATTGCTGTCAAGGTCTCCTCTTTAGCAAGAGCTCAGATCCTAGTGTTCTGATGGCCCTTTTCCACCATCTTCTACCTTTAGACTCACTGTATTGAGGGTCTCTGCTCTAGTTTGGACACACTCTACTCTCTCAGAAATCTTTTACTATGCACCCCTTTTATCCAGGTACCCTTCCCTCTGAGGTGCATTCAGAAACAACCAGTTACTCCAGTCTTTAATAAAAATAAATACTTTATTAATAAACATTGATTGTGTAAATACACCAGTAATAATCAGGTATAATACTCATGCAGGTAAACGCTTCTATCTTTCATACAAGTTGCAGAGTCTTTACCACACTGTCCACTAGCCCTGTTACCTCAGCCTCTCTCTGCAGACATACAGTCTGGTTTCATGGACGAACAGGAACCCCAGTGAAAAGAGACAAGATAATTGGGTTGAGGTATTTATACACTCTTCCTGTCTTTCTCTCTCCCTGGTGCCTCAGTCAAGTGAGGCTGTGATGTCACTTCCCAGTACCCAGGTTCATCTGACTCTCTGAAACTGCTTCAGGTCTGGAATTTGGGGTGTCTACCTTGCAATATTATTTGTCCTCTGTGTCTCAGGGACCCAGCTTCCTCTCACAGATTATTTAGCATCTTGAATGTGTGTGTTCAGATGCTGTTGACGCAGTGTGTCTCCAAGTCCTTTGTGTACTAACAATTCTTTCCCCCTTTCAGAAAGCCAGTGCAATGAAAATCCACACCACTTAAAAAGACCTGCCAAGAATCTCCCAAATAGGTAAGTTTTCTCACCTTTAATCAATGCCTCCTGTCGCCGTCCCCCCCCCCACATACACACACTACTACAGAAGGTACTAGCATTTGACAAAATATTTCAGATTACTAGCAAAAGTTGTCTGGTCATCACACACTTCCCCCTTTATCTTTATGAGGTTGCATATTTGTGAGGCTTATGAATAGTTACTTCATGTGGGCTGTCTGGTCAAATGGTTACTCATACTGGTGAGACCGCTCATGTGCATTGGCATTTTGTGGTCCACTGCGCTGCTGTGTGATGAAACTGTAGTCTTGGAGACTGATACTCAAGTGGAACAGTTTGTCATTTTGCCCACTAATTCTGTTCAACCATTACAATGTATTGTGGACTGTGACCACTCTAAATAACATTCCATACAGATAGGGACACAATTTCGTGATTGTCCAGACAATGGCTTGACACTCCTTCAATGGTAGAGTAGTTTATTTCTCTTGGTAGCAGCTTCTAGCTGAGGAAAATAACTGACCTTTCTACTCCATCCCAGGATACTGAAGAGAGCTCTGCCTCCTAGCCCTGCCACTTATATTTGTCTGAACCATAGACCCCACATTGTAATGTGGGCTCGCTGGCAATGGTGCTTGGTAGAATGCTAGTTTCAGTTGCTGGAAGGTTGTTTCACAGCGCTTCCATCCACTGAATCTTCTCTGGCAGTTTCTTATGCCTCATGGGGTGAGTACATTTAATTCTGCCCTATGGTTTATGATCGAGTTCTGGCCCTTTTATCATACTAGGTCTTTTGCACTGCAGCTAAGGGATCCTGAGCAAGACCCATGAACTCCTTAAACCAGTCCTGGATATTCAGGACATAATCCACAACAGACTCCCTCTGGGTGGCAGTAGATTCTTCCCACGCCTCTCTAACTAAATCTAGGGGTCCTCTGACCCCACTACCACACAGGAGTTCAAAAGGGGAAAATCCCAATGATTCCTGTGGGACTTCTAGTATGCGAACAGCAAGAGGAGTAGGAATTTGTCCCAGTCCCTTTTGTACTGTTCTGTGAATGTGCAAAGCATATTTTTAAACTTGCAATAAATCTCTCAACAAAGCTATTCCTTTGTGGGTGGTATGGGATTGTATGCAGTGGTTCTACCCCAAACAGCTTCCACAACTCAGTCATCAGATCAGACATAAAGTGGGCTCACTGATCTGACAAAATCTCCCTGGGAAATCCAATTCTGCTTAAAATCCCTAGCAGCTCATCTGCTTGCTTCTCTGCCTCTGTGGAGGACATGGCTACAGCTTTGGGATATTGAGTGGCATAATCCAATATGACCACAATACGTCTTTCCTCTCAAGCAGGGCATATCCAGTGGGCCCACAATATCCACAGACACCTGATAAAAGGGCTTATGAATAATAGGGAGTGAAATCATGGGAGCCTTTGATTGATCCTCTTTCTTCCCCACACGCTGACACTCTGGACATGAGCGACAGTACTCTGTCACATCTTTGTACAGTGTCAGCCAGTAAAAGCTTGATGCAAACACCTCTTTGTCCATTTAACCCCTTGGTGTCTGGACAGAGGAATTCAGAGTGCTAAATCTGGTAGGGCTGCTCAGTATTCCTGAAGAACCACAATCTGCTAGCACACATTCCACTCCTCATGTGCGTTCTTAGGAACCCAGTCTCTATATAAAATACCGCTTTCAAAAAATATTATTTGCTACCCTTCCCTCACAGAATCACTGCTGCTACTGGCTGCTAACAGCCTACATGCAGCTAGAGATGGATCTGCTAACTGGGCCTTGTACAGCTAGCTTCTCTCTTGAAACCCCTCCGATCTGTGTCTTCCTTTCAGCAGGCTGCAGCTGCTGCTTATGAGTGAGGTCTCCTTCTATGTACTCCTGTGTTAGTGAACTGCTGCCCCCACAGAGTTCTCTGGCACAGCCTCTCCCTGTGCCTTAACAGAGGAAGGTGTTTTCTCTGGCTGCTGTGACTCCTTGGGCTTAGCGGCCACACTGTCTGGTACAGGCCTGATGTTCTATACTGAGTTCTATATTGAGTCTGTAGACGGAAGAAGGCATTGTGCCCATTGTTTGTCTTAACATGGGAACATCTTGTCCCTCTAATACTTAATTTGTATTGATCTAATTTTTGTTTGAAGATATCAATATTAACCACTTCAATCATCTCCTTTGGCAATTGGTTCCAAATAATTCCAACTCTTTGAGTAAAGAAGCCCCTACAATTATTTTTTATGTTAGTATCCAGCTTTGTTTATTGTGAGATCTGAGTGTGAAACCTCCATCTTGAAATCAAAGTCCTATTAATCATCAGGTCTTCTTCTTTCATTATTTTATACATTAGTAACATAACATGACTCACCTCATTCTCCTTTCTCCACAGGTAAACAGTCCAAATTTGTTTAGTCTTTCCTCATATGAAAGGTTATGCATGTTTTTGACTATTTTTGTAGCCCTATGTTGAATTCTTTCTACCTGATCAATATAGTTTCTGAGGTACATACTCCAGATCTTTGAACAGTAGCCCACATGGTCTGACATAATGTTCAGTAAACCGGGATGATACATTGTGCTGATCTACTAATGGATGCTCTTTTTAATTTGCAGTTAATGTAACCTTTCTGCAGTGTTCACTGAATTTGAAACCATTACTGATAATCACACCAAGGTCTCTTTCTGACTACACCTTATTTATGGCTAATCCATTTATTGTCTATTTAATCTTTTTATTGCTGTTACCTAGGTGAATGACAAAACATTTGTTCACATTAAGTTTCATGTTATTTTGTTGTGCCCATTGTTCTATTTTTTCTAGATCCTCCACCATTATTCTTGCACTCTCTGCATTGTCTACTATGCCCCCTAGTTTTGTATCATCTGCAAACGTAATCAGCCGATTATTTGTTCCCTTATCCAGGTCGCTAATGAAGAAGGAAAATAACATGGGTCCTAAAATGGATCCCTGCGCCACCCCACTTGTTACCTCTCTTTCTGCAGATATTGTACCATGTATTCTAACCTGCTGTGTTCTGTTGCTCAGCCAATTTTACACTCAGTTAGTGATGTTTATAGTAATATTTGATCCTCTCACTTTGTTGACTAGAATTTTATGGGAAATTGTATCAAATGCTTTCTGGAAGTTAAATAGACAATATTGACCAAGGTGTTTCTATTTACGTGGTGGCTTATGTTTTCATAGAAAGCTAGCATGTTGGTAACACATGATCTATTTTTTTAAACACATGTTATGAGTTGTCAATTAGACCTTCAATCCAGAGCTTTAATTTCATTTTTTTACCTCCTCTGTGGCCACCTGAACTGCTCCCCCATGTCCTTGCATCCCTTCGCTGGGGACATCAAGCCATCATCCACCTCTACCGCTTTGGTAGGCACCCTAACTCCTGCAGCTTCTCCCCCCCTGCAGCGGGGCTGCAGGGAGCCCTCAACTCCCTACAGAACACGGATCCAGATGGGTGCCTGCCAGGTGCGGCAGAACACGTGGATGGCCATCAAGCCACTTGCATCAGGTGCCATCGCTCCTTGTTTCTGAATGGCTGCCTCAGAGCTCAGGATGTGCAATGACGTTGGTGGAGGGGAGCATGCATGCATCCGCATGTGCTCCCTCCAGATGTCTGCTCTCAGCTCCACCCCTTGTGCACAGCAGAGCATCATTGCCCCCCAGTCTCTGCCAGGAGGCGACCACACACTGACTGGCATGGACCCCCCTCTCCCCGGAGAGGGAGAGCAGTCTGGCGGATGCTCAATCCCTCTCCTACCCTACCAACCCCCGGTGACCCGTGCTCATTCCTGAACACTGGTCACCAACGTGGTGTGATGTGTTGGGACCAGCGCCTCAGCCCTTAGCACCACCGGGCTGGACCTTTCTTCCATTTTTACTTCAATTCATTTTTACATTATTTTACCTGGCAAAGATGTTAGGCTAATTGGCCTGTAATTTTCTGTCTATGAGTTGTCCCTTTTTTATGTTGTCTTATGCGTGCACAAGCAACATCTTGGGTAGTAGGAGATGTGCAGAGGTGTATTAGTGTTAGCGAATGCAGGGCATGCTTTTGTAGGTGTGTCCCTCACTCACCAATGAGCCAGCATGCTAGCGTGACAAAAGTATATTCAAAGTGCCACCAACTTGAAACAAACATGCTGCTGCTGCAATCAGAGATAAGCTCATCATGCAGCAGCACAGAGGACACATACGTGCCTTTCTAGTGAGGCATTTCAATAAACATGGTGGTAGCTCCTGTCATCCACCACACAATCCCTAAAAAAGGCTGACATCGGGGGTGCAATCCCTGTGTCAGCATGTCTGCCACCCGGCCCCCACATTATGTGGCACACTGGGAGCTCACCCCAGTGTGCTGCCTCTCAAAGAAAGCCGACCACATCGGCATGTTCCTCCTCCCACACCACCCTCATTGTGTGGCACACTGGGAGCCCACTCCAGTGTTGCCAATATCAGGCCCCCCTGAAAGACATGGAGCACACATGGGGCACACTGGGAGCCCACCCCGGTGTGCCCAACATTTGTTTTAGTTCACCTGTAAAGAAAGAAAATGGTCTCGTGAGGTCTGGTTGTTTTTTTATGTACCTGAAAAAAGAAAATGGTCCGTGTCCATGGCGCCCTCCTCCAACCCGCACCCCACCTCCCCATATTTACCTCTGGAGATCCAGTGCTGCAATCTTCAGCGCAGCAGGAACAAGTCTGCACTCTTCAAAGCCAAACTGCAAAATGAAGGAATGCCGGTATGCTTTATAATGGCATAAATGAGGGGTTTCAACTTAGGTGGATATCCCAGCCATTTTTTTGAATTTCGGATCCAAATTTTCAGCATGGGGTTCTTGGGACCCCACCTCATGAACACATGCACTGTCATCTCATTTTTAGTCCCGAAAGGTGATTTCGTGGTCACTATGCTGAATCACCTTTTGGGACTTATTAATGAAATGACAATGCCACTGTTCACGAAGTCGGGTCCCAAAGAGCCTAAAAGTTGCAAATCTGGTGAAAAAATTCCAAAAAATGACTGTGTTACGAGCGTGCATTGTGCAGTTTCCATGCACGCTCATAATTTCGACAATTTTTAATATTTTCACTCCAGATTTTCAACATTGCCATTTTCTTCACATCTCCTTATGAACAGTATGGCTGTCATTTTTCACATCCTGCCCAAAATGTGTTCAAACAACATGAAGTCTTGCTATATTAAGACATATGCAGTATAACCCCAGGTTAGAACTGCTCCGGAGGTGAAAGAGTTAACTTCCATGCAGGGCATGGAATCTTGAGCGCGAGGTCGGTTAAACACTCTGTCTGTTGAAGCTCAAACTTAAACTGTCAGATTCTTTACTCTGCCTCACTGAACAGTCGCTCCAGAGATTCCTCCTGCTGCTCGGTTTGTTTGTCGGTTTTAAAGTGTAATTCTCGGTTTATTTTACCGAAATTTAGCCGCAATCGTCGGTTCAAGCTCTGTCTGTGATATTGTAAGTAATAGATAGGCTTACTTTTTTATCTTTCTTCTGTGTGGAACTTGTAAACGTCTTTTTCGGTTTGGTTTGAACCGATCAGAGGGGTTTAAAAATTACTTTCTAGCCCTTTAGAGTGCGGTTCCTGGTTCTTATCAGTTCTAAAAAAACCGGATTTTATTACGTTTTTCACACTAGTTCGTGACACGGTTGGGAACCTATAAGAGAGTCTTGCTTGGTGGATTGCTTAACGGGCAAGTTTTGGTTAGGCTGGCACTATGTCGGAGAAACCCAAAGAAAACCAGACCCACTGGTTTCAGCACTGTGGGTTTCTGTGGGAAGCTTTCTCAAGGCTGACCCACACACCATATGTGTATATTGTCTGGGGTTTGACCACCTCAATGCAGACTGCCAGATTTGTAAAAATGTTCCTGCTGCCACCAGGAAAAGAGTTGGTAGGCTCAGGGAAAGGGAGGCCAAAAAGTCCGCTGACCTGGATGGCCAGCCCGGTTCGGTTCCAACCGAACCTGAGGGAGTGCCCTCTGACCAGGGCGATGCTCCCTCGGGCAAACGAAGAGCCAGCTCTGAGGAGCCAGTTCCAACTAAAAGGGCTAGAAGGTCAGCTAGTTTGGGCCAAAAGTTCTTTCTCCAACTGCTGAGGAAATAGCCAGCTATTCAGATTGTCCAGTCTCTTTCTCAGTTCCGTCCGAACCGGCACCATTGCGTAAGCGCTCGTCTGGCCGGTTCCCTCGGTTCAAGATTATGATTTTGAAAATTTTTATGAACCAGGGGAAGGGGAGGAGGGGTACGAGGAGGGTGAGTGTGATTTTGACAGTCTGGATGTGCCCATTGAACCGGACATCTCTCCAGACAGACCTTCAGGCATATCCCCTCCCAGGCTATCTGAGTCCCCTTCTCATTTTTTGTTTTACAAGAAAGTTGCTGACACTCTGCAGCTCCTGTTGAGGAAGCTGTGGATGATCAAGAAGAGTTTGATTTTGTGGAAAAGATGGATATTCCAGAGTCTAGAGACTGTCTATTCCCTGCATAAATCTTTTAGGAAACAGACAGTTAAAATTCTGAAAACTCCTCATTCTATCCTCCCTGTGGATAAAAGGATGGACAAGAGGTATGCTTTATCAGGCTCTGATACAGAGTTTCTATCTCAGCAGTGCAGCCATGTGGGGTAGTGCAGGCTGCAGCCTGTGACAAGGCTAATATTCCTCTAGCATCTCACCCTCCTGAAAAGGATTCCAGGAGGATGGATGCCATGGCAAAAAGCAGTACATGGCAGCATCTTTGGGACTCAGACAGGCAAATTATATGGCTTACACAGCTAGGTACCAGAAATCCAGGTGGATACTGTCCTGGCCTCTAGCAAAACAGGCCCCTGAACAGCTTACCAGGGAGCTGGAGCAGGTGACTCTGGATGGTATTGAGGTATCCAAGGTGCAATTTCATGCTGCTGTAGACTCTAATGACCTTTCATCTAGAGTTATGGCTACATCTATGTCTCTTCGCAGAATGGCCTGGCTCAGATGTACTGCCCTGTCACAGGATACCCAGTCTAAGGCTATGGATTTTCCTATTGTGGGAAATTCTCTGTTTGGGGAGCAGACAGAGAATTATATGAAGAAAATGGATGAGTATAGGACCACCTATAGGAGTGCACAGGCCAAAGAAAGGCAAGTCACTCCTCAAAGGCAGCATGTCAGGGGCAGGGGCAGGCCTTTTCATAGGCCATTTTACCAAGCCCAGGCCTCCTCTTCTGCTTATGCCCAGAGGGGGTTCTTTAGAGGAAGGGGCAGAAGGGGTTCTAGTAAGCCTGCTTCTACCCCTCAACCCAAAGCCTCTGCAAAACAGGCTCCCTGATGGGGTAGCCAGGGCCAATTCTCCACTACCAGTAGGGGGCAGGCTGGCTTACTTTGTCCAGGACTGGAAGTCTTTAACATCAGACAAGTGGGTCCTGGAGGTAGTAAGCCAGGGACTGGTTCTCAACTTCAAAAATTTCCAAGATGAGAGCCAGATCTTTCCACCTGCAAACCCATCAGAGGCACTCTGCCCTGGAAGCAGAAGTTTCTACCCTCCTGGCTCTCAGAGCCGTGGAAAGGGTTCTACCCATACACCAGGGCAAAGGGTTGTACCCAGGTACTTCACCCAAAAAGACAGGAGAATGGCGCCCATTCTGGATCTCAGGTATCTAAACAAGCACCTTTAAAACCAAAGTTCAAAATGGTGACCCTGGGGATTATTTTACCTCTCTAAGGCCAGGGGACTGGCAAGCCGCCCTGGACCTCAAGGATGCCTATTTCCATGTTCTCATCAGAAGCTCCCATCAAAAGTACCTCAGATTCGAACTGCCCTCAAGCCATTACCAGTTCAGAGCAATGCCCTTCAGCCTCTCCTCGGCTCCAAGGGTGTTCACAAAATGCCTGGCAGTAGCAGTTGCTCATTTAACAAGGCAAAAGATTGCCATCTTCCCTTATCTGGATGACTGGCTCATTGTAGGCCAGTCTCCAGAACAGGTCAAACTTCATTTGCAAGTAACCCAGCAGCTGCTTACATCTCTAGGTTTCCTTCTCAATCTTCCAAAGTCAGTTCTGGAGCCTGTCCAGCTTCTCACCTTCATAGGCACAGAACTGAACACAAAAGAAGCCAGAGCCTTCCTTCCTCTGGAGAGAGCAAGGACCCTGGTGTCTCTGGCCTCCCCTTTCACCCTGCAGGTCTCTCGACCAGCAAGGCATTTCCTACAGCTCCTCGGGCACATGGCTGCTTCTACAGCAGTAGTGCAGGGAGCGAGATTTCAGATGAGGGACATTCAGTTCCATTTGAGAGCCTTTTGGTCTCAAAGGACGGATCCCCTAACCAAATTGATTCCTGTGACTCGAACCCTGATCCAGGCCCTTCAGTGGTGGCAGGATCAGAACAATCTGAGACAGGGGGTTCCCTTCATCCCCCAGTCTCATTCCTTGACCCTTACTACAGATGCATCCCTCCTGGGGTGGGGAGCTCACATGGGCGACCTTTCCACCCAAGGGCTGTGGTCCTCTCAGGAATCCCTGCTCCACATCAATTTGCTGGAGCTCAGAGCAGTTTTTCTAGCACTTCAGGTTTTCTCCACATCTGTCCAGAACAAGGTAGTTCAGGTCAGGACAGACAATACCACTACAATATGGTACATCAACAAGCAAGGGGGCACTCGGTCTATGGCCTTGTGAACAGAAGCAATGAAGTTGTGGTCTCTGGCTTACTCTCTGAATGCCTCCCTTACGGCAGTTCACCTCCCAGGCAAGGACAATGTCCTAGAGGATGCTCTCAGCAGGATTTCCCAGGGCCATCACGAATGGGCACTGGATCCCTTGGTACTGGAGATAATATTTGTCAGATGGGGCACTCCGCAAATAGATCTCTTTGCAGCCCCAGACAATCACCAACTTCCCCTTTTTTGCTGCAGGCCCCCAGTGTTGCTCTCAGTCCCTCTGGATGCCTTCCTCCTCAGTTGGGAAGGGAAGTTTCTCTATGCTTTTCCCCCCTTCCCTCTTCTTTTCAAAGTGCTAGTCAGAATCAGATCTCAATCCTGCAAGATGATCCTGATTGCTCCAGATTGGGCCAGGCAGCCCTGGTACCCACTCCTCATGTCCTTAGCAGTCCACCCTCCCCCTATGCCTTCCCAGGAATCACAACCTGTTAACCTGTGCCCAGGGGAGAGTTTGGTATTCGAACCTCAAATCTCTCAATCTCAAGGCTTGGCTCTTGAAGAGTTAGAGTTTGCTGACCTACACCTTTCTCAAGGTGTACTGGATATCTTGAAGGCCTCTAGGAAGCCTTCCACCAGGGCTACCTATAATTCAAAATGGAAAAGATTTTCCATATGGTGTGCTGGTAAACATATTCCCCCAGAATCTGCTGGTGTGCCCACGATCCTGGATTATTTGGTGCATTTGAATTCCTTGGGGCTCAGACCAGCTACCCTAAAAAGTGCACCTGGCAGCTGTGTCTGTCTTCTTGTCGGCAGGTAAGCCCTCTTCATTATCAGCTCACCCTGTATTCTCTAAGTTTTTTAAAGGGTTGCTTCACACCAATCCCCATTCAGGGATCCTCGCCTGCTTGGGATCTTAATATTTGCATCGCTCAGCTTATGCAACCCCTTTGAGCTATTGTCTTCAGCAGAGCTGAAGTACTTGACTTGAAAAACTGTGTTTTGTAGCCATCACTTGCCAGGCGCATAAGTGAGCTACAAGCCTTGTCAGTGGAGCCTGATTTCATCTCCTTTCATGGAGATAAGGTAGTCCTCAGGACTAACAGGAAGTTTTTGCCCAAGGTGGTTTCAGACTTTCACCTTAATTAATCCATGTCTCTCCCTGTGTACTTCACTGGCCATTCCTCCTCTAGTGAGAGGAGATTGCACAGTTTAGATGTCAAAAGAGCCCTTAGTTACTATATAGAGCATACCAAGGGTCACAGGTTCGAATCCTTCCAATTGTTCCTCACCTATGGTGAGGTTGGTAAAGGGAAACCTGCCACTAAAAGATCCATTGCTAGGTGGATTGTCTCTTGTATCCAATTCTGTTACGAAAAACTGGAGTACGGTTCCTCCCTCAGGCCTGAGGGCTCACTCTACCAGGGGTACAGCTGCATCTCTGGCTGCTGCCAGGGACATTCCTATCCTAGAGATATGTCAAGCAGCTACCTGCTGGAAAACAGTTCACACTTTTACTAAGCATTACTCCTTGGATATCCAGGCTAGGAGTGATGCTCGATTTGGCACAGCCGTGCTTCACAGCCTATTTCCCAAGTAGGTTCTGTCCTCACTCCATGGAGTACCCACAGCTGTAGTCTGCATAGTCATAATATAGCAAGACTTATGTTGTTTGCAGAAAAATTACTCACCTTAGTAATGTTGTTTCTTCTAATGGAGTCTTCTATATTATGACCTCCCCCAGCCTGCCCCTCTCAGAACCTCTTTTTTGGGATGTGGGTGGCAGTGCAATGTTGGACTTCTTTGGTGCCCACTTCTTTCACCCTTCTAGGTGCTTAGGTGTTATGCTTAAGTTCTTCTTGAATCTCCGACTTGAGTCTTTGTTTTGGGATCAAGATCAAAAGGTGTTTTGTAGTTAGTAGCCAGTGGCTAGTGTAGGTTTACGGCTTCCACACAGAACCTTAGTGAGTTTTTGCTCGTAAAGATCTTACAGTTTAAGTTTGAGCTTCAACAGACAGAGTGTTTAACCGAGCTCGCACTCAAGATTCCATGCCCTGCATGGAAGTTAACTCTTTCACCTCCGGAGCAGTTCTAACCTGGGGTTATACTGCATATGTCATAATATAGCAAGACTCCATTAGAAGAAACAACATTACTAAGGTGAGTAATTTTTTCTTTTCCCACATGTGGCACACAATGGTGTGGTCACTGTGGGAAACCAATGTCTGAGACAGATTAACAAAATCACAGTAACACTGTTCTTGAGCAGAGGTCCCAAAATGCCTATGTTGAAAATTTGGTTAAAAAATCCCGAAAATAATTGTGTTACGGGAGTGTGTCGTGCAGTTTCTACGCATGCTCATGACTTCACCAATTTTTCATATTTTCACTCCAGATTTTCAACACTGCCATTTTTTTACACCTCCTTATGAATAGTATGGCTGTCATTTTTTCACATCCTGTGGCACCAAATGGCACAGTCGCTGTGCAAAATCCCCTTTTGGCTAATGAACTGATATCCACGTTGTTCATGAAGTGGGGTCACAAAAATCCCATGTTGAAAATTTGGAGTGAAAATACCAACAAACACCGGGGGTGTTAGGGTTTCCAACCATAATGACCCACTCCATAGAGACTGACAGGTGTCAGGGGTGTGACCTGGGATTGTCCGCTGTAATGCTCATGCCATTCCACCCCACCCCCACCCTGCAGCCAGTGACAGGCATTGATGTGTGCCTTGAACTCTTCAGCCCCAAAGTTCTCCTCATTCTCCTATACTACACCCATCTCAGCATATTTCCTTATGGAATGGGGTGATTGTAAAGCCCAAAGACCCCAAGGTACAACATGATACTTGTCGGTGTCTGCAGGGTAGGGTGAGGTGAAATGGCATGAGCGTTATGGCTGATGACCCAAAGGTACACCCTAATGCCTGTCAGTCTCTGCTGGGTGGGGGTGGGGTGGTGTCAGTTCAATACTTCGCTGCCATTTCTATTATGCATCTCTCTAACTCCTACACTACCAATGCCAATGCCAGCAAGACAACATTCGGCATTGACAAATGCTTATTTGAAAATAGATACTACTGTAGCTTTTTTCCAGTCATCTGGTACCTTGCCAGAGTTATAAGATTTACTATATAGTCCAGTCAAGGCCCTACAACACAGTCACTCGTTTCCTTTAGTAACCTGGAATGAAGGTGATCTGGACCTGCTGATTTGTTTGTACTTAGAGTGGTTAATAATTCTGATACTGCCTTAATACTAAATGGGATGGTACAGCTGCAGCTCCTAAGAGAATGGTTGTGGTTGTGACTTTCGTACTTGAAGAGCTAAATACAGAGCAAACATATTTATTAAAACTGTTTGCTATCTAATGAGGATCTTCTATCGCTTTTCCAGAATCCATAATTGGTCCAATACCTCTGTCTACCCTTCTGCTATTGCTAATATATGCATATAAGGTTTTACAGTTATCCTTTGTGTGTGCTATTTTAAACTTAAGTTGTTTCTTCTCTGATTGGATTAGTGTTTTACTCTTTTTTAATACTAATTTATATCTGTTTATGTTATATTCTGATGGGTCCATTTTCATTATATTAAAAGCTAATTTTTTATCCAGTTGTTTCTTAATTTTAATTGTGAATCACTGTTATACCTTGCCCTTTTTGTTATAAAGTTTTTTTTCTCCAGGACATACATTTTTTTTCAAGGAGCAATATTTTATCTTTTAGTGTAGTCCAGAATATGTCAATACTACATGAATTAAGAGCTTGCTCCCAGTTCCATTTGTTAAAATTCTCTACTATTATATTGTAATTGACTCATTTGTAATTCTTAGAAACAGCAACCCAAGCAGATTATTTAATAGAAATTTTTAAACTGTATCATTGAATGGTCACTATTACCCAGGCATTCTCTATTAGATTGTTTACTGCTTCAGGGATGCCAGTGATAACCAGGTCCAGTATATTATCACCTCTGTATGTGTCTTAACCAGTTGATGCAATATTTCCTGTAGTAATACATCTATAAACACATTTTCCTTTGTATTGTTTGATATTATTTCTGCCCAGTTAATGTGTGGCATATTAAAATCTCCCATAATTATCTAGTTACCTGTTTCAGAAGCCTGTTTTATTTCTTGTAGTAATTCACTGCCATCTAGTTACCTATTACTGGGTGGTCTATAATACATTCTCAGCATTAATTTATTTCTTCGTGGTGGATTTAATTTGACCCATATGGTTTCAGTGTTGCTACCCTACTGTGTAATGTCATGAACCATGCTGCTTAAGTGATCCTACCTTATGTAGAGTGCCACCCGATCAACTTTTCTGTTAATCTTGTCTTTATAGTATAGATTGCATCTTGGAATGTTCCTTCCCCATATGATGTCTTTGTTCCACCATGTTTCAATTATTGCCACCACATCTAGATTGCCATTATTCATTATGATTTTATGAGTTCTGATTTTTTAATAATATTAAGGCTTCCATCATTGTCACTAAGATTCTAATTTCTGTAGTATGTGTTAGTTTAGATCTATCAATTTTGAATTTTAGCATGGTATGGATTGAGGTATAAGAACCTGAGAGCCCCCCGCCATGCCTTAGTTTAAACAGCTATTTATGGTTGTCCTTATTCTGTTACTCAAAATATAACTGCCTTTTCTACCGATGTGAAGCCCATTGTGACTGTATAGATCCAGGTAACCTTCAAACCCTTCCCAGTGCGGTAAACATCTGAGTGCATTTTCTAGTGACCATTTCTTTAGCCAGTTGCTGCTGGGATTAATTTTGGTATTTCTCCCATCACTTGCATGTGGTACTGTGAAATTTTCAGAGAAAAATATTTCACATCCCATTTTTTGTGTGTTTGTAATATCTTTAAACTCTTTAATTATAATATCATCTTTTTGTCTTCCTATGTTGTTTGTTCCTGCACATATTACTACAATAGTTTTTTCATCTGAACTTGATATTATAGAAACACTGGGTTGTGGTTGGAAGCCCAGGGACTGAAAGACCCAGATGTAGCTGGTGGTGCCACATGCTACACAGTTGAGTGAGCTGTGGGAGCAGGAGCTGTATAATGCCAATTTTCTGCCTATAACAGGTATATCACCGTTGCCTTATCTGTTGGCAAGTGTACAACCTTGCCAGATGCTCTTGTGCATCAGGGTTTAGCAGTGTTGTTTGTTCCACTTCTGCATTCTTCCATTGGAGCTTGGAGTGCAGTTGCAGTGGAGCAGCCTGCTCCTCTGAGGAGTCCATCAGAAAGTGGTTGGGACACTGAAAGCTGAACAGTCACTGCTTCTTTTGTCCCCATTTAGGGGCCCTCATTGAGAAAACAGAAAGAAAAAATATATCGAAATAGGGAATTTCTGACTTCCCATTTTATTTCTTCATTGCCAACAGTTATCTGGGTTTTAGTCTCTCAGTTGCTTAGTTCTTATTATTTCATATTTTGTTTGCAAATGTTATAATGTGACTATGCAATATTTCTAAAAAAGGGGGAAAAAAGTATACAAGACATTTTTATCTTCTCCAGAGTGTGGTTTTAGATAAGATGTGTATCTAATCTTAATAACTGTGGCCTGATATGATGTGTATCTTATTTTAACTATTGCTGTTACTAAAATTTATACTACATTTTAAATGTTTGCTAGCTTTCTGTCAGCTTCTTGTTGATTGTCAACTTCTGCTTCTGGATTGCTAGCATGTTATTACATATTAACACTGCACAGAAATTTAATCAACTCCCAGTGCTCACTGATGAAGATCAAGATTGATAAGGCTAATAAGTAAAAACAGGACAATATATAACTCCAGTTTGATTGTGTGAGTTTCAAATGTTATCTGATTAGATTACGGGTGCTCATAAATTGATTGGCTCCCGGTGCTCCTGACTATGATTAAGACTAATTAAGATGCACAAGGAAAATATACGGTCCTTAACTGGCTATACCTGGATATCAATTAAGCAGACCACGGGAGCACACAAGTTAAGTGTATAAGCTATTTAAATGGTGAAAGGTCTGCTACCCCCTCAGATCTGGTAGTGCAGTTAAGACACACTTCGTCAGCTCACTTGCGTGGAGTTGTTTTCTTTTTGCCTGGTTATCCAGATAAAGTTAGACCCACCCACTAAAAGCCCTCTTAGCCAGAGTGCACTAAGCTATTATCATTGAGCTGTGCTGGTTACAGTATAAAAGAGGTTACCACTAGTGGTGAAGACATAAAAAGTTTAAATCTGAAGCAAATTTTGAATTTCTGCTAATTACGCAGTGTTTATTGTGTTTATTGTAACTGCGGTGTTGCCCGCCTATATGTGCTTGTCCATTGAACTACTTTTGTATGCAATAAATTATTACATGAACTAAACAGTAAGTAATTTTCTCTCTAGATATTTTACTATATTATATTAAATTAGCAAGACAAGATATTTCTAACATTTGCATTGGATCAAACTATTTTAGTGGTTATCTAATAGTACAGCGGCCATTTTATAAGCTTCTGAATTTTATAACACGCTTACTATATTTTTGATATTATGGCACCTGTTTTTCTCTGACCCCAAATTTTAGTGCTCTGGACTGGGAAATTTGCTGATTTGGACTTGACTCTCAACGGTTGGAGTGTATTATTGAGAACTGGCTGTCCTTTCTTGTTTCTGAAAATCCGAAGGAAAACCCCAAAAGGAGTGTGTCTTGAAAACCTGTTTGATGATTAGTCAAAAAAGGAGCGACAGTGGACTTGAGTATACCTGGCTGGCTATCAACACAGTAAGAAGTGATTTTCACAGGATTTAGCCAGTTTTATTTGCCAGTGGTGCACTGTGCTCTCTTTCTGATCTCTACATCAAAATGTGTCATGGACTATGTTGATTGAACTTTGTTCTATTAACAATTGTTATTATTTGATTGATATTATTGATATTATTTGATACTACTCGACACTGTTTAGCTTAGATTCATTTCTTTTTTTAATGTTACCACCAGATACTGAATTTAATTAATTAACCTATACAGGCAAGTTTAGACTGTGCCTGTAGTCTTCTGAGTATTAAGCACTGAAATAATTAATTATGATGGAAACAAGGATCTCTAAGAAATGCCTGTCTAAATCATTAAATCTAGTCAAACATTCTAAAAATAAAAATTAAAAAACAAAGGGGAAAAAGAAATCGGACCCAAATGAGGTTAAAATCACTAAATTTCTCAAGAGTCCTGTAAAACAACTTATGGACCATCAGGTGGTTGAAACCTCAGAAGCAATCTTTAAAACTCAAAATACTCAACCTTTATGTGCCTCATCCCCCACTATAACAAGACTGGAACAGGGTCTGACCTAGTCAACCATAGATGAACATCCTCTTATGGCTGCAGTAATCAACCTGGAAGAGATCCAGAGAATTGAAAAAAATTCAAATGACATAGTCGCAGCTAATAAATCAAATATAGGCAAATGGACTGAAACAGTCAAGTAGTCACATCACAAATTAAAGCAAATCAGGTTGAAGTATCTGCAGAAATTCATCATGAGGTTTTAGCAACTAAGCCTAAGAGTCATGTTACAAATAATAGTAATAACCAGGAGGCTTCCATCCAAAATACCTATTTACAAGAATTTGATGAGTTCATAACTCCTTATGCTAAGAAAGTTGCCCTGGACCCACCAACAAAGTGTCCTCCTGATATCCCCCACTTATGGCTCACAGAAATTGAACATAGTGCCCCAGATCTAGAAATAGCCAACCTAATAAATGGTTGTTTAGGAAAAGAGTTAATCAACATAGAAAAAAAATTACCAGGGGCAACAAATTATTAAAATAATTAATAAACTTATTTAAAGACAGAAAAGGGTATTTATAGATCAGACAAACTGAAAAAAAACAAAGCAAAGGGGACATGAAGGTAAAGCAAAATTTACATATTCTAACAAATCAAAAGAGTCAAAAAATAACAAGGAACTGACTGCGGCCCCATCAAAAAAGAAAAGTTCAATAAAAGAAATAACAGAAGAGATTTGAGAAAGAGAATTAAGGGAACAAAAATAACAGTTAAAACATATTAGATAAATTAAAAAGGCACTAGATGGACTGCTTTTAATAGCGTTCCACAAACACAACATAAAAACACATGTAATAAAAACAATACTGGACAAAATAAAAAGCAAAAAGTTAAATAAAAAAATGGCTCGAACATAAAGAACACAACAAAGAGGAACTTAGAGGAAAATAAGAATACAACACATATAAGAGAGATTGATATAAGTTCATGGAGCTGTAAAAGTGATCGTGATAAAGGAGATGAAAAGGAGAAAACTAAAAAAACTGAACAGAAAGCAAGGTCAGAAGACTTGGAAAGCTCCAACAGTCTTCTTCAAAGGCATTCCAAAAACAAGATTTGAGTCCAGAGAGACACTCAAAATTGTAGTCTACAGTATATGCAAGGGAATTCTGGATAATAACTTTACATGGTCCGACACTTGGTCAGTCTATAGATACAGGGCAGAGTCAGAGAGAGGTTGGGTCTGTTTAGTCACCAAAACAAATGAAACAAGATGGGCATTATTACAATCTCGAGCAGAGTTTGAAAGTAAAGGTTTAAGAGCAGGAGTTTCTATCCTGTCCTTGATAAAAACTAAAGAGCATGACCTAAAACAAGGAGAACATGGAAAGGCTAAACAGCAGGGAAAAAACATAATAAAACAGAGTAGAATAACTAAATATCTTGAGCCAATAGAAATGGTTCATGTATTAACCTCCAGTCCAGAAATGAACCCTATAAAGACTCCCATATAAGAGGGAGAAACGTTTAGGCCCTAGAATAAATAGTAGTATAGTACTGGCAGAGACCTCTTATGAGTTTTCAAAGACTGAATCTACCACCTCAGTTTATGATAATAACATAAAAATAAATAAGGGACATCACAGCAAACAAGACTACATGATAGAAACAGATGGCATCTGGAGCCAATCAACCATGACTGTTTCTGGCTGACTCTGTAGTTCAACAAAAGATAGCCTAAATATAAAGCTTCTTAGTTGGAATATAGCTGAAACAGCAAAAAAATTAAAAGACAGTGGTTGTCTAAATTTCTTAAGAAAGTTCCAAATCATTCTATTGCAGGAAACCTGGAGCATAGAGCAGGACTCTTGTATCCTGGAAGGCTACACAGGCATGGAACATAAACGCTCATAATAATTCAAAATATGGTCAAGCCTCTGGTGGGATCTGTACGCTAATTGATATCTCTCTAAATTTATCAGTACACCCCATTTTTGGTAACATCGGCACATTTTTTTATGCCTGGAATTAAGTATTGGGCATAAAATCTATGGCATTTTGATTAATGTATATTTAAATCATGGTGCCAAATTGGACTCCATTACTGATTCACGAATGTGCTTAGATACCTTACTAGCACCAATGAGAGTAGATTATGGAGATGTGCTAATAATCTTGGGGGGCGACCTAAATGTATGAGTAGAAGATACCCCGGAAGACCCAGCCACTACATGGTCACTGGATGACACTCTAGATATTCCAGTAAGATGCTCTAAGGATAAGCACATAAACACAGGGGGAAGACAATTACTAAAAATGTTAAAAGATTATAACCTTAGAATAGTAAACAGACGATGTCAAGGGGACAACCTAGGCGAATGGACCTTTCCAACTAAAAGGGATGGTAGTGTTCTTGATCTTTTTATCATTGATATATATATATATATATATATATATATATATATATGCCTTTAGCAAGATAAATAATTTTCATGTGCTATCAATTTGGGACAATGATCACTTCCTGATTCTCTTGGAAATAAACTGTGAATCTCCCAATATATCAAATAACCCAGAACACAAGTTGGAAGCTGATACCCATATGGTAATAAGTAACTCTAGGAGAATCAAATGGAACCCCTACACTGCACAGGTATTATCTCATAGAATACAGAACAAGGATATGGCCAAACATACAATTATCAAACGACTGGAGGCAGTCATCACTAATGGACTTGATAGGGAAGTTATAATAGCAGATAAAAAACTTATTAACATTGTCCCCAATCTGGAGAAAAAATAATAAAGGGTCTTGGAGCATCGCATAGGGTAGTGGGGAAAAGCATTATGGCAGAAGCCAAATGGTATGACACTGAATGCCATAGAGCAAAAAAAATCATGTGCAAACAGGGCAGACGAATGCGCAAAACATTAACTTTTTTGGATAGAGTAGCGTTTTTTTAATTTAAGACACATAATAGATAAAAAAAGCTAATTACAAAAAAATATCTGTGGGATACTTTACATAATGCAATCTTGGAGAAAGACGATAAAACCTTTTGGTCACTTGTTGCCAAAGGAGAGGATAAAAACAGAACAAATATTGAGGCCATGATTACTCCATCAGCATGGCTATCACACTTCAAGAAAATATGCAGAACTGAACCAAGTCCTGAACCAAAAATAAACCCCTTTGAGCCCATATCAGTAACTAAATCTTCTGCCTTTAAGAATGTAACTGAGTGGCAAGATTTCTTGTTACATGAGATAATAGCAGCAATAAAAATGCAAAAAAAAAATAAATAATAAAGCCCCTGGGGGGATAGAATTCCAGCTGAAGTTTATCATATAGATATTGATTGGTGGTCGGAGTTGCTTTGCCCATACTATAATTTCAGATGCAAAACAGAACTCATCCTGGAACATCGGTTAACTTCTATTATTGTTCCTATACATAAAAAGGGATAAAAAAAATTATCATGCATATTATCATCCAATTTTGCTACTCTGTATCAGTTCAAAAATTTTGTCACGTTTAATACTGAACAGACTGGAAACATGGATTGTAGACAATGACATTTTATCAATGTTCCATGTGGGGTTTAGATGGGGGCGCTCTACCTGGGATCACATATTTACACTGTACCATTTGTTAGATAAACATCTTACCCAGAAGGCTAATGCACTATATGCTACGTTCATAGCTATTTGTGCTGCTTTTGACAGTGTTAATAGAAACATCCTATGAGCAATCATGAAGTCCAAAGGGATAAACCTGAAACTATTATCTATAATTAAGAAAATGTATTCAAATACTAGGTACCAGGTCAGTACGGAAAAGATGGTGCACTTAGCCCCCCAGCAAGTACAGATTATGTGGTAAAGCAGGGTTGTATCCTGGCTCCTGCATTGTTTAACATATATTTATTTATTTATTGAAATTTGTTGACCGGATAGGCCCACTGAGACAACAGGGTACCTTTTTCAGGGGCGACCTGGAATTAATTACATTTAAAAAAGACATATAAGCATACAGGAGACAAAGGCAGAGCATTAATTACATTGACTACATGCATCAAAAACATACAGGAGACAGAAACAGGCAAGAGTAGAGGTAATCAGTTATACAAAGTTAGTGTACAAGGCTAGCTACCACAAGTCAATTTCAGTGGTAAGACATAACACAAGCAGAACATATCACAAGCAGAAATGGGGAAGGGGGGATAATTGAAGTACTGTCATTAGGAGTTGGACACCAACTTGGCAGGAGGTGTATTTTGTTTGGGTACTAATCAGTGGACAGCCTGGACTAGGGGGAGAAAGGCCCAGGAGTTTAGGTCAGTACACAGGAAATATAAGGCCCCACCATTTCAAGTACAAGTGCACTGATTCACTACAAGCAAGTGGGATGTTAGAGCATTTTTAAAAGGGTAGAGCAGTTCATCACCACTGAAGGTAGGCTATTCCAGAGGGCCGGGACAGATATGGCGAAGGACCTGTCACCAGCTCGAGATCTGGTCCTAGGGACTTCCAGGATGGGGTGGGAAGCAGACCTTCGGTCACATTTAACTGACTTGAACTGGAGAAGTCCATTAAGGCTAGGGGAGGCTGATAATTTGGCCATTTTGAAAGCGAGACAGAGTGTAGGATAAGCAAGTTTAGCCTCAAGTGTTGGCCAGTCCAGTGAGGTAAGAACATTACAGTGGTGATCACAGGGATGAGCAGCAGCTGCAAAGTGGGCAGTTTTGTGATAGAGGACTCTGAGTTCGGTAAGTTCAGTGCCCCAGAGAGGTTGTATTAGGGGAACACCATAACGAAGTACTGGAAGGATGGTTCCTGTGTGGTGATTGCCAAGCAAGCTTCACTGGAAAGGAACCCGCCTAGTTTGTATAAAAGACCAATTTTTTGATGGAGGATCTTGGTGGTAGCCTCAGTGTGCAAACTTAGGGTTAACTCTTGGTCCAGGTGTACGCCAAGATATTTTGTGAATACAGAGACCTCCAATTTAGTGCCATTGGATGATGAGATTTGGAGGAGGTTAGATCTATCGGCTCCCAGGCATTTGGGACTGAAGAGCATTGCCTTGGATTTATTTAGGTTGAGGATCAGTTTATTATCTGTGAGCCACTTCTTCAATGATCTGAAGTCCATATTAAGGTTCTGATTTAATTGATTAATATCTTTCGAAATCCTGTAGATGATAGCGTTGTCTGCATATAATTTGATGTTGGCCGCTCCTCAATGATTGGGCATGCTGTTTATGAAGATAGTAAATAGTAGGGGTCTGAGGATGGATTCTTGGGGGACTCTGTGGTTCATTGGCCTAATGTCCGAGGTCTTACCCTTCCATCTTACCAGCTGTTTTCTCCCACAAATGTAATGTTGAAACCAGGAAGAGGCAAGTGAGTCCAGACTGAGGTTCCTAAGGCAGGTAATGAGGAGATCATGGTTCATCAAATCAAAGGCTTTTGTTAGGTCAAGCAATAGACCTCCAGTGGCTAGACTTTGATCAATAGCCCCAAGTACTTCCGATGTGAACTTGACAAGGGCTGTGTCAGTTCTGTGGTTTTTCCTGAATCCATGCTGCGCATCTGAAAGTAGATGATGGGTTTCAATGTAGTCAATATATAGAAACCATAATTGAAGGCATCTTGAATTGTGATACCTTTCCCCCATAGATCAATAAAATTCCAATATGGATATTATTATTTGCAGACAACGGGGTGGTCTTAGCACAAACCTCGCTAGGACTTCAGCGAGATCTAAACTCTATCCACAATTCATTACTGAAATTACAATTAGAAATTAATATATCCAAAACTAAGACCATTGCATTTGGATCAAAAAATATCATTAAGGGCTGCTCTTGGAATATCGCTGGACAAAAAATAGAAGTGGTCAATGAATATAAGTACTTAGGAGTGATATTCCATGAGAGCATTTCTTGGACAAAGCATATTCAGTTAACCACTTCTTTGGCAACAAAATCTGTGTTAGCAATGAATAGATTTGCTGGAAAATATGAAGGTCATTTATATAAGGCCCAGAAAAGATGTTATGTGGCAAAAGTCAATGCCCAGATGTTATACGCTACAGAGGTTTGAGGTCTCTTGGGCAATGTTCAAGTCCCGGAAAAGATTCAAAATTTATATTTAAAAACTTTATTGGGACTACCAATGTATACACCAAATGCAATTACTCCAGTGGAGACTGGCACCTTAGATATTGACACTAAAATAATTATATGTTGTCTGTCCTTTTTAGATAAAGTTACACAGATCTCATCTGATAATTTGCTCTTCCACTGTTGGTGCGAAAACCTGAATTATTGAGACAAATTTCTTTGGCTTACGAAGCTGAATTGTATACTGAATAATGTAGGAATGGAAAGAGCTTATGTGCTTTCACATGAAGGCAATCTTTCCAATTTCCTTGCCTATGCAAAACAAAGAATGTCAGATAATGCCGCCCGAAAAGAATCTAGCTCATATCCATGAACTAGATGAGTTTAATAACTTAAAGCTAGTCAAAACAACATGGGGCAAGGAAAAATATCTGCTCTGCTGTGATAACATCAGGCAAAGACAAGCCTTAGCCAGGTTTAGTACTGTGTTATTATGGAAGACCTGAAAGCTGCCCATAGTCAGAATCAGTTCTCCATGTATATGCTCACAAGATATAAGATTCACACTGTTCCATCTGTTATTTGAATGTGATTCATTAAGGGAGGTAAGAAACAGATGGTTAGGCCCTCTTTGTAACAGTAGGCACTTTATGACCAGAGAAGAGCTTTTTAAAACTTTTATGTCATTAGAAGATCTTGTTTGTATTTTTGCTATGGGAAACTTTACTTTGAATACTATTAGGAAAATAAATACAACAGCATTTTAGTATTTCTATCTATATTATCTACTATTTGTATTTCTAATACTCCCCCTAGAAGCTCTTTTGTGATATATTATAATAATTATTTTTTAAATGTAAAATTATATAGTTCTATTATGAACTTATTAAATATAATCATTTGTATGTGATATAATGTGTATACATACTTGTTAAATAAATTTGACTTTGACTTATAGAAATATAGAAACATAAAGATCATAACAGCAGAAAAAGACCAACAGTCCATCTAGTCTGCCTAAATTCCTTATCTAACCCTGGGACCTGTTGTCTATCCAGAGTCCTATTCCTCCTCCTCCACCCTGTTCTCTTTTCTGATTCTGCCTCCCCAAGTGACCATTATGCCCTTCACTTTATTCCACCTAAAATGGTAAAAACACATCCTTCTGGACCCTGCCCTGCAGTATGTGAGGGTCAGATGTGGGACGATTGTAGGCCCTTCTGACTCCCAACACTCTTTGCTTCAGCAACACAGAGTTCTCCCCTATGTAGATAGTTCTACTTTTAGTAGACACACAAAGACAGTTTTTAAAAAAAATGTTTATACAGATTTTTCATGAGCACAAAGCAGAGAGAGAGAGAGAGAGACAGAGACAGAGACAGAGACAGAGACAGAGAGATAGTAATCTGCTGCAGGGGAGCTCCATGCAGTAGTTTGCCTAGCTTTTCAGCTGATGCTTGCTCTGGGGGCCCTTTTATGATGCCAGATGGGAAGTCCTCAGCCACAATGTTCAGTTCAGTGCTGCAGTACACTTAATGATTTAAAATGAGGGAGGCCAAAAAAGAAAAAAATGGTGGCAACAAGCAGAGTGGAAACAAAATCTGGAAGGCCATGTGTGTGAATGCTAGAAGTCTAGGAAATAGACTTCCAGACCTAGAGGCTGTCATTGCAGAGACAACCTGGATACTGTGGTCATTACTGAGTCATGGTACACTGAAAACCATGACTGGAATATAACCATACCAGATTATACTCTGTTCAGCAAGGACCGGGTGGGAAAGAAGGAAGTAGGTGTGGTGCTTTATGTGGGGGAAAGCATAAAACAATGGAGATACAGAATACAGGGAGAGGCAGAGGTACTGTGGGTCACCCTGGAGATGGGGAATGGTGCCACTATTTGCACTGGAGTGATCTACAGACCTCCCGCATAGGAGGATGAATTAGATAAGGTACTGGTGGAAGCCATTGACAAGATGGCAGAAAAGGGGGAGGTGCTGCTGGTGGGGGACTTCAACCTGCCAGATATAGATTGGAGCCTCCCAGCAGCAGCTTTAGCTAGAAGCAGTGACATACTGGACTCTGGGCAGGGGGTGTTCCAATTTACCTTACAGACCATACACTTCTAATAAAGTATCAGTCTGCTTACCCCTTAGTTAGAAATGTTCTAGATGCCTTCTTGCTCTGATAGCAAGATTACTCTGTGAGCAAAAGCTAAATACAGGGAAGTCTACATGCAGACAACTGCTTCACTTCTGCCTAAGCCACTCCCCCAATTCATAATTATCCTTCTGAGTCAGCTAACTGCAAGGATGAGTATCAGCTCCTTTCCCCCAGCTCAGACTAGCACACTCAGTTCTTTATAATTCTCCCCCTGCTGCTTTTGTAACTTTCTCAATTTGAGTCTGTAAACTTTAGGGGTTAGCTCATAATGTTTTAAATTAGCAGCCTTAATTCTCACATATTCCCTGCTATCATTAGGGTTCAAGCATGAAAACACTTGCCATGCCTTGCCAGTAAGTAGTGGAGTCAGAGGAGTTGGCCAGTGCTCCTGTACCATTTCATATTGCAAACACAATTTCTCAAATGAATTAAGAAAAATCATCAATATCCATATCCTCTTTTAATTTTGGAAACTATTTGGACCCAGTTTTTGAGCCTTGGTATCCCCCCCTTTGCCTCATTACTCACCTGGTCCAGCATCTGCCTCTGCAGAAGTGTTGCCATGTGAAGTTTATGGTCTGTCATCTTGAGCTGAGGTCTGTGTTTTTTTCTCCCTTTCTTCTGCTTGGGCTACCTCTGCCTCTCGCATGGATTCCTGTCGGGCTGCCTCTGCTCTCAGTGCTTTTTCTTCTCCTCTGCATCTGCTTTGTACTGTTTTTCTCTCTCTTCTGCATTTGCCTTGTGCTGTCTTTCTCTCTCCTCTGCATCTAGCTTAGCTGCTTCAATTTTTAACCTGGCAAGTTCTATCTCTCTGTCCTTCGTTTCTGCAATGCGAGTTAATTCCAATTTAGCTTGCCTGACTGCCCAGACATCTCACTTAAGCCACTAGAGACACCCAGGGCTCCTTGGTCAGCTGCTCCCATAGACTGAATCATTTTAACCCTGTTCAAGCCTTCATGCAGTATGTCTCTCCTCATACAGCTGCAGGAGCTCAGGCACACTCACCACATAGTACTTGCCTGGCATGCTATCTCTAAACTTTGTAAACCTGGAAATAAAATAAAATTAAAAAAGTTAGAGAGGAAAGAAGATAGAGTTATAGTCAAGGCCCCTACTTTTCTGCGGCACAGTGGGTCCAAGTTCTGCGGCAAGACTACCATTTGCGCAGAACTTCTGCGGCGGTGGTTTGTAATTTCTGCAGAAGTTCTGTGGCACTAACAAACTACTACATCAGAGCGTCAGCATGTCATCCTGACTTCACTTTCATGGCAGTGGTTTTAGCAATCAGGATGGTGGAAAGCACAGTAACACTAGTTCAAAAATTAACAGACTGATAGAAATAATGTTATGCCTAAAAAAGCAAAACAAATGTCTCTCCCTTAAGGTCCTAGCCTATTGCGTAAATGACATATGCAGAGGGGACCTTATGTGATAAGGTATTTCTGTACGCAGTTATCTGTCCCACTAATGAGGTCTCTACTGTCTATCACTTATATATTTGTATGTGCTTTCCACACCACTCATGAGGTTCTCACTGTGTATCACTTATATATTTATATGCAATCTGTAACATACATATACATACAAATGTGTGTGTGTGTATATATAGACATATATATTTATCTTTTTTTTTTAATTTCCATGAAATTGCATCCTCATTCATACAGGTCCCATTGGAAATGGAATAAATGGAATAAAGGATTTATTACAAAACTCATTTTCATGTCAACCTGCTTCCCCTGACATACTACGTAACACCATCAGGCCATGACATGCATGTGAACCGATTGCGAGATAGAGCTCTCCAGCCCATCGCAATGCGTCCACCATGTAGCAGAGCACTGCACCATACCTTCCCAGACTCCGAGCAGTGATGTGTTCCACCAATCCTTGTGCTGCCCAGCCAGCTCCCAGAGCTAATTTCTGAACCTGTGTTGCCAGCACGGAAACACAGCATGCTACCCTCTGGCCCAACAGCTGTCCCTGCACACAACATTTCTCCATAACCTTTAGGTGATTCTATCAACCAATGACAATATGTAATCAATAACCCTGGCAAAAATGCATACAGTACAATTATTTAACAGGTCTATTCTTTCAACAGGTCTACACATTATTATATTCCACTTTTCTGGGCATAATTATTTTATTTTTCTTAAAAATGACAGTTAAATTCATTTTACCAGTTATTCATATCAGATGGCATTTCTATACCTTAAAGGCACAAATAAGTTTGTACAAAGTGAGGTATGGACTTAACAGGTCTGTGCTATTGACAAGGTTTTGTTTAAGTTTGCCCTAGTGCAATAACGTAAGACTGAAAATTGTATTAGGCTGTAGTGCAGGTTGAGCAAATATCACCATACCTGATGTGCTGTGCCACAGTCTCTGGCAGTGGGAGCTGTGGTAAATAAGTGACATACATTTCATTAGCTAATGTATGATGTTATAGCAATGATAACATCACATTCTCAGCATATAGGGGGGTTTTGGATATAAAAAGAGGGGAAGGGAACCAGATTCTATGGATAAACAGAAATATTAATAAAAAATCACCAAGAAGGGTGAATTCTGTGGCACCTCAGAAGTTCTGCGGTAGATTGCAAGTTCCGTGCAAAATTCTGCAGCTGCAGAATTCTAGGGGTCTTGGTTATAGTGCTTACTGTTGTATACCTGTTAATACTGCTTAATTTTGTCTCACTTTCTTATCCTCACTGCTGCCACCAGACGTGATGGTCAGAGCACCTTGTAGTCCCCAGTGAGCCTTTTTCTCTCTCTCTGTCTCAGGCCTTTGCCAGTGAGACTGCCTGGACCAGCATCACCACTGTCAAGATCCCTTCTTTAGCAAGAACTCTGACCTCTGTACTCTGATGGCCCTTATCTGCCACTTTCTACCCTTTAGACTCCCCGTAGTGAGAGTCTCTGCTCTGGGAGGGACACACACTGCTCTCTCAGAAACCTTTTACTATGCATCACTTTTATCAAGGTATCCTTCCCTCAGAAATGTAGTCAGAAACAACCAGTTACTCCAGTCTTTAGAAAAATAATTTTTTTTTTAGTTAATTTCTTTTTCCTCCTCGGTCCCTGGCAGCCATTCCTCCTGTCGGTCTCCCAGCCCTGTCCCCCACTCGCAGCTCAACCCCCAGCTACCCCATGGTTTACCCACTGTGGTGGGGTAGTGGGGATCCCTCAACCCGCCACACACTAGGATTCGGTGCTGGAGGTGTGTTGTTGCCAGTCATGGGGGCGGCGCCTTCGGGGACCAACCATCATGAAGCATGCCAGAACCATTTTCCACCTAATTTTTTGGATCCCTCAAGCTGAGGACATGCAATGACGTCCAAGGAGCGAACGTGCATGCTCCCATATGCGTTCCTCTGAACACCTGCCTCGGCTTCCCCTACTGTAGCCTTCAGCACCCCCAGCTCCCAGCCGCTGCTAGAAGCCAGTAGTGCACCGCGATCCGGTATCCCCCCTCCCAGGAGAAGGAGAGCAATCCAAAGGATGCTCAATCCTTCTCCTCCCTGCAGGCCCCCAGTGGCCCATGCTCATTCCTGAACATGGGTCGCCAGCGTGGTGTGAGGTAAGGCATCCAGCGCCTCAGCCCTCAACACCACTGGGCCGGCCAGAAAAATAATTAATAAATACTGGTTGTTTAAATACAACAGTAATAATCAGGTATAACACTATTTACACATAGTAAAACGACAGTACACAGATTATGAAAGAAAGCTTGCACACATTTGCAGGCAAACACTTCTATCTTTCCTACAAGTTACAGAGTCTTCTTACCTCACTATTCACTAGCTTTGTTACATCAACCTATCTCTACATACACACAGTCTGGTTCACTCCTTGAACACACAGGAACCCCAGCAAAAAGAGACAGAAAACAATGTTGTTGAAGCATTTATACTCTCTCTCTCTCTCTCTTACCTGTTGCCTTGGTAGAGCAAGGCTATGTCACTTACCTGTATCCAGGTGCATCTGATTGGGTGAAACCACTTCAGGCCTGGAGTTTTAGGTGACTCCTGCCTTGCAATATTACAGTATATGTCCTCTGTATCTCAGAGACCCAGCTTCCTCTCATAGATTATTTAGCATCTGTATGTATGTGTTCAGATGCCATTAAGACCACCTGCATTTGAGTCCTTTGTGTACTATTGAGTCTATCCCACTTTCAGGAAGCCAGTACAGTGAAAGTCCACACCACTTAAATAATCCTGCTGGTCTGCTGAGAATCTCCCAACTAGACCAGTTTTCTCACCTTTGATCATTGCCTCCTGGCCCCCCCCAGTGCTACAGAAGGTACTAACATTTGACAAAATATTTCAGACTACAGTACCAGCAAAAGTTGCTTGTCTGGTCATCACAAGACCCCAAAAATAAGTAATTATGGAAGGTTCTACCATAGTGCTTCGACAGCACTAGCACCGACATCCCCTACAGCGACAGCTACCATGCTGACTGTTGGCATTGCACCCTCAGGGATATCGGTGCTTTCTATCAGGGTGCTGCACCCCTGAACCCCCCATGAGGGGAGTTCCACCCCCCCACCCCCAGTCTCTAGGATTCCAACTCCGAGTTGGAGTTGGACCGGGGGGAGGGCGAAACACCCAGCAAGGCAGTCTTGGTCACTGCACAGACCATCACAGCTACATGCAGGTTTTGCCTGATTCCTGTCGCTATGATGGTCTTCGTGGTGTCCGAGTCACTGTGGTGACGGTATACCGTTATGGAAGGAGAAAAAGGAGGCATTACAACTTTGGTCTCCACATCTTGTTTCTATAATAGTATACTGCTGAATATTGGATATCCTTTATTTTTATGCATAGTTGTAGCTTCAGAGAGAATATAATTTATAAGTATCAATGTCTATATTCCGCCTACCTCCAAAAGTTACCAGGAGGAAGAAGTATTTAAAAATTTACAGCAATTAATAAAATACTTTCAATCAAGTTATAATGGAATACCCCTGATCTTCATGGGGGATTTTAATGCCAGGATAGGAGACAAATTGGAGATATATGCCAATGAATCGCAAATAAGGGATTCTTACAACATAGCATCAGAAATTCCAGAGACTGCAAAATAAATAACAGAGGTCTTAAACTATTACATATCCTAGTAAACAGTTTTTTACATATTATTGATAGAAAGATTTTTGGAGAAAATTAGGCAGGGTGAAATTACATTCCCCACCAGCAATGGGGGAAGTGTTTTGGACCTGCGTATAATAGACATTTTTTCATTTAGCACTATTTTGTGAAGTTTGAAGTACTTCGTGTGTGGGAAAGTGACCATCTACTGATATTCTTGTTAATTAACTTAAAGGGGACAGGAAATGTGTGCTAATTGGCAGCTGTTTATTAAGTTCTTATTCTCAGAAACAGTATGCATTCTCCTGAACTATCCATATTTATACCTGGATAAAAAGTAATAGGTAAAACTATAGTTTGCATTGTTGTGTTTTTATGGGCTGCATTCTGTTACAGTTAACTTCATGGAATCACTTACGTGGAGTTTTTGCTATGCCATTATTTGTGTACAGAATGCTAATTATGAGCTGCTGACCTATCAGAACCCTGTTTAGATTTCTGTGCACAAACCATGACATAGTTAAGACTCCAAATTATTGGTTCCATGAAGAGAACTGTAAAAGAATGCTGCCCATAAAAACAAGACAATGCAAAATACAGCTTTTTATATCGCTTTTTATTCAGTTAAATATGAATAATTTAGGTGAATGCATATAATTTCTGATAAGAACTTTATAAACAGCTGCCAGCTAGAAATGATTTCCTGTCCTCTTTAAGGGGGAAGAATTGTGACCATGTTTCCATGAGGGAGGCATACGATGCAGATATGAATTTGATTATTAGAAATAAAAAAAGGTCTGGTGGGTGCTGCCACATTCAGCAGAAATGGTTGGGGACATATTGGGGGGCTGACTGTGCCCGACTTTGATCAAATTGCTCCAAATGACCCTCACAGGCACAGTCTAGCAAATGGTATCTCCAGTAGCTTTTTGTGGTATTTGATAGCAAATACCTTAAAAAGTGAACTTACTTGTGAATCTAGAGTACAACCTCATAACGTAGTAGTGGAACAAATGGTTCCACACTATCCTCACTCATGGAGATAGTGACAGGGCTGAACCACTTCTTCACAGACCTTGATGCCTACAAAATCGACTTTCCTGTTAACTGTCCTGTGCCACCAGCTAGCCACCTGGAATTTCTACACCCACTCTTCCACTTAAAAACTACCTCCCGAAAAGAGGTCTTTAAATTGCTAAGGGGACGTAACACTGACAGCTCACCAGGGTTTGACTCCCTACCACCCACATTTCTTAAAATAGCTGCACCTGCAATTGCCTGCCCAATCTCTTGCCTAATCAATAGATCCTTCCTCTTGCAAACCATCCCAGACAAATGGAAAACTGCAGTTGTTGTCCCAGTGCATAAAAGTGGTCCGATCAACCTTATCGAAAACTATACACCCATATCTATCTTGTGTCCCATTGCGAAAATCCAAGAAAGAATACTTTATAACATATGTATAGTATGTGTGTCCCAGACATTGTCAACAGTTAAAACAGTAGAAAGAGGAGTCCCTCAAGGATCTATACTAGGACCCTTGTTATTCTTAGTATTCTGCAATGATCTTCCCCAGACAGTTCAAACATCAAACATCCAGCTGTATGCCAATGATACGGCTCTTGTTGTAACTGGGTCAGACATTGCAGACCTGAGAGTTAAACTGCAGAGGGACATCAGCAGCATAGGAGAGTGGTTCACCAGGTCAGGGCTGGCAATGAATATAAAGAAGACTAAAGTCCTTTACTTTGGGAATAGAAACAAATCAAACTTGGGTATAACATCTTTGTCAAATGTTCTAATAGATCAGGTAACCGAATCTCGATATCTGGGTGTAATATTTGATGTAGAGCTAAATTTTCAAGAACATATTAAGGAGTTATTGAATAAAGTAAGTAGGAAACTAGGGGCCCTTAGATGAACATTAAGACATTTGGATTTAAAGACTAGAAAAACCATAGTGGAACAGATGGTGATGCCAACCATTGATTATGGAAGTGTTACATATAGGGTTGCACCTAAGTTAATGCGGGTTAAGTTGGCTAAAATTTATCATAAACTTGTGAGGTTTATTTTGGGATGTCATTATAGAACACACCACTGTACATATTAATTACTTTGGGATGGACTACCCTAGAACAGAGAAATGGTGGGGTATGGTTGAAATTATTGCATCGCTTTTTTATAAAGCAACCGGCTCACTACATATCAGTTAATGCATTGACGAAAAAGATTGAGCCTACTCGGACATTGACTAGATCTGTATATGTTAATAAAATAAAAGATAATTATAATAAAACTAAATTTGGGGTAAAAACATTAAAACATCAAGCGGCAATATGGTGGAATATACTTCCATACTCAATGAGAGTGTGGCATCCACAAATGTATTTAAAACAGGATTGAAATCAATCTTCCAGGCTGTGTGTTAACTGTTTAGTTCATTACTGTGTTTAGCAATTCTGATATGTGATGTAATTGTGTTTTAGCTTTGTTTGTTAGTCAATTGAAATTTTTATAATGTAATGGATGTAGATTGGGTTTGAACTCAATCTAGACTGTATGTAGTTGTTAACTGCTTGGTTTACTATTGGGATTTGTAAATCTAGACCATATACCATGATGCACTTTGTCTTAGTTTTTTTGTCCTCATTGAAAATTGTGCAGTTTAATGTAATTAGGCCTGTTGGTATTTTCATACATTTTGTACTTGTTGTTTGTTGTATTAGATAGACTATTATTATACATTTTACATTGTGTATAGTGAATGTTGCTGTATTTAACAAACCTTGTAAAAATCTTAGTACTTGTAATACATGATTTATTACTTTTATGTAACCAAACAGGACTAGTCTTGTAAACAGTGATTTCATCCCTAATGACATGTGATATCCTGTATAAAATTAAAAATTTTACCTACCTACCATAATCAACTATCATCCTACCTTGAACAGACCAATGCCCTCACTAATAACCAGCATGGCTTTCAGAAATATCATGGGACAGAAACTGCTCTCCTGAGGGTCACCACTGATATATTCCAGGCTATGGACCAGGGCAGAGCCACTGGTGCAGTGTTTGTCAACCTAATGAAGGCATTCAACCTAGTCAACCACTCACTTCTCATCTGTAAGCTTCGCCACCTTGGTCTTGACAAAAACTCTTTCTCGGATCTCTAACTACTTAGAGAATAGGTTTCAATGTGTCAAATGGCTGGTACCATCTCAACCTTATCACCTAGCACCGATGGGGTTCCCCAGGGATCAATCCTAGGGCCTCTCCTATTCTCAATATTCATTAATGACCTTCCTCTGAATTTTAGAGAGGCATCAGTTTAGCTATATGCGGATGGTGCCAGCTTATATAGATCCTCCTGTGATGTCTCAAGTATTAACTCTGACCTAACAAATGACTTTCAGACTCTAGAAACATAGTTTAAAAATACCCTACTAGTTCTGAACACAAAAAATACTAAATCCATGTTGTTCCACCATACCTGCTTTAATACAACCTTACAGTCCCCTCTGGTTATCAAAACATCCACTAACATTCAACTCAAAAATGTTACCCCCCTTTAAATACCTGGGTGTAGTACTTGACAAGCATCTATCCTTTGATGAGCACATAACATGTGTCACTAAGGCTACTAATCAGAAACTAGGCTTTCTGTATCGCATTGCTCCCTACCTCTCGAGTAGTACAAGAAGCACTATTGCCTCTGCCACCCTTCTCCCAGGCCTCTTCTATGGTGCCTCTATAATCCATTCTTCTAAGACTACACTCCTGAACCAACTCAAAATGGCCTATCACAGAATTGCCCAATTTGCTATTAAGGCCCCAGCTCGTGCCCATCACTATGATGTGCTGAACAATTTGGGTTGGCCATCTTTCATGGCCAGACTTAACCTCCCCGTGTATTGTGCCACCTTCAAGCTAATACACCTCCTAACTCCTCCGAGTATATCTAACCTACTAACCCTGAAACCCTTACAATGAACACTCAGGTTCTCTCGCCTCCCGATGCTGGGTCTGCCCAAGACTCGCCTAGCTGTTGGAAGAAGATCATTCTTCTTTGCAGCATCACAAAAGTGGAATGACCTCCCACACTCACTACTACCATGCAAGACCATTACTCTCTTTAAAAGACAATATAGGGAAATATTTTACAAGCCTCCTGTCTGTAATGGGAACTGTACCTAAACTTCTCTAAACTTTTCCACCTGCTGCCTATACTCTCAGATGTCAGTGTGGCTCAGTTGGTAGCACATCCGCCTCTGGACCAGAAGATCGTGGGTTCTCGTCCCAGACCGGGATTGAACTTGCACCTAAAAATTGCTGCCATCCGAGTGCAGTATTGGGGGGTGCTGTATTGCTGGGGTGTGCCGTCCTTCGGATGAGATGTTAAACTGAGGTCCCTTCTGCCCATCCTGGTGTTGTCCTGGTGGGTGTCCAGGTTGAAGAAAAAGAACCCAGGGCACTCTTTTGCAAAGAGTAGGGAACATTCCTGGTGTCCTGGCCAACATTCCCCTTCCCATAAACCGGTTCATGCAATTATCCAGGCTGTGTGTGGATGATGATGTGCGATATGGCCACCACCACACATTCAGTCACTTCACTACCAGTCTAGCATTGCTTTAAAGTGCTTTGGATGTATGAAAAGCGCTATATAAATGCTGATTCTTCTTCTTCTTCTCTCCTGGTGTGTATGATCAATGTCTAGGGCTATGAGTTTGTACACAGCCAATTGTCTATACTCTGCACTTATGTACTAATTGACTCTATAGCGATTATATTGTATGCTCGTATCAACCTTACTGTTTGTTCACCTATGTTGCAATTTATTTATTTATTTTTTGTTGAACAGGTAGGTACACTAGACAAATTATATGCCTATTTTCAGTACAACCTGGGAAAGTACAATGAAAATACAGGTGTAACCCCCCTGCAAATGGGGTTTCCAAAAAGTCTCCTGGGAGCTTGCCTAAAATTTCCCCCAGCCTAGATGGGGATCAGCATTTAAGCCGTTTATTTGTGAGTGCTTTTAGAGCCTCTGGTACCATCTCTTTAAGAGCTGTCTGCTTGCAGGCAGGATTGGTACATGGGGGTCTGTGTGGTTTCTTGCTCGAGTCCCGCTCGAGCTGCTGACAAATTGCTCCGTTTCTGCCATCGCTAAGTGGGCACAGCGAGCACTATTCAAAGGTGTAACTATTTGCTAGAGATCCATTAGAGTGGTAGTGTAAATGTAATTTATCTAACCTGCCTTTCTTGCAGCTGGGACTTTGTGTGCTTTGCCCCTCCATTTTGGATCTGAACTGCAGACTAGATCCAATCGGGTAGAAGGGGCACCTAAAATGGAGTTTGAGTGACCAACCAGGATCAGAACTCTCTCAGGAGCTGGCTGGACATGGGAGATATAGCCAGTAATTCTGGGAAGTGAAGTTCTGGACTGTGGCGCCTTTTCACACCAATGGGGGGAGTTTTGAGTGATTGGCAACTGAAGCCCACCAATTGGACTGGGTGGCACCTGACTGTAATTCCCTGCCTGGTGGCTGAGAAGGCAGATCCGTTGTGGCTGCGACTGTGGAAGGAGCTCCGAGCTTCTGCGCTGCAGAGTTTTCGCGCGGGAAGTGCATGTAGAGGCCTAAAGCTGGGTGGCGCATTTGCCGTGGCGATTCGGACTGAATTTGCTGTTACTGGGGAAAGGAGAGGCTGAATAGTCAAGAACCAGACTCACCCTGTAGAGGGCTGGAGAAACTGCTTCATCGCGCTCGGTCTGTCAGGAAAGTGAAGCTGCATCACGAACTCCCGGGTTGGCAGTAAGTGCGATCGGGACCTGAGAGCAGCTGCCTGGTATGGTAACTTCTTTTACATATAAATGTGTGGGGTGTGTCCTGCTTGCAGAACCTTGTTCCCCTGCTGCATGAAGAGCATCCAGAAATCCACGCCACTCTTGGGGACAGTGTCCAGCATTAAGTTAGTGAGTGAAAATCAGGGTAGCTCCCTGCCAGCTGTACCTTTACATTGCAAGTGTTTCATCTGATTTTCTTTCTTTCTTGCTACATGAACTGAGCCAACTGGCTCTGGATTACAAATTGGGTGTTGTGCAAGTGTTTTTACATCACAGGGCCCCAACCAGCTGCACCAATCCTGGCTAGCCCCCCCCCCATCCTGGGTACCCAGTGAAAGGACATTTAGCGACTTTGAAACTGTGCACAGTACTGTGAATATTATTGTGATTGATCTAATTAACCTGATTTCCCCCTGTCCTTGTTGCTACCCCCTAAATAAATCAGATCTAGTTGTTTCAGCAAAGTTACAGTGACTAAGGTATGTGTTATTGTTAAAGTACTGTACAGTGGCTATCGTATTACATCCTCTTGCTTTACAGGGGGTCCACCGAGTCAAGCTGACCGACCCAGTCCTGGGGGTAAGTGTACATTGTGAAGGTACTCCTTGATATATTGTGTGGGCCACCAGTGGGAAGAAAGGGGGGGCCACAGTGTCTCAGAGGGCTGTGACCAAGTCAGACAAGACAGTATCAACCCTGACCTCTGGGTGGAGGCACCCGCCATTGGACCTAGGCCCCTCAACCTGTCAGTAGTCAGTCAGGCAGGGGTAGTAGCCCTTAGGATAGTGCCACTGGGGGTTACATCTTGGAGGCACCGCTGGGATTCTTAGCGTCCTCTAGTGGCCGAGTGAAGAAAGTGCCCCATTATGTCTAAATTAAAGGAAAAAATGGAAGGGGATACTACGCCCAAATTAAAACTCGATCCCATTAAGATGACGGTGCATAAATTGATGGGGTGGGGCGAAGCTGAGGAGCAGAACTCCCAAAAGACTGTATCACTGTTGGTTGTCCACCTGGGGATTAAAAGCGCTGACATTGTTTCTAGTCGAGCGTGTTAAATGTCTCGGCAAGGTGGAAGTAAAAGGGTGATGTGCTGACTTGCTCGAGCAGACCCTGCAAGTGATGCTTTCATGCAGTATTAAGATAGACCCTGAGAGGGTACCTCCAGTGATTTTCCCTGAAGGTGCCCAGAAGGGGTGGAGGGTTATTCATGCACGTAGTGGTTTGGTCACCCCGGGTGGGTCCCCTAAGACTAATAGTTTCAAGGACAAGCTGCTCAAACTGTTAACTGCAGAAGGGAGAACTGCTCAGGAATTGATACAGGTATTAGACATCTCAGGTGACCACACTCCCCTACCATCCCCAGGTACATCTCCTGGGTCATCTAAGAGCTCCATACTAGCCCCACCCCCTATGGTTGTTCCTCCTATACAATTAGACTCCTATCAGAGATTGAGACTCTTCTCTGGTACTGTGCCCGTGCCTTCAGGGGAAGATGATTTGGAGACCTGGATGGACTATGCTACACCTTTGGTACAAGAGTGGCAGTGTTCTGAGGGGGAGAAGAGGAAACGGTTGATGGAAAGCTTGAGGGGTCCCGCACTGGAAGCCATTTGGTTCCTACGGGCCACTAGTCCAGAGGCAACTGCAGCAGAATATCTTTCCACTTTAGAGGGACTGTTTGGCAGCACTGAGACCGGAGAGGATCTGTTATGGAAGTTCAAGTCAGCAAAACAGTGGAGAAATGAGAAATTATCTACATTTGTTACTAGAATGGAGAGGGCTCTGCAAAAGGCCCACTGAAAAGGGGGAGTGACTGCCCAAACATTAAACCAGGGCCGATTAGACCATATATTGAAGTCAGCCAGATTTTCAAGTGTAATACTGCTGAAACTCAAATTGCAAGACCGGAGGGCCGACCCTCCTGAATATTGTCACTTGATGAGAGAGATTCGTGAAATCGAAACCAATGAAGAGGGGTGGGAGCCCTATGCTGGGGCTGTGAATCTGTGCCAGACCCCCGAGCAGAGTGAGCCAGACGAGACTCATCAATTGAGAGGGTTGATCAAGGGGATGACAGAGACCTATCAAGAGTCAGATCTGTATCAAGCTCCCCCTGAGCCCAAAAGTGGAGTGGGAGTGCATGTTGTTTCCTCTGACCCTCGGATTGAGAGTAATTTGAGAGCAGAAATTAGAGACCTACAGGAAATGGTGAGGGAGCGGCAACAGGCTGCTACCAGCCCCAATAGAATTGGTGAACCAGAAATACCATGGGGTAACCATCCCATTCAAGAAGAGCCCTGTAGAGCCCCTGAGGTGCCCCGCCAGATAAGAGATCCCCCTCCCTCCAAAGACAACTGAGATACTAAGTTCTATTACCATTGTGGGGAAGATGGACACTTTCAGACTGAGTGTCAGCTGCCAGAGAACTTGAGGAAAGTTACCAGCAGACTAGTGGTCTGGCATCACAAAACCTGTGCCCGGTCACCAGTAGGGGCCAACCAGAAAAGTTTTGCCACCAGGGCCAATGCCCGAGTGACCTCTCAAGTAATGCCCCTGAATGGTCTGAAGTAGTGGGCCCCTCCATGGAGACTATGGGAAAAGTGAACGGGGTGTCCACCAGAGCTGTACTAGATAGTGGCTCCCAAGTGAAAATCATGTTTCAGGACTGGTATCAGAAGCATTTGTCTGATGTGCCCCTGCAACCCCTAGAGGGGCTACATGTGTGAGGTTTGAGTGAGAAGACCTACCCCTACTCTGGTTATATCCGAATTTGGTTGTCTTTTCCTACTTCTGTGGCTGGAGTGGCACAGCAAGTGGAGACCCTGGCCTTAGTGTGTCCCCTAACTGGACTGTATAATGGAGTCCCCTTGTTGACTGGAACAAATGCACATATGTTTGGGTGACTGGCGCAGTTGTGTTCTGAAAAACAAAAGTCCAGGACTGGCAGAGCCTTAAGAATCCTGGCTTTAATTAAAAGGGCCTATGAAGCACAGAGAAATGCTGGTAGAATGGAACCCGAGGAACTGGTGGGGGTCGTCTGGAAGAAGGACCCGGAATCTTTGCTGCTAGCACCAAATGCACAGTGTGTTCTACAAGGAGAAGTCCATATCAAGAAAGATGTAAAGAACAAAATACTAATGCTGGATGCACCAGGAGATGGGAAACTGCCCGAGGGGCTGCTGGTCAAACCTAGTATCCTGCCTGCTAGAGCTCATGCTTTTGCTAGAAGAGTAATGGTTCAAGTTCACAATGTGTCTGACAGGGAGATCCGAGTAAATCAAGTCTGCACCCCGGCCACTGTGCACTGTGCGGATACTGCCGTCCTACCCAGTAACAAGAGTTCAGGGAAGAGTGACAGAGTGACACCTGACTTGTTTGATTTCGGTGACTCCCTGTTGCCAGCTGAATGGAGAGAAAGGATCAGTGAGAAGCTTGCCCAGAGAGACCAGGTGTTTTCTTTAAAGGAGTGGGATGTAGGATATGTACAAGGAGCTGAACACTGCATCCGGCTACATGACGAGAGGCCATTTCGTGAGAGGTCTTGATGCCTGGCACCTGCTGACATAGATGATGTGAGACGACATCTGCAAGAGATGCTTGCGGCTGGGGTAATACAAGAATCCAAAAGCCCATATGCTTCACCTATCGTGGTAGTGAGGAAAAAGAATGGAACAGTTAGGATGTGTGTGGACTATCGCACTTTGAACCAGCGGACCATTCCAGATCAGTACACCATGCCATGCATTCAGGATGCGATGGACTGCCTGAATGGTAGTAAGTGGTTCTCGGTGCTGGACCTTCGCAGTGGGTACTATCAGATCCTGATGGCCCCAGAAGACCATGAGAAGACTGCCTTTTTCTGCCCACTTGGTTTCTATGAGTTTATGAGGATGCCTCAAGGGATTTCGGGTGCTCCAGCCACTTTTCAGCAGCTAATGGAGCGTGCAGTGGGGGATATGAACTTGTTAGAGTGCCTAGTATACCTGGATGATGTCATTGTGTTTGGAAGCTCACTGGAGGAACATGAAAGCAGGTTATTCAAGGTGTTGGACCGACTGGAAGATTTTGGCCTCAAATTGTCCATTTATAAGTGTCAATTCTTTCAAACATCAGTAAAATATGTGGGTCATATAGTGTCCACTGAAGGCATAGAGACTGACCCCAGTAAAGCTGAGGCATTGACCACCTGGCCCCAGTCAAAAAATCTGAAGGAGCTGCAGAGATTCCTGGGTTTCTGTGGTTATTATCGGTGTTTCATCAAGGACTGTTCAAGAGTGATCCGCCCTTTACTAACCTTACTCAAGGGTATTCCCCCAACCCACAAAAGATACAAAAATTCAGTGCCCCTTGAGACTGAAAAAAGATATTTCCATCTGAATGAAGTGTTTGGGGCCTGCTGGACTCCTGATTGTGAGACTGCTTTCCATGAAATCATACATCAACTCACCCATGCCCCAGTGTTGGCCTATGCTGATCCTACAAGACCGTATGCCCTTCATACTGATGCCAGCTTGCAAGAGTTGGGGGCTGTGTTGTATCAAGAGCACACAAATGGCCTGAGACCAATGGCCTTTGCCAGCAGGAGCCTGACCCCATCCGAAAAGAATTATCCAGTGCACAAACTAGAGTTCCTAACTTTGAAGTGGGCCATTGCTGATCAATTTCATGAGTACTTGTATGGAGCTAAGATACTAGTAAAAACTGACAATAATCCTTTGACCTATGTGCAGACTTTCACTAAGTTGGATGCCACGGGCCATAGGTGGCTCTCTGCCTTGTCTACCTATGACTATGCACTTGAATATACAGCAGACCTGAACCATATAGATGCTGATGCTCTCTCTCTCTCTCTCTCTCTCTCTCTCTCTCTCTCTCGGAGACCGGTCCCTTCAAATAATTGGGTCAGGCTGTCAGAACCGGATATTTGAGCACTCTGCCAAAAGTTTGACAGGGAGGAAAAGATGTCCATGGATGCAGTGGACTGCATGGTAGATTGTTTGGGGCCATCCGAGACCTGTATACCTGCCACTTATTGCCATTTTTCTGCATTGGACACTGGTGATTTGCCTCAATTCAATACTGACAGTATTCGGCAGGCTTAATGCCAAGATCCTATGATCAGAACAGCTCTAGAAGCCCTTCAAGCAAGCAAAGATGTGTCAAAATTACGCTCCACTAATTTGAGAACCGCATTGTTATATAAAGAAGGCCCTAAATTGAAAGTGAGGAATGGACTGTTATACAGAGAGACAATGGACAAAGGGGGCCAACTGGACAAGCAACAGTTAGTCTTGCCTGCTGCCTTTTGAGAGCTGGTGCTGAGGTCCCTACACAACCACATGGGACACCTCGGCATAGACAGAACCCTTGACTTGGTGAGATCCAGATTCTGTTGGCCTAAAATTGGGGCTGATGTGGAACAACACATTAGAAATTGTTGTCATTACTTACAGAGGAAAGCTTTGCCCCAGAGGGCGGCCCATCTTGTTAACATCACCACTAGTGCACTCATGGAGTTAGTCTGTATTGATTTTCTGAGTCTAGAGCCAGGTCAAAGAAATATCAGTAATATACTGGTAGTCACTGACCATTTCACTCGATATGCTCAAGCATTCCCCACCAAGGATCAGAAGGCATCCACTGTGGCAAAAGTGCTTATAGAAAATGTTTTTGTTCACTATGGGGCTCCACAAAGAATCCATTCTGATCAAGGGACAGACTTCGAGAGTCATCTGATCAAAGAGATGCTTTCTCTGTGGGGAGTGCGAAAGTCCAGAACCACCCCTTACCACCACCAGGGGGACCCACAGCCTGAATGTTTCAACCGCGCTTTGCTAGACATGCTAGGCACCCTCCACCCAAAGGACAAGCCTAGATGGAGCCAACAAATTGGCACCCTAGTACAGGCCTACAACTGCACCAAAAGTGATGCCACTGGGTTTTCCCCCTATCGACTAATGTTTGTAAGAGAAGCCCGATTGCCAGTAGATGTTTGCTTTGGAGTTTCTCCCGATGGGGTTCAAGCAGCTACTCATTTACAGTATGTGCAAAAATTAAAGGCCCAATTAAACCATGCGTACCAACTAACTCAAACCATGGCTGCCAAACGAAATCTAGCCAATAAAGAAAGGTATGACAAAAAAGTGAAAGCCCTGGAACTCAGGGAAGGAGATTGAGTGTTGCTGAGGAACTTAGGACTGCATGGCAAGCATAAGATTGCTGACAGGTGGCATCACCTCTCTCACATTGTAGTGGGCAAACTAGATGATCTGCCTGTGTACAAAGTGCAGTCTGAGAATAATTCAAAAGACGTGAAAACCATGCATAGAAATCATTTGCTGCCCATTGGACAGATCTTGATAGAGTCTGAACCCCCAGACAATGCCCCCTCTGGACCAGTGACTAGAGCTGCCGCTAAGAAAAAATCAAGAAAGTCTGCACCTACAGAAGCTGAGTTAAAGTGTTCCCCTCCACAAGTCCCAGTTGAACATGACTGTCAGTCCATGTCAGAGGAAAGTGAGTGTGGCTTTGAATACTACCCTTCTTACAAACTGAGTCAATTGCTTCGGGCCAATTCCCTAGTCAATCCTGGAGAAGAAGCTGGGTCTTCTGGACTGTCTAAGCCCCCAGCTTTGTCCTTGGAGCCAATGCTCCCGGAAGGTGAAGTACAAAGCATCAAATCAGAGGATGTGGAATCATTGTGCATGGTTGAACTGCCTGACTTTTCAGAAGAAGGGAGTCATGTATTGGAGCAAGCTGGTGATACACCAGAACCAGAACAGTGTGTTGAGTGCCATGATAGTTCCCTGCCAGTACCAGGAGTCTCCACAGTTGATCCAAGTGTTGTGGACTCAGAAATTGTGATCCATGGAGTTAAAAATGCCCCAAATTCTAGCTTCTCTGCCACAACAAAGACCCCCTTGGCAGATACAGACAGTGTTGAAAGTGAGTCTAACTGTTCAGAAACTGTGCCCGTTCCCCCCAGAAGGACTGGTCAAGAGGTGAGGCCTGTAGTACGGCTGAGTTATGAGTCCCTGGGCAGACCTGTGGACCTACCCCTCAATGTGGTTCATAAGGGAGTGTATGTAACCCCGAGCTCGCTGCCCAAACTAAGCCTGGGAGATAAATCCAGACGACTTGTGTTGCCCTCTGAGTATGGTGCCCCTGCCACTTCCAGCCCCGATGTAGCTGATAGGGACAGGCCCCCTTTATCCAGGTTTCATGCGCAGGAAGTAATGACCTGAGTTAAAATATTCCTATATATATATATATATATATATATATATATATATATATATATTATGGTAACGGTGGTACTACCATAGTTAGGGTTGAGGAGCCATTTACATGTTAAACCCCCAAATTTTGCACCTTAATAACTTTGCAACTGTTTGACAGATTTTCCTGAAAGTTGGAATACACAATCAAGAACCATATGCCTTGGCATGTGCCAAGTTTCGTACTGGTTGGATACACGGCTGTGGAGTTATTAAGCATGATCTGCACGCGCGTTTACGCTTTTTCTGGAATTCTACGGTCACGTGTACAGGTTGCACAGTTTGCGTGACCGGCCCGAAATCTTCAGGGAACTTGCAGCCGGGGTCTCTGATGTGCCTTTTGAAGATTTGGTGAAAAAATATTAAACTGTTCAAAAGTTATGGCAGTCCGAACGTCTGTTTTTTTCCCATGGGATAACATTATGGCGTTCGCCACGCCTTTGAGGGCCCGTATCTCAAAAACGGTGCGAGATATGGAGTTTTTGTCAAAAAATTATAGCCCCTATTACAATATATAACTAGCCAGGAAAGTGGTAATACATATGACTTTTAAATTTTTTTTCTATGTCGTACGGTTACTGAGATATAAGCAATTTACTATTACTACTACTGATTTTTGTGTTCCGAGAGTCATTATTTTGCATACATTCTTTCTACTCACTGTCTTTCTCTATGCAGCTTTTGGGGGAAACCAGCCTGTGCGCTTACATTACTCTTATCATTACCCTGTTCTGCTTGCTGGTTCTGTACCGTTCACTTACGTTCACGTTCACGCCACCATATGTGTTACCTCTTTGCGTTTTCATTTGCGGTTGCGTTTCTCGTTGTTTTAACATTTCTGTCTACAGTACATTGTTCTCTTCTTCTGGTTTCATGAGTCACCATGCATTACGATTTGCGTTTACGGGCACAATGTTACAATGCGACAAGACATCACCGCGGTTCTACCGCTGCATCATTCACTATTTCTCATTATCATTCTCAAAAGGAGGGAAATTAGAGGCAAAAGCTTCATTTAATGCATATGTTAGGGTTGTTCCACAGCGACAAAGCGAGGGATTCGATGTTAGGTTGAAACCTCCTTTGCCCCTCCAGCCCACCCCCAACTGGAATCTGGGTTGCATTGGCCATCGGTCCTAACTGTCACCCCATTCTCCTATTTCTCAGCTTCTTTCCACATGTGATGGGGTGATACTTAGGGCCATAGACCCCAATGCGCACTCAGATTCCAGTTGGGGGTGGGCTGGAGGGTACAAGGATTTCAACCCTAGAACATTGAAATATATATATTATATATATATATATATATATATATATATATATACATAGGTAGCAGTTAAGGTTGAGGAGCCTTTACCAGTGTTAAACCCAGAAATTTTGCACCTTAATAACTTTGCAACCGTTTGATGGATTTACCTGAAATTTGGAATACATGATCAAGAACCATAGGCCTTGGGATCTGCCAAGTTTTGTACTGGTCAGATATACGGATGCGGAGTTATTAAGTGTGATCTGCACGTGCATTTACGCTTTTTCTGGAATTCTACTGTCATGCCTACAGGTCGCACGGTTTGTGCGACTGGCCCAAAATCTTCAGGAAACGTGCGGCCAGGGTCCCCAATGTGCCTTTTGAAGATTTGGTGAAAAAATATTAAACGGTTCAAAAGTTATTCAAAAAACAATTTCCCATTATAAGTCAATGGGAAAAGTTAACAAAAAGTTCGACAGTGTCGCAAATGCACTTTTTACTGTCTCAAATGGCCCTGTTACTGTCGTAAATCCACCATTTTGTTTTCAGTTGATGATCAGAAAAATGGTTGGCATTTAAATTTGGGAACCTCTAGCTACCTAATTCTTTTGTATTCACCTAGTCGGACCCTGAGGATGCTAGCCATGTTTTTATTTTGGGGTGGAAACACCCAGAAATATGTTTTTCAAATTTCTGAAAAAGCATTTCTATCAGTTACTCTTTTATGCTCATGAAAGTGTTGCAAATTTTTGCTGAAGTTTCACAAATTGGCGCAGTAGTTTTCTAGTCTGTGGAAAATGACAGCAATTTTTGCATGACGCTGCAAAAGAACGGTTGAGTTTTCCGCTGAAATTTGGAGAGAATGCAGCCACATCTCACAGATGTGCCTTTCAGTGTTGTGTTGAAAAATATTACATGGCGGCAAAGTTATGGCACTACAAAGTTGACGGTTTTTCCCATAGGATAACATTACGGGGCCTCGACACATTACAGGAATCTTTGGCACCCTGCAAAAATAGCAGTTTGGTCAATTTTCCTGAAATCTGGAGGAAGATAGCCAACAGCCCATAGATGTGCTTTCAGTGGTTCAGTGAAAATATTACAGGGAGGCAGTTATGGTGTTTGAATTTCTTTTTCCTATAGATAACATTACGGTGTTAACCACTTTAGGCTAGGGCCCGTGATTCGAAACGTGTGGAGATACGGATCGTCAATATCAGAGTTACCAGCCTCATGGGCTGCTAAGGCTGTGATCAGGCTAGGACAGTCATAAATCATATGACTTTTACATTTTTCTATGTACAGTTCCTGAGAGATATAACCTATTTAGTATTCCAGTCCTCATTTTCTGCTCGATACCCATTATTATTATGCATACATTCTTTGTACTTCACTGTTTTTCTCTATGCAGGTTTTGGGAAAACCAGCCTGTGCAATTTACATTACTGTTACGCTGGTCCTTTCCGCTTGTGGTTCCGCACCGTTTACCTACTTCATTGACGCCTACGCCACCATGTACGTTATCCTTTGTGCTTTAATTTGCGCCTGCATTTCTGTTATTTTTGCCATTTGTGTCTACAGTACTTTGCTTCTCTTTCTGTTTCACTTTATGGCCACCATTCCATTGACATTTCCGCTTTGCAGGCAATCATGTTACTATGTGACAACACACATTACGGGCAGACCGGCTCCTCGCCCACGCCACCGCAGGTGCTGCGGCATTCTCTGTTCTCATTCGCCAGCTATGCGCCTGGGCGTGCACCACTGTTAGCTCTGTTTGCGCTGGTTGTTCCCAAGGTTACTATGCCTCAAGACATCACGCATGGGGCCCCACGCCCCCCGACTGCATTACATTGACTATTTCTGCTATCATTCTCAAAGAAGGGTTAGAGACAAAACTTTGTTTATTGTTTTAGCCATGCGAAAGTGAGGAAGGCCTTGTTAGGTTGAGGTGCTTGGTTCCCCTGCTCATTTTCACCGGCATTGGGGTGTGCATTGGGTCGTCGGTCCCAACTCTCACCCCATTCTCTCTCATACTTCTGCTGCTTTACACATGTGATGGGTGAGAGTTAGGGCTGATAACCCTAATGCACACACTCAATGCCGGTTGGGGGTTGGGCAGGGGGTCCAAGGGGGGTTTTCAACCCTAACACCGAATTTCCTCACTTTTGTCGCTGTGGAACAACCCTAACTAATGCATTAAATGGAGTTTTTTGCCTCTAATATATATATATGTACTGTTGTATGATCAGTAGTACAATGCATAATACAGTGTACGTGTATCTGATAGAGGTTAATATGCTGATTGCTGTTTGAAAAAACATGGCAGGCCAAATGTTCTACCTAAAAGTGATTTAGGGGTATCTACTTGATGCGGACATCAAGCTTTTCAGGCTAGGAAAGGTGTAACCCCCCTGCAAATGGGGGTTCCCAAATGTCTGCTAGGAGCTTGCCTAAAATTTCCCCCCAGCCTAGATGGGGATCGGCATTTAAGCCGTTTATTTGTGAGTGCTTTTAGAGCCTCTGGTACTTTCTCTTTAAGAGCTGTCTGCTTGCAGGCAGGATTGGTACATGGGGGGACTGTGTGGTTTTCTGCTTGAGTCCCGCTTGAGCTGCTGACAAATTGCTCTGTTTCTGCCTCGTTAATTGGGCAGAGCAAGCACTATTCAAAAGTGTAAGTATTTGCTAGAGATCCATTAGAGTAGTAGTGGAAATGTAATTTATCTAACCTGCCTTTCTTGCAGCTGGGACTTGGATCTGAACTGCAGACTGGATCCAATCGGGTAGAAGGGCACCTAAAATGGAGTTTGAGCGACCAACCAGGATCAGGACTCTCTCGGGAGCCGGCTGGACATGGGGGATATAGCCAGTAATTCTGGGAAGTGAAGTTCTGGACTGTGGCACCTTTTCACACCAATGGGGGGAGTTTTGAGTGATTGGCAACTGAAGCCCACCAATTGGACCGGGTGGTGCCCGACTGTAATTCCCTGCCTGGTGGCTGAGAAGGCAGATCTGTTGTGGATGTGAATGGGGAAGGAGCTCCGAGCTTCTGTGCTGCAGAGTTTTCACGCGGGAAGCGCATGTAGAGGCTTAAAGCTGGGCAGCGCATTTGCCGTGGTGATTCGGACTGAATTGGCTGTTACTGGGGAAAGGAGAGGCTGAATAGTCGAGAACCAGACTCACCCTGTAGAGGACTAGAGAAACTGCTTCATTGTGCTCGGCCTGTCAGGAAAGTGAAGCTGCATCACGAACCCCCGGTTGGCAGGAAGGCGATCGGGACCTGAGAGCAGCTGCCTGGTATGGTAACTTTTTTACATATAAAATGTGTGGGGTGTGTCCTGCTTGCATAACCTTGTTCCCCTGCTGCGTAAGGGCGTCCAGAAATCCACACCACTCTTGGGAACAGCGTCCAGCATTAAGTTAGTGAGTGAAAATCAGGGTAGCTCCCTGCCAGCTGTACCTTTACATTGCAAGTGTTTCATCTGATTTTCTTTCTTTCTTGCTACATGAACTGAGCCAACCGGCTCTGGATTACAAATTGGGTATTGTGCAAGTGTTTTTGCATCACAGGGCTCCAACCAGCTGCACCGATCCTGGCTAGCCCCCCCCCTCCTGGGTACCCAGTGAAAGGACATTTAGGGACTTTGAAACTGTGCACAGTACTGTGAATATTAATGTGATTGATCTAATTAACCTGATTTCCCCCTGTCCTTGTTGCCACCTTCTAAATAAATCAGATCTGGCTGTTTCAGCAAAGTTACACTGACTAAGGTATGTGTTATTGGTAAAGTACTGTACAGTGGCTATCGTATTACATCCTCTTGCTTTACAGGGGGTCCCCTGGGTCAAGCTGACCGACCCAGTCCTGGAGGTAAGTGTACATTGTGAAGGTACTCCTTGATATATTGTGTGGGCCACTAGTGGGAAGAAAGGGGGGGGGTCACAGTTTCCCAGAGGGCTGTGACCAAGTCAGACCAGACAGTATCAACCCTGACCTCTGGGTGGAGGCACCCGCCATTGGACCTAGGCCCCTCAACCTGTTAGTAGTCAGTCAGACAGGGGAAGTAGCCCTTGGGATAGCGCCACCTAGGGGTTACACAGGTTCAAACAGGGAACATAACAACAAGTAGGGCAATGTACAGTCACAGGAACCAGGTGAACAGAGATAGCCTACAGTAAGCATATATAAATATATACATAAAGATAGTTAGATGTCATACAATGGCAAGAACAGTGACAATGAATAAATTATAATGCATGAGTGACTCTTAATCAAAAAAGTCACATAATAGATAATTCCTGAACAAATAAACAAGCAAATCACATGCATCTCAGAGTAAAAAAGAACAGTAGGCAGCATCATTAGAGCCAACAGGAGGGAACCCATGGCTAGGTGAGCCCAGTTAAAAGACCTGAGACTGGCTATGGTGGCTTGGGACACCCACACGCGGAGGCCAGCTTCAAATGCCCCCACAGGGAATTCCAGAGGCACAAGTGGGAGGGGGAGGAGTGAACATGGGCAGGAAGGGAGTTCCATAGCATCGGAGCACACGTAGTGAAGTCCCTGTCCCCCATTAGGGTACGGGTATGAGGAACATTGAGCACCCCAGGACCCTGGAACCTGAGGTAGTAGGAGGAGGAGCCAGCAGGTTTGAGGAGCTGCACCAGCCCTGGAGGGGTGCTGGTTCTGATCATCTTACCCACGAAGCAGCCAAACCCAAAGTTCATGTGACTGGCCTGGGAAAGCCAGCCAAGTCTTTCATATAGATCACAATGATGAGTGAGGTGAGGGGCAGCCAGGGCAAAGTGACAGATGTTATTGTAGGTGTGTTCCACCAAGTAAGGTGGGCCTCTGTAATTTGTACTGTCTCCAATGAATGGGATGGCTAGTTAATCCATGAATGTATGTCACGGTCCAATGATATTTGTACATAAGTATCTGTATCTGTACTGTTTTCTTATGCTTGGAACATTTGGTTTCCAGGTCACCCCTGAAAAAAGGACTTGACTGTCTTAGAGGGCCCACCCGATCACCAACATTTAAATAAATAAATAAATACAGTATCAATTGATGAATGAATAAGTTGTATTATTTGATAGTAAACATTTTAAAAGGGAACTTGCTTTTGAATCTAGAGCATAATCCAGTAATGTATCACCCAATCATTAAAACAGTATGATCAAGAATGTAAAAAATTAGAAGGGGAAGTATATAAATTGGGAAGACTATTTAGAGGATTGTTGGATATTGTTCAGAAGCTGGGTCTTAAGAAAGATTATGCCAAAATGATAAATGCAAAAACAGAAGCGCACAAAAAAGAATTATGGGTCAATTTACAGGAAGCCATACAAAACAAACACTGTAAGAGCTTCTGGGATCTGGAAGCCTATGGAGCCTTTGGCTCAGAGAACAAACAATTTAATACTATATCAGTAATTAATTATCAAACATGGCAGAGTTTCTTTGACAATAAGTATAACCATCCAAATGATACTAAGACGGGGGTGACTGACAACTTTGAACCCTGTAAAGGTATAAAAATCCCCAAGGTTCTAGAATGAAATCTACCTGAACAGGCCATCGATGTTCCAACATATGTGGTAATAGTCTATAAACTAGATGAGTTAATCTAATATAGTACTGCAGTTGTGGTGCTGAAAACTTTCCTATTTATGGTGACGCTCTTGCATGTGGAATACTTATATTGTTGTATGATGTATGATGTACGAACTTGTATGAATATTTGCTGAATTTTAAAATAAAGTTTATAAAAAAATGATACAAAGATACCCAAAAATTACATGCCCCTAATCTTTCAGGAAAGTAATGCTTTTAATAATATTGTCTCTCAAAAAAGAAACAAAGGGCAGGATTCATGAAACACTGAGAAATACCCTCAGCTGCGGGTAAACAGCGGCGCAAGTCGGTTGCAACTTGCGGATCCGCAGGTTACCCGCAGCGGCGGGTATTCACAAAGGTGGAGCCAGATTATGACCAGCACCACGGTCTATGGCTGCCTGCAGGTGGTGTCATCAGGGAGATGGCCGCAGCTGCAGGAATGGGCTATGGTTGCTGGAAGCAGCTGTAACTCCCTCTGCAACTGCTGCGGCTGTGAATCGGAACCGCTGCAGCTGCGGGCAATTCCAGTCCACAGCAGCAGTTGCGGAGGGAAACTTACAAAAAAAGGCTTCGTGAATCCTGCCCAAAGCATCAAACCCTGACATACTGGCAACTGAATTGTCCACTGTCCAGCCAAAATGGTGGGCAAAGATTTTAACAGTGGTGTTTAATACAAGGAATACAAAACTAAAGCTTCCAGAAGAATGGGAGAAGGGACTAATAGTCTCACTGCAGGAAAAAAATGCCATGTGGCAGATCCTAATAGTTACAGCCCTATTGCACTTCTTTGTATTGGTTTAAAAAATGTATACACGGGTACTGTTAGAACACCTGGATTTATGGGTTAAAGATAACCAGCTCATTTCTTACTCAGAAGCTGGCTTCTGGGAGGAGTTCAGCCCTTTAGACAACATATTCATACTGGGTTATTTGGTGGAAAAATACACTATGAGTGGGATATTCAGACTGCGCCAGGCAGGGGCGCAAGCCTGGGCACAGTGCAACTGGGCTGCACCAGGGCATGGACCATGCGATATTCAACGATGCTGCGCCATGGCTCAGCACCATTGAACATGGCACTGGAGGGTGCACACTGTGAATGACGCAGTGGCATTGCGCCAGTGCAAGTGGCAGGAGGGAGCCAGGGATGCGCCAGCGCGCAAGTGCGGTTGCGCTAGGCGCATCAACCATGATATTCAGCATTGGGCATGCAAATGAGGCCATGATGCATGCAAGGTGCAAATGGGGTCATTGCATGTCATTATGTCCCCATTTGCATGTGGTGCACCGATCCCGGGACTTGTGCCTTGCGCCTGCCAGGCTGCAGCCGTCGGAGACTGACCACCTGCAGTCCCTTGGTGGACCCTGCACCCATACACCCGATCATGGGTATATGTTAAAATTATCCTGGTGGTCCAGTGGACCGCTCTCTATCGCCAGATCATGGGCATATGTTAAAACTATCCCTGGTGGTCCAGTAGACCACTCTCTATTGCCTGTGGGCATATGTGACCAGTAGGCCTTGGGTCTCTGCTCACTCACTCGGTTCCCCGCCATTTCAGAACTCCCCAGTCAGCGCGCGGTGTGTGCCTCGCCTAGATGCGCCGCCCGCCAATGATAGTATCATTGCAGCGCCTATCGAACACCGCGTAATATTGGCGTATAGACTATACTGTACTACACAGGCCCAATATGTAAATGGAACGCATTCATCTGGTTATTATCAGGTTTGTGTAGTACAGTATGGTTCGTTGTACTTCACCATTGGCCCAACAATGCGCAGTGGACCAATAGGCATACTGACGGTACTGTATGTTGTCAGTCGGGCGGGTGGCATGCTGGTGGGTGACGAGCCCGGCCACTGACTGGGGGTGCTGGTATGGGAACCACAGTGGGTGGGTGGGGAGGGGGGTACCACTGACCACCAGGGATACTTATTTACATATGCCCACATTCAGGCGATAGAGAGTGGTCCACTGGACCACCACGGGTAATTTTAACATATGCCCACAATCGGGTGATAGAGAGCAGTCCACTGGACCACCAGGGATACCATTTATATATGCCCATGTTCAGGCGATAGAAAGCGGTCCACTGGACCACCAGGGACAGTTTTAACATATGTTCATGATCGGGCGATAGAAAGCAGTCCACTGGACCACCAGGGATAATATTTACATATGCCCACGATCGGGCACTGGAGAGCGGTCCACTGGACCACCAGGGTTATTTGTACCTTATGCCTGCGATCGGGTTGGGGGTCACAATGCTCCCAGGACAGGGGCTAGTGGACAGTGTTCTGTGTGGGTGCTGGCGCTGCTGTTGCACCCTGCAATATGGCAGCTTCGCCTGTGGGTGGCCAGGACCTGCTCCTGGTTTTCCCAGAGCACAACTTCTGTGCACCTCCCTGAGTGGTGCAATGCAGGGTTGTGCCAGCATATGTGCTGCACATCCGGGCTGAATATTGGGGTGTGCCGCGTATGCATGGGTGCGCCCCCACACTGCGCCGCGCCACATTACCAATAAGCGGCGCATCAGGAGTTACGCGAGTGCAACTGCCCCTGAATATCACGCTTAGGGCACATTGGTGGGTTGTGCCATGTGCAACCCTTTGAATATTTCACCTTATATCTAAAATGACTCACTGTATATTACTTGTTTAGACCTGAGCACAGCATTAGACAGTGTCAACAGGGAAACACTGTGGGAGATTTTAGTTGGATATAGTACTGATAGGAACTTTCTAGTCTCATACAGTTGCCACATAAGAATAATGCACTGCTCTGTAACTCTTATGTTTGTATGACCCTATTGTAACCTCCTGGGTCATACCTGCAAATAGGCATTTAATTGTCTAGTGTGCTCACCTGTTCAATAAAAATTGGTTAATAAAAACTAATAATAATTATGTCATTCAAAGTAAGAACCAAATTGTTATAGTGCCTTTTTTTTGTTGCTGTATCTTTCTCCCCACCCCGGCCCTGGTCAGTTCTTTGTCCGCTGCCATCCCCATGCTTTGCTCCTTCAGGCCCTCACCTCTGCATCTCCCATGGTTTACCCCCATGGCAGGGCTACAGGGAGCCCCTACTCACCTGCTGAGCAGGATTTAGATCAGGTGTTACATCTGGAGATGAAGTGCCGGGGACAGCCATCAAGCTGCCACGACCAGCCACCAGGGTCTTTTTTCTCCATGTTTTTCTCCCTAAGGAGGTTTGGCATGCAATGACACCAGCGGCAGGCACTCACACATGCACCCGCGACCGTCCCCGCCAAGTGTCTGCCAAGCTGCTGTTCCCCTTACTTGCGACAGCATAGTGCCAAGCCCTAGCCTCTGCCAGGGGTCAGATGTGTGCCTACCGGAGATCACACCCTCCCCGTAGATGGAGATCAGTTCATCGGCTGTTCGATCCATCTCCTCCCTACAGTCAGTGGATATATTCCCACTAAGTATCTTAAACAGAGAGATTTGCATATTAATGTACTCAGATGATCTGATGCTTTGTTCTCTGACCCTTCTGTGTTTATGTTGGGCTATTTGCAAAACAATAAGTCACTTAAACAATCTGGGTCTTAAATTAAACCCAGAAAAATCTAAGATGCTGCTATTCGGCAGGAGGATAAAAAGAGACATAGCCTGGTTACACGATAACACCTTTCTAAGCATGGTCCAGAACTATAAATATCTGGGGCTGCATGTAGATTCCTCTATGCAATGGAAACTGCACATCACAATGGTCAAAAATAAAGGCATACAGGCCTCTAAAGGCATTGTCAGATTTGGCAAAAGCTTTGCAAGCAACTTATTTGTGGCACAATGCCAAACTTTTGAAGCAAAGGTTAGCTGCATTTTGCTTTACAAAGCAGAGATATGGGCAGTCAGCAAATAAACGAAAGAGCTAGGACCAGTCCAAAACACCTTTTACAAGCAGGTCTTACACCTACAATAAGATCTGCCTATAGCACAGTACTATGGTGTGAACTAAACTGAAAGTCTGTCACAAAGCTACACAATTTCAAGCAGTCAAATTGTGGAAAAGAATCATTACCTTAGAGCAAGACAGAACATTGCATAATTGCATAAATGCTGGATAGAAAGTCAGAACAGCAAGAGAGACTCCCTAAGGGTTTCAGAAACGGAATAACACAGTCATAAAATTAGGACTGCTGGAGATATGACACAATTTGCCACTGATAATCTCAAGTTATATGATGTAACTGCCATTCAGCGTTTTATAGATATTTTTTTTTCAAATTGAATTTGGAAAATTGGCTGAAATACAGATTGCACATATTTATTGAAGTTTTAAATAATGGGAAGAAAAGAAAAATATTTATCTTACTGTGAAAGGGAGTGTCACTAAAATGCTTACTGTGAGTTCTGTATAGGCTTCATTTCTGGAGGAAGTTGCCAGACAAAAAAGTCAACAACTGGAATGATGTAGTGTTCTGTAAATGCGACCGATGTAGTAAAAAAACACAGTTAGCCATCTTATATTTCATTGCTCATTACTAAGTAAACCAAGGAGCAAATGGTTAGTGCCAATCTGGAAAAATCTAGTTGCAGTAAACAATGGAGAAACAAGATTAAAGATCCCAGAATGCATGTTGTTTTGTGAAATAGATTGTCACATCTATGCAAGTGCTAATTTTGGACACGTCACACTTTGTATATTATGAAATCTGGTATGCCGTGTTCAACAGAAAATCAAATGAACAGATGTTATGCTGTTTGCTGAGATTGAAGGAGACATCCATGTCATTTATGATAGAACTGTTTATTCCATGTTAATCTTGACTGGAGCAGGGAAAGCATTTTAACATAAGTTTAATGTTTTACTATGTGTGATAACCAATAACCATCTGTGTTTATACATACTTCTAAAGAAAATACTTGAAAAATACTTGAATGCCAATGCAAGGCTCAGCCAATAATTCTTACCACTCAGCTAGAGGCTTGCAGCCAGAACTTGTGAACCAAACCTTATGACCTGTAGCCAGTATTTCTAACCCCCAGCCCTGGCACACAACCAGTACTTTCACACCCAGTTCTGGGCTTACTGTCAGTACTTCTTATACCCAGTGTGAGGTCTTCAGACAGTATTTCTTAGCCCAAGCTCAGGATTCGTAGCCAGTATGTCTAACCTCCAACTCAGGGCTGCTACCAATATTTCTTAGACCAGCCTCAGGGCTTGCAGCCAGTAAATCTCACCCCTAAATAAGGGCCTGCAGCCATTACTCCTTACCCCCAACTCGGGGTCTTTATCCAGTACTAATCACATCTAACTGCAGCCAGTAGTAGTAGCAGTAGTTGTAGTAGTGGTAGTAGTCTATTATTAGTTTGTTCAGTTGCAAACCATTGCAAACATTTAAAAGGCATTTAAAAATGTACACACATAATTATCTCCAAGTGCATAATGGAAGAATATACTCTAGGCAGAGACAAAGCAGATGCTGAATGAGCTATATCACAAGTCTGAATGACTCACCTTGCTATATCTTATGGATTATCAATTAAAATTAAAGTCCCTTCAAGTGTACTCCTTTATACAGGATTGTCTTTCCACTGGCTCTGGAATCACCATACACTAATTGTCTTCAAACTGCTAAATTATTATTGGGGCTTGAAGTACAACAAATTATTAAGCAATCATTTGTTGATTTTTAACTTACTGCCCTTTGAGTATCTAAAAATTATTTATTTCCAGAAACTGAGTTTATTTCCACAAAACAAAGTATGTTCCATTTGATATTTGGGATGTCAGTGTATTCAGTTATGACCTCTAAGGGCAATAACTAGGAGCACACATTAGCTAAAAAAAGCCGCTGTTCAAAAAGGACCATTTAGGTTTTCCTAAGGTGCGACCAGCTGCACTAGCCAAACACTACACCATGCGACAAACCATCCTAATACCTCACCAGAGGATGAACTGAGCCACTAAATTCAAGCCTCATAATTGGACCCAGGGTCAGCTCATGGGGGAACTTTGCCCTGGACAGGAATAGCAAGAATCACAGTCACTAGCCCCATATTGGGTCATCCCGTGTTGCCAGTAAAACCTGACTTCTTCAATGAATTTCCAAAGGGCACCATGTAGCCTATGCTGCTCCATGCCCTTATTATCACCAATCACCAGATGTGGCAGGAATTATATGCTAGCTAACATAGAAACATAGATTTTGATGGCAGATAAGGACCGCTTGGCCCATCCAGTCTGCCCATTTCCCTACCTAATGGATAAGCTGCAGATTCTAGTTAACCAGCAGCCTACTTCTTCCTACCCCCACCCTCTAGAATTGCCTTATGACTGCCCCATGCATGCTTGAATTCCACCCACTGTTTTTGACTGCACAACCTTCCTCCGAAGGCTGTTCCATGCACCCACAACCCTCTCTGTGAAAAATACTTCTTAAATTACCTCTGACGCCCTCTTCTATCTTCAAATTGTGCCCTTTGTTCTTGCACACCTCTTTTTGAAAGATGCTACCCTCTTGGACTTTGTTGATTCCCTTGAGGTACTTGAAAGTTTCTATCATGTCCCCTCCCTCCTTTCCTCGAGGCTATACATATTAAGCTCCTTAAGTCTCTCTTCATATGTCTTCCGGTGCAGACCCTGCACCATTTTAGTTGCCCTCCTCTGGACAGCTTCCATCCTGTCTATGTCTTTGCAGAGACTGGGTCTCCAGAACTGCACGCAGTACTCCAGATGGGGTCTCACCAACTGTCTGTACAGAGGCATAATAACTTCCTGTTTTCTACTGGTGATGCCTCTCCCTATGCATCCCAGTATCCCCCCAGCCCTTCTTGCTGCCCTCTCACATTGCTTGCCCACCTTTAGGTCATCTGATATGACTACCCCCAGGTCCCTTTCCATTTTTGTTGTTGTTAGTATTTCACCCCCCATTGTGTACTCTTCCCCTGGGGTTTTGTTTCCCAGGTGCATTACCTTGCACTTCTTAGCATTGAATCTAAGCTGCCATACATTTGACCATTCCTCTAACCTTGCCAAGTCCCTTCTCATCCTTTCCACCCCACCTTGTGCATCAACTCCGCTGCAGATCTTTGTGTCATCTGCAAAGAGACATACTTTTCATTCCAGTCCCTCTGCAATGTCACTTATAAAGACATTGAAGAGGACCGGTCCTAATACTGAACCCTGCGGTACCCCACTAGTAACACCCCTTTCTTCAGAGTGGACTCCATTTACTATTACTCTCTGTGTCCTATTCTCCAGCCAATTCTTTACCCAGGCTGTCATCTTGGGACCCACTCCCAGGCTGGCTAACTTGTATATTAATCTTTGTGTGGGACTGTGTCAAATGCCTTGCTAAAGTCTAGGTAGGCCATGTCACAGCCCCTCCTGATCTACTACTTTGGTCACCCAGTCAAAGAAATCTATCAGATTTGTCTGGCATGACCTTCCCACTGTGAATCCATGCTGCCTTGGGTCCTGTGCCCCTCTGGCCTCTAGATACTCTAGCTACAATTCAGAAACCATTTAATGGTTCCTACAGGTTATGCTTGCTCCCATATGTCCAGATATTGTGTCTACTTTTAGATCCATTGGCCACCAACTGGCATGACCGTGTCTTCTTAGTCAACCCTGACTAGGGCCTGTGAATGGCTTCTTGCAAAGGAGTGATGGCAAACTCACCACTATTAGGCTATCCCTCAGAACCTAACCAATTTTGCCACAAGTTAACATCTCTGTAAGCCCTTTTGAATGAGCCCCTTTACACAGTAAGATCAGTCAACCTTCAACCCCAAAGGCCAAAATGGATGGATTTATTTATTTATTTGCTTTTCTTAACCGGGTAAGCATGCTAAACAGCCAAGTGCCTATTTTCAGGTGCGGCCCGGGAGATTACGAGGTACATTCATGAACATCAGAAAAAACAAGTAATGTTACATTTAAGTGCATCAAGCAACAAGGTCAATACAGAAACAACAGGGGTTTACAAAGCAGGCAGCAGGTAGAATAATAGTATGGTACTCTAATGAAAGACATTGATCGTCATGCCGGGCAGCAACACTGTTAAGCTTGCAGGTAGACAGAGGAGAAACACATTGGGATAGAGGAGGCCCACAGCAAAATACGGAAATAGAGCAGTAACTATGCACACACTGATTGAGCAGTTTGGTCTAAGTGGGCTACTCCTACTAGTAAACAGCGAGTTCAGTAGTGGATAAGGTGCAGAGGTCCACTGCCTTTGACAGATAAGTTAGGTAGTGACTCAGCCAGTTGGAGCGGTCTAGGTCGAGGAGGTTCATCTAGAGCAGAGGCAGGTGGAGGCCGATTTGAGAAAGCCCCAGAGGGAGGTTTTAAAGCCATGGTGGGAGGGGGAGGAGTGAGTGCTTGATGGAAGGGAGTTTCACAACCTGAGTGTGTATGCAGTGAAGGCCTGGTCGCCAATTATGGTGCGGGTCTTGAGAACCAGGAAGGCATGAGAGTTGCTGGATCTCAGATGGTAGGAGGGGGCAGCCGGAACGAGGGATTCAGCAAGGTCTAAGGGGGTGGCAGATCTGACAACATTGTCTATGAAGTTGCTCATGACATAGGAGCAGTGCCTTTCCAGTGGGAACCACTCAAGTCGGGAGTAGAGCTCACAGCTGTGGGTCAGGCAGGGAGCTGAGAGCGCAAAGCGACATCACGGCTGTTTACACGTGTCCCATTTTCTGAGACTAGTTTTCACAACGTGGTGAAGGTGACAAGTCCATAGCAGAGCATGGGTAGAAGGACTCCCCTGGCTAGGCCCAGCCGGGCAGCTGGGGTGAGGCAGTTCTTTGCTCTGTCTGCAAGGCCCAACTTGCAGTTTGAGGCCTTACATGTATTGCGTATGTGCAGATTTAGATCCAGTTGTGGGTCAAGTGTTACCCCCAGGTATTTGACAGCATCTGCCATTTATACAGGAATGATCATTTGGACTGCCCTAAGGTGCATCTAGCAATAATAGTCAAACTTAACACTATATAGCAAGCCAAACCAGTGCCTCATGAGGGAGTGGAATTTGAGCCATAAAACTGGGGCCCTACCTTTGCATAGGATCACATTGTGGGGATAGTTTGATCCAGGCACAAAAATCGCAATATCACAATTACTATCCCCAATCTGTGTCAGCCAATGTGGCCCTAGTAAGCCCACCAACTTTGATGAAACTACAAAAGACACCTTGCAAAGTGTGCTGCTCTGAGCCTCAACATCATCATTTATGGCAGGCTAATTATGGCCACTAGTCAAATGCAAAAGGGAGCTCTAAGAACCAGACACGCTCCCTAGCACTCAGTCATTTTATTCCCACCCTTTGACCCCTTAGCTTTTAGCTGGCTCCAACTACAGCCACCCATTCCTACCCCAGTTAGAGCCCATGGATGGTTGCCTTCATAGGTACATGGGCTAGAATACTGAATAAATTCCAATAGGTTATCCATCAGGCCTTCCTCACGCCCATGTCATACTGGCTTTTATGAGGATCCCAGTTGCAGATCCCTCTCTATTAATTCTTTACAATATAGGGATTCCATAGGGAATGTGTAACTAATTTCACCTTTGTGTCAGGGTAAAATCTAGATACGCCAAACAAACACACTAAACAATACCGAACATCTCACATAGGCTTATATCATATAAACAGAAGTTAAACATATAAAACATTTATTTCAGAATATGTTTAATAAACAACCCGCTTAAGGGTAAGTCAGAAACAATTGCTAATGGAGTTCATTATGGAACCTTAAAATCCATAATGCTTCTTAATCTAAATGAGTAGAAGTCTGTAATTGAGGTCCTAGAAAGTTCTGACGAATATAATTTATAGCAACTTTGAAAAGACTCTTGACTATAATCTGATCAACCATTAGCTGTTAGTAAAGCCACAGAGGGAAAAGTGGGACTTTTCTATTTAAGACCATGTTCCACTTTGTTCATGTCTTTACTAAGGCTGCAGGGCTTCAAATAAAGCCTTCAGCCACCAATAAATTGTCTCCTAGAGAGGTTATTTTTTTACAAGTTATGAACGTGTGGATATAGGCAAAGAAAGATTTAATCCACAAAGGGCATAAACAGAACCTGGCCTGAATCAATTTTATAATGCCTTCTCCTTCTCCACTGTTCTTCTTGTCCTCTTGCCTTTTCTATGGATTTCTATCAGCTTTTACTCCTTCAGATCTTGACAAGTCAACTGGGAAAATAAAGAAGAAAAAGCGCTCAACCTAAGCATAGTAAATAGATTAAGTTTTATGGCCCATTTCCTTTAAACCCCTTAGGCAATAGTAGGTATACCTTGTAAAGGTAATTTCTTTCCATAGACACCCTCAGGTGGGAGCTCAGTCTGCATGATGAAATCTCCTAAATAAGGTGCCATTCGACAACACCAAGGACCTCCATCACAAATTCCATGCTGGCCAGAAACATAAAACACTCCAGACAGCGCTGCCCAGTTCAGCCAGTTTAAAATAGGTGACTCAGCCTGGTATTAAAACTTCCAGCTCCCAATAACACAGGAAAATAATAGTACGTTTATTTATATGGCGCCTTTCCATTGCCAAGGTGCCTAACAATAAAACAGATCATACAACATCAAATAACAAATCAATACAGTTAGAATCACACAAACAATTAAAACAGTAGTTAAAACAGTTGCACACTTCAGTTAACTGGAAAAGCTTTTTGTCACAGATATGTTTTTAAGCCCTGCTTAAATTCCTCCACAGTTGCCAACCCGGTCACTTGACCTGACCTCTCCGTATCAAAGACTCAGGAAACAGGTGATAGGATTTTAAAAACACAGGGCTCCGATAAGAGATTAAAACTTCAAATGTTTTATTTTGTGCGTCACATTAGAAACAAAGCACTTGCCACCTAGTTAAAGATTAACAAATGGGTTCGAGCTGTAAGCAGAGCAGAGCAGAGCAGCATGGAGCCGTCTTGCTGCTCCATCCTGCATCATTTCCTGCAGCCAGTACTTCCAACCCCCAACTCAGAGCTTAGAGTCAGTGCTTAGTTCTTACCCCGCAACACAAAGCTTGCAGTTAGTAATTCTCACCCCAATTAGGGGCCTTCAGCCAGTTCTTCTTACCCCCCAACTTGTGGCCTGCAGCTAGTACTAGTAACGTCCCCCAACTAGCGGTCTGCAGACAGCATTTCTCATCCCACAACTTAGGGTTCACAGTTAAAAGTGACTACCCCCAGCATAGGGCTAACAACCACCTTTAAATCCTCTTAAGCTCAGAACTTGCAACCACTATTCTCCCATAGCTCACTGCACACAGACACCACTGCCTGCTCAACTCAGGGCTCACTGACAACACTGCCCCCCACCTCAGGGCTTACATTCAGTTACCCCCCCATTCTGGTCTTACAGTCTACACTGACCCCCTGTTAGCATTCCATTTATACTTATATAGTGCTTTTCATGCAAACACCTCAAAGTCCTTTACAATCAGCACACAGTTTCATGCCGAATGATCACTGACGTGCAGTCACTTCTGGGGTGGAGCAGGGCACCCATTCAGCACAAGCAGACTATACTACAGCTAATTAAAGATGCAACCTGATTCATATTGAACCAGACAGGTAACCAGCGGGGTCCCTCAGGGCTCAGTGCTGGGGCTGGTGTTGTTCAGTGTCTTCATCAATGACACTGAGGATGGCATTAAGGGCAAAGTGTGCCTATTCGGATGACACCAAGCTCTGTGGGAGAGTGGACACAGCTGAAGGGATACAGGACCTACAGGATCATCTGGAAAAGCTGTGGAAGTGGTCCAGGATCTGGCAGCTTGGCTTCAATGCCAAGAAATACAAAGCTATGCATATTGGACCAAGAATCCAAGGACAGAGTACTACCTAGGTGGAGTCCAATATCTGCATCAGAGAGGAGGAGAAGGACCTGGTAGTGATGATCACTAGTGACCTGAAGCACTCCACGCAGTGCAAGAAACCAGCGGCAAAGGCAAACATGCTGGGATGCATATCTAGTGGGATCAGTAGTAGGAGAGGGGAGGATATACTGCCCTTGTACAGGTCCCTAGTAAGGCCTCATCTAGAGTATGGGGTTCAGTACTGGTGCCCACATCTCAAAAAGGACATTAACCTGCTGGAAAGGTCCAGAGGAGGGCTACAAAGATGATAGCGGGACAGCAGGGTAAGGCATATGAGGAGAGGTTGAGAGCACTGAACATGTACTGCCTGGAAGACAGTAGAGACAGAGGGGACATAATTGGGACCTTCAAGTACTTGAAAGGGATAAATAAGGTGGATAAGCAGAGTCTCTTTAAGCTGAGTGGCAACCATAACACGAGGAGGCACAGTCTAAAGCTGGAGGGTGGGAGGTTTAGGAGGGAGGTCAGGAAGCACTTCTTCACAGAGAGGGTGGTGGACACTTGGAATGCGCTGCCAGAAAAGGTGATCTCATTGAAGACAGTGGGCGGCTTTAAAAGAGGCTGGGATAGGCACAGGGGGAAGGTAAGGATCATGGGTAGGGAGGATGGGAGGTATGGGGAGGGAGTGCAGAGACAGTAGCTCAAGCTGTGTACCCTGCAATACAAGCAGACTAGACAGACCAAATGGCCTTCTTCTGCTGGCTTCTTTGTATGTTTGTATGTAGGTTAATCTGTTTGTTTTTTAATTCTTTGGTAACCAGGTAAGGCTCAGTAGGCACAAGTGGCTGTTTTCAGGGGCGACCGAGGAGCACTGGGGAGGTTAAGTGATTTTCTCAGTCACACAGTATGCAGTGGAGGTTGTGGGAATCAAACCCAAGCCTGGTAGATGTACCAAGCTCATTCACAGCTTGTTACTCTAACCTCTAGGCTACACTGTAAGGAGGCAGTATAGCGCAGTGGTTTAAGGCTCTGAGCTGCAAATCTGGATAACCTGGGTTTGAATCCCACAGCCCCCGCTTGCATACTGTGTGACCCTGAGCAAGTCAGTTAACTTCCTTGTGCTCCCAGGTCACACCTGTAAACAAGCTTTCAGCTTAGTGTGTCTCTCCTGATAAAAAATTAAAAAAGACACTGCCAGCCCCCGTTGGTGGGTTAGTATGTGTGGGAAATTTGGCCAGGGGCACTGGGGAAATTCTCTTACTCTTTTCAATGAATGCCATGGATGGGATCTTTAACATTCACCTGAACACCCATCAGAACAGGCAGACAGGACCTCAGTTTAATGTCTCAGCTGAAAGATCACAACATTGAACAGTAAAGTATCCATGAAACCCATGCTGTGACATTAGTATGGTTAACTGTAACAACAGGAATGTGATGTATGATAATTAATTATCATTAATTACACCACGTCTAGCCATGAGCTCCCCAACCTTCCAACGGCAGATTTCTTTTTCTGCTAAAGAGATGTGTCACCCTGTATACGGAGAAGTACTCTAAGCAGAGCTACCAGCACCTCTTCCTGCAGCACCTGGTATTCATCCTAGGTCTCCAAACCTAGGCAACCCTGCTTAGCTTCTGAAATCTGAAGGAATGAGGTTTTAAGGTGGTACAGCTTGGGTGTAGCACATGACAAAGTCAGCACTGCCCCTCTCCCCCAGTCAGGGCTGAGGATTAGCATCCCCCCCCCCCAGCTCAGAGATTACAGCCAGCACTGTCAACCAGCTCAGGGCTCACAGACAGCACTTTTACCACATCCAGATCAAGGCATATAGCAAGCATTGCCCCACCACTTCTGCTCAGGATTTGCCACCAGTCCTGACACTCATCCTCCTTGTCAGGGCTCACAGCTAGCACTGCCTCCCCCCCCCCTTCCACTAACTCAGAGCTCACTGCCAGCATTGTCTCCTTCCCCCAGTTCTGGTCTCACAGGTTGCACTGACAGACACCCGTCAGCATAGGCAGGAGATTTTGTAGAATTATGAAAAGTGAAGGCCCAAGCATTGTTGACGAGGCTTGTCTGCATTCATGGCCTGCTCAGTCAAGTTATAGTCAGACTTCACAAACCAAAATGAAGACCCAGGCCTTCAGGCTATGGCCTAGCAAAATATCTGTTGTTTCACCTTGGCTGTCCCCAAACTTACCCACCATTGTATGCTCTACATTAGTCTAGGGTGGCTGTCCCCCTCATCCACTCATCAATACACAGTGGGCTGCCTCATAGACAACATTATCTGAACTGGAGCACCCAAATCCTGGCTGGTATGCTACAGTATAACTTTCAACCGTCCACTGAGATCTGCTGGTGAGCGTCCCTTGAAGCACAACAAAAATGGGAGAACGTGCTTTTGCTGCAGCTGCACCAAGGCTCTGGAACGCCCTCCCGGATCACATCAGGAGCTCACAGTTTCAACTGACTTTTAAGAAATAGCTCCACTTGTTCCTACAAGCTAATGACAAATGCTCCTGTGCCATGCCTTGAGTCTCCTTTATACTTTTAGGAAACCCATTCACTTAAACCTTAGCACTTAGTCACTTGCTTTAGCAATAAGGTTGCCTAATCAACTGCTTCCTACTACACCACTGCTTGCCCCTAAAATGTCTTATGGTAATTACGTAGTGTCCTACTGACTTTGTACCTTGCACTACTCCTTGTAACCTGATGGTGTTGTATATTCTTTTGAAGTTATGTTGTGTTCTATTGTCCTATTGTACTGCACTGTCCTATGTTATCTGACGTTGCTGTATTTCTCCCAGGTCGTGCCTGAAAATAAGCAGTTTCTGTCTAGTGCACTTACTCAGTAAACAAAAACTAAATAAATGAATAAACTCCTCTCACAGGGCTTATATTCAGCATTGCCTTCCAGCTCAGGGCTCAAACTAACACTACGTCCCCCATCTAGCTCCCAGCTCTGGGCTCATAGTTGGCTTCAGGACTTGCAGCTGGCACTGACGTCTCCCTTCCCCAGCTCAAGGCTCAGAACCAGCAGTGACTTCACTGATCCCAAATCAGAGGCCACAGCCAGGACTGCATCCCTCCCCTAACTCAGTATTCACAGCCAGAACTGACTCTCCTCCCTCTCAGGGCCTATAGCCAACATTAACTTTATAGACCACAGCTAAGAACTTGCAGCCAGAACTGACATTAGATCCTTGCATATAGCTGGGTTGCAACTGAGCATGAAATGCAGGTGTGCTTGATATGAAAAAGAACAGCACCAGCCTGGCCCAGATGAAGACAGAGTGTCTGGATGTTTGTGGTCTGAGCTTCCTGGCTTGCCTATGAGGCCAGGACATGGATATACATATGTAACCCCCCTGCAAATGGGGGTTCCCAAAAGTCTTCCAGGAGCTTGCTTGAATGCTCCAAGCCTGGATGGTGTTCGGCGTCTAAGCCGTTTATCTGTGAGTGCTTTTAGAGCCTCTGGTACTGTCTCTTTAAGAGCTATCTGCCTGCAGACATAATTAATTTGGATGGGGGTCTGTATGTTTCCCTGCTTGAGTCCCTCTCGAGCTGCTGCCAAATCGCTCTGTTTCTGCCATCACTAAGTGGGCAGAGTGAGCACTTTTCAAAGATGTAACTGTTTGCCAGAAATCATTTAGAGTAATAATGAAAATACAGTTTGTCTAACCTGCTTTTCTTTGCAGTCAGAACTGTGTTTGCCTAGTCCCCATTCTGGTTTTGAACTGCTGAACTGGACCAATCAGTGTGGGGGACCTTTGAAATGGAGCCTGTTACTGGCAAATCAGAACTTGGACTGTCATCGTGAGCCAGCCACCTATGTACTGTATGGCCAATGCTTCTGGGAATTGTAGTTTGGACTTTGGTGCCTTTTTCACCAACGGGGAATTTACTGTGAGTGACAACCAAACCAGCCAACTGAACTGGAAGGAACTCAAAGGAAATGTCCGGCCTGTCTACTGGAAAGATCAGATCAGTTTGGGCAGTGAAGAGACAAGGAGCTGTGAGCTTCTGCGCTGTATAGTTCCACACAGTAAGCACGTGTAAGGCCCTAAGTTTCGGTCTGCAGCTTGTGCAAGCGCCTGTTTGGACTGAATCCAACCTGTGAAGAGAATCAAGGAGATCTGAAGAGTAGAAACCAGGCTCACCCTGTAGAAGACTGGAGAAATTGCTGAATCGCGCTCGGTCTGTCTGGAACTGAATCTGCTGTGTGTTCTCCCGGGTATTGTGCAGTAATTGCGATCAGGCCTAGAAGCAGCCTACCTGGTATAGTACTTTCCTTTTACATATAAATGTGTGTAGTGCTTGTGGGGAATCGCTTCAAATCCCTGTACAGTGAATTGAGTGCATGAAGCTGGAAGTAAACCCCAGCTTAATCCAGACTACATCCATTTGCTCTAAACTGCAGTGGGGTCCAGTCACAAGGACCTTGTCCACATGGTCTGCTCCTCCTGGCAATCCAGGACAATCACCCTTCCATCCTGTTCCCAGCCTTGAGTTTGTGAGTACAAAGCAGGGTAGCTCCCTGCCATCTGTTTATCAAATCGCAAGTGTGTCATCTAATTGTTGTTGTTTTTCATTTCTTCATGAACAGAGCCCTCCGCCCGGATTACAATTGGTATTGTGCAAGTGTTTTTCCATCACAGGGCCCCAACCAGCTGCACCGATCCTGGCTAGCCCCCATCCTGGGTACCCAGTGAAAGTGACAATTTGGGACTCTGAATATGCGCACAGTACTGTGATTATTGATGTGTTTAACCTAATTAACCTGATTTCCCCCTGTCCTTGTTACAGCTTCTTAAATAAATCAGATCTGTTTGTTTCAGCAAAGTTACACTGACTGAGGTATTCGTTTATGTTAAAGTATTGTACTGTGGTTTTTGCACTGTGTCATCTTGTTTTACAGGGGGTCCCCAGAGTCCAGTCGACAGAGTCAGTCCTGGGGGTAAGTGTACATTGTGAAGATATTCCTGATGCATTGTGTGGGCCACTAGTGGGAAGAAAGGGGGGGTTACAGTGTCCCAGAGGGCTGTGACCAAGCTAGTTTAACTACTGCAAACCCTGACCTCTGGGTGGAGGCATTCGCCATTGGACCTAGACCCCTCACCCTGTTAGTAGTTAAGCAGGCAGGGGTAGTAGCCCTTGGGATAGCGCCACCTAGGGGTTACATCTTGGAGGCTCACTGCTGGGATTGTGTGTCCTCTAGTGGCCACATTTACGAATTACAGTTAAAAATAAATGGGTACCCCAACAGAAGCGGCTGTACACCAGTTGGTGAAGTAGTGTACTGGGCAAGAGATTGACCCCCAAAATGCTGTACTTGTCTTGGATATCCCACTGGGTACCAGTACGGACACTGTAGAGGGAATACTTTCCAAGGTCAAATGTTTATGAAACCCTGTGGTGGTGGGGCGATTGGCTGATCTGCTTTAGCCCAAACTTTCATGGCTCTAATAGATGTAAGGACCCTATAGACAGTTCTAAAGTGCCACAGACCATTACCCCAGAAGAAGCCCTCACTGCCTGGAAAGTGATAACTAAAGACAGTAAAGACCCCGGGGAGAATGAGCCCCCCCCACTATCTGAAACTTTTGAGGAGAAATTTGCTAAATTGTTGCTGGAGGAAGGGAAAACTGTAGAGTATTTAAAGAAACTATTATTGCCACCTGAGAACGTTCCTCCACCAATATCTTCTCCCCCTCCAGCACCCATTATTGCCCCAATGTCTGTACCTGCCAGTAGTCACGACTCTTACCGCAGGTTGAAAGTTTTCTCCGGCACCCTCCCCACCCACAAGGGGAGGATGACTGGGAGACCTGGATAGACTATGTTGCCCCTCAAGTGCTAGAATGGCAATGCTCAGAAGCAGAAAAGCGGAAAAGGGCAAGTGAGAGCCTCAAGGTCCTGCTCTGGCTACCATCTGTGCCAAATGGGCCAGTAACCCTGAGCGACTGCACAGGACTATCTTGAGGCCTTGGAGAATGTGTATGGGAGCTCAGATTCGATGAGGACCTGTGGTGGAGATTAAGAAATGCACACAGTATCATGTCTGTGCATGTATTTTGGCTGGAAAAATTGTTGCAAGAATGCCTCAGAAAGGGTAGTTTGCCAGCGATTGAACTGGACCGAACCAGGCTGGACAGGATCCTTAAGTCTGCCCCCTTCTCAGAACTGCTGTTGCTTCAGTTACGCCTGGCCAATCGACTGGAATCCCCACCCTCCTATGATGAGCTAATGAGAGAATTTTGAGGAGTTGAGAAAAGGCGACCCCGGGAGGGACTTGCACCAATAACTGCTGCTACGACCCGAATGACTGAGGGTGACCCGTTAAGTGAAGTTCTGGGTCAAGGGTTGGCAGTTAAAGAGTGTTCTGAGAAGGAAAAGCATGTGCCACCATGGAGTGAACTGCTGAGGAGATTAGGAAAGCAACAGATAGTCTCATCATGAGAGGCCGCTCCTCACAGTACAGGCACTGACACTTGTCTAGCTGCTGTCTGCTATGGGTGGGGTGCCACCCAGGCACCTCATGTTGACAACAGTTCGAAATTTGATGCCTTGACCATGGAAGTGAGGAACTGAAGAGATGTCGCCAAATGTCCACTCCACCGCCGGCTGAGGTGGCACCAAGGTTTTCTATTGACAATACCAATGCCGCAGCCCCCAATGTGATGCTTCAGTCACCCCAAACTTCAGCTGACATATTTTGCCATAATTGTGGGAAGGATGGGCACATGAAGAAGGAATGCCGGTCTCGGAAAGACTTGGAGAGAGTGGTGAGCCGGCTAAAAGGAGAGCTTTGGAATACAAAACAGCGGTTAAGAGGTGCAGAAATGACTGCAGTGAAGGTCCCAAAATGTTAACTCACGCCCTTTGTGGCAAGGTCATTTGCCCAGGCCCTCTACTACCACCTTTCCAGACTGGTCCAGGATAGTGGGTCCCTCCATGAGACCACTGTAAAGGTGAATGGAGTGTCTACAAGAGCTGTATTAGACAGAGGCTCCCAAGTGACAATTATGTTCCAAGACTGGTATCAGAAGCATTTGTCTGATGTACCCTTACAACTGTTGGAGGGGCTGCATGTCTGGGGGTTAAGTGAGAAGGCCTACCCCTACTCGGGATATATCCGAATTTGGCTGTCTTTTCCCACCTTTGTGGCTTGGGTGGCAGAGCAAGTAGAGACCCTGGCCTTAGTGTGCCCCCCTACTGGACTGTATGATGGGGTTCCTTTACTAATGGGGACTAATGCACATATGTTTGGATGGCTGGCATAGTTGTGTTATGAAAAACAGGAGTCAAGGACTAGTAGAGCTTTAAGAATTCCGGCCTTGATCAAGAAGGCCTATGAGGCACAGAGAGATGCTGACAAAGTGGAACCAGAGGAACCGGTTGGAGTTGTCTAGAAAAAGGATCCTGGCGCCAAATGCCCAGTGTACCTTAGAGGGAGAGGTCCGTATCAGAAAGGATGTCAAGAATAAAATATTAATGTTGGATGCACCAGGCGATGGAAAATTGCCGGAGGGACTGCTGGTCAAGCCTAGTATTTTGCCTGCTAGAGCCCATGCTTATGCCAGAAGGGTAATGGTTCAAGTTCATAATGTGTCTGACAGAGATTTGAGTAAATAGAGGTTGCACCCTGGCTAATGTGCATTGTGCAGACACTGCAGTGCTACTCAGTAGCAAGAGTTCGGGGAAGAATGACAGAGTAACCCCTGACTTGTTTGATTTCGGTGACTCCGCTGCCAGCTGAATGGAAAGTGTGGATCAGTGAGAAGCTTGCCCAGAGAGACCAGGTGTTTTCTTTAAAGGAATGGGACGTAGGATGCATGCAAGGAGCTGAGCACCATATCTGGCTGCATGATGAAAGGCCATTTCATGAGAGGTCTCGACGCCTGGCACCTGCTGACATAGATGATGTGAGACGGCATCTGCAAGAGATGCTAGCTGCTGGTGTAATACAAGAATCCAGAAGCCCCTATGCTTCCCCCATTGTGGCAGTGAGAAAAAAGAATGGGACAGTAAGGATGTGCGTGGATTATTGCACTTTAAACTGGCGGACTATCCCTGATCAGTACACAATGCCCCTCATTCAGGATGCTTTGGACTGCCTAAACGGGAGCAAGTGGTTCTCTGTGCTGGATCTCCACAGTGGGTACTACCAGATCCCGATGGTCCCAGAGGACCATGAGAAGATGGCCTTTATCTGTCTGCTTGGCTTCTATGAATTCATGAGGATGCCTCAAGGGATTTCAGGTGCCCCAGCCACTTTTCAACGATTGATGGAGCGTTCAGTGGGGACATGAACTTACTAGAGTGCCTGGTATACCTAGATGATGTTATTGCGTTTGAAAGCTCACTGAAGGAACATGAAAGCAGATTATTCAAGGTGTTGGACTGACTGGAAGACTTTGGCCTTAAACTGTCCATTGATAAGTGTCAATTCTTTCAAACATCAGTAAAGTATGTGGGACACATAGTATCCACCGAGGGAACAGAGACCGACCCAAGTAAAGTCGAGGCCTTGACCACCTGGTCACAGACCAAAAATCTAAAAGAACTGCAAAGATTCCTGGGATTCTGTGGTTATTATCGGCGTTTCATCAAGGGCTATTCAAGAGTGATCCGCCCTTTACTTAATCTTACTCAAGGGTATCCCCCAACCCACAAAAAATACAAAAAGTCAGCGTCCCTCGAGACTGAAAGAGTGTATTATCATCCAAGTGAAGTATTTGGGGCCTGCTGGACTCCTGATTGTGAGACTGCTTTTCATGAGATCATACATCAACTTACCCACGCTCCAGTGTTGGCCTATGCTGATCCAACAAAACCTTATGTCCTGCACACTGATGCTAGCTTGCAAGGGTTGGGGGCTGTGTTGTACCAAGGCTGTACGAGAATGGCCTGAGACCAGTGGCCTTTGCCAGTAGAAGCCTGACCCCATCTGAAAAGAACTATCCTGTACATAAGTTAGAGTTCCTAGCTTTGAAGTGGGCTATTGTTGACCAATTCCACGAGTACTTGTATGGGGCTATGATACTAGTGAAAACTGACAATAACCCTTTGACCTATGTGCAGACTTCAGCTAAGTTGGATGTCACTGGACATAGGTGGCTTTCTGCATTATCTACATATGACTATGCTGTTGAATACAGAGCAGGCCTGAACCACATAGATGCTGATGCTCTCTCCCGGAGGCCTGTTCCCCAGAATGACTGGGTCAGACTGTCAGAACCTGTTATTCGAGCACTCTGCCAGAAGTTTGACAGGGAGGAACAAATGTCCACGGACGCAGTGGACTGTATGGTGGGTTGTTTGTTTGGGACCCTCTGAGAATTACATACCTGCTGCTTATTGCCACTTTTCTGCAATAGACATTGGTGCACTGCCTCAGCTGGACAATGACAGTATTCGGCGGGCTCAATCCCGTGATCCCATGATCAAATCAGCATTAGAAGCCCTCTGTGCAGGGAAAGATGTGTCCAAATTACGTTCCACTGATTTGAGAACTGCATTGTTATACAAAGAAGGTCCTAAGTTGAAACTGATCAATAGACTATTTAACAGAGAAACAGTAGACAGAGGGGACAAGTAGACAAACAACAACTAGTGCTGCCCACTGCCTTCGAGACTCAGTACTGAGGTCCTTACACAACCACATGGGGCACCTTGGTATAGACAGAACATTTGACTTGGTGAGATCCAGATTCTATTGGCCTAAGATGGGGCTGATGTGGAGCAACACATTCAAACTTGTAGTCGCTGCTTACAAAGGAAAGCTTTTGCTCCAGAGGGCTGCCCCCCTTGTTAACATCACCACCAGTGCACCCATGGAGCTGGTCTGTATTGATTTTCTGAGTTTGGAGTCAGATCAAAGAAATATTAGTAATGTGCTGGTGGTCACTGACCATTTTACGAGATATGCCCAAGCCTTCCCCACCAAGGACCAGAAGGCATCCACTGTGGCAAAAGTACTTGTAGAAAACTTTTTTGTTCACTATGGGGTTCCACAAAGAATCCATTCTGATCAAGGGATGGACTTTGAGAGTTGTCTGATCAAAGACATGCTTTCTCTGTGGGGAGTGCGAAAGTCCAGAACCACCCCTTACCACCCCCAGGGGGACCCACAGCCTGAATGTTTCAACCGCACTTTGCTAGATATGCTAGGCACCCTCCACCCAAAGGACAAGCCTAGATGGAGCCAACAAATTAGCACCCTGATACATGCCTACAACTGCACCAAAAGTGATGCCACTGGGTTCTCCCTCTACTGCCTGATGTTTGGAAAAGAAGCTCGATTGCCGGTAGATGTATGTTTTGGGGTCTGTCCTGATGGGATTCGAGCTGACAACTATTTACAGTATGTGCAAAAGTTAAAGGCCCAGTTAAATCATGCGTACCAACTGGCTCAAACCATGGCTGCCAAAAGAAATCTGGCTAACAAAGAATTGTATGATAAAAAGGTGAAAGCACAGGAACTCCAGGAGGGAGATCGGGTATTGCTAAGAAATCTGGGACTGCATGGCAAACATAAGATTGCTGACCGGTGGCACCATCTCCCTCACATTGTAGTGGGCAAACTAGATACATAGATACATACATACATAGACAGTGTTGGCAGATAAGGGCCCATGGCCCACCCAGTCTGCCCATTTAAGTTTGTAAGTTCAGTTTATGTTTTCCAGGAAGTCTGTTGCCCCTTACCCCTGACCTCCAGAATTCCTTTATGTCTATCCCATGCATTCTTAAATCCAGTGATTGTTTCAGCCCCCACCACTTCTTCTGGCAGGGTGTTCCACTTGTCCACCACCCGTTCTGTGAAGAAATTCTTCCTCACGCTTCCTCTGAATCGTCCTCCTCCAACTTCATCCCATGCCCTCTAGTCCTGGAACATCTTTTTCGCTTAAAAATAGTGCATTCCTGCACCCTGTTCCTCCCTGTAAGATACTTGTACGTCTCTATCATATTCCCTCTCTCTCTCCTCTCCTCCAGGGAGTACATGTTCAGTGCCTTCAACCTGTCCTCATAGGACTTGTGATGCAATCCATGCACCATCTTTGTTGCCCTCCTCTGAACCTTCTCTACCCTGTCTATGTCCTTACGTAGGTAAGGTCTCCAGAACTGCACAGTGTACTCCAGGTGCGGCCTCACTAGTGTCTTGTATAGTGGAATTATGACCTCCCTTTTCCTGCTGGTGATGCCCCTGCCTATGCATCCCAGCATCCTATTTGTTTTACCTGCTGCCTTGTCACACTGTTTCCCTGCCTTGAGGTCATCAGAGATAATAACTCCAAGATCCCTTTCCTGCTTGGTGCATGCTATATCCTCAGCCCCCAACTGATATATTGTGCCAGGATTTTGTGCCTCATATGCATTATCTTGTACTTCCTTGCATTGAATTTCAACTGCCAAACCCCTGACCATTCTTCAAGTTTCTGCAGGTCCTTCTCATTCTGTCTACACCTCTGGTGTGTCTACTCTGTTACAGAGCTTGTGTCATCAGTGAACAGTGAAATTCTGCTTTCTAGGTCCTGAGCAATGTCACTGATGAAGATATTGAATAGAATAGATATTGAAGTGAATTGAATAGATGATCTGCCTGTGTATAAAGTAAGGCCTGAGAATAATTCAAAAGATGTTAAAGCAATGCATAGAAATCATTTACTGCCCATTGGACAAATCTTGATTGAGTCTGAGCCCCCAGAAAAATCCCCCTCTGGACCAGTGACTAGAGCTGCTGCTAAGGAAAAATCAAGAAAGTCTGCACCTACAGAAGCTGAGTTAAAGCGTTCCCCTCCACAAGTCCCTGTTGAGCATGACTGTCAGTCCATATCAGAGGAAAGTGAGTGTGACTTTGAATACTACCCTTCTTACGAACTGAGTCAGTTGTTTTGGGGCAATCCCCTAGTCAATACTGGAGATGAAGCTGGGCCTTCTGGACTGTCTAAGCCCTCAGCTTTGTCCCTGGAGCCAATGCTCCCAGAAAGTGAAGTGCAAAGCATCAAGTCAGATGATATGGAATCATTGTGTATGGTTGAATTGTTTGAGCTTTAGGAGGAAATGATGGACTGGAACAGACTGGTGACATACCAGAACAAGAAGAGTATGCTGAGTGCCCTGATAATTCACTGTCAGTGTCAGAAAGCTCTCCATGTGAACCAAGTGTTGTGGACTCAGAGATTGTAACTCCTGGAGCTGAAAGTGCTCCAAGTTCTAGCCTCTCTACCCCAATGGAGACTCCCCTGACAAGTGAGGACAATACTGAAAATGAGGCTCAGAGTGCAGAGACTGTAACAGTTCCCCCTAGAAAGACTGGTCGAGCTGTAAAGCCTGTGGTGCACTTCAATTATGATTCCCCTGGGAGGCCTGTGGACTTGCCTTTCAATGTTGTCCATAAAGAAGTGTATGTGTCCCCGAGCTCATTGCCCAAAATGAACATCAGTGCTAACTCCAAGCTAGTTGTGTTGCCCTCTAGCAATGGTGCCCCTGCCCCATCCAGCCCAAAGGTAGCTGATAGGGAAGGGCCCCCTCTCGTCAGGTTTCATGTACAAGAGGTAATAACCTGAGTTATGGTACAATGTGTGTGTAATACTGTGTAAAGAGTGATGTACTGCAAAGTTTCAGAAATGTGTTTCTGGTAAAGAGATATATTGACTGATGATTACATGTATGAACCTAATGTGATCCTGATGCAAATGTATATGGTTGCAATTGAAACTTATGGGGGTACTTGCTTGATGCAGACGCCAAGCTTTTTCCAGGCCGGGAAGGGTGTAACCCCCCTGCAAATGGGGGTTCCCAAAAATCTTCCAGGAGCTTGCTTGAATGTTCCAAGCCTGGAGGGTGTTCGGCGTCTAAGCCGCTTATCTGTGAGTGCTTTTAGAGCTCTGGTACTGTCTCTTAAGAGCTGTCTGCCTGCAGACATAATTAATTTGATGGGGTCTGTGTGTTTCCTGCTTGAGTCCCACTTGAGCTGCTGCCAAATCGCCTGCTTCTGCCGCCACTATGGGCAGAGTGAGCACTTTCAAAGATGTAACTGTTTGCTAGAAATCATTAAGAGTAATAACTGAAAATACAGTTTGTCTAACCTGCTTTCTTTTGCAGTCAGAACTGTATTTGCCTAGTCCCCATTCTGGTTTTGAACTGCTGAACTGGACCAATCAGTGGGGGCACCTTTGAAATGGAGCCTGCTGCTGGCAAATCAGAACTTGACTCTCATTGTGGAGCCAGCCACCTATGTACTGTATGGCCAATGCTTCTGGGAATTGTAGTTTGACTTGGTGCCTTTTTCCACCAACGGGGAGTTTACTGTGATTGACAACCAAAGCAGCCAACTGAACTGGAAGGAACTCAAAGGAAATGTCTGGCTCTGTCTACTGGAAAGATCAGATCAGTTTGGGCAGTGAAGAGACAAGGAGCTGTGAGCTTCTGCGCTGTATAGTTCCACACAGTGTAGACGTGTAAGGCCCTAGTTTCGGTCTGCAGCTTAGTAAGCGCCTGTTTGGACTGAATCCAACCTGTGAAGAGAATCAAGGAGATCTGAAGAGTAGAAACCAGGCTCACCCTGTAGAAGACTGGAGAAATTGCTGAATCGTGCTCGGTCTGTCTGGAACTGAATCTGCTGTGTGTTCTCCCGGGTATTGTGCAGTAATTGCGATCAGGATCGAGAAGCAGCCTACCTGGTATAGTACTTTCCTTTTACATATAAATGTGTGTAGTGCTTGTGGGGAATCGCGTTTCAAATCCCCAGTAAAGTGAATTGAGTGCATGAAGCTGGAAGTACACCCCAGCTTAATCCAGACTACATCCATTTGTTCTAAACTGCAGTGGGGTCCAGTCACAAGGACCTTGTCCACATGGTCTGCTCCTCCTGGCAATCCAGGACAATCAGCCTTCTATCCTGTTCCCAGCCTTGAGTTTGTGAGTTCAAAGCAGGGTAGCTCCCTGCCATCTGTTTATCAAATCGCAAGTGTGTCATCTAATTGTTGTTGTTTTTTCATTTCTTCATGAACAGAGCCCTCCGGCTCCGGATTACAATTGGGTATTGTGCAAGTGTTTTTTCCATCACAGGGCCCCAACCAGCTGCACCAGTCCTAGCTAGCCCCCATCCTGGGTACCCAGTGAAAGTGACAATTTGGGACTCTGAATATGCGCACAGTACTGTGATTATTGATATATTTAACCTAATTAACCTGATTGCCCCCCCTTGTTACAGCTCCTTAAATAAATCAGATCTGTTTATTTCAGCAAAGTTACACTGACTGAAGTATTCGTTTATGTTAAAGTATTGTACTGTGGTTTTTGCACTGTGTCATCTTGTTTTACAGGGGGTCCCCAGCGTCCAGTCAACAGAGCCAGTCCTGGGGGTAAGTGTACATTGTGAAGATATTCCTGATGCATTGTGTGGGCCACTAGTGGGAAGAAGGGGTTACAGTGTCCCAGAGGGCTGGGACCAAGCTAGTTTAACTACTGGAAATCCTAACCTCTGGGTGTAGGCACTCACTATTGGACCTAGGCCCTCACCCTGTTAGTAGTTAACAGGCAGGGGTAGTAGCCCTTGGGATAGTGCCACCTAGGGTTACACTATAACTCCACCCTCTTTTCCCTTGTCTATATAGAGAGAAGGCCAGCTAGGCACAGCAGCTCATGGGGAGATCTGTGGCTTTTGAAAAGACCAGAGAAGGCAGAGATGGAAGAGGTATGCCCATTGGAAAGCGCACTCTCCTCACTCCTCTGGGAATGGGAGAGACCTTGCCAGTAGCCAGCATGGAGAAGACCACAGGGGTCAGGCGACCACTCACTTTTGTAGCTGAAGGGTCAGATATTGTATTGAACAGTGCCCTGGGCTGAGGTGTTCTATGCAATTCTGACCCCTCCACATCTTGTACCTCCTCCATCACTGCTCTCAAAGGAGGTTACTGGGGTTTTGTGGGACACTTCCAGTTCAGCAACAGCAGCAGCAGTTTAGCAGCAACATAAAGTGTAGGAGTCCATCTTCTGGAAATACAAATCTGCAAGGTAATCTAGGTAAAAGCAGGACCAGGACTAAACCTCCAGGGGATCAGATAATTCAGCAGCAGGCATTTAAGTAATCACCATAATACCATTGTGCATGGCAAGGGTCATTGTCAGTCAAGACCCTCAGCAGTTGGGCTGGGCAATGGAGTTTGAATCTGGCAGAGGTCAAAAGAAACAAGGCTGTGTGGTACAAGTGGGGTGTCATGCAAGGGTTGGACTGACTAGTATGCTATTTTAATGGGAGCCATAAGTTGGTTACTAGTTCCTAAGCATGTGTCACAGTTGACACTTATTTACACAGGCATTGTAGTCCTCCAGGATAGCACCTTGCCCTGTCTGGGGAAGATGTTATTAGTGTGTGTATCTGTGGGATAACTCCTCATGGGTCACTTGCTGTATGTATGTGTCTGGTAAATGTAAATAGTAATAATCCTAAATGGATGGTAACGAAGTAACTGTAAAGTAAAGTAAAGATAATCCTGTATGATGTGTACATAGTAACTGCAAGTGCCAATCTTAATATGAAGTGATGGCGTTCAAACTGATGACATAATAGTGACCTTAAATGGTGAAGTTGTTCTGCTGGGGACTTGTGTAACAGCCGAAGAAGGTTAAATAAACTGCCTACCCGCTTGATTCCAGCTCCAAGTGTGGACAATCTTTTTGTGCATTGTCTCTCCATTAATGGTACATCTAAAGTTTCTGTTGTTCCTGGTCCCCTTTTCCTTGACCTGTGCCACCAAGGTAGGATAGCAGGTGTTTTGCAGTAACAGCCCCCTGCCCTGGATGAGAATACCACCACATATTTCTAGACAAATGGCAGGGAGGATGGGACTTACACGATTCCCGTTTCATTGAAACCCAGAACTGACCAAGCCCTGGACTACTGGGGAGTCAGTACTGTAGTGTGTGTGTGTGAGACAAGAGTGCACTGAGGCATAGCTCAGTCATAACTTCTCTTGCACTGTGTCCCAGCCAGCAAAGTGGTTAGGACACTGATGCCTCCTAAATGTTGTTTATTCATTTTTTAGAATTCTGGCTGTGGAAGGCGACTGAGGAAAAACTCATTTTCCAGGTATGACCTTGGAGCACTGGGGTGGTTAAGTGACTTGCTAGGGCCATACAGTATGCAAATGGTGGTTGTGGGATTCAAATCCAGAGTGGCTTGGTGCCCAGATTCTCAACTTGAGGATATAACGAGCAAAATCACAACTAAAATTCTCTAAAGAAATATAGAGCATGACGTTTAGGACCATTTCCATCTACTTTAAAGTATTAGAAACAGCTTCTCTGTTTGGAAGGTTAAGATAAGATAGCATGCAGTACAGAGAGGTTGGGAACCCCATTTCTCTAGCACAAGGTCTCTGGCATGAAGAAGCATTTTTCCATACTGTGCAGTGATGACACTGAAATGTATTTATTTAAGTAAATGCTTTGGAACCTTTGTAAAAGAGCCTTGGCTGAAAGGTGTCATCTGAAATCTTAATAAATAAATGCTAAAGAACATACATTTTACCTTGCTGCTTTTGCCAAAACTGGCTTCATTGCGTAGCTTTTTCTCTGCTGCACTGCTCTTTCTTCACTGGTTGTTGAAGCAGACAGGCTCCTCGTGAAATGCATTTGGGGCAGGGCTAATGATGCCAGAGGCAGGCTTAGTGGCATTGCTTGGCTGAAGCATTGGAGCTAGAGTGGGCGGGCATGTGAAGTCACAGCAAGGGGCTGCTCTAGTGATGTCATTGGAAAGAAGCTTGCTCAGTCTGCAGCAGTTCTTGTAATCTGATACTGGATCAGATGCTGTGGGCACCAAATGTTTCTGCAGCTCCTGAACTAGCGGTGTGGGACCTTATTCAGGTTAACACTAGATGACTAAACCCACTGCAAAGAGTCTTTATTTATATTTAATCATTTTCTTCTTTCCGTTTACTTGTGGAGCAACACAAGGTAAGCTCAGACATTTGCAGTGTAAATAAACTTGGAAATATACTTGAGTTATAGGAAGAGCTGTCACTTGTTCTGCATTCCAGACTTTTCTTACAGAGTGCTACGCAGGATATTTTCTCTGTTTTGCAGATTAAAAGCGGTGTGTGTGTGTGTGTGTGTGTGTGTGTGTGTGTGTGTGTGTGTGTGTGTAGAGGGCAGCTAGTGTACAGACAGTGTAAGTGCTAAAAATAGTAGCTATTCCTTTCCCAAGTGTTAAAAGGTGGCTGAGAGCTGGTAGGCAATATAAGCCCTGTATATAAATGCTTCATGTCTGCAGTTAACTGTGTAGAACAAAATAAGTCTGAAAGACAATTACTTGCTGCCCATTTTAACTCCTACTGTAAACAGCTGGAAGGAAACCAACAACTTTTTTTCTCATTGTAATTAACTGAATGTTGTGCTTTGTCTGCAATAGACAGGCTTTTTGTCAAGCGTACTCTGCAATTTATTGTCACAAAAGTTACTCTGGCTATCTGATGATGAAAACTTTTTCATACTCACATTATGCAATGAAGGGCATCACCCAAAGATGAGCTGGGATAAAAAAGTAGGAAACAGATAGCAAACAGGCTGTGGATGGCAGCTTTGGGACTTGTTTTTAATCCTGTCATCAAGTCTGAAATGGTAATAGGATGGTCATTTAGTGTATGCTTCGAAAGAGTAACTTGAGGCTTAGTAGTTCATTTGGAGGCAGGTGTAATGTGTTCAGAATACATAATGAGTAGAGACCTTACAGAAACTTAAACTGACAGAGTCACAACAAGCTGACACTCTGTTTTAAGAGTTGATAAGCCGAGCCAGGGCTTGAAACTGGCAGTGTCTGGTAACCAAAAAAATGGAATACCACCAAAATAAAGGAATGAGACATAATCAGAGAGGAGGTTACTATGAGTTAATCACTATTCTGAGTTGCTTTTGCCCCGAGATAGATTAATGGAGGTATCCACACTCCTGGAGGGCAATTTTATAGTTGATAAGCAGAAATCTTTTTAATATTAACACAATAAAGGCCTTGCACATTAAAACATTAACCGTTTTTTGTGTTGCATGATGTGACACAATGTACCTGAAGGTTTCCCAGCACTAAACAAAATCCTTTTGGGTGACGGTTAAGATGGTTCAGTTGCCAGCCACTGTTTTATAGTATTGCTTCTGTCAGAAACCTGGAAGTTTGTTCATTATTAAGAAAATAAGTCACTGATTTGACTTTCAGTGTGCACAGTCATAAAAAATTGGCTGGATGCTATTTTTTACCGTAGCTGATTATTTTCTCTCATTAATGCTATTTATTGGTATGACTCATCAGATTCAACACACACAAAACATTGTGATCTTACTTAATCAGCTTCCATTTTCCACACTGCTCATCTTAGAAAACTAATGCTCTGCACCCATGGCATCATTATTCAATCCATAACATGACACGGTGTGTGTTATTGTGGAATAACGCATGCCTCAGGAAGTGAGGCACAATGCAATGTCGACTTTTTACACTTGATAAGTGCTGTTATCCTGACAGTTACGCACCCTGGTGCTTTACTGCAATTATAAAATTAATCCTCTGATTTTTATTGTAACAACCGAGTAATGAGGTTCAAAAATTTGACTTGTGCTGTTGTGCTGGAGAAACATACAGTCATAGGATCACATTTCACCAATTACAGGTCTTGGTTTTTCTTACCCATTTTATATATTTTTTCAACACTATTTTTGGTTCTGATATCTCTTCTAGTTCTACATATCTTTTTAGACTTCTTCCATATTCCATGGCATTTTCTTAAGGAACAAAATAATTCATTCTTTAGGTGACACCTCTCACAATATCATTTACTGCAGTCTCACAATGTATGTCAACGTTTCCGTCTGATAAATTATGCTGACTGTGCCCCACTGTTTCACTGGTTGAAGGACATTTTTGAACTGTTTTCTACTTTTGAGGTATGCATTTTTGTTGCAATGACCAAAATGACAAATAGATACAGTACTTACTCATACATTAGAAAGTGGTGACTGGGAAAGGAACACCCAGCCAAGGCTCATGTCCAAGTGTGACGTGACCCAAAGGAGGGATTACAGAAAGGAAGGGAGGTAAACAGTGAAATTATACAGTACAGGGCAAGAGAGTAAAACAGTATAATAAAATATAGTACATTACAGGCAAAAGTGTAAGCTGGACGATATTGTATGTAAGGAAGCAAACTACACAATAGTTACAGTAATTACAAAAAAATAACAACAGGTCACCAAGTCACTACACGAGGAGATGAGTGATGAGGTAAATGAATAGCAGCAATACAGTGTACAGGAACTGAGAACTGGAAAACTACGTGGCTAGGGCAGTGGAAAAAGGAATAATACTAGGAGGCAGTGGGTGAGGAAGATGGAGAAACTGAAGGGACTAGTTGCCAAAAGAGATATGAACAGTGAGATTATAAATGATATATTTCAGGGAACCAGGGGAGGAGTGAATGGGGAGGCTAGTCCAGAAGAAAGGGAAGTGAGATGAGAAGGCCACTTGGCCCATAGAGATGCTTGAGCGGGGGGGGGGCTAGAAAAAGCAGAAGACAGTGGAGTGGAGGGAGTACTGTGGGAAGAGTGGAGGGAGGGGGAGTGAGAGAAGAGATGAAGTGAGGGAGAGGGTCAAACCAGAATTTATGAAGAAGGGAGGCACAGTGGAAAAGGCATCTGCCTTTTCAGGGACAGGAAGGGAGTGGTTGGTATAGAGGGATCATGGTGGGTATGGGGGGGGAGGCTGTGGCAAAGTTGAGGGCAAAGCTGCAAAAGAAGTTCATGGGAGGATTCAATCTGGCTAGAGTGGTACTTTGGGAGGCACTGCACGCCACATTCACATAGTTAAACACCTTTAAGATCATCTTGTGGACAATCTTTTTAGAATTCAATATACTTTATTCAGGCTTAGAACATTACATGAATAATGTAGGGCTAGTGTATTAACAATCAGGAAGCAGAACATAACCATGATGCTGTGGGGTCACATCAGCACAAGTATATTTTCTATTGCACTAAACCCCTATCCCCCAACATACACCCCCCCACCCTCCACCCTCCTCAGAAGACAGGACTGATCGAGACCAGTATATTGTGGACCTCTACTGCTAATCGTGGCTAAAACATCACAGGCCACCTTATTGTATGAGGGGTAGGAGCCTGCTTATTCTATAGTGGTAAGGGTAAGTATCCTCGAAAACCAATTATATATTCTCCTTACTTGACAATCGAGGTCAGGGCATATTTTGCCCCATTTTTTTTTATCAAAGCTGGTGGGGTTATGTCTCAGACTTGCTAGCATTTTTTCTAGGTATAAATTGCCTAAGAATTCATTTAGCCATTCCGGTTAGAAATAAGGGCAGAATTCTTCCAGTGTTTTAGTACTAGTTTTTTGACCGAGTGGGAAATGAGGGACATGGCATACCTTCTTTCACGGACTGGAATATGGGAGTAGTCTCCCAGTACACAGATCTCCGGGGTAAAGAGTGACTCCAGCCCCCAAGAGGGGGTCCGATTTGGCCTGTATAGTTTGCCATAGGGGCCAGATGGAGGGGCAATCCCAAAACATGTGCAGTAGGGAACCTGCATCTTTGCCACACCAGTTACACCTTGGGTCCTGCAACGTACCCATTTGTATCAGCTTAGCCGGTGTAAAATAGATGTAGTGCAGTATATAAAACTGCATGATACGAAGTTTGTCATTAGCAGTATAGGAATAACCCCCTTGCCAGATTTTGTCCCAGCATAGCTCTCTGTCAGGAAATTGGGCTGCCTAGTATGGTGAATTTCTCTGGATGGCAGGGAAAAATACCGGGTATAGTGTTGCTGCAATTTGGGACACTGCATCCGGATTCCAGGCCATGTTACTTAGCTGGTTCAGGAGGTCTGACTGGTCAACATTCCAGAGGCCTGCCCCAGCTTACTAAGTAATAGATGTCTAATTTGGAAGCCTCTGAATATTTGGTCAATCAGGAGTTGCAGGGAGGGCAAGAGTGCTGGTGTGGTCTTAATTCTACCCTGGTCCACCAGGTCAGAGACCCTCAGGACCCTAGAAGGAGGATCTGCAGGAGGTTTCGGGTAATGGCCGTCTAACACGAAGTTGGGATTAAGGTACAGTGGTTGTGTGATATCCCTGCTGTTGTCATACTTAGGGGCCTTGCAAAGTTGAGCATGCACCTTCATGGACATGTAAATCAGTTCATTCCATAGTATAGATAGACAAGTTTTGAGGGAGAAATACAGTAGGCTGGTGGGGAATGCCACTGTGCCGCTCCTTTAGTGTTCAATTTGTAGCCAGGTTGGTATATATGCTATGTCGGATTGTGGAGATTCAGAAGGGTGCCAGTGAGATATTTAGCTATGTGGCTGGCAAGGTAGTCGTGGAAGAAATTAGGCAACCTGAGTGCCCCCTGCTGCTTAGGGGCACCAAGTCTATCACGGGACCTTCTAGGGGGTTTCGATTTCCAGAGGGACTTGGATATTATTTGATGTAATTTATGAAACCATGCTTGGGTAAGATAAAAATTAAGCTATTCAAAGAATAGAACACTCTGGGGAGAATGTTCATTTTGATGACACTGATTTTACCCTGTAGTGATAAATATATGCGGGCCCATCTGTCTAGATCTTGTTTAATGTTTCCTAGTAGGGTGTCCAGGTTGGCCTTCTTGACCTGTGCCACGTTGGGAGATATCTTGAGGCCTAGGTAGATAAGCTGGGACGACCACTCAATTTGTAGGCCTGCTATCTGTGCTTTGTAGGTGTGGGAATTTAATGGCATTACTGTTGACTTTCCCACATTCAGTTTGTAGTTGAACAAAGCCCCATATGAGGCTATGATAGCTAGGGCAGCCAGCAGTGAGGACGCTGGGTCTGTAATATGCAGCAAGATGTCATCAGCATATGCTGAAAGACACAAGGTCTGTTCTCTGACCTGGATGCACTTGATCGGGGGGGGAGTGTTGAAGCTGGAATAGGAGCAGTTCAAGGTACAAATTAAAAAGCAGTGGGGAAAGAGGACACCCCTCATGGGTTCCTGAGTAAAGGGGAAATAGATTGGAGAAAAGCCCGTTGCAGTAGACCAGTAGACCTTGGCTGTGGGGCATGTGTAAAGGACTTGTATCCATTGTACAAAGTGTTGTGGGAAGCCAAATTTTCGGAATACTTCAAACAGCAATGCCCAGCTGATCCTATCGAATGCTTTCTCTGCATCCAGGGAGACCAAGACCATGGGGTGTGGTGCTACCCTGGATATGGAGAAAACATGGAAAAACTTTCTAAGGTGGTCAGAGGAGGAGCGACCAGCAACAAATCCCACTTGCTCTGTACTTAATAGCGGTGACCAAACTTTCTCTACTCTTGCAGTCAGGATTTTAGCAAACAGCTTAATATCATAGTTCATAAGTGAGATTGGTCAGTAATTAGTAGCCAGGTTTTTGGCCTTGTTGGGTTTTGGGAGAACTATTACCATGGCCTCTAATTATGAGGGATCAGATATACCAGATTTGCAGAGGTGGTTAAACACCCAGAGTAGGACCGGAGAGAGCTGTTCCTCAAATGCTTTATAAAAACTGGGGGGGAAGCCATCTGGTCCTGGAGCCTTGTCATTTAGAAGTGAGCGAATAGCCTCTGACAGCTCCTGCTGGATTATTGCTTTCATCAAGAATTCTGCATCCACTTCATAGAGGGAGGGGAGTGGAGTGTATTTAAGTATGACTGAATTTCTGAAGCTTGGTGAGCATTCTGTGGGGGGTAGTACAAAGCTGTGTAGTAAGCCTCAAACTCCTGAACTATGACCTGTGGGGTGGTAAGAAGAGAGTGGTCCTTAAGGGAGTTGAGGGCTGCCACTATTCTGGATTCCTCCTGCTTTCACAGACAGAGTGCCAATAGGTAGCTAGCTTTATCCCCTGCTTGATGTGTTTAGCATGGGTTTTGAAAAGGGCATATTGAGCTTACTCCTTCAGAGATTCTGCACCAGTGTGTCATCAGCTGGAGAAGAAGGGAGCTGGTCCTCCAAGTCTTTAATCTAGGAGAGAAGTGAAGAGGAGAGTGCCTCTCTCTTCTTTTTCCTGATGGAAGGAAGCCGGATACATTGCCCCCGAACAACACATTTCAGGGCGCACCACCACTTGTCTAAGGAGACTGTAGAGCCCTGGTTGTTTAAGAGAAAATGCTCTATTGTCTCCTTGAGGGAGTGCTTTGTGTGCTCCTCATGGTGCAGCTGAGTGTTTAGTTTCCAGACTCTGTTTTTCTGAGTGTGATGCCAGGGTCCCTTCGAGCCAGACAGGGGCATGGTCAGACAGGGTCCTCGGGATCATACCACTACCTATCAGGCCTGCTAGTACTGTGTGCGTCACCAAAAAGTAATTAATATGGGAAAGAGATTTGTTCACTGGGCAGCAAAACATATATCCCCGTGTGTTTGGATACAATTGCCTCCACGGGTCAGTTAGCCCACAGTCATTCATGAATTCCCTGACAGCTATCTGAGCAGGGGAAAGGAAGGGTCCTTTGCATGTTGATTTATCTAGTTCTGGTAAGCAGACCAGGTTCCAGTCCCCAGCTAGGATAGTGGGTAGCTGGGGAAAGAATTTAGGATAGTTAAAGGGTTGTAAAAAAATCGGGGGTATCAGCATTGGGCCCATAAATGGACCCTATAATGACTTTGGTGTGATTCGAGAGGCCTTCCAGGAACAAAAACCTACCTTGGGGGTCTGCATGGGATTGTTGGAGTTGAAACTGTGTTCTCCTCATAATAAGAATTGCCACCCCCTTTGTGCCGTGGCATTGCCAGCAGGGTATGCCTTCCCTATCTGCCACCTCCTGAATAGGATACCCTCACTCACCAACAGGTGCATCTCCTGCAGGAGTGCTATATCACATTGCAAGGATTCGAGGTGTCTCAATATTTGGTACCATTTAATCCAGCTTCTTGCTCCCTTAACATTTCATGACACATACCTCACAGCCATTGCGCAAGGTTAAACGTCAGGACAGGCAGGGAGCCTACTGTGGGAAGTAAGGTACTTATAGCCTGGGTTGGTGACCACAAATATACCTTTGTAACTTTCATGGGCTGGGTGTGCCTCAGAGACCAATATCACCATCATGTAACAAGGTCCTGCTTCTGTACCCTCCCTCCGCCCCAAAAATACAGGTCAATGCAGAAGATAAAAGTGACTCCAGTACAACAACTGAGTCCCAGCCCAAAACAATTGACTAAACCCCCTAATCCACATGATCTGCCTCCTTCATTTGCTTGGTTGCAATTTTTATCAACCACCAGGTATCCTAATCTACCCCCCGTTGCACCATTTCAACAGTGAGAAAATTGGTTCGAATACAACTGCCCCCAAAACGGGAATTACAAACTTGCCAGGGAAGTAACATATCCCCAGTAATACAGTAGAAAGTAAACAGCATAGGCAGTATTCAGACAGTCCTGTGGTGGCACTATATGTCTGGTAAATGAGAGTCTGAAGCCAACTCGGGTATAACCAAAACAAAAGTTCTTGACTGTTCTTGGCAGAGCTGGTTAAAGGAAAAGAAAAGGGCATGGAAAGATAAGTGCTAACAAAACAAAAAAAAAGAAATGAGACTGTTGAGTGCTGTCCAGAACATAGTAGTAACAATGCTTAGCTGCAGAGCTGTATCCAAATTGGGTGAATGTCACATTAAGTACAATTTAAATCGAATCAGTGGGCCCAGAGGGAGAAAGCTGATCACTTAAACAGATCAGGGTACAGTTTCTTAAGCACCTTTGTAGCCGAAGGTAGAGAATCATATGAAAGCCATTGCCTTTCTCTATTTACTTGTAGGGTCACCAGGTATCTCACATGGAAACGGCCTCCTGCGACTATGAGCTTAGTCACTAGGGGATGTATTTCTGTGCATTTTTGCCAGACTGAGAGTGGGGGGTCTTGTGCGATGTGCAGCCTTGCATTATCCCACTGAATCTCTTTAGTGTCCTTGAGCTTGTCAAGAATAAATTGCTTGTCAAGGTAATTCAATAACTGAAAGATCAAAGAACATGGGGGAGAGCCAGGTGGAGGTGTAGGCCGCAGTGAGCAGTACGCCCATTCTACAATGTATGTTGGGCCATTAGGGAAGGGCTCAGCAATCTTGTTGCACAATTTCTGGACAAATAAGATAGGGTTTACCCCTTTCTCACCCTCTGTTAGAAGCGGCCTTCTAGGTCTTCAAGCTTGTCAAGCTTGTCTTTAGCTTTTCTTAGTCTTTGCCGTAGCGTAGCCACTTCTGAGTCTAGACGGGCCCGCCAGTCATCGAGTGAGGAGACCCGGGCTTCATTGTCTCCCATGTGGATTGTGAGTTGGGCCAAAGAGGTTTTCAGGGACTGCAAATCTCCAACCACTGCCTGTAATGTAAGGATTCTTTAATTGGAGCCAGACCTTCAAAGAAGGTCACCTCAGTGAGCGGTGCCAGTGCTGAAACAGGATCCTGAACCAAGGCCCCTGCACTGCTGGCCTTGTTGCACTGACTGGCTTATCTTTAGTAGGAGACGGCGGCGGCATGTGTTTTGGCCACTGGGGCTTCATCTCAACATCCATTTGCAGGACAATTGTTGACTACAGGCAGCGAAATGAAGGTAGGAGCAGTTGTTCTTCTTTCCTTGTCAATTCCAGTGGTTTTGGAATACTCGAGGTGGGTTCAGGAAGGGAGTAAGCAGAGCGATGTAGAGCACGTCTACCTAGTAACATTACAACCGGAAGTCCATCTTGCGGACAATCTAATGGCAGACCAGGAGTGGGAGGCAGAACTGTAGTACAATACAGAACACCGAGCTTGGAGAGAAGTTTTTGTGGCTGCAGTCGATGTGTTCAGAAAAGAACAGGTTTTGATCAAGCCATCAACCTGAGATCCTTGAAGTGGGGACTCCCTCAAGGGAACCATCCAGAATCATGAAGACAGGGCTTTTGTGGGACCTAGTGAGTTGCTGCTTACTGCCGACCTGGGTCATCAAGACTGTTTAAATGTCATTGAGTGATACTTGTTTTGATAGGAATTGGCATTAGATATTATCAAAATCCCATTTCAAAGTAGACTGCAGTTCTGAGGCCAAGACTTCTTCGCTATTTCTGCACATAAGCTCCTTTCTCTACTAGGAATATTCCCAGCTATAGATTTTCAGGTAAATTGTCAATTCCTGTTCCTAGAATCTTCCCCATGTCTTCTACCTACTTTTCTCAATATCTTTCCAACTTACAGTTTACCTAACATATATATGTGTGTGAGTGTCTCATCAATATGGCTGATAACTAGAGACATTCTAAACATACTCCTGAGTTTGCTGCATGGTGAACATTAAATCTAAATCTGTTCCCACCATTCATTAGGAAACCATAGCAGTTGGATACCTATCTCTTAAGGTTTGTACAGCTCTTACTGAATCCTGTAGAGTATATAGATTTGATTTCTTATACTGTAGGTTTAATCCTTTCCAGGGTGGAGTATACTCTGTAACACACCAGCTAACTGCTGAATAGGGTTGTCAGAGCCCACTGACGTTCTGTTTTCTGGTTCAGGTTCAGAAAATTGCAAATTGTTCTAGGGTTATAATATTCTTTTCGAATGTGAACTCTTTTATAGTGTATGGGTAGGGTTCACTATGTATGGAAATCCATACAGTGAAAAAAGTGGTTCTGCTGTAGTAGTTACATAACAATGTAATGCATGGTGAGAGAGGCATCACTGGTCGAGAGTGCTGCATTGTAGGCAGGGAGGCAGTTGACAACAAGACAAAATTTCTATTACTGCCAAAAAAGAAACAATATAGAGAGTAGAAAGAAATGGTTTTATCAGGGAGTGAGGACATTCTGTGGGGATGCCGTTCGGACGAGCCATGGAAAGGGAAGTCATAAAAGACGAGGTGGGGAAGGGGAGGGGAAGGGAGAGAGACATTAATTTTCTGTTTCATTTGCCACTTGTCATCATGAACTCGTCTCTCCTGTTGTTATGGTTGCCCATATACTATACAGAATAAAGCATGGATAACCATGCACTCCAAGGCGGTGTTTCAACTGCTGGGTTGCCATGATGACAGTGACCTCTCGAGCTTCACTCTTAGGGTCATGCTGTCATCCTGGCAAGCCTCAGTGAAATGCAGCCTTGTTGTGTATGGTTGTCCATATATTCTATATTTGTGGGCACAATGTTACAATCGCGACAAGACATCACCCCGATGCTCCGCTGCTATTACATTCACTATTTCTCATTATCATTCTCAAAGGAGGAAATTAGAGGCAAAAGCTTCATTTAATGCATAAGTTAGGGTTGTTCCACAGCGACAAAAGAGGAATCGATGTGGGTTGACCCCCCTTGCACCCTCAGCCCACCCCCAACTGGAATCTAGGTTTGCATTAGAGATACTCGGTCCCTAACTGTCACCCCCATCTCTCCTATTCTCAGCTTCTTTCCACATGTGATGGGGTGACACTTAGGGCCGATGACTAATCGCACCGATTCCAGTTCAGGGTGGGCTGGAAATTCTAAAAGTTTCAACAACGATGAATATAATATATATATATATATATATATATATATATATATTATAGTATGATTAGGGTTGAGGAGCCATTTACATTATTAAACCAAAATTTTGCACCTTAATAACTTTGCAACCGTTTGATGGATTTACCTGAAATTTGGAATACATGATCAAGAACCATAGGCCTTGGGATCTGCCAAGTTTGTACTGGTCAGATATGCGGATGCGGGGTTATCAGTGTATCTGCCACGTGCATTTCGCTTTCTGAGATTCTACTGTCATGCCTACAGGTCGCGCGGTTTGTCGACTGTTAAAATCTTCAGGAAGCGATATTGGGTCCAATGTGCCTTTTGAGATTTGGTGAAAAATATTAAGCAGTTCAAAAGTTATTCAAAAAACAATTTCCCATTATAAGTCAATGGGAAAAGTTAACAAAAAGTTCGACAGTGTCATAAATGCACTTTTTACTGCTGAAGCAAATGGCCCTATTACTGATGCATAAATCCACCATTTTGTTTTCAGTTGATGATCAGAAAAATGGTTGGCATTTAAATTGGGAACCTCTAGCTACCTAATTCTTTTGTATTCAACTAGTGGGACCCTGAGGATGCTAGCCATGTTTTTATTTTAGGGTAAAACACCCAGAAATATGTTTTCAAATTTCTGGAAAAATACTTTCATAAGTACTTTCATGCTCATGAAAGTGTTGCAAATTTTTGCGAAAGCTTTCACAAATTGCGACAGTAGTTTTCTAGTCTGTGGGAAAATGACAGCAATTCTTTGGCACTGCGCTGCAAAAGAACGGTTGGGGGTTTTCCGCTGAAATTTGGAGAGAATGCAGCCGACATCTCACAGATGTGCCTTTCAGTGTTGTGTTGAAAAAATATTACATGGCGGCAAAGTTATGGCACTCCAAAGTTGACGGTTTTTCCCATAGGATAACATTACGGCGCCCGACACATTACAGGAATCCTTTGGCACCCTGCTGCAAAAATAACGGTTTGGTCAATTTTCCTGAAATCTGGAGGGAAGACAGCCAACAGCCCACAGATGTGCCTTTCAGTGGTTCAGTGAAAAAATATTACAGGGAGGCAAAGTTATGGTGCTCTGAACTTCTCTTTTTTTCCCATAGGATAACATTACGGTGTTCGCCGCGCCTTTCAGGGCCCGTATCTCGGAAACGGTGTGAGATACGGACGTGTCATCAGAAAGCACTTAGCCCCCTCATGGGGCTAAGTACAAAACTAGCCAGGACAGTCATAAATCATATGACTTTTACATTTTTTTTCTATGTCGTACAGTTCCTGAGATATAACCTATTTAGTATTCCAAGTCCTCATTTTCTGCTCCGATACCCATATTATCATACATTCTTTGTACTCACTGTCTTTCTCTATGCAGGTTTTGGGAAAACCAGCCTGTGCATTACATTACTGTTACCGTTGTCCTTTCCGCTTGTGGTTCCATTTCCGTTTCACTTACCATTGGCGTCCTACGCCACCATATACGTTATCCTTTGCGTTTAATTTAGCTTGCATTTCTGTTATTTTTGCCATTTGTGTCTACAGTACTGTTTCTCTTTCTGTTTCACTTTAGTACAATTCCCATTGACATTTCCGTTTGCAGGCACCATGTTACTATGTGACAACACATTACGTGGCAGACCGTTCCCGTCTACGCCATGGCGTGCGTTACCCTTTCTGTTCTCATTCGCGCTTGCGTTACCATGTGCACCACTGTTAGCGCTTCTGTTTGCGTTGCTGTTCCTGTTACTATGCCTCAAGACATCACGTGGCGGGGGCCCCACGCTCCCGCCGCTGCATTACATTGACTATTTCTCGTTATCATTCTCAAAAAGAAGGGAAATTAGAGACAAAAAACTCTGTTTAATGCATTAGTTAGGGTTGTTCCACAGCGACAAAAGTGAGGAAATTCTCTGTTAGGGTTGAAAACCCCCCTTGGACCCAGCCCACCCCCCACCGGCATTGGGGTGTGCATTGGGATCGTCGGTCCAACTCTCACCCCATTCTCCTATACTTCTGCTGCTTTACACATGTGATGGGGTGAGAGTTGGGGCTATTACCAATGCACACCCAATGCGTGGAGTGAAGAGTCCAAGGGATTTTCAACCAACACCAATTTCCTCACTTTGTCGCTGATTGCAACAACAATGCATTAAATGGAATTTTGGCTCTATATATATATATGTACTGTTGTATGATCAGTAGTACAATGCATAATACAGTGTACGTGTATCTGATAGAGGTTAATATGCTGATTGCTGTTTGAAAAAACATGGCAGGCCAAATGTTCTACCTAAAAGTGATTTAGGGGTATCTACTTGATCGCGGACATCAAGCTTTTCAGGCTAGGAAAGGTGTAACCCCCTGCAAATGGGGGTTCCCAAATGTCTGCTAGAGCTTGCCTAAAATTTCCCCAGCCTAGATGGGGATCGGCATTAAGCCGTTTATTTGTGAGTGCTTTTAGAGCCTCTGGTACTTTCTCTTTAAGAGCTGTCTGCTTGCAGGCAGGATTGGTACATGGGGGGACTGTGTGGTTTTCTGCTTGAGTCCCGCTTGAGCTGCTGACAAATTGCTCTGTTTCTGCCTCGTTAATTGGGCAGAGCAAGCACTATTCAAAAGTGTAAGTATTTGCTAGAGATCCATTAGAGTAGTAGTGGAAATGTAATTTATCTAACCTGCCTTTCTTGCAGCTGGGACTTGGATCTGAACTGCAGACTGGATCCAATCGGGTAGAAGGGGCACCTAAAATGGAGTTTGAGCGACCAACCAGGATCAGGACTCTCTCGGGAGCCGGCTGGACATGGGGGATATAGCCAGTAATTCTGGGAAGTGAAGTTCTGGACTGTGGCACCTTTTCACACCAATGGGGGGAGTTTTGAGTGATTGGCAACTGAAGCCCACCAATTGGACGGGTGGTGCCGACTGTAATTCCTGCCTGGTGGCTGAGAAGGCAGATCTGTTGTGGATGTGAATGGGGAAGGAGCTCCGAGCTTCTGTGCTGCAGAGTTTTCAGCGGGAAGCGCATGTAGAGGCTTAAAGCTGGGCAGCGCATTTGCCGTGGTGATTCGGACTGAATTGGCTGTTACTGGGGAAAGGAGAGGCTGAATAGTCGAGAACCAGACTCACCCTGTAGAGGACTAGAGAAACTGCTTCATTGTGCTCGGCCTGTCAGGAAAGTGAAGCTGCATCACGAACTCCCGGGTTGGCAGTAAGTGCGATCGGGACCTGAGAGCAGCTGCCTGGTATGGTAACTTCTTTTACATATAAATGTGTGGGGTGTGTCCTGCTTGCATAACCTTGTTCCCCTGCTGTGCGAAGGGCGTCCAGAAATCCACACCACTCTTGGGAACAGCGTCCAGCATTAAGTTAGTGAGTGAAAATCAGGGTAGCTCCCTGCCAGCTGTACCTTTACATTGCAAGTGTTTCATCTGATTTTCTTTCTTTCTTGCTACATGAACTGAGCCAACCGGCTCTGGATTACAAATTGGGTATTGTGCAAGTGTTTTTGCATCACAGGGCTCCAACCAGCTGCACGATCCTGGCTAGCCCCCTCCTGGGTACCCAGTGAAAGGACATTTAGGGACTTTGAAACTGTGCACAGTACTGTGAATATTAATGTGATTGATCTAATTAACCTGATTTCCCCCTGTCCTTGTTGCCACCTTCTAAATAAATCAGATCTGGCTGTTTCAGCAAAGTTACACTGACTAAGGTATGTGTTATTGGTAAAGTACTGTACAGTGGCTATCGTATTACATCCTCTTGCTTTACAGGGGGTCCCCTGGGTCAAGCTGACCGACCCAGTCCTGGAGGTAAGTGTACATTGTGAAGGTACTCCTTGATATATTGTGTGGGCCACTAGTGGGAAGAAAGGGGGGGGGTCACAGTTTCCCAGAGGGCTGTGACCAAGTCAGACCAGACAGTATCAACCCTGACCTCTGGGTGGAGGCACCCGCCATTGGACCTAGGCCCCTCAACCTGTTAGTAGTCAGTCAGACAGGGGAAGTAGCCCTTGGGATAGCGCCACCTAGGGGTTACACAGGTTCAAACAGGGAACATAACAACAAGTAGGGCAATGTACAGTCACAGGAACCAGGTGAACAGAGATAGCCTACAGTAAGCATATATAAATATATACATAAAGATAGTTAGATGTCATACAATGGCAAGAACAGTGACAATGAATAAATTATAATGCATGAGTGACTCTTAATCAAAAAAGTCACATAATAGATAATTCCTGAACAAATAAACAAGCAAATCACATGCATCTCAGGTAAAAGAACAGTAGGCAGCATCATTAGAGCCAACAGGAGAGGAACCCATGGCTAGAGTGAGCCCAGTTAAAAGACCTGAGACTGGCTATGGTGGCTTGGGACACCCACGCGGAGGCCAGCTTCAAATCCCCCACAGAATTCCAGAGGCACAAGTGGGAGGGAGGAGTGAACATAGGCAGGAAGGAGTTCCATAGCATGGAGCACACGTGAGTGAAGTCCCTGTCTCCCCATTAGGTGCTATCAGCATGAGGAACATTGAGCACCCCAGGACCCTGGAACCTGAGGTAGTAGGAGGAGGAGCCAGCAGGTTTGAGGAGCTGCACCAGCCCTGGAGGGGTGCTGGTTCTGATCATCTTACCCACGAAGCAGCCAAACCCAAAGTTCATGTGACTGGCCTGGGAAAGCCAGCCAAGTCTTTCATATAGATCACAATGATGAGTGAGGTGAGGGGCAGCCAGGGCAAAGTGACAGATGTTATTGTAGGGTGTGTTCCACCAAGTAAGGTGGGCCTCTCTGTAATTTGTACTGTCTCCAATGAATGGGATGGCTAGTTAATCCATGAATGTATGTCACGGTCCAATGATATTTGTACATAAGTATCTGTATCTGTACTGTTTTCTTATGCTTGGAACATTTGGTTTCCCAGGTCACCCCTGAAAAAAGGACTTGACTGTCTTAGAGGGCCCACCCGATCACCAACATTTAAATAAATAAATAAATACACGTATCAATTGATGAATGAATAAGTTGTATTATTTGATAGTAAACATTTTAAAAAGGGAACTTGCTTTTGAATCTAGAGCATAATCCAGTAATGTATCACCCAATCATTAAAACAGTATGATCAAGAATGTAAAAAATTAGAAGGGGAAGTATATAAATTGGGAAGACTATTTAGAGGATTGTTGGATATTGTTCAGAAGCTGGGTCTTAAGAAAGATTATGCCAAAATGATAAATGCAAAAACAGAAGCGCACAAAAAGAATTATGGGTCAATTTACAGGAAGCCATACAAAACAAACACTGTAAGAGCTTCTGGGATCTGGAAGCCTATGGAGCCTTTGGCTCAGAGAACAAACAATTTAATACTATATCAGTAATTAATTATCAAACATGGCAGAGTTTCTTTGACAATAAGTATAACCATCCAAATGATACTAAGACGGGGGTGACTGACAACTTTGAACCCTGTAAAGGTATAAAAATCCCCAAGGTTCTAGAATGAAATCTACCTGAACAGGCCATCGATGTTCCAACATATGTGGTAATAGTCTATAAACTAGATGAGTTAATCTAATATAGTACTGCAGTTGTGGTGCTGAAAACTTTCCTATTTATGGTGACGCTCTTGCATGTGGAATACTTATATTGTTGTATGATGTATGATGTACGAACTTGTATGAATATTTGCTGAATTTTAAAATAAAGTTTATAAAAAAATGATACAAAGATACCCAAAAATTACATGCCCCTAATCTTTCAGGAAAGTAATGCTTTTAATAATATTGTCTCTAAAAAGAAACAAAGGGCAGGATTCATGAAACACTAGAAATACCCTCAACTGCGGGTAAACAGCGGGCATGATCGGTTGCAACTAGCAGGATCATGAGTTACCCGCAGCGGCGGGTATTCGCCAAAGGTGGAGCCAGATTACGACCAGCACCACGGCTCATGGCTGCCTGCAGGTGGTGTCATCAGGGAGATGGCGCAGCTGCAGGAATGGGCTATGGTTGCTGGAAGCAGCTGTAACTCCCTCTGCAACTGCTGCGGCGTGAATCGAACCGCTGCAGCTGCGGGCAATTCCAGTCCACAGCAGCAGTTGGAGGAAACTTACAAAAAAGTGCTTCGTGAATCCTGCCCAAAGCATCAAACCCTGACATACTGGCAACTGAATTGTCCACTGTCCAGCCAAAATGGTGGGCAAAGATTTTAACAGTGGTGTTTAATACAAGGAATACAAAACTAAAGCTTCCAGAAGAATGGGAGAAGGACTAATAGTCTCACTGCAGGAAAAATGCCATGTGCAGATCCTAATAGTTACAGCCCTATTGCACTTCTTTGTATTGGTTTAAAAATGTATACGCGGGTACTGTTAGAACACCTGGATTTATGGGTTAAAGATAACCAGTCATTTCTTACTCAGAAGCTGGCTTCTGGGAGGAGTTCAGCCCTTTAGACAACATATTCATACTGGGTTATTTGGTGGAAAAATACACTATGAGTGGGATATTCAGACTGCGCCAGGCAGGGGCGCAAGCCTGGGCACAGTGCAACTGGGCTGCACCAGGGCATGGACCATGCGATATTCAACGATGCTGCGCCATGGCTCAGCACCATTGAACATGGCACTGAGGGTGCACACACTGTGAATGACGCAGTGGCATTGCGCCAGTGCAAGTGGCAGGAGGGGAGCCAGGGGATGCGCCAGCGCAAGTGCGGTTGCGCTAGGCGCATCAACCATGATATTCAGCATTGGGCATGCAAATGAGGCCATGATGCATGCAAGGTGCAAATGGGGTCATTTGCATGTCATTATGTCCCCATTTGCATGTGGTGCACCGATCCCCGGGGACTTGTGCCTTGCGCCCTGCCAGGCTGCAGCCGTCGGAGACTGACACCCTGCAGTCCCTTGGTGGACCCTGCACCCATACACCCGATCATGGGTATATGTTAAAATTATCCCTGGTGGTCCAGTGGACCGCTCTCTATCGCCAGATCATGGGCATATGTTAAAACTATCCCTGGTGGTCCAGTAGACCACTCTCTATTGCCGAATGTGGGCATATGTAAATAGCATCCCTGGTGGTCAGTGGTACCCCATCCCCACCCACCACTGTGGTCCCACCACCCAGAACCCCCAGTCAGCGTTGGGGCGGTCCCCATGCATGCCGCCCGCCAACTGACAGGTACAGTACTGTCAGTATGCCTAATCGGACACTCGTGAGCCCAATAGGCGTACAGACCATACTGTACTACACAGGCAATATGTAAATAGGCGCGTTCATTCCACATATCGGGCCAGCCTGTAGTACGGTATGGTCTGTACCACCGATGTGCATGATCAGACAATAAACATGCGGCCAGTACTGTATGGTATCGGTCGGTGGCATGCTGGTGAGGTGACGCAACCGCCGCGACTGGGGGTGGCGAGGGGCTCACAGTGGGTGAGTAAGGGAGAGGCACCACTGAGACCCTGAAGATATATTTCCATGTACTTGATCAGCGATAGAAAGTGGTCCACTGAACCACCGCGGCTAAGTTCAACATATGCCCCTGTCAGTGATGAGAGCGTCACTGGACCACAAGACTCCATATATATGCCCATGTTCGGAGGCGAATAAGCGGTCCACTGGACCACCAGGGACAGTTTTAACATATGTTCATGATCGGGCGATAGAAAGCAGTCCACTGGACCACCAGGGATAATATTTACATATGCCCACGATCGGGCACTGGAGAGCGGTCCACTGGACCACCAGGGTTATTTGTACCTTATGCCTGCGATCGGGTTGGGGGGTCACAATGCTCCCAGGACAGGGGGCTAGTGGACAGTGTTCTGTGTGGGTGCTGGCGGCTGCTGTGTTGCACCCTGCAATATGGCAGCTCGCCTGTGGGTGGCCAGGACCTGCTCCTGGTTTTCCCAGGCACAACTACTGTGCACCTCCCTGAGTGGTGCAATGCAGGGTTGTGCCAGCATATGTGCTGCACATCCGGGCTGAATATTGGGGTGTCCGCGTATGCATGGGCACGCCCCCACACTTGCGCCGCGCATACATTACCAATAGCCAAGCATATCAGAGACGCGAGTGCAACTTGCCCCTGAATATCACGCTTAGGTACATTGGTGGGTTGTGCCATGTGCAACCCTTTGAATATTTCACCTTATATCTAAAATGACTCACTGTATATTACTTGTTTAGACCTGAGCATAGCATTAGACAGTGTCAACAGGGAAACACTGTGGGAGATTTTAGTTGGATATAGTACTGATAGGAACTTTCTAGCTCTCATACAGTTGCCACATAAGAATAATGCACTGCTCTGTAACTCTTATGTTTGTATGACCCTATTGTAACCTCCTGGGTCATACCTGCAAATAGGCATTTAATTGTCTAGTGTGCTCACCTGTTCAATAAAAAAATTGGTTAATAAAAACTAATAATAATTATGTCATTCAAAGTAAGAACCAAATTGTTATAGTGCCTTTTTTTTGTTGCTGTATCTTTCTCCCCCACCCCGGCCCTGGTCAGTTCTTTGTCCGGCTGCCATCCCCATGCTTTGCTCCTTCAGGCCCTCACCTCTGCATCTCCCATGGTTTACCCCCATGGCAGGGCTACAGGGAGCCCCCTACTCACCTGCTGAGCAGGATTTAGATCAGGGTGTTACATCTGGAGATGAAGTGCCGGGGGGACAGCCATCAAGCTGCCACGACCAGCCACCAGGGTCTTTTTCCTCCATGTTTTCTCCCTAAGGAGGTTTGGCATGCAATGACACCAGCGGCAGGCACTCACATGCACCCGCGCACGTCCCCGCCAAGTGTCTGCCAAGCTGCTGTTCCCCTTACTTGCGACAGCATAGTGCCAAGCCCTAGCCTCTGCCAGGGGTCAGATGTGTGCCTACCGGAGATCACACCCTCCCCGTAGATGGAGATCAGTTCATCGGCTGTTCGATCCATCTCCTCCCTACAGTCAGTGGATATATTCCCACTAAGTATCTTAAACAGAGAGATTTGCATATTAATGTACTCAGATGATCTGATGCTTTGTTCTCTGACCCTTCTGTGTTTATGTTGGGCTATTTGCAAAACAATAAGTCACTTAAACAATCTGGGTCTTAAATTAAACCCAGAAAAATCTAAGATGCTGCTATTCGGCAGGAGGATAAAAGAGACATAGCCTGGTTACGATAACACCTTTCTAAGCATGGTCCAGAACTATAAATATCTGGGGCTGCATGTAGATTCCTCTATGCAATGGAAACTGCACATCACAATGGTCAAAAATAAAGGCATACAGGCCTCTAAAGGCATTGTCAGATTTGGCAAAAGCTTTGCAAGCAACTTATTTGTGGCACAATGCCAAACTTTTGAAGCAAAGGTTAGCTGCATTTTGCTTTACAAAGCAGAGATATGGGCAGTCAGCAAATAAACGAAAGAGCTAGGACCAGTCCAAAACACCTTTTACAAGCAGGTCTTACACCTACAATAAGATCTGCCTATAGCACAGTACTATGGTGTGAACTAAACTGAAAGTCTGTCACAAAGCTTACACAATTTCAAGCAGTCAAATTGTGGAAAAGAATCATTACCTTAGAGCAAGACAGAACATTGCATAATTGCATAAATGCTGGATAGAAAGTCAGAACAGCAAGAGAGACTCCCAAGGGTTTCAGAAACGGAATAACACAGTCATAAAATTAGGACTGCTGGAGATATGACACAACTTTGCCACTGATAATCTCAAGTTATATGATGTAACTGCCATTCAGCGTTTTATAGATATTTTTTTTTCAAATTGAATTTGGAAAATTGGCTGAAATACAGATTGCACATATTTATTGAAGTTTTAAATAATGGGAAGAAAAGAAAAATATTTATCTTACTGTGAAAGGGAGTGTCACTAAAATGCTTACTGTGAGTTCTGTATAGGCTTCATTTCTGGAGGAAGTTGCCAGACAAAAAAGTCAACAACTGGAATGATGTAGTGTTCTGTAAATGCGACCGATGTAGTAAAAAAACACAGTTAGCCATCTTATATTTCATTGCTCATTACTAAGTAAACCAAGGAGCAAATGGTTAGTGCCAATCTGGAAAAATCTAGTTGCAGTAAACAATGGAGAAACAAGATTAAAGATCCCAGAATGCATGTTGTTTTGTGAAATAGATTGTCACATCTATGCAAGTGCTAATTTTGGACACGTCACACTTTGTATATTATGAAATCTGGTATGCCGTGTTCAACAGAAAATCAAATGAACAGATGTTATGCTGTTTGCTGAGATTGAAGGAGACATCCATGTCATTTATGATAGAACTGTTTATTCCATGTTAATCTTGACTGGAGCAGGGAAAGCATTTTAACATAAGTTTAATGTTTTACTATGTGTGATAACCAATAACCATCTGTGTTTATACATACTTCTAAAGAAAATACTTGAAAAAATACTTGAATGCCAATGCAAGGCTCAGCCAATAATTCTTACCACCAGCTAGAGGCTTGCAGCCAGAACTTGTGAACCAAACCTTATGACCTGTAGCCAGTATTTCTAACCCCCAGCCCTGGCACACAACCAGTACTTCTCACACCCAGTTCTGGGCTTACTGTCAGTACTTCTTATACCCAGTGTGAGGTCTTCAGACAGTATTTCTTAGCCCAAGCTCAGGATTCGCAGCCAGTATGTCTAACCTCCAACTCAGGGCTGCTACCAATATTTCTTAGACCAGCCTCAGGGCTTGCAGCCAGTAAATCTCACCCCTAAATAAGGGCCTGCAGCCATTACTCCTTACCCCCAACTCGGGGTCTTTATCCAGTACTAATCACATCTAACTGCAGCCAGTAGTAGTAGCAGTAGTTGTAGTAGTGGTAGTAGTTGTAGTCTATTATTAGTTTGTTCAGTTGCAAACCATTGCAAACATTTAAAAGGCATTTAAAAATGTACACACATAATTATCTCCAAGTGCATAATGGAAGAATATACTCTAGGCAGAGACAAAGCAGATGCTGAATGAGCTATATCACAAGTCTGAATGACTCACCTTGCTATATCTTATGGATTATCAATTAAAATTAAAGTCCCTTCAAGTGTACTCCTTTATACAGGATTGTCTTTCCACTGGCTCTGGAATCACCATACACTAATTGTCTTCAAACTGCTAAATTATTATTGGGGCTTGAAGTACAACAAATTATTAAGCAATCATTTGTTGATTTTTAACTTACTGCCCTTTGAGTATCTAAAAATTATTTATTTCCAGAAACTGAGTTTATTTCCACAAAACAAAGTATGTTCCATTTGATATTTGGGATGTCAGTGTATTCAGTTATGACCTCTAAGGGCAATAACTAGGAGCACACATTAGCTAAAAAAGCCGCTGTTCAAAAAGGACCATTTAGGTTTTCCTAAGGTGCGACCAGCTGCACTAACCAAACACTACACCATGCGACAAACCATCCTAATACCTCACCAGAGGATGAACTGAGCCACTAAATTCAAGCCTCATAATTGGACCCAGGGTCAGCTCATGGGGGAACTTTGCCCTGGACAGGAATAGCAAGAATCACAGTCACTAGCCCCATATTGGGTCATCCCGTGTTGCCAGTAAAACCTGACTTCTTCAATGAATTTCCAAAGGGCACCATGTAGCCTATGCTGCTCCATGCCCTTATTATCACCAATCACCAGATGTGGCAGGAATTATATGCTAGCTAACATAGAAACATAGATTTTGATGGCAGATAAGGACCGCTTGGCCCATCCAGTCTGCCCATTTCCCTACCTAATGGATAAGCTGCAGATTCTAGTTAACCAGCAGCCTACTTCTTCCTACCCCCACCCTCTAGAATTGCCTTATGACTGCCCCATGCATGCTTGAATTCCACCACTGTTTTTGACTGCACAACCTCCTCCGGAAGGCTGTTCCATGCACCCACAACCCTCTCTGTGAAAAAATACTTCCTTAAATTACCTCTGAGCCGCCTCTCTTCTATCTTCAAATTGTGCCCCCTTGTTCTTGCACACCTCTTTTTTTGAAAGATGCTACCCTCTTGGACTTTGTTGATTCCCTTGAGGTACTTGAAAGTTTCTATCATGTCCCCCCTCTCCCTCCTTTCCTCGAGGCTATACATATTAAGCTCCTTAAGTCTCTCTTCATATGTCTTCCGGTGCAGACCCTGCACCATTTTAGTTGCCCTCCTCTGGACAGCTTCCATCCTGTCTATGTCTTTGCAGAGACTGGGTCTCCAGAACTGCATGCAGTACTCCAGATGGGGTCTCACCAACTGTCTGTACAGAGGCATAATAACTTCCTGTTTTCTACTGGTGATGCCTCTCCCTATGCATCCCAGTATCCCCCAGCCCTTCTTGCTGCCCTCTCACATTGCTTGCCCACCTTTAGGTCATCTGATATGACTACCCCCAGGTCCCTTTCCATTTTTGTTGTTGTTAGTATTTCACCCCCCATTGTGTACTCTTCCCCTGGGGTTTTGTTTCCCAGGTGCATTACCTTGCACTTCTTAGCATTGAATCTAAGCTGCCATACATTTGACCATTCCTCTAACCTTGCCAAGTCCCTTCTCATCCTTTCCACCCCACCTTGTGCATCAACTCCGCTGCAGATCTTTGTGTCATCTGCAAAGAGACATACTTTTCATTCCAGTCCCTCTGCAATGTCACTTATAAAGACATTGAAGAGGACGGTCTAATACTGAACCCTGCGGTACACTAGTAACCCCCTTTCTTCAGAGTGGACTCCATTTACTATTACTCTCTGTGTCCTATTCTCCAGCCAATTCTTTACCCAGGCTGTCATCTTGGGACCCACTCCCAGGCTGGCTAACTTGTATATTAATCTTTTGTGTGGGACTGTGTCAAATGCCTTGCTAAAGTCTAGGTAGGCCATGTCCACAGCCCCTCCCTGATCTACTACTTTGGTCACCCAGTCAAAGAAATCTATCAGATTTGTCTGGCATGACCTTCCCACTGTGAATCCATGCTGCCTTGGGTCCTGTGCCCCTCTGGCCTCTAGATACTCTAGCTACAATTCAGAAACCATTTAATGGTTCCTACAGGTTATGCTTGCTCCCATATGTCCAGATATTGTGTCTACTTTTAGATCCATTGGCCACCAACTGGCATGACCGTGTCTTCTTAGTCAACCCTGACTAGGGCCTGTGAATGGCTTCTTGCAAAGGAGTGATGGCAAACTCACCACTATTAGGCTATCCCTCAGAACCTAACCAATTTTGCCACAAGTTAACATCTCTGTAAGCCCTTTTGAATGAGCCCCTTTACACAGTAAGATCAGTCAACCTTCAACCCCAAAGGCCAAAATGGATGGATTTATTTATTTATTTGCTTTTCTTAACCGGGTAAGCATGCTAAACAGCCAAGTGCCTATTTTCAGGTGCGGCCCGGGAGATTACGAGGTACATTCATGAACATCAGAAAAAACAAGTAATGTTACATTTAAGTGCATCAAGCAACAAGGTCAATACAGAAACAACAGGGGTTTACAAAGCAGGCAGCAGGTAGAATAATAGTATGGTACTCTAATGAAAGACATTGATCGTCATGCGGGCAGCAACACTGTTAAGCTTGCAGGTAGACAGAGGAGAAACACATTGGGATAGAGGAGGCCCACAGCAAAATACGGAAATAGAGCAGTAACTATGCACACACACTGATTGAGCAGTTTGGTCTAAGTGGGCTACTCCTACTAGTAAACAGCGAGTTCAGTAGTGGATAAGGTGCAGAGGTCCACTGCCTTTGACAGATAAGTTAGGTAGTGACTCAGCCAGTTGGAGCGGTCTAGGTCGAGGAGGTTCATCTAGAGCAGAGGCAGGTGGAGGCCGATTTGAGAAAGCCCCAGAGGGAGGTTTTAAAGCCATGGTGGGAGGGGGAGGAGTGAGTGCTTGATGGAAGGGAGTTTCACAACCTGAGTGTGTATGCAGTGAAGGCCTGGTCGCCCATTATGGTGCGGGTCTTGAGAACCAGGAAGGCATGAGAGTTGCTGGATCTCAGATGGTAGGAGGGGGCAGCCGGAACGAGGGATTCAGCAAGGTCTAAGGGGGTGGCAGATCTGACAACATTGTCTATGAAGTTGCTCATGACATAGGAGCAGTGCCTTTCCAGTGGGAACCACTCAAGTCGGGAGTAGAGCTCTGACTGTGTGGGTCAGGCAAGAATTTGAGGCATAAGCGACATCACGGCTGTTTCGCGTGTCCCATTTTTCTTGAGACTAGTTTTCTAGCATGGTGAAGGTGACAAGTCCATAGCAGAGCATGGGTAGAAGGACTCCCCTGGCTAGGCCCAGCCGGGCAGCTGGGGTGAGGCAGTTCTTTGCTCTGTCTGCAAGGCCCAACTTGCAGTTTGAGGCCTTACATGTATTGCGTATGTGCAGATTTAGATCCAGTTGTGGGTCAAGTGTTACCCCCAGGTATTTGACAGCATCTGCCATTTATACAGGAATGATCATTTGGACTGCCCTAAGGTGCATCTAGCAATAATAGTCAAACTTAACACTATATAGCAAGCCAAACCAGTGCCTCATGAGGGAGTGGAATTTGAGCCATAAAACTGGGGCCCCCTACCTTTGCATAGGATCACATTGTGGGGATAGTTTGATCCAGGCACAAAAATCGCAATATCACAATTACTATCCCCAATCTGTGTCAGCCAATGTGGCCCTAGTAAGCCCACCAACTTTGATGAAACTACAAAAGACACCTTGCAAAGTGTGCTGCTCTGAGCCTCAACATCATCATTTATGGCAGGCTAATTATATGGCCACTAGTCAAATGCAAAAGGGAGCTCTAAGAACCAGACACGCTCCCTAGCACTCAGTCATTTTATTCCCACCCTTTGACCCCTTAGCTTTTAGCTGGCTCCAACTACAGCCACCCATTCCTACCCCAGTTAGAGCCCATGGATGGTTGCCTTCATAGGTACATGGGCTAGAATACTGAATAAATTCCAATAGGTTATCCATCAGGCCTTCCTCACGCCCATGTCATACTGGCTTTATGAGGATCCCAGTTGCAGATCCTCTCTATTAATTCTTTACAATATAGGGATTCCATAGGGAATGTGTAACTAATTTCACCTTTGTGTCAGGGTAAAATCTAGATACGCCAAACAAACACACTAAACAATACCGAACATCTCACATAGGCTTATATCATATAAACAGAAGTTAAACATATAAAACATTTATTTCAGAATATGTTTAATAAACAACCCCGCTTAAGGGTAAGTCAGAAACAATTGCTAATGGAGTTCATTATGGGAACCTTAAAATCCATAATGCTTCTTAATCTAAATGAGTAGAAGTCTGTAATTGAGGTCCTAGAAAAGTTCTGACGTAATATAATTTATAGCAACTTTGAAAAGACTCTTGACTATAATCTGATCAACCATTAGCTGTTAGTAAAGCCCACAGAGGGAAAAGTGGGACTTTTCTATTTAAGACCATGTTCCACTTTGTTCATGTCTTTACTAAGGCTGCAGGGCTTCAAATAAAGCCTTCAGCCACCAATAAATTGTCTCCTAGAGAGGTTATTTTTTTACAAGTTATGAACGTGTGGATATAGGCAAAGAAAGATTTAATCCACAAAGGGCATAAACAGAACCTGGCCTGAATCAATTTTATAATGCCTTCTCCTTCTCCACTGTTCTTCTTGTCCTCTTGCCTTTTCTATGGATTTCTATCAGCTTTTTCGCTCCTTCAGATCTTGACAAGTCAACTGGGAAAAATAAAGAAGAAAAACGCTCAACCTAAGCATAGTAAAGTAGATTAAGTTTTATGGCCCATTTCCCTTTAAACCCCTTAGGCAATAGTAGGTATACCTTGTAAAAGGTAATTTCTTTCCCATAGACACCCTCAGGTGGGGAGCTCAGTCTGCATGATGAAATCTCCTAAATAAGGTGCCATTCGTCAACACCAAGGACCTCCATCGTCAAATTCCATGCTGGCCAGAAACATAAAACACTCCAGACAGCGTTGCCCAGTTCAGCCAGTTTAAAATAGGTGACTCAGCCTGGTATTAAAACTTCCAGCTCCCAATAACACAGGAAAATAATAGTACGTTTATTTATATGGCGCCTTTCCATTGCCAAGGTGCCTAACAATAAAACAGATCATACAACATCAAATAACAAATCAATACAGTTAGAATCACACAAACAATTAAAACAGTAGTTAAAACAGTTGCACACTTCAGTTAACTGGAAAAGCTTTTTGTCACAGATATGTTTTTAAGCCCTGCTTAAATTCCTCCACAGTTGCCAACCCGGTCACTTGACCTGACCTCTCCGTATCAAAGACTCAGGGAAACAGGTGATAGGATTTTAAAAAACACAGGGCTCCGATAAGAGATTAAAACTTCAAAATGTTTTATTTTTGTGCGTCACATTTTAGAAACAAAGCACTTGCCACCTAGTTAAAGATTAACAAATGGGTTCGAGCTGTAAGCAGAGCAGAGCAGAGCAGCATGGAGCCGTCTTGCTGCTCCATCCTGCATCATTTCCTGCAGCCAGTACTTCCCACCCCCAACTCAGAGCTTAGAGTCAGTGCTTAGTTCTTACCCCGCAACACAAAGCTTGCAGTTAGTAATTCTCACCCCAATTAGGGGCCTTCAGCCAGTTCTTCTTACCCCCCAACTTGTGGCCTGCAGCTAGTACTAATAACGTCCCCAACTAGCGGTCTGCAGACAGCATTCTCATCCCACAACTTAGGGTTCACAGTTAAAAGTGACTACCCCCAGCATAGGGCTAACAACCACCTTTAAATCCTCTTAAGCTCAGAACTTGCAACCACTATTCTCCCATAGCTCACTGCACACAGACACCACTGCCTGCTCAACTCAGGGCTCACTGACAACACTGCCCCCACCTCAGGGCTTACATTCAGTTACCCCCATTCTGGTCTTACAGTCTACAGACCCCCCTTAGCATTCCATTTATACTTATATAGTGCTTTTCATGCAAACACCTCAAAGTCCTTTACAATCAGCACACAGTTTCATGCCGAATGATCACTGACGTGCAGTCACTTCTGGGGTGGAGCAGGGCACCCATTCAGCACAAGCAGACTATACTACAGCTAATTAAAGATGCAACCTGATTCATATTGAACCAGACAGGTAACCAGCGGGTCCCTCAGGGCTCAGTGCTGGGGCTGGTGTTCAGTGTCTTCATCAATGACACTGAGGATGGCATTAAGGGCAAAGTGTGCCTATTCGGATGACACCAAGCTCTGTGGGAGAGTGGACACAGCTGAAGGGATACAGGACCTACAGGATCATCTGGAAAAGCTGTGGAAGTGGTCCAGGATCTGGCAGCTTGGCTTCAATGCCAAGAAATACAAAGCTATGCATATTGGACCAAGAATCCAAGGACAGAGTACTACCTAGGTGGAGTCCGAATATCTGCATCAGAGGAGGAGGAGAAGGACCTGGTAGTGATGATCACTAGTGACCTGAAGCACTCCACGCAGTGCAAGAAACCAGCGGCAAAGGCAAACATGCTGGGATGCATATCTAGTGGGATCAGTAGTAGGAGAGGGGAGGATATACTGCCCTTGTACAGGTCCCTAGTAAGGCCTCATCTAGAGTATGGGGTTCAGTACTGGTGCCCACATCTCAAAAAGGACATTAACCTGCTGGAAAGGTCCAGAGGAGGGCTACAAAGATGATAGCGGGACAGCAGGGTAAGGCATATGAGGAGAGGTTGAGAGCACTGAACATGTACTGCCTGGAAGACAGTAGAGACAGAGGGGACATAATTGGGACCTTCAAGTACTTGAAAGGGATAAATAAGGTGGATAAGCAGAGTCTCTTTAAGCTGAGTGGCAACCATAACACGAGGAGGCACAGTCTAAAGCTGGAGGGTGGGAGGTTTAGGAGGGAGGTCAGGAAGCACTTCTTCACAGAGAGGGTGGTGGACACTTGGAATGCGCTGCCAGAAAAGGTGATCTCATTGAAGACAGTGGGCAGCTTTAAGAGAGGCTGGGATAGGCATAGGGGGAAGGTAAGGATCATGGGTAGGGAGGATGGGAGGTATGGGGAGGAGTGCAGAGACAGTAGCTCAAGCTGTGTACCCTGCAATACAAGCAGACTAGACAGACCAAATGGCCTTCTTCTGCTGGCTTCTTTGTATGTTTGTATGTAGGTTAATCTGTTTGTTTTAATTCTTTGGTAACCAGGTAGGCTCCAGTAGGCACAAGTGGCTGTTTCAGGGGCGACCGAGGCACTGGGGAGGTTAGTGATTTTCTCAGTCACACAGTATGCAGTGGAGGTTGAGGAATCAAACCCAAGCCTGGTAGATGTACCAAGCTCATTCACAGCTTGTTACTCTAACCTCTAGGCTACACTGTAAGGAGGCAGTATAGCGCAGTGGTTTAAGGCTCTGAGCTGCAAATCTGGATAACCTGGGTTTGAATCCCACAGCCCCCGCTTGCATACTGTGTGACCCTGAGCAAGTCAGTTAACTTCCTTGTGCTCCCAGGTCACACCTGTAAACAAGCTTTCAGCTTAGTGTGTCTCTCCTGATAAAAAAATAAAAAAGACACTGCCAGCCCCCGTTGGTGGGTTAGTATGTGTGGGAAATTTGGCCAGGGGCACTGGGGAAATTCTCTTACTCTTTTCAATGAATGCCATGGATGGGATCTTTAACATTCACCTGAACACCCATCAGAACAGGCAGACAGGACCTCAGTTTAATGTCTCAGCTGAAAGATCACAACATTGAACAGTAAAGTATCCATGAAACCCATGCTGTGACATTAGTATGGTTAACTGTAACAACAGGAATGTGATGTATGATAATTAATTATCATTAATTACACCACGTCTAGCCATGAGCTCCCCAACCTTCAACAGCAGATTTCTTTTCTGCTAAAGAGATGTCACCTGTATACGGAGAAGTACTCTAAGCAGAGCTACCAGCACCTCTTCCTGCAGCACCTGGTATTCATCCTAGGTCTCCAAACCTAGGCAACCCTGCTTAGCTTCTGAAATCTGAAGGAATGAGGGTTTTAAGGTGGTACAGCTTGGGTGTTACATGACAAAGTCAGCACTGCCCCTCTCCCCAGTCAGGGCTGAGGATTAGCATCCCCCAGCTCAGAGATTACAGCCAGCACTGTCAACCAGCTCAGGGCTCACAGACAGCACTTTACCACATCCAGATCAAGGCATATAGCAAGCATTGCCCCACCACTTCTGCTCAGGATTTGCCACCAGTCCTGACACTCATCCTCCTTGTCAGGGCTCACAGCTAGCACTGCCTCCCCCACCCCTTCCACTAACTCAGAGCTCACTGCCAGCATTGTCTCCTTCCCCAGTTCTGGTCTCACAGGTTGCATGACAGACACCCGTCAACATAGGCAGGAGATTTTGTAGAATTATGAAAAGTGAAGGCCCAAGCATTGTTGAGAGGCTTGTCTGCATTCATGGCCTGCTCAGTCAAGTTATAGTCAGACTTCACAAACCAAAAATGAAGACCCAGGCCTTCAGGCTGTGGCCTAGCAAAATATCTGTTGTTTCACCTTGGCTGTCCCCAAACTTACCCACCATTGTATGCTCTACATTAGTCTAGGGTGGCTGTCCCCCTCATCCACTCATCAATACACAGTGGGCTGCCTCATAGACAACATTATCTGAACTGGAGCACCCAAATCCCTGGCTGGTATGCTACAGTATAACTTTCAACCGTACCCACTGAGATCTGCTGGTAGACGTCCCTTGAAGCACAACAAAAATGGGAGAACGTGCTTTTGCTGCAGCTGCACCAAGGCTCTGGAACGCCCTCCCGGATCACATCAGGAGCTCACAGTTTCAACTGACTTTTAAGAAAGAGCTCCACTTGTTCCTACAAGCTAATGACAAATGCTCCTGTGCCATGCCTTGAGTCTCCTTTATACTTTTAGGAAACCCATTCACTTAAACCTTAGCACTTAGTCACTTGCTTTGTAATAAGGTTGCCTAATCAACTGCTTCCTACTACACCACTGCTTGCCCTAAAATGTCTTATGGTAATTACGTAGTGTCCTACTGACTTTGTACCTTGCACTACTCCTTGTAACCTGATGGTGTTGTATATTCTTTTGAAGTTATATTTGTGTTCTATTGTCCTATTGTACTGCACTGTCCTATGTTATCTGACGTTGCTGTATTTCTCCCAGGTCGTGCCTGAAAATAAGCAGTTTCTGTCTAGTGCACTTACTCAGTAAACAAAAACTAAATAAATGAATAAACTCCTCTCACAGGGCTTATATTCAGCATTGCCTTCCAGCTCAGGGCTCAAACTAACTACGTCCCCATCTAGCTCCAGCTCTGGGCTCATAGTTGGCTTCAGGACTTGCAGCTGGCACTGACGTCTCCCTTCCCCAGCTCAAGGCTCAGAACCAGCAGTGACTTCACTGATCCCAAATCAGAGGCCACAGCCAGGACTGCATCCCTCCCCTAACTCAGTATTCACAGCCAGAACTGACTCTCCTCCCTCTCAGGGCCTATAGCCAACATTAACTTTATAGACCACAGCTAAGAACTTGCAGCCAGAACTGACATTAGATCCTTGCATATAGCTGGGTTGCAACTGAGCATGAAATGCAGGTGTGCTTGATATGAAAAGAACAGCACCAGCCTGGCCCAGATGAAGACAGAGTGTCTGGATGTTTGTGGTCTGAGCTTCCAGCTTGCCTATGAGGCCAGGACATGGATATACATATGTAACCCTGCAAATGGGGGTTCCAAAAGTCTTCCAGGAGCTTGCTTGAATGCTCCAAGCCTGGATGGTGTTCGGCGTCTAAGCCGTTTATCTGTGAGTGCTTTTAGAGCCTCTGGTACTGTCTCTTTAAGAGCTATCTGCCTGCAGACATAATTAATTTGGATGGGGGTCTGTATGTTTCCCTGCTTGAGTCCCTCTCGAGCTGCTGCCAAATCGCTCTGTTTCTGCCATCACTAAGTGGGCAGAGTGAGCACTTTTCAAAGATGTAACTGTTTGCCAGAAATCATTTAGAGTAATAATGAAAATACAGTTTGTCTAACCTGCTTTTCTTTGCAGTCAGAACTGTGTTTGCCTAGTCCCCCATTCTGGTTTTGAACTGCTGAACTGGACCAATCAGTGTGGGGGGACCTTTGAAATGGAGCCTGTTACTGGCAAATCAGAACTTGGACTGTCATCGTGGAGCCAGCCACCTATGTACTGTATGGCCAATGCTTCTGGGAATTGTAGTTTGGACTTTGGTGCCTTTTTTCCACCAACGGGGGGAATTTACTGTGAGTGACAACCAAACCAGCCAACTGAACTGGAAGGAACTCAAAGGAAATGTCCGGCTCTGTCTACTGGAAAGATCAGATCAGTTTGGGCAGTGAAGAGACAAGGAGCTGTGAGCTTCTGCGCTGTATAGTTCCACACAGTAAGCACGTGTAAGGCCCTAAGTTTCGGTCTGCAGCTTGTGCAAGCGCCTGTTTGGACTGAATCCAACCTGTGAAGAGAATCAAGGAGATCTGAAGAGTAGAAACCAGGCTCACCCTGTAGAAGACTGGAGAAATTGCTGAATCGCGCTCGGTCTGTCTGGAACTGAATCTGCTGTGTGTTCTCCCGGGTATTGTGCAGTAATTGCGATCAGGCTCGAGAAGCAGCCTACCTGGTATAGTACTTTCCTTTTACATATAAATGTGTGTAGTGCTTGTGGGGAATCGCGTTTCAAATCCCCTGTACAGTGAATTGAGTGCATGAAGCTGGAAGTAAACCCCAGCTTAATCCAGACTACATCCATTTGCTCTAAACTGCAGTGGGGTCCAGTCACAAGGACCTTGTCCACATGGTCTGCTCCTCCTGGCAATCCAGGACAATCACCCTTCCATCCTGTTCCCAGCCTTGAGTTTGTGAGTACAAAGCAGGGTAGCTCCCTGCCATCTGTTTATCAAATCGCAAGTGTGTCATCTAATTGTTGTTGTTTTCATTTCTTCATGAACAGAGCCCTCCGGCTCCGGATTACAATTGGGTATTGTGCAAGTGTTTTTTCCATCACAGGGCCCCAACCAGCTGCACCGATCCTGGCTAGCCCCCCCATCCTGGGTACCCAGTGAAAGTGACAATTTGGGACTCTGAATATGCGCACAGTACTGTGATTATTGATGTGTTTAACCTAATTAACCTGATTCCCCTGTCCTTGTTACAGCTTCTTAAATAAATCAGATCTGTTTGTTTCAGCAAAGTTACACTGACTGAGGTATTCGTTTATGTTAAAGTATTGTACTGTGGTTTTTGCACTGTGTCATCTTGTTTTACAGGGGGTCCCCAGAGTCCAGTCGACAGAGTCAGTCCTGGGGGTAAGTGTACATTGTGAAGATATTCCTGATGCATTGTGTGGGCCACTAGTGGGAAGAAAGGGGGGTTACAGTGTCCCAGAGGGCTGTGACCAAGCTAGTTTAACTACTGCAAACCCTGACCTCTGGGTGGAGGCATTCGCCATTGGACCTAGGCCCCTCACCCTGTTAGTAGTTAAGCAGGCAGGGGTAGTAGCCCTTGGGATAGCGCCACCTAGGGTTACATCTTGGAGGCTCACTGCTGGGATTGTGTGTCCTCTAGTGGCCACATTCTGAATTACAGTTAAAAATAAATGGGTACCCCAACAGAGGCTGTACACCAGTTGGTGAAGTAGTGTACTGGGCAAGAGATTGACCCCCAAAATGCTGTACTTGTCTTGGATATCCCACTGGGTACCAGTACGGACACTGTAGAGGGAATACTTTCCAAGGTCAAATGTTTATGAAACCCTGTGGTGGTGGGGCGATTGGCTGATCTGCTCGCCCAAACTTTCATGGCTCTAATAGAGTGTAAGGACCCTATAGACAGTTCTAAAGTGCCACAGACCATTACCCCAGAAGAAGCCCTCACTGCCTGGAAAGTGATAACTAAAGACAGTAAAGACCCCGGGGAGAATGAGCCCCCCCCACTATCTGAAACTTTTGAGGAGAAATTTGCTAAATTGTTGCTGGAGGAAGGGAAAACTGTAGAGTATTTAAAAGAAACTATTATTGCCACCTGAGAACGTTCCTCCACCAATATCTTCTCCCCTCCAGCACCCATTATTGCCCCAATGTCTGTACCTGCCAGTAGTCACGACTCTTACCGCAGGTTGAAAGTTTTCTCCGGCACCCTCCCCACCCCACAAGGGGAGGATGACTGGGAGACCTGGATAGACTATGTTGCCCCTCAAGTGCTAGAATGGCAATGCTCAGAAGCAGAAAAGCGGAAAAGGGCAAGTGAGAGCCTCCAAGGTCCTGCTCTGGCTACCATCTGTGCCAAATGGGCCAGTAACCCTGAAGCGACTGCACAGGACTATCTTGAGGCCTTGGAGAATGTGTATGGGAGCTCAGATTCCGATGAGGACCTGTGGTGGAGATTAAGAAATGCACAACAGTATCATGTCTGTGCATGTATTTTGGCTGGAAAAATTGTTGCAAGAATGCCTCAGAAAGGGTAGTTTGCCAGCGATTGAACTGGACCGAACCAGGCTGGACAGGATCCTTAAGTCTGCCCCCTTCTCAGAACTGCTGTTGCTTCAGTTACGCCTGGCCAATCGACTGGAATCCCCACCCTCCTATGATGAGCTAATGAGAGAATTTTGAGGAGTTGAGAAAAGGCGACCCCGGGAGGGACTTGCACCAATAACTGCTGCTCTGACCGAATGACTGAGGGTGACCCGTTAAGTGAAGTTCTGGGTCAAGGGTTGGCAGTTAAAGAGTGTTCTGAGAAGGAAAAGCATGTGCCACCATGGAGTGAACTGCTGAGGGAGATTAGGAAAGCAACAGATAGTCTCATCATGAAGGCCGCTCCTACGAGTACAGGCACTGACACTTGCCCGACTGCTTCTGCTATGGGGGTGGGGGTGCCCACCCAGGCACCTCATGTTGACAACAGTTCGAAATTTGATGCCTTGACCATGGAAGTGAGGAACTGAAGAGATGTCGCCAAATGTCCACTCCACCGCCGGCTGAGGTGGCACCAAGGTTTTCTATTGACAATACCAATGCCGCAGCCCCCAATGTGATGCTTCAGTCACCCCAAACTTCAGCTGACATATTTTGCCATAATTGTGGGAAGGATGGGCACATGAAGAAGGAATGCCGGTCTCGGAAAGACTTGGAGAGAGTGGTGAGCCGGCTAAAAGGAGAGCTTTGGAATACAAAACAGCGGTTAAGAGGTGCACGAAATGACTGCAGTGAAGGTCCCAAAAATGTTAACTCACGTCCCTTTGTGGCAAGGTCATTTGCCCAGGCCCCCACTACCACCTTTCCAGACTGGTCCAGGATAGTGGGTCCCTCCATGGAGACCACTGTAAAGGTGAATGGAGTGTCTACAAGAGCTGTATTAGACAGAGGCTCCCAAGTGACAATTATGTTCCAAGACTGGTATCAGAAGCATTTGTCTGATGTACCCTTACAACTGTTGGAGGGGCTGCATGTCTGGGGGTTAAGTGAGAAGGCCTACCCCTACTCGGGATATATCCGAATTTGGCTGTCTTTTCCCACCTTTGTGGCTTGGGTGGCAGAGCAAGTAGAGACCCTGGCCTTAGTGTGCCCCTACTGGACTGTATGATGGGGTTCCTTTACTAATGGGGACTAATGCACATATGTTTGGATGGCTGGCATAGTTGTGTTATGAAAAAACAGGAGTCAAGGACTAGTAGAGCTTTAAGAATTCGGCCTTGATCAAGAAGGCCTATGAGGCCAGAGAGATGCTGACAAAGTGGAACCAGAGGAACGGTTGGAGTTGTCTAGAAAAAGGATCCTGGCGCCAAATGCCCAGTGTACCTTAGAGGGAGAGGTCCGTATCAGAAAGGATGTCAAGAATAAAATATTAATGTTGGATGCACCAGGCGATGGAAAATTGCCGGAGGGACTGCTGGTCAAGCCTAGTATTTTGCCTGCTAGAGCCCATGCTTATGCCAGAAGGGTAATGGTTCAAGTTCATAATGTGTCTGACAGAGAGATTTGAGTAAATAGAGGTTGCACCCTGGCTAATGTGCATTGTGCAGACACTGCAGTGCTACTCAGTAGCAAGAGTTCGGGGAAGAATGACATAGTAACCCCTGACTTGTTTGATTTCGGTGACTCCCCGTTGCCAGCTGAATGGAAAGTGTGGATCAGTGAGAAGCTTGCCCAGAGAGACCAGGTGTTTTCTTTAAAGGAATGGGACGTAGGATGCATGCAAGGAGCTGAGCACCATATCTGGCTGCATGATGAAAGGCCATTTCATGAGAGGTCTCAACGCCTAGCACCTGCTGACATAGATGATGTGAGACGGCATCTGCAAGAGATGCTAGCTGCTGGTGTAATACAAGAATCCAGAAGCCCCTATGCTTCCCCCATTGTGGCAGTGAGAAAAAAGAATGGGACAGTAAGGATGTGCGTGGATTATTGCACTTTAAACTGGCGGACTATCCCTGATCAGTACACAATGCCCCTCATTCAGGATGCTTTGGACTGCCTAAACGGGAGCAAGTGGTTCTCTGTGCTGGATCTCCACAGTGGGTACTACCAGATCCCGATGGTCCCAGAGGACCATGAGAAGATGGCCTTTATCTGTCTGCTTGGCTTCTATGAATTCATGAGGATGCCTCAAGGGATTTCAGGTGCCCCAGCCACTTTTCAACGATTGATGGAGCGTTCAGTGGGGGACATGAACTTACTAGAGTGCCTGGTATACCTAGATGATGTTATTGCGTTTGAAAGCTCACTGAAGGAACATGAAAGCAGATTATTCAAGGTGTTGGACTGACTGGAAGACTTTGGCCTTAAACTGTCCATTGATAAGTGTCAATTCTTTCAAACATCAGTAAAGTATGTGGGACACATAGTATCCACCGAGGGAACAGAGACCGACCCAAGTAAAGTCGAGGCCTTGACCACCTGGTCAAGACCAAAATCTAAAGAACTGCAAAGATTCCTGGGATTCTGTGGTTATTATCGGCGTTTCATCAAGGGCTATTCAAGAGTGATCCGCCCTTTACTTAATCTTACTCAAGGGTATCCCCCAACCCACAAAAAATACAAAAAGTCAGCGTCCCTCGAGACTGAAAGAGTGTATTATCATCCAAGTGAAGTATTTGGGGCCTGCTGGACTCCTGATTGTGAGACTGCTTTTCATGAGATCATACATCAACTTAACCACGCTCCAGTGTTGGCCTATGCTGATCCAACAAAACCTTATGTCCTGCACACTGATGCTAGCTTGCAGGGTTGGGGGCTGTGTTGTACCAAGGCTGTACGAGAATGGCCTGAGACCAGTGGCCTTTGCCAGTAGAAGCCTGACCCCATCTGAAAGAACTATCCTGTACATAAGTTAGAGTTCCTAGCTTTGAAGTGGGCTATTGTTGACCAATTCCACGAGTACTTGTATGGGGCTATGATACTAGTGAAACTGACAATAACCCTTGACCTATGTGCAGACTTCAGCTAAGTTGGATGTCACTGGACATAGGTGCTTTCTGCATTATCTACATATGACTATGCTGTTGAATACAGAGCAGGCCTGAACCACATAGATGCTGATGCTCTCTCCGAGGCCTGTTCCCCAGAATGACTGGGTCAGACTGTCAGAACCTGTTATTGAAACACTCTGCCAGAAGTTTGACAGGGAGGAACAAATGTCCACGGACGCAGTGGACTGTATGGTGGGTTGTTTGTTTGGGACCCTCTGAGAATTACATACCTGCTGCTTATTGCCACTTTTCTGCAATAGACATTGGTGCACTGCCTCAGCTGGACAATGACAGTATTCGGCGGGCTCAATCCCGTGATCCCATGATCAAATCAGCATTAGAAGCCCTCTGTGCAGGGAAAGATGTGTCCAAATTACGTTCCACTGATTTGAGAACTGCATTGTTATACAAAGAAGGTCCTAAGTTGAAACTGATCAATAGACTATTTAACAGAGAAACAGTAGACAGAGGGGGACAAGTAGACAAACAACAACTAGTGCTGCCCACTGCCTTTCGAGACTCAGTACTGAGGTCCTTACACAACCACATGGGGCACCTTGGTATAGACAGAACATTTGACTTGGTGAGATCCAGATTCTATTGGCCTAAGATGGGGGCTGATGTGGAGCAACACATTCAAACTTGTAGTCGCTGCTTACAAAGGAAAGCTTTGCCCCAGAGGGCTGCCCCCCTTGTTAACATCACCACCAGTGCACCCATGGAGCTGGTCTGTATTGATTTTCTGAGTTTGGAGTCAGATCAAAGAAATATTAGTAATGTGCTGGTGGTCACTGACCATTTTACGAGATATGCCCAAGCCTTCCCCACCAAGGACCAGAAGGCATCCACTGTGGCAAAAGTACTTGTAGAAAACTTTTTTGTTCACTATGGGGTTCCACAAAGAATCCATTCTGATCAAGGGATGGACTTTGAGAGTTGTCTGATCAAAGACATGCTTTCTCTGTGGGGAGTGCGAAAGTCCAGAACCACCCCTTACCACCCCCAGGGGGACCCACAGCCTGAATGTTTCAACCGCACTTTGCTAGATATGCTAGGCACCCTCCACCCAAAGGACAAGCCTAGATGGAGCCAACAAATTAGCACCCTGATACATGCCTACAACTGCACAAAGTGATGCCACTGGGTTCTCCTCTACTGCCTGATGTTTGGAAAAAGAAGCTCGATTGCGGTAGATGTATGTTTTGGGGTCTGTCCTGATGGGATTCGAGCTGACAACTATTTACAGTATGTGCAAAAGTTAAAGGCCCAGTTAAATCATGCGTACCAACTGGCTCAAACCATGGCTGCCAAAAGAAATCTGGCTAACAAAGAATTGTATGATAAAGGTGAAAGCACAGGAACTCCAGGAGGGAGATCGGGTATTGCTAAGAAATCTGGGACTGCATGGCAAACATAAGATTGCTGACCGGTGGCACCATCTCCCTCACATTGTAGTGGGCAAACTAGATACATAGATACATACATACATAGACAGTGTTGGCAGATAAGGGCCCATGCCACCCAGTCTGCCCATTTAAGTTTGTAAGTTCAGTTTATGTTTTCCAGGAAGTCTGTTGCCCCTTACCCTGACCTCCAGAATTCCTTTATGTCTATCCCATGCATTCTTAAATCCAGTGATTGTTTCAGCCCCCACCACTTCTTCTGGCAGGGTGTTCCACTTGTCCACCACCCGTTCTGTGAAGAAATTCTTCCTCACGTTTCCTCTGAATCGTCCTCCCTCCAACTTCATCCCATGCCCTCTAGTCCTGGAACATCTTTTTCGCTTAAAAATAGTGCATTCCTGCACCCTGTTCCTCCCTGTAAGATACTTGTACGTCTCTATCATATTCCCTCTCTCTCTCCTCTCCTCCAGGGAGTACATGTTCAGTGCCTTCAACCTGTCCTCATAGGACTTGTGATGCAATCCATGCACCATCTTTGTTGCCCTCCTCTGAACCTTCTCTACCCTGTCTATGTCCTTACGTAGGTAAGGTCTCCAGAACTGCACAGTGTACTCCAGGTGCGGCCTCACTAGTGTCTTGTATAGTGGAATTATGACCTCCCTTTTCCTGCTGGTGATGCCCTGCCTATGCATCCCAGCATCCTATTTGTTTTACCTGCTGCCTTGTCACACTGTTCCCTGCCTTGAGGTCATCAGAGATAATAACTCCAAGATCCCTTTCCTGCTTGGTGCATGCTATATCCTCAGCCCCAACTGATATATTGTGCCAGGATTTTGTGCCTCATATGCATTATCTTGCACTTCCTTGCATTGAATTTCAACTGCCAAACCCCTGACCATTCTTCAAGTTTCTGCAGGTCCCTTCTCATTCTGTCTACACCCTCTGGTGTGTCTACTCTGTTACAGAGCTTTGTGTCATCAGTGAACAGTGAAATTCTGCCTTCTAGGTCCTGTGCAATGTCACTGATGAAGATATTGAATAGAATAGATATTGAAGTGAATTGAATAGATGATCTGCCTGTGTATAAAGTAAGGCCTGAGAATAATTCAAAAGATGTTAAAGCAATGCATAGAAATCATTTACTGCCCATTGGACAAATCTTGATTGAGTCTGAGCCCCCAGAAAAATCCCCCTCTGGACCAGTGACTAGAGCTGCTGCTAAGGAAAAATCAAGAAAGTCTGCACCTACAGAAGCTGAGTTAAAGCGTTCCCCTCCACAAGTCCCTGTTGAGCATGACTGTCAGTCCATATCAGAGGAAAGTGAGTGTGACTTTGAATACTACCCTTCTTACGAACTGAGTCAGTTGTTTTGGGGCAATCCCCTAGTCAATACTGGAGATGAAGCTGGGCCTTCTGGACTGTCTAAGCCCTCAGCTTTGTCCCTGGAGCCAATGCTCCCAGAAAGTGAAGTGCAAAGCATCAAGTCAGATGATATGGAATCATTGTGTATGGTTGAATTGTTTGAGCTTTCAGGGGAGGAAAATGATGGACTGGAACAGACTGGTGACATACCAGAACAAGAAGAGTATGCTGAGTGCCCTGATAATTCACTGTCAGTGTCAGAAAGCTCTCCATGTGAACCAAGTGTTGTGGACTCAGAGATTGTAACTCCTGGAGCTGAAAGTGCTCCAAGTTCTAGCCTCTCTACCCCAATGGAGACTCCCCTGACAAGTGAGGACAATACTGAAAATGAGGCTCAGAGTGCAGAGACTGTAACAGTTCCCCCTAGAAAGACTGGTCGAGCTGTAAAGCCTGTGGTGCACTTCAATTATGATTCCCCTGGGAGGCCTGTGGACTTGCCTTTCAATGTTGTCCATAAAGAAGTGTATGTGTCCCCGAGCTCATTGCCCAAAATGAACATCAGTGCTAACTCCAAGCTAGTTGTGTTGCCCTCTAGCAATGGTGCCCCTGCCCCATCCAGCCCAAAGGTAGCTGATAGGGAAGGGCCCCCTCTCGTCAGGTTTCATGTACAAGAGGTAATAACCTGAGTTATGGTACAATGTGTGTGTAATACTGTGTAAAGAGTGATGTACTGCAAAGTTTCAGAAATGTGTTTCTGGTAAAGAGATATATTGACTGATGATTACATGTATGAACCTAATGTGATCCTGATGCAAATGTATATGGTTGCAATTGAAACTTATGGGGGTACTTGCTTGATGCAGACGCTAAGCTTTTTCCAGGCCGGGAAGGGTGTAACCCCCCTGCAAATGGGGTTCCCAAAATCTTCCAGGAGCTTGCTTGAATGTTCCAAGCCTGGAGGGTGTTCGGCCTCTAAGCCGTTTATCTGTGAGTGCTTTTAGAGCCTCTGGTACTGTCTCTTTAAGAGCTGTCTGCCTGCAGACATAATTAATTTGGATGGGGGTCTGTGTGTTTCCCTGCTTGAGTCCCACTCGAGCTGCTGCCAAATCGCTCCGTTTCTGCCGTCACTAAGTGGGCAGAGTGAGCACTTTTCAAAGATGTAACTGTTTGCCAGAAATCATTAAGAGTAATAACGAAAATACAGTTTGTCTAACCTGCTTTTCTTTGCAGTCAGAACTGTATTTGCCTAGTCCCCCATTCTGGTTTTGAACTGCTGAACTGGACCAATCAGTGTGGGGGCACCTTTGAAATGGAGCCTGCTGCTGGCAAATCAGAACTTGGACTCTCATTGTGGAGCCAGCCACCTATGTACTGTATGGCCAATGCTTCTGGGAATTGTAGTTTGGACTTTGGTGCCTTTTTTCCACCAACGGGGGGAGTTTACTGTGATTGACAACCAAAGCAGCCAACTGAACTGGAAGGAACTCAAAGGAAATGTCTGGCTCTGTCTACTGGAAAGATCAGATCAGTTTGGGCAGTGAAGAGACAAGGAGCTGTGAGCTTCTGCGCTGTATAGTTCCACACAGTAAGCACGTGTAAGGCCCTAAGTTTCGGTCTGCAGCTTGTGCAAGCGCCTGTTTGGACTGAATCCAACCTGTGAAGAGAATCAAGGAGATCTGAAGAGTAGAAACCAGGCTCACCCTGTAGAAGACTGGAGAAATTGCTGAATCGTGCTCGGTCTGTCTGGAACTGAATCTGCTGTGTTGTTCTCCCGGGTATTGTGCAGTAATTGCGATCAGGATCAGAAGCAGCCTACCTGGTATAGTACTTTCCTTTTACATATAAATGTGTGTAGTGCTTGTGGGGAATCGCGTTTCAAATCCCCAGTAAAGTGAATTGAGTGCATGAAGCTGGAAGTACACCCCAGCTTAATCCAGACTACATCCATTTGTTCTAAACTGCAGTGGGGTCCAGTCACAAGGACCTTGTCCACATGGTCTGCTCCTCCTGGCAATCCAGGACAATCAGCCTTCTATCCTGTTCCCAGCCTTGAGTTTGTGAGTTCAAAGCAGGGTAGCTCCCTGCCATCTGTTTATCAAATCGCAAGTGTGTCATCTAATTGTTGTTGTTTTTTCATTTCTTCATGAACAGACCCTCCGGCCCGGATTACAATTGGGTATTGTGCAAGTGTTTTTCCATCACAGGGCCCCAACCAGCTGCACCAGTCCTAGCTAGCCCCCCCCCCCCATCCTGGGTACCCAGTGAAAGTGACAATTTGGGACTCTGAATATGCGCACAGTACTGTGATTATTGATATATTTAACCTAATTAACCTGATTGCCCCCGTCCTTGTTACAGCTCCTTAAATAAATCAGATCTGTTTATTTCAGCAAAGTTACACTGACTGAAGTATTCGTTTATGTTAAAGTATTGTACTGTGGTTTTTGCACTGTGTCATCTTGTTTTACAGGGGGTCCCCAGCGTCCAGTCAACAGAGCCAGTCCTGGGGGTAAGTGTACATTGTGAAGATATTCCTGATGCATTGTGTGGGCCACTAGTGGGAAGAAGGGGGGGGGGTTACAGTGTCCCAGAGGGCTGGGACCAAGCTAGTTTAACTACTGGAAATCCTAACCTCTGGGTGTAGGCACTCACTATTGGACCTAGGCCCCTCACCCTGTTAGTAGTTAAGCAGGCAGGGGTAGTAGCCCTTGGGATAGTGCCACCTAGGGGTTACACATAACTCCACCCTCTTTTCCCCTTGTCTATATAGAGAGAAGGCCAGCTAGGCACAGCAGCTCATGGGGAGATCTGTGGCTTTTGAAAAGACCAGAGAAGGCAGAGATGGAAGAGGTATGCCCATTGGAAAGCGCCACTTCTCCTCACTCCTCTGGGAATGGGGAGAGACCTTGCCAGTAGCCAGCATGGAGAAGACCACAGGGGTCAGGCGACCACTCACTTTTGTAGCTGAAGGGTCAGATATTGTATTGAACAGTGCCCTGGGCTGAGGTGTTCTATGCAATTCTGACCCCTCCACATCTTGGTACACTCCTCCATCACTGCTCTCAAAGGAGGTTACTGGGGCTCTTGTGGGCACACTTCCAGTTCAGCAACAGCAGCAGCAGTTTAGCAGCAACATAAAGTGTAGGAGTCCATCTTCTGGAAATACAAATCTGCAAGGTAATCTAGGTAAAAGCAGGACCAGGACTAAACCTCCAGGGGATCAGATAATTCAGCAGCAGGCATTTAAGTAATCACCATAATACCATTGTGCATGGCAAGGGTCATTGTCAGTCAAGACCCTCAGCAGTTGGGCTGGGCAATGGAGTTTGAATCTGGCAGAGGTCAAAAAGGAAACAAGGCTGTGTGGTACAAGTGGGGTGTCATGCAAGGGTTGGACTGACTAGTATGCTATTTTAATGGGAGCCATAAGTTGGTTACTAGTTCCTAAGCATGTGTCCACAGTTGACACTTATTTAAGCACAGGCATTGTAGTCCTCCAGGATAGCACCTTGCCCTGTCTGGGGAAGATGTTATTAGTGTGTGTATCTGTGGGATAACTCCTCATGGGTCACTTGCTGTATGTATGTGTCTGGTAAATGTAAATAGTAATAATCCTAAATGGATGGTAACGAAGTAACTGTAAAGTAAAGTAAAGATAATCCTGTATGATGTGTACATAGTAACTGCAAGTGCCAATCTTAATATGAAGTGATGGCGTTCAAACTGATGACATAATAGTGACCTTAAATGGTGAAGTTGTTCTGCTGGGGACTTGTGTAACAGCCGAAGAAGGTTAAATAAACTGCCTACCCGCTTGATTCCAGCTCCAAGTGTGGACAATCTTTTTGTGCATTGTCTCTCCATTAATGGTACATCTAAAGTTTCTGTTGTTCCTGGTCCCCTTTTCCTTGACCTGTGCCACCAAGGTAGGATAGCAGGTGTTTTGCAGTAACAGCCCCCTGCCCTGGATGAGAATACCACCACATATTTCTAGACAAATGGCAGGGAGGATGGGACTTACACGATTCCCGTTTCATTGAAACCCAGAACTGACCAAGCCCTGGACTACTGGGGAGTCAGTACTGTAGTGTGTGTGTGTGAGACAAGTACATGTGCACTGAGGCATAGCTCAGTCATAACTTCCTTGCACTGTGTCCCAGCCAGCAAAGTGGTTAGGGACACTGATGCCTCCTAAATGTTGTTTATTCATTTTTTTAGAATTCTGGCTGTGGAAGGCGCACTGAGGAAAAACTCATTTTCCAGGTATGACCTTGGAGCACTGGGGTGGTTAAGTGACTTGCTAGGGCCATACAGTATGCAAATGGTGGTTGTGGGATTCAAATCCAGAGTGGCTTGGTGCCCAGATTCTCAACTTGAGGATATAACGCAGCAAAAATCACAACTAAAATTCTCTAAAGAAATATAGAGCATGACGTTTAGGACCATTTCCATCTACTCTTTAAAGTATTAGAAACAGCTTCTCTGTTTGGAAGGTTAAGATAAGATAGCATGCAGTACAGAGAGGTTGGGAACCCCATTTCTCTAGCACAAGGTCTCTGGCATGAAGAAGCATTTTTCCATACTGTGCAGTGATGACACTGAAATGTATTTATTTAAGTAAATGCTTTGGAACCTTTGTAAAAGAGCCTTGGCTGAAAGGTGTCATCTGAAATCTTAATAAATAAATGCTAAAGAACATACATTTTACCTTGCTGCTTTTGCCAAAACTGGCTTCATTGCGTAGCTTTTTCTCTGCTGCACTGCTCTTTCTTCACTGGTTGTTGAAGCAGACAGGCTCCTCGTGAAATGCATTTGGGGCAGGGCTAATGATGCCAGAGGCAGGCTTAGTGGCATTGCTTGGCTGAAGCATTGGAGCTAGAGTGGGCGGGCATGTGAAGTCACAGCAAGGGGCTGCTCTAGTGATGTCATTGGAAAGAAGCTTGCTCAGTCTGCAGCAGTTCTTGTAATCTGATACTGGATCAGATGCTGTGGGCACCAAATGTTTCTGCAGCTCCTGAACTAGCGGTGTGGGACCTTATTCAGGTTAACACTAGATGACTAAACCCACTGCAAAGAGTCTTTATTTATATTTAATCATTTTCTTCTCTTTCCGTTTACTTGTGCGAGCAACACAAGGTAAGCTCAGACATTTGCAGTGTAAATAAACTTGGAAATATACTTGAGTTATAGGAAGAGCTGTCACTTGTTCTGCATTCCAGACTTTTCTTACAGAGTGCTACGCAGGATATTTTCTCTGTTTTGCAGATTAAAGGTGTGTGTGTGTGTGTGTGTGTGTGTGTGTGTGTGTGTGTGTGTGTGTGTGTGTAGAGGGCAGCTAGTGTACAGACAGTGTAAGTGCTAAAAATAGTAGCTATTCCCTTTCCCAAGTGTTAAAAGGTGGCTGAGAGCTGGTAGGCAATATAAGCCCTGTATATAAATGCTTCATGTCTGCAGTTAACTTGTGTAGAACAAAATAAGTCTGAAAGACAATTACTTGCTGCCCATTTTAACTCCTACTGTAAACAGCTGGAAGGAAACCCAACAACTTTTTTTTCTCATTGTAATTAACTGAATGTTGTGCTTTGTCGTGCAATAGACAGGCTTTTTGTCAAGCGTACTCTGCAATTTATTGTCACAAAAGTTACTCTGGCTATCTGATGATGAAAACTTTTTCATACTCACATTATGCAATGAAGGGCATCACCCAAAGATGAGCTGGGATAAAAAAGTAGGAAACAGATAGCAAACAGGCTGTGGATGGCAGCTTTGGGACTTGTTTTTAATCCTGTCATCAAGTCTGAAATGGTAATAGGATGGTCATTTAGTGTATGCTTCGAAAGAGTAACTTGAGGCTTAGTAGTTCATTTGGAGGCAGGTGTAATGTGTTCAGAATACATAATGAGTAGAGACCTTACAGAAACTTAAACTGACAGAGTCACAACAAGCTGACACTCTGTTTTAAGAGTTGATAAGCTGAGTCTGGCTTGAAACTGGCAGTGTCTGGTAACCAAAAAATGGAATACCACCAAAATAAAGGAATGAGACATAATCAGAGAGGAGGTTACTATGAGTTAATCACTATTCTGAGTTGCTTTTGCCCCGAGATAGATTAATGGAGGTATCCACACTCCTGGAGGGCAATTTTATAGTTGATAAGCAGAAATCTTTTTAATATTAACACAATAAAGGCCTTGCACATTAAAACATTAACCGTTTTTTGTGTTGCATGATGTGACACAATGTACCTGAAGGTTTCCCAGCACTAAACAAAATCCTTTTGGGTGACGGTTAAGATGGTTCAGTTGCCAGCCACTGTTTTATAGTATTGCTTCTGTCAGGAAACCTGGAAGTTTGTTCATTATTAAGAAAATAAGTCACTGATTTGACTTTCAGTGTGCACAGTCATAAAAAAATTGGCTGGATGCTATTTTTTTACCGTAGCTGATTATTTTTCTCTCATTAATGCTATTTATTGGTATGACTCATCAGATTCAACACACACAAAACATTGTGATCTTACTTAATCAGCTTCCATTTCCCACACTGCTCATCTTAGAAAACTAATGCTCTGCACCCATGGCATCATTATTCAATCCATAACATGACACGGTGTGTGTTATTGTGGAATAACGGCATGCCTCAGGAAGTGAGGCACAATGCAATGCCGACTTTTTTACACACTTGATAAGTGCTGTTATCCCACAGTTACGCACACCCTGGTGTGCTTTACTGCAATTATAAAATTAATCCTCTGATTTTTATTGTAACAACCGAGTAATGAGGTTCAAAAATTTGACTTGTGCTGTTGTGCTGGAGAAACATACAGTCATAGGATCACATTTCACCAATTACAGGTCTTGGTTTTTCTTACCCATTTTATATATTTTTTCAACACTATTTTTGGTTCTGATATCTCTTCTAGTTCTACATATCTTTTTAGACTTCTTCCATATTCCATGGCATTTTCTTAAGGAACAAAATAATTCATTCTTTAGGTGACACCTCTCACAATATCATTTACTGCAGTCTCACAATGTATGTCAACGTTTCCGTCTGATAAATTATGCTGACTGTGCCCCACTGTTTCTCACTGGTTGAAGGACATTTTTTGAACTGTTTTCTACTTTTTGAGGTATGCATTTCTTTGTTGCAATGACCAAAATGACAAATAGATACAGTACTTACTCATACATTAGAAAGTGGTGACTGGGAAAGGAACACCCGAGCCAAGGCTCATGTCCAAGTGTGACGTGACCCAAAGGAGGGATTACAGAAAGGAAGGGAGGATAAACAGTGAAATTATACAGTACAGGGGCAAGAGAGTAAAACAGTATAAAATAAAATATAGTACATTACAGGCAAAAGTGTAAGCTGGACGTATATTGTATGTAAGGAAGCAAACTACACAATAGTTACAGTAATTACAAAAAAATAACAACAGGTCACCAAGTCACTACACGAGGAGATGAGTGATGAGGTAAATGAATAGCAGCAATACAGTGTACAGGAACTGAGAACTGGAAAACTACGTGGCTAGGGCAGTGGAAAAAGGAATAATACTAGGAGGCAGTGGGTGAGGAAGATGGAGAAACTGAAGGGACTAGTTGCCAAAAGAGATATGAACAGTGAGATTATAAATGATATATTTCAGGAACCAGGGAGGAGTGAATGGGGAGGCTAGTCCAGAAGAAAGGGAAGGAGATGAGAAGGCCACTTGGCCCATAGAGATGCTTGAGCGGGGGCTAGAAAAGCAGAAGACAGTGGAGTGGAGGGAGTACTGTGGGAAGAGTGGAGGAGGGGAGAGAAAGAGATGAAGTGAGGGAGAGGTCAAACCAGAATTTATGAAGAAGGGAGGCACAGTGGAAAAGGCATCTGCCTTTTCAGGGACAGGAAGGGAGTGGTTGGTATAGAGGGATCATGGTGGGTATGGGGGGGGAGGCTGTGGCAAAGTTGAGGGCAAAGCTGCAAAAGAAGTTCATGGGAGGATTCAATCTGGCTAGAGTGGTACTTTGGGAGGCACTGCACGCCACATTCACATAGTTAAACACCTTTAAGATCATCTTGTGGACAATCTTTTTTTAGAATTCAATATACTTTATTCAGGCTTAGAACATTACATGAATAATGTAGGGCTAGTGTATTAACAATCAGGAAGCAGAACATAACCATGATGCCGTGGGGTCACATCAGCACAAGTATATTTTCTATTGCACTAAACCCCTATCCCCCAACATACACCCCCACACCCTCCACCCTCCTCAGAAGACAGGACTGATCGAGACCAGTATATTGTGGACCTCTACTGCTAATCGTGGCTAAAACATCACAGGCCACCTTATTGTATGAGGGGGTAGGAGCCTGCTTATTCTATAGTGGTAAGGGTAAGTATCCTCGGAAAACCAATTATATATTCTCCTTACTTGACAATCGAGGTCAGGGCATATATTTTGCCCCATTTTTTTTATCAAAGCTGGTGGGGTTATGTCTCAGACTTGCTAGCATTTTTTCTAGGTATAAATTGCCTAAGAATTCATTTAGCCATTCCGGTTAGAAATAAGGGCAGAATTCTTCCAGTGTTTTAGTACTAGTTTTTTGACCGAGTGGGAAATGAGGGACATGGCATACCTTCTTTCACGGACTGGAATATGGGAGTAGTCTCCCAGCACACAGATCTCCGGGTAAAAGTGACTCCAGCCCCAAGAGGGGGTCCGATTTGGCCTGTATAGTTTGCCATAGGGCCAGATGGAGGGGCAATCCCAAAACATGTGCAGTAGGAACCTGCATCTTTGCCACAGTTACACCTTGGGTCCTGCAAGCGTACCCATTTGTATCAACTACCGATTGTAAATAGATGTAGTGCAGTATATAAAACTGCATGATACAAAGTTTGTCATTAGTAGTATAGAATAACTCCCTTGCCAGATTTTTGTCCCAGCATAGCTCTCTGTCAGGAAATTGGCTGCCTAGTATGGTGAATTTCTCTGGATGGCAGGGAAAATACCGGTATAGTGTTGCTGCAATTTGGGACACTGCATCCAGATTCCAGGCCATGTTACTTAGCTGGTTCAGGAGGTCTGACTGGTCAACATTCCAGAGGCCTGCCCCAGCTTACTAAGTAATAGATGTCTAATTTGGAAGCCTCTGAATATTTGGTCAATCAGGAGTTGCAGGGAGGGCAAGAGTGCTGGTGTGGTCTTAATTCTACCCTGGTCCACCAGGTCAGAGACCCTCAGGACCCTAGAAGGAGGATCTGCAGGAGGTTTCGGGTAATCGCCGTCTAACACGAAGTTGGGATTAAGGTACAGTGGTTGTGTGATATCCCTGCTGTTGTCATACTTAGGGGCCTTGCAAAGTTGAGCATGCACCTTCATGGACATGTAAATCAGTTCATTCCATAGTATAGATAGACAAGTTTTGAGGGAGAAATACAGTAGGCTGGTGGGGGAAATGCCACTGTGCCGGCTCCTTTGGTGTTCAATTTGTAGCCAGGTTGGTATATGTGCTATGTCGGATTGTGGAGATTCAGAAGGGTGCCAGTGGAGATATTTAGCTATGTGGCTGGCAAGGTAGTCGTGGAAGAAATTAGGCAACCTGAGTGCCCCCTGCTGCTTAGGGGCACCAAGTCTATCACGGGACCTTCTAGGGGGTTTCGATTTCCAGAGGGACTTGGATATTATTTGATGTAATTTATGAAACCATGCTTGGGTAAGATAAAAATTAAGCTATTCAAAGAATAGAACACTCTGGGGAGAATGTTCATTTTGATGACACTGATTTTACCCTGTAGTGATAAATATATGGGCCCATCTGTCTAGATCTTGTTTAATGTTTCCTAGTAGGTGTCCAGGTTGGCCTTCTTGACCTGTGCCACGTTGGGAGATATCTTGAGGCCTAGGTAGATAAGCTGGGACGACCACTCAATTTGTAGGCCTGCTATCTGTGCTTTGTAGGTGTGGGAATTTAATGGCATTACTGTTGACTTTCCCACATTCAGTTTGTAGTTGAACAAAGCCCCATATGAGGCTATGATAGCTAGGGCAGCCAGCAGTGAGGACGCTGGGTCTGTAATATGCAGCAAGATGTCATCAGCATATGCTGAAAGACACAAGGTCTGTTCTCTGACCTGGATGCACTTGATCGGGGGGGGAGTGTTGAAGCTGGAATAGGAGCAGTTCAAGGTACAAATTAAAAAGCAGTGGGGAAAGAGGACACCCTCATGGGTTCCTGAGTAAAGGGAAATAGATTGGAGAAAAGCCCGTTGCAGTAGACCAGTAGACCTTGGCTGTGGGGCATGTGTAAGAGGACTTGTATCCATTGCACAAAGTGTTGTGGAAGCCAAATTTGGAATACTTCAAACAGCAATGCCCAGCTGATCCTATCGAATGCTTTCTCTGCATCCAGGAGACCAAGACCATGGGGTGTGGTGCTACCCTGGATATGGAGAAAACATGGAAAACTTTCTAAGGTGGTCAGAGGGCGACCAGCAACAAATCCCTTTGCTCTGTACTTAATAGCGGTGACCAAACTTTCTCTACTCTTGCAGTCAGGATTTTAGCAAACAGCTTAATATCATAGTTCATAAGTGAGATTGGTCAGTAATTAGTAGCAGGTTTTGGCCTTGTTGGGTTTTGGGAGAACTATTACCATGGCCTCTAATTATGAGGATCAGATATACCAGATTTGCAGAGGTGGTTAAACACCCAGAGTAGGACCGGAGAGCTGTTCCTCAAATGCTTTATAAAAACTGGGGGGGAAGCCATCTGGTCCTGGAGCCTTGTCATTTAGAAGTGAGCGAATAGCCTCTGACAGCTCCTGCTGGATTATTGCTTTCGTCAGGAATTCTGCATCCACTTGCGAGAGGGAGGGGAGTGGGAGTGTATTTAAGTATGACCAAATTTCTGAAGCTTGGGGAGCATTTGGTGGGGGGGGGGTAGTACAAAGCTGTGTAGTAAGCCTCAAACTCCTGAACTATGGCCTGTGGGGTGGTAAGAAGAGAGTGGTCCTTAAGGGAGTTGAGGGCTGCCACTATTCTGGATTCCTCCTGCTTTCACAGACAGAGTGCCAATAGGTAGCTAGCTTTATCCCCCTGCTTGATGTGTTTAGCATGGGTTTTGAAAAGGGCATATTGAGCTTACTCCTTCAGAGATTCTGCACCAGTGTGTCATCAGCTGGAGAAGAAGGGAGCTGGTCCTCCAAGTCTTTAATCTAGGAGAGAAGTGAAGAGGAGAGTGCCTCTCTCTTCTTTTTCCTGATGGAAGGAAGCCGGATACATTGCCCCCGAACAACACATTTCAGGGCGCACCACCACTTGTCTAAGGAGACTGTAGAGCCCTGGTTGTTTAAGAGAAAATGCTCTATTGTCTCCTTGAGGGAGTGCTTTGTGTGCTCCTCATGGTGCAGCTGAGTGTTTAGTTTCCAGACTCTGTTTTTTCTGAGTGTGATGCCAGGGTCCCTTCGAGCCAGACAGGGGCATGGTCAGACAGGGTCCTCGGGATCATACCACTACCTATCAGGCCTGCTAGTACTGTGTGCGTCACCAAAAAGTAATTAATATGGGAAAGAGATTTGTTCACTGGGCAGCAAAACATATATCCCCGTGTGTTTGGATACAATTGCCTCGGGTCAGTTAGCCCACAGTCATTCATGAATTCCCTGACAGCTATCTGAGCAGGGGAAAGGAAGGGTCCTTTGCATGTTGATTTATCTAGTTCTGGTAAGCAGACCAGGTTCCAGTCCCCAGCTAGGATAGTGGGTAGCTGGGGGAAAGAATTTAGGATAGTTAAAAGGGTTGTAAAAAAATCGGGGGTATCAGCATTGGGCCCATAAATGGACCCTATAATGACTTTGGTGTGATTCGAGAGGCCTTCCAGGAACAAAAACCTACCTTGGGGGTCTGCATGGGATTGTTGGAGTTGAAACTGTGTTCTCCTCATAATAAGAATTGCCACCCCCTTTGTGCCGTGGCATTGCCAGCAGGGTATGCCTTCCCTATCTGCCACCTCCTGAATAGGATACCCTCACTCACCAACAGGTGCATCTCCTGCAGGAGTGCTATATCACATTGCAAGGATTCGAGGTGTCTCAATATTTGGTACCATTTAATCCAGCTTCTTGCTCCCTTAACATTTCATGACACATACCTCACAGCCATTGCGCAAGGTTAAACGTCAGGACAGGCAGGGAGCCTACTGTGGGAAGTAAGGTACTTATAGCCTGGGTTGGTGACCACAAATATGCCTTGTGGCTTTCAAGGGTTAAATGTGCCTCAGAGACCAATATCACCATCATGTAACAAGGTCCTGCTTCTGTACCCCTCCCCTCCCGCCCCAAAAATACAGGTCAATGCAGAAGATAAAAGTGACTCCAGTACAACAACTGAGTCCCAGCCCAAAACAATTGACTAAACCCCCCAATCCACATGACTGCGCTCCTTTCATTTGCTTGGTTGCAATTTTTATCAACCACCAGGTATCCTAATCTACCCTCTTCCGCCCCCTGTTGCACCATTTCAACAGTGAGAAAAATGGTTCTGAATACAACTGCCCCTAAAACAGGGGAAATTACAAACTTGCCAAGGGAAATAACATATCCCCAGTAATACAGTAGAAAGTAAACAGCATAGGCAGTATTCAGACAGTCCTGGTGGTGGCACTATATGTCTGGTAAATGAGAGTCTGAAGCCAACTCGGGTATAACCAAAACAAAAGTTCTTGACTGTTCTTGGCAGAGCTGGTTAAAGGAAAAGAAAAGGGCATGGAAAGATAAGTGCTAACAAAACAAAAAAAAAGAAATGAGACTGTTGAGTGCTGTCCAGAACATAGTAGTAACAATGCTTAGCTGCAGAGCTGTATCCAAATTGGGTGAATGTCACATTAAGTACAATTTAAATCGAATCAGTGGGCCCAGAGGGAGAAAGCTGATCACTTAAACAGATCAGGGTACAGTTTCTTAAGCACCTTTGTAGCCGAAGGTAGAGAATCATATGAAAGCCATTGCCTTTCTCTATTTACTTGTAGGGTCACCAGGTATCTCACATGGAAGCGGCCTCCTGCTATGAGCTTAGTCACTAGGGGATGTATTTCTGTGCATTTTGCCAGACTGAGAGTGGGGGTCTTGTGCGATGTGCAGCCTTGCATTATCCCACTGAATCTCTTTAGTGTCCTTGAGCTTGTCAAGAATAAATTGCTTGTCAAGGTAATTCAATAACTGAAAGATCAAAGAACATGGGGAGAGCCAGGTGGAGGTGTGAGCGCAGTGAGCAATGCAGCCCATTCTACAATGTATGTTGGGCCATTAGGGGAGGCTCAGCAATCTTGTTGCACAATTTCTGGACAAATAAGATAGGGTTTACCCTTTCTCACCCTCTGTTAGAGCGGCCTTCTAGGTCTTCAAGCTTGTCAAGCTTGTCTTTAGCTTTTCTTAGTCTTTGCCGAGCGTAGCCACTTCTGAGTCTAGACGGCCCGCCAGTCATCGAGAGGAGGAGACCGGCTCCATTGTCTCCCATGTGGATTGTGAGTTGGGCCAAAGAGGTTTTCAGGGACTGCAAATCTCCAACCACTGCCTGTAATGTAAGGATTCTTTAATTGGAGCCAGACCTTCAAAGAAGGTCACCTCAGTGAGCGGTGCCAGTGCTGAAACAGGATCCTGAACCAAGGCCCCTGCACTGCTGGCCTTGTTGCACTGACTGGCTTATCTTTAGTAGGAGACGGCGGCGGCATGTGTTTTGGCCACTGGGGCTTCATCTCAACATCCATTTGCAGGACAATTGTTGACTACAGGCAGCGAAATGAAGGTAGGAGCAGTTGTTCTTCTTTCCTTGTCAATTCCAGTGGTTTTGGAATGCTCGAGGTGGGTTTCAGGAAGGGGAGTAAGCAGAGCGATGTAGAGCACGTCTACCTAGTCGCCATTACAACCGGAAGTCCATCTTGCGGACAATCTAATGGCAGACCAGGAGTGGGAGGCAGAACTGTAGTACAATACAGAACACCGAGCTTGGAGAGAAGTTTTTTGTGGCTGCAGTCGATGTGTTCAGAAAAGAACAGGTTTTGATCAAGCCATAACCTGAGATCCTTGAAGTGGGGGACTCCCTCAAAGGGGAACCATCCAGAATCATGAAGACAGGGCTTTTGTGGGACCTAGTGAGTTGCTGCTTACTGCCGACCTGGGTCATCAAGACTGTTTAAATGTCATTGAGTGATACTTGTTTTGATAGGAATTGGCATTAGATATTATCAAAATCCCATTTCAAAGTAGACTGCAGTTCTGAGGCCAAGACTTCTCGCTATTTCTGCATAAGCTCCTTTCTCTACTAGGAATATTCCCAGCTATAGATTTTCAGGTAAATTGTCAATTCCTGTTCCTAGAATCTTCCCATGTCTTCTACCTACTTTTCTCAATATCTTTCCAACTTACAGTTTACCTAACATATATATGTGTGTGAGTGTCTCATCAATATGGCTGATAACTAGAGACATTCTAAACATACTCCTGAGTTTGCTGCATGGTGAACATTAAATCTAAATCTGTTCCCACCATTCATTAGGAAACCATAGCAGTTGGATACCTATCTCTTAAGGTTTGTACAGCTCTTACTGAATCCTGTAGAGTATATAGATTTGATTTCTTATACTGTAGGTTTAATCCTTTCCAGGGTGGAGTATACTCTGTAACACACCAGCTAACTGCTGAATAGGGTTGTCAGAGCCCACTGACGTTCTGTTTTCTGGTTCAGGTTCAGAAAATTGCAAATTGTTCTAGGGTTATAATATTCTTTTCGAATGTGAACTCTTTTATAGTGTATGGGTAGGGTTCACTATGTATGGAAATCCATACAGTGAAAAAAAGTGGTTCTGCTGTAGTAGTTACATAACAATGTAATGCATGGTGAGAGAGGCATCACTGGTCGAGAGTGCTGCATTGTAGGCAGGGAGGGCAGTTGACAACAAGACAAAATTTCTATTACTGCCAAAAAAGAAACAATATAGAGAGTAGAAAGAAATGGTTTTATCAGGGAGTGAGGACATTCTGTGGGGATGCCGTTCGGACGAGCCATGGAAAGGAAGTCATAAAAGGCAGGTGGGGAGGGAGGGGAGGGAGAGAGACATTAATTTTCTGTTTCATTTGCCACTTGTCATCATGAACTCGTCTCTCCTGTTGTTATGGTTGCCCATATACTATACAGAATAAAGCATGGATAACCATGCACTCCAAGGCGGTGTTTCAACTGCTGGGTTGCCATGATGACAGTGACCTCTCGAGCTTCACTCTTGCGGTCATGCTGTCATCCTGGCAAGCCCTCAGTGGAAATGCAGCCTTGTTGTGTATGGTTGTCCATATATTATTCTATATGTGCATAGGACTGGAGAGAAAGAACAGCTAAAGATACTGATAGGAGAAAAATAAATAAAATACAAGCCCTGCCCACTCAGCACAGCAATGATATTGTTTCACTGCAAAAGCAGAGAAGAGAAATGCATTGTGCCTTTTAAAATGCGAATGCCAGGTGTCACCATTCCATGCCTTTGGAACATCTGCATATGGTTAGCACATTCTTATATTGTCTCTCTAAAACATTTTAGGATTCCATTTCCAATAATTGATCTGTTTTCCAGGCTGGAATCTTCTGGTTTTGAAATGTCTACCCCCCCCCAAAAAAAAAAGAAGCATTTTATTTAGCATTTAAAACCCTTAATACATATAACCCATGTGTGTTCGCATTCTAAATTAGAACTTGAACCCCTGGGTTCTTAGGTTCTAATGTTTATAAAACTAGTTCTGACAACCCTACTGCTGAACAGTCTGGGGGTGTTGCTAGTGAATGTGGAAAAGTCTGTTCTGGTTCCTTGCCGGAGGCTGCAGTATATAGGGGAAGTTCTGGATACAGCCCAGGTAAAAGCCTTCCTCAGTGAGGACATGGCCATGGCCTTGATGGCTCATGCAGCCTTGGTGTGTCACAGCCACTAGGTTTCAGCCTGGGTCATGCTTCACATCATGGTTCTCATGGCAGCCTCCATTTTTATGGTTCCTCTAGTTTGTCTTTGTATGAGGGTTGCTCAGTGGTTGCTTCAAGCTCGGTGCTCTCTGGCCTTACAGATGTTAAACCATTTGATTTCTGCCTGCCATCCCTTGAGGGATGCCCTGCTGTGGTAGGCGGGTAGGAATCTCCTATTTGTGGGTTCTCCTTTTCTGAAGCCTCAGTCACAGGTGATCCTTACCATGGATGTCTCAGCCGGGGTGCCTATTTGGGCCCTTACCAGATGCAGGGGTCCTCGTCTCTGCTGGAACAAAGCCTCCGTATAAATGTGCTGGAAATGAGGATGATTCTTAACAGCCTCCAGGACCTGGCCATTCAGATTTAGGGGGGCGTCATTTCTAATATAGTCAGACAATGAGAATGTGGTATTTTACCTGAGCAAGAGCACACACTCCTACCCTTTATGCCAGGAGGCGATGATGGTGTTGAAATGGGCAATAGCCTGGGAGCTCTTGTTCATCACTTCATGCTGCAGGCACTCTAAATGTCTTAGCAGATAGGCTTGGCTGGTCTATGATTCATCCCCATGAATGGGAGCTCAGTCAGGCTGTAGTCGGGCAGCTATTTGACATGGGGAAGGTCAGAGCTGGACATTTTTGCATCGCCACACAATGCAAAACAACCACTTTTCTGCTTGCTTGCTCTGGGCCATGAAATCTTGTCAAAATGCAAGGTCCCTCTGTAGGAAATGGAGATTCCTCTACACCTTTTCTCCTCTGTCTCTAATTCAGAGAGTCCTGGTCAAGATCAGGCAAGAACCAGCTAGCATGATCCTGGTAGTGCTGTTGTGACACAGACATATCTGGTCAACACTACTGTTGGAGCTAGCAGTAGAGGCCACATTTCTACTACCCATCTAGCCAGACCTTCTGTTCAAGAACTACAGAATGCAATAGCACCCTGAACAAGTCTGTCTCCTAAGGATGTAGAGGTACAGTTTGGGATTTTAGCTGAGATCTTGGCAGTTCTGCTTCCTGGTAAAAAAAACTTCCACCAGGCTCACATACTTCCTGATGGGGTAGCATTTTATTATGTGGCAACAAGCGGCAACCCTGGACTGCTTCAGTTGCCCTGTGCGGAGGGTACTGGACCACCTCCTGACACTGTCTAGGTCAGGATGGCAATATTCCTCAGTTAAGGTTCATCTATCAGCCATTTAGGCTTTTCATGCCCCTATCAAGGGCAAGACTGAGGCCCTGGTCTGCAGAGTACTAAAGGGCCTGTTGCAAGTGGCCCCAGTTTGCGACTTGAACCTTTTGCTCAAAGTGCTAATGAAAGCCCCTTTCAAGCCTGCATGTTCCTATATGAAGTATCTGTCCTGAAAGACTTTATTTCTCATGCCTATTATATCAGCTACACATGTATTGGATCTGCAGGCTTTGGTTTGTGAACTGCATTTTCTGGTGTTTTACAGGGATAGGGTGGTGTTGTGGACTCACCCTACGTCCCTGCCTAATGTGGGGTCTGATTTCACTTTAAATCCGTCTATTGATTTGCCCAACTTCTTTTCTTCCCCTCAGAACCCAGGTGAGGTACTGTTACACTCTTTGGACATCCATGAAATCCTTCATAACTACTTCGATCGTACTAAGGACTGTGCCCAGTCTTCCCAACTATTTGCATATTTTGGGACTGGTATTAGGGATAAGTCTATCTCCAAACAAGTGTCTCTCAAATGGATCTCTTCCTGTATCCTCTTCTGTTACAGGCAGATGTGACAGGGTTTACCTGGTACTGTTACAGGGCCCACGACTAGGGCCATGGAAGCCTCTGTGGCCTGTCTCCCATCTGTTTCAGCCACTGAAATGTGCAGGTCTGCTACCTGGCACAGAATCCATACCTTTACTAAGCACTACAGTCTGGCTTTGGTCTTCCAATTAGAAGAGATGGATTTGGCTTTGCTGACTTACAAGGTCTGCTCTCTGAGGGGTTGGGCCACTCTTTACCAGTCACCAGGTTGTGGTTGACACTGCTTAATAGTTGTCCAATGTATTATTGTTCTATGAAGATACACTCAAAGAAGTTTGTTTTGTTAATTAACTAACAGTAGATCTTCGAGAGTCATCATAGAACCATACCTTTTTTCTCACCCTCCATTCCCCTGGTGTGGTGGACCTTTGCTTTCAACTACTTGGCATGGCACTATCTAGTGAGTCTGTTGTTTGTATCAGTGATTCCACTAGCTCTGTGATTGGCAGCAGTGTTTGCTTTACTCACCCTGCTTCTCTGTGCAAGATTGGTGGGGGCAGCCCTAATCCTGCTGTTGGTGGATGTTTCAGGACTCTTTTAACTGATTGTGGGACACTGAAGTGGTTGGGGCATGCCTACATTGTACAGGTTATGCTGTGGGCTGCCAATGTGCACGTATGTTGCCCTGTCATTGAAAAAACTTCCAGCATGGTCCTGACACTGATGGCTTACTGCCCAGTGTATTATGGTTAGTAAGTAATATACCTTTCTTTACTAAACATTGACATAGCTAAAGGCATCACACTGGGTGTTGGCATGGGGTGACAGTCAATAGGAGACACGGCTCCCTAAGTGTGACACCCAAAGTTACCCTGATATGTAATTTAATTCAGGTATAAGTGAAGTATGAAGTTTATTCAACTGAGAGTGCAGCATTCAGCATCAAGGCATTGGATATTGTAAGTCAACAGTGGGTTAAATAATACTAGATATATTGAGGGGTGGGTAAATAGTAGTACAAATAATAAAGGGTCTAAAAGAAGCAAATTGTTTTATTGCATCTTTAGCTAATATATATTGCTACTAGTTCTTTATTCTGAATATATAAATATGTTCTGATGCTGGGTTGCATTAAATAGGCAAGAAGGATTAGTTCAGATTCACTGTCCTTTACATATGGTAAACTGAGTAATGCTGTGTGAAAGTTATTATTACTTAATGCAGTGTACTGAAGTTTTAAGAGTCACTACTTGGTTACAGTGGGGATAACAAACAAGTGAGATAGGCCCAAAGTTCCCCCCAGGTAAAGTAGGTACTGTAGAACAGGGAGGTCAGGATTAAAGTGTATAATATAGGATCTGACAAATATAGAAATGGGTAAAGGGGTTAATAAAGGGGAAGCATGAGACACCCTGTCTATGAAAAGGTTACGAAATAGTTTCAGGGAAGAAAAGGGGTGAGGTAGTAGTAACACAGGAGTAGGAAGGGGTATAAAGGTAAACCCAACTTGCATAGACATAGAGCAAAGGAAGGTAATTACTATTACCTAATGAACTAAGGTTTAACATGGAGTCCTACTTAGAGTGGGGATAGCAATCAAGTGGCATAGGCCTACAGCTAACCCCAGGTAAAGTGGGTAAGACAGGGAGATCAGGATTAAAGTGTATAACATAGGATCAAACATTAATAGGAACAGGAAAGATGGTTAAAAAAGGGGAAGTAGGAGACACTCTATGTTAAGGTTATGAAATAGTTTTACGGGGAAACAATGGTGAGGCAGTAAAATATGGGAGCAGTAAGGAGGTAGTAGGGTAAACCAAACTTGCACAGACAGCAGGTAAAGGAAGGTAAGGACCATGGGACTGATGCAATGCAGTGGTTGTGGAACAGCAGTCTTTAGGGAAACCTTCTGAAGACTGAAGTGCTGCCCTATATGTACTCACCTCTCTGTGTTGCAGGTGCAGGTTGCCGGACTCCAGGCCAAACTCATGAGGGTACAGCGAACCTTCTGTTCCACCCAGGGGCCACCAAGTCTGCCGCCACTCCCCAGAGGATGCCTAGATAGAGGCAGTGCAGGTGGAACATGATGGGCTCCGGGATGGGGTGTGGGCTACATGCTCTTCCACCTATACTGCTGCATAACACGTTCGCCTTTACTGGTGGAAAGTGGAATTCCACAGAAAGTACCCTTCACAGTGAGAAGGGAGGAGGTGGAGTTCTCAGAAGTGGAGACCCCAAAGAGGGAGGTAGAATTCCCCGCCAAAGAGGCAGCAGCTGCTGGTGGGGAACTCTATTGTGAAGGGGATAGACTTGGGAGCTTGTGGGGGGTGGAGGAGATAGGGAGAAGTACTTGAGGGTGCCTCAGCTGGGAGAGTTGGAGAGCAGATCCTGCAGATCACTAGGGCAGCAGGAACTGGGAGGGAGCTAGATATCATTGTCCATATTGGGATGAATCATACCCTCAAAGTATTGTTTTACTAAGCTGTGGAACTCACTCTCCCAGACATTAGGAAACTCCCCAAACTGAGTGCTTTCAAAACTGCCATAAACAAGGCACTGTCTAAAACATGCCACTGCTTTGAAACTGAGGCACTGATATTTTTCCCATAAAGCATGTCCACTTTTGTCCAGTAATTGTGTACTCACAAATAAATGTATACTACCCAATGTATCATTCTACCTTGATGTACTGTCCGGATCTTGCTTAGACCTATGTAAATTCTAACTTTGTGCCTCTTAAAAAATGCATGAAACAATGCCACTGTAACAGGACAACTTTGTAAAAAGGACTTCTAGCCTTAACAGTTATATCCTATATAAAAATAAAGGACTTTACTACTACTGCTACTACATACAGCACAGGAGAAGGGAAGAGTAGTAAAGGGAAATTTCAGGGAGCTTGGGATGGGCCTCAAGCAGTTAGCATGCACAATGACTTTTTCTGAGGTGCTGCCTGTGTACGGCAAGGAAACTCCACACCAGGGCTTTTAATGAATGGTTGAAGGCATGGTGCATGGAGGAAGGTTTTGGATATATTGGGTGCTGGGGATCAACCTAGGAGGATATTTACCTCTGTGGGAGAGATGGCTTTCATCCTTCTAGGAAGCGGTCTGCAGTCTTTGATGGCAGGTCTAAATGTTACATGAATAAGTATTTAAACTAGAAGGGGGGGAGGTGGTGAAACCAAAGGAGGCAACAAATTGCCTCCCCCGAATGGTAAAATGGATGGTAAAGTGTTTTGTGTGTGTGTGTGTGTGTGTGTGTGTGTGTTAGGGATGGAAGACCATAGTGGAGAAAACTCCCCTAGAGCAGATGAGAAAGAGGACAGGGACAGGGTTGGGAAAGAGGAAAATGGGAATATAGCACAGGTAGGGGAGGACATAGGATAAAAGAGGTCCAGACAGGGTGAAAGTAAAAAGGGAAGGACGAGTTAAGGGGTAAGCCAGGGAACAGAACAGGCAGGAGTGAGAGGGGAAGCAGGGTAGAAGATGAGGGGGGGGGGTGAGTTTTGGAAAGCATTGTGCACTAACACATTGCACCAAGCTGTAAATAGGGTGGACCAGAGGTTGGGGGTGTACTACAGGCTAAAACACCTGTCACGTGAAGCAAGGCTGGCAATAGGGCAGAGTATCCTACTTTATATCTTAGAGTACTTCTCTCCCATATTACATCCTGTATTGCCCAAACTGTCTAACAGGCTTAACATTGCTTATAACAGCATAAGTAGGATCATTACTCTTGTCCCTTATTGTACCTACCTGGTCAGCAAATACATAAATAAAGAAATAAACACAAGGAGCCTTGGTAACAAAATTACAGACCTGAAAGTCCCCAAGGTGGAGGCTGATCTAGATTTAGTGGCTATATTGGAATCATGGCTTACTGAGCACCCCAACTAGGATATAAACATACCAGGCCAGACTCTGTTCAGAACAGACAGAGCTGGGAAGAAAGAAGGAGGAGGGGTTGAGCTATATATGAGGGAGGGTATCAAGGCCACGGAGGTACAGGGGCACAAAGAGGAAAAATGCGGGGCTAGAATTACTATGGGTCAATCTGGAAGCAAGCTCTGGGTCCACTGTACATACTGGAGTAGTGGACAGACCTCCAGTGCAGGGTGAAGAGATGGGTAGTGCACTTACAAACATACAAATGTACAATGAAGCCAGTAGAACAAGGCCATTATGTCTGTCTAGTCTGCTCATAGTGCAGCATCATCCGCATAAGCTACTGACTCTGCCCCTCCCCCGTCTGTCCTTCCCCTCTGTCCACCCCTCCCTTGACTTTTATTTTCCCCTTAACTCTGTTCCAGCATCTTCTGAAGCTACCCACCATCTTCAATGAAACCACCTCTTCCAGAAGCACATTTCAACCTGCCACCACTCTCTCCATAAAGAAGTGCCTCTCAGCCTCTCTCCTAACCCCCCCCAACTTGAGACTGCGTGCCCCCATGTTTTGGTTACCACTAAGCTTAAAGTGACCCTCTTTATCCACTCTATTTATTCCTTTCAAATACTTGAAGGTCTCTTATCATGTCCCCTCCCTCCCTCCTCCTCCCTCCTCTCTCCTCTCCTCTCTCTCTCTCTCTCTCTCCTCTCCTCCAGGAGTATATGTCAGGGCCTCTAACCTCTCCTCATTTGTCCTACCCTGCTGGCCCATTATCATCTTTGTTGCTCTCCTTTGAAGCATCTCCAGTAGGCTAATATCCTTTGTAATGTATGGGCATCAATACTGTACATTGTACATCAGATGTGGCCTCACTAATGACCTGTACAGGGCCAGTATTACCTCCTCTCGCCTGCTGCTGGTCCCTCTGACCATGCAGCCCAACATTTTATTTTCCCTTACTGCTGCTTTCCTACATTGCATGGAGTGTTTCAAATTACTAGAGGTCTTCACTCCCAGATCCTTCTCCTCCTCTGATGCAGCTACTTGAACCCTCCCAGGCTGTACTCAGTCCTCAGGTTCTTTGCTCCAATGTGCATTACTTTGCATTTCTTAGCACTGGAGCCAAGCTGCCAAATCCCAGACCACCTCTGTAGTTTTTCCAGATCCTCCTTTAGGTTTTGTATGCGTTCTGCTGTGTCCACCCTCCCACAGAGCTTGGTGTAATCTGCAAACAGGCAAATTTTACCCTTAATGCCATCCCCTGTATCATTGATGAACACATTGAACAGTACCTGTCCAAGCACAGAACCCTGTGGGACCCCGCTTGTGACTTCCCTGGTGTTAGATAACTCACCCCCCACCACCACATTCGGGGTTCTGCCTCTCAGCCAGTTTCCAACCCATCTGGTCAACTTCTCTCCAACCCTGAGATCTGCCAACTACCTGATCAACCTCTTGTGGGCTACAGAGTCAAAGGCCTTGCTGAAATCCAAGTAAAGGATGTCCACCAATTGGTCCCTGTCCATTGTTTAAGTGACCCAGTTAAGGAAGTCAGTTAGATTTGTTTGACACAGCCTCCTTCCCATAAACTCATGCTGCCTCTCATCCTGGAGACTATGCTCATCCAGATACTATATCAACTTTTCTTTAAGTATGGTCTCTATGAGCTTGAACACAACTGACGTCAGAGTGAATGGTCTGTAATTCTCTGGGTCATCCTTAGGACTGCTCTTATGGTGGGCACTACATGTGCCGTTCTCTAGTCCTGTGGTACAATGCCCAACTCCATTGAACTATTAAGCTGGCCAGCCAAGGGATATGCAAGCTTTTCCACCAGTTCCCTCAGCACCCATGGGTGTATGCCGTCTGGCCTTGGGGATTTATCTGCCCTCAGTACTAGCAGCCTTGTCCTCACCCTATCCACCTCTATTAAAACATCTGTGCCACCCAGCCCCCCTACACTTCTTCTGCTCCCTAGTGGCACTTGGAGAAGCCATCAACAGAATGGCAAGTAAGGGGGAAGTTCTTCTAGTTGGCAACTTCAGTTTGCCAGATGTGGAGTGGAGCCATTCAACTGTAGCTTTGGCAAGGAGCAGGGCCATCCTAGACTCTCTGCAAGTGACTTTTCTCGAGCAGTTAATTAAAGAACCCACTAGGGATGGGGCAGTGCTAGACCTGGTGCTTACAAACTGGGACAACACTGAAGATGCCAATGTGGGCAGTCTGATTGGTACCAGTGATCATAGTACAGTTAGGCTCAACATAAAGACAGGAGCACAGGTGAACAACACAAGGACGAGAGTTATGGACTTTAAGAGTGCAGATTTTAAAGAAATGGGTGACTGCCTAAGAGGGTGGAGGAACGCCAAAAAGGAGTAGAGGCACAATGGGTGAAAATAAGGGAGGCCACAGCTAAAACAACCACCCTATGCATGAAGGAAGTAAACAAAAGCAGAAGAGAAATGAGGCAATTATGGTATTCCAAGGAAGTGGCAAGGGTGGTAAAAGGAAAATGGGTGGCATTCAAGAGGTATAAGGAAATGCAGAGGGAGAAGGAGGACAGGATGTATACTTAGAAAAGCAGAAGGAAGCAGGTGAGGCAGTGAGGGGAGCAAAGGAGCAATCAGAGGAAAGGAATATCAAAGGAGTCACTACAGGATATAAGGCTTTCTTCAGGTACATAAGTGAAAAGAGGAAAACAGGAGAGGGATAGTAAGAATTAGAAGGGTGAAATGGGAGACTGTGCAGAAGGATACCAAGAAAAAGTTTACATTTTAAACAGGTACTTCTGCTGAGTCTTCACAGAGGAGGGTGGTGGGCCACCAGGGAGAAACAGGGATAGGGCGGGGAGGGGCATGGACAGGGGTCCATTCTCAGAGGAAAGAGTGCTAAAAGGACTTGGAGACCTGAAGGTGGAAAAGGCTATGGTACCAGATGGGATTTATTCCAGGGTACTAAAAGAAGTTAGGGAGGTCCTGGCTGCCCCACTGACAGCCTTGTTCAACAACTCACTAGTAACAGGAGTGGTTACAGAGAACTAGAGAAGGGTTGATGCTGTCCCTATACATAACAGCGGCAGCATGGAGGAGGTAACTATAGGCCAATCACTCTCACTTCAGTGGTGGGGAAACTGATGGAGACACTACTGATAGAAAGAATGACAGAGTATCTTCAATCCAATGGGATGCAAGACCACAGACAGTACAGATTCATGGGGGGAAGGGTGGTAGAGGTCATACCAAGCAATTTTAATATAATTTTTTGACTGGGTGATCAGGGGAAACTGATCAGGAGAGAGCAGTGAAAGTGGCCTTTTTAGACTTTGGCAAGGCCTTTGACACAGTGCTGCATAGAAGGCTGATTAGGAAATTGACCAACCAAAGAGTGGGATTCTTTTTTTTTTTGTTTTGTTTTACTTTGTGTTTTTTGTCCCCCAATTTCACCTCACCAACTGCTGGGACCTCCTTCCACCTGCTCAAGCCCTCCACCCGCCATGTGACATCCCCTTCAATGATCCAACCCAGCACAGGCCTTTGCTCGACAACCTTCTAGGTACCCTGACTGTAACCCATGGCTTATCCCCCATGGGTGGGACCCCCTGGTTCCCCTCATGCCAAGAGGAACATACTTCACTCGACAGTCAGGGCCCATGGGGTGGAGCCTATGAAGTGAAAGGAGAGTAGAGGAGACCCAGCTGTGGTGTGGGGGAGGGAAGGCAGCATTCATCTGTCCAGGGTGTTGCTTGGGGTTTTATTCCCCTACTAGACCCTCCCCTTTTCCCACCCCAGAGAGGTGGCCTTGGTGAGATGCCTATCAGGGCCATTGGAAGGGTGGGAGAGCCCAGTCCTACCTTCGGTGCTCCCCTGCCGGCCCCACTCTGGGCATGTGACGCCTCCATAACACCTGCCAGGTGGGTGGGTATATGCTGACATAAGGCCACCTCAGAGGGACCACTTGTTCCTTTCTGCATGACAACCCCCTTCCCCTGGGTCACCAGGGGGCAGTCATACAATGGAAGGAGGCGCCCTCCCTCCCTGAGGTGGGAGGTGTCCAATGGACGACTGAACCCCCCCCTTGCCGGCTGGCATCAAACGTTCCAGGCTCGGGGTGCAAACCCAGGTTGTCTGGATGGCAAGTGGTAATTCTACCACTGCGCTATCCAGCTGGTCTAGGAGTGGGATTCTTCATTTTTTTCTCTTTTCCCCTTCCTACGTGCCCCAGAGTTACCTCTCCTTCAGGCCGCCTAGGACCCGGGCGTTCCCCTACTAACTCCCCTTAGCCACCTACCCTTACATCTGCAGCCTCTTGGGCAAGTCTCGTAAACCTTGCACTGGATGGGTCCCCTCCTCCGAGGGAAAGGCACCAGCGGGGCAGAACCAGCACACTACTATTGTCTCAGACCCCGGAGCTGCTGGGGCAATTGTGGCTCTAGGAGTATTCAAGGAAGCCGGGACTGGCGTCCGTCATCCGTTAACTCCGGTGCGGATTTTCCGCTTTTCTTGTCCCTCTTCTAGTTACGGCCGCTACATGCATTGCCTCCAGTCTCCACTAGGGGCCTCTGCACGGGCGAAGATACTCCTAACCCACCCCAGAACAGGAGAGCAGTCGTCGGACGCGATCCTGCCCTTCCCCTGCCGACCCCCCGGGACCCAAGTCCGTTCCCGAACCCGGGTCGCCGGTGTGGGTCGAGGTAAGGCGCCAGCGCCTCAACCCTCTACGCCACCGGGCCGGCTGAAGAGTGGGATTCTTAGTGGTAACTTGGATTGGAAACTGGTAAATGGATGAGTCAGAGGGTGGTTAACAGTAATTATAAAAAGGGTCTGAGAAATGGAGCTTTCTGATTGGCTGCAAACATTCTAACAGCCTTATGTTAATATTTTATTAACATACATGTAGAGTTTAGTCATATGCTGAACAAGGTTTAACACTTTTAAATTTTTTTATTATTATAATAGCAATAAGGCACTCCCAGGGATTATGTTAATGGTCAGTTAATCACCCTCTAGGGGCATGTGGCAATCGGCTACACCTCGTGCCACAGTACACCCCTAGTAGGTGATTAACAGACCACTAACATAACCCTTGGTTATGCCTTATTGCTTAATCATACTGAAGAGGGGAGTGTGACAAGTGGGGTACCAGGGGGTTCGGTCCCGTGGCCAGTCCTATTCAATATCTTAATAGGGGACATTGCAGAAGAGCTGGAAGGGAATGTATGCCTTTTTGTAGTTGATACCAAAATCTGCAATAGGGTGGACACTCAGGAAGAGGTGACACCGGGAGCTAAGGGGAAACTTGAGGAATGGACAAAAACATGGCAGTTGGGGTTCAATGACAAAAAGTGCAAAATAATTCACTTAAGACATAGAAACCCCGGAGCTGAGTTTATGATGGGGTGGGGGAAGTACTAACAGTCACTTGGCAGGAAAAGGACCTCAAGGTGATCATATCTGAGGACCTCAAGGTGATCATATCTGAGGACCTCATGGTGGCAGGGCAGTATGGCAAGGCAGTGGGTAAGATTAATGGAATGCTTGGTTGCATAGGAGGGGTATGTCCAGAAGGAAGGGTGAGGGAGGTGGTGTTACCATTATATCACTCACTGGTGTGGCCACACCTTGAGTACTATGTTAAGTTTTGGAGAATGCACCTCAGAAAGGATAAACAGAGAAGAGATGATCCAGAGGAGTGCAGCTAAAATGCTGCATGGCTTCCATGAAAAGTCCTGTGAAGAGAGATCACGGGATCCCAACATGTACACCCTGGAAGAAAGGAGAGAGAGAAGGGCTATAATAGAGACCTACAGTACAGATACCTGAAAGTGTTGAATAGGGTACAGATGGAGAGTCTCTTTCAAATGAGACAAACACCAGAACCAGGGGGCATGCAGTGAAGCTGGAGGGGGGATAAATTCAAAAGTGATGTGAAGAAATATTTTTTCACTGAAAGGGTGTTGGATGCCTGGAATAGATTGCCAGCAGAAGTGGTGGAAACTAGAACAGTGTGAGACTTCAAGCATGCATGGGACAGACATGGGGTAGATTAGAAAGGAGGTAGGGTAGGGGTGTGTGTTGAATTTGAACCAGCCATCGAATACCTGGCGTATTCAATGAGTATCCAAATACCGGGGTGTATTTGATGTTTTTGACAGTCATGCATTTGATATGAGACTCTGAGATCTTGTGAGATCTCCTCAGCCAATCCCCAGGCTGCTCAGAGAGCTTTCCAGAGCTTTACCATGTGACCTTGCCAGTGCACAGAGACACTTGAGCTGAGAGGAAGCTGTTTCTCTCTGTGAAAGGGTTTTGTGGATGGTTTTATGTGGACAAAAAATAACCTTTACAGACTGTTTTTTGGACACCTCTGTTTTGTTCTTACACTGGTGCTCCACTTGAGTGACATATTGCTGAAAGTACTTTTTCAGCAGAACAAATCATGTTGTAATCTTCAAGCTAGGCCGGTGGGGAGGGAGAGTCTGTCTGCAGGCACAGGCTAGGTAGGCTAGTTCTTGCTTGCTGGCTGGCTGGCTTAGAAAAGGCCTGTTCCTGCGACTTCTGCAGTAGTTCTTGGTTCTTCTTCATAGTGCTGAGATTTTTTCCTGTTTTGCCGAAAGTGAATAAATATCTGTTTGCTTGTGTGGGGGCAAAGGAAGGCAAAAACTATAATGTTTGCTCACCGCTCAGCTTAATGTGCTGTGTTCTGAAGCTGTTTGCTGCCAGTTAGTTTAATTATTTAAACTGTGATTAAAAATCATTTTTATCCCTCCCGGTACATTGCAGTCTTTGTTTTGGTAGTGCACTTAGGCATTTGCTGCCCTGCCTGCCACCACAACAGTCAGTGTAATGAAAGGGTGGGGTGGGGGTGGAGCACTGCCTTCCTTGCTTTGTAGAACTTGCGACTTCGGGCTTATGCTAGTTCCTGTACCTGCAGTACTTAGCTGAACAGTTATTTCTCAAAACACCTATATAAAAAAATAGTGCAGGTCCTTTTGTCTCACAACAGACTATGTGCCCCAGGGTAGGCAGGAGCCAGGGGGCACCTTTTCTGTCCAAGTGCCCACTCTCCAGTATGAGCTTTCTGAGTTTCTGACTGTTGTTAAAATAATAAAAAGTTACAGACAATCTAAAATATTTTTTTTCCTCCTGGGACACAGCAGCCTTTGTTCTGGTAGTGCATGTAGGCGTTTGCTGCCTGCTTGCCACTACTTCAGTCAAAGAATTGAAAACAAGGGGGCACCGCCACCACAGAACTTGCTTTGTGGAACTTGTGACTTTGGGCTTATGTTTCTTGTTCCTGTACTTGGTCCTGTAGTACTTAGCTGAGCTGTTTCTTAAAACACCTATATAAAAAATAGTGTAAGTCCTTTTGTCTCACCACAGAGTTTGTCTATGCCCCAGAGTAGGCAGGAACTAGGAGGGCATCATTGCTGCCCAAGTGCCCACTGCCAAGTATTAGCTGTCTGAGTTTCTGACTGTTTTAAAACAGTAAAAAGTTACAAACCAACTACAATATTAAAAAACATTTTTCCACTTTTTTGGCAATTGAACTGCCAAATGAAAATGTCACACAAACAGTCAAGTATAGTCAAAAGACGTCTGTGGACTATCCCTTCCAAAAGTGATTAGATAGGGGTTGATATTCGACATGTATTCATCACCCTGCTGTCTCCTTCACTCCAACCAAACCAGTTGCTACTTCAACCAGTGCTAGCACTGCTAGTACTACCGCCACCGCCACTGTTTCAGTGCAAGTCTTAGCCTCTGTGGTGACTGATGTTGCCACATTGGCTGCCATCATTACCACCACCGCAACTGCTGTTGCCACTGCCACCATCAGCACTACCTCTGATACTGCTACTACCATCGTCACCACCACCTCCACTGCTGCTCCTAGCGCCACCATCAGCTCTACCTCCAATACTGCTACTGCTACTGCTACTGCCACCATCACCACCACCACCTCCACTACTGCTGCTGCCGACACCAGTACCACCACCACTAAATCCACCAGTACTACCACAACCACAGTTCATGACAGAATTATTCAGCCATGGCCATAGTGGTTAAATCCAAGCAGTTCTGAGCATGATGAGGACGGTGAGTCTGGGTCAGGATATGCTTCTACACCAGAAGATTTAACAAGTATTTGTCAATGCTGAATGTTGTCACGCTGGCATTGGCAGTGGGAGTGGCTGAGCTAGAGATGCATAGTGTGATTTTGTGAATGTGTCTCAAAAGGTGATTTTGCTGGCGAAAACCGCCATTGGCATACAGCTGCGAAACACATTTTGGGCAAGCTGTGAAAATGGCAGCTGGACTGTTGATAAGGAGATGTGCACAAATGGCAGTGGTGAAAATGTGGCATGAAAATATTGCAGATTGACGAGTTACAAGGGTGCTGGAAACTGCGCAATGCACGCTTGCAACACAGTCGTTGTATGGACTTTCGGCATCAAATTTTCAACACAGGCATTTTAGGACCTCTGCTCATGAATAGTGTCACCATCATTTCCTCAAAGTGTCCTGAAAACTGATTTCGCACAGTGACTGTGCAATTCTGCGCCGGACGTGCGAAAATACATTTCAGGCAGCTGTACTGTTCATAAGGAGGTATGAAAAAATGCCAGTGATGAACAGCTGGAATGAAACTATTACAAATTCACAAAGTTATGAGCGTGCATGTAAACTGTGCAACGCACACTCGTAAAAACTCATTTTATTGACTTTTATTCCCAAATTTTCAACATAGGCATTTTAGGACATCTGCTAATGAACAGTGTCACTGTCATTTTCATCATGTGTCTTGAACACGGACTTTCCACAGCAAACACGCTATTCTGCGCCGGAACTGCGAAAACAGATTTTGGTCCGAATGTGAAAAATGACAGCTGCACTGTTCATTAGGAGGTGCAGAACAATGGCACTGTTGAAACTCTGGAGTGAAAATATTAGAAGTTTGCGAACGTACGAGCATGCGTGCCAACCGCGCACGCACGCTCATAACACAGTCATTTTATGGAGTATTGTCACCAAATTTTCAGCACAGGCATTTTAGGACCTCAGCTCATGAACAGTGTCACTGTCATTTTCGTAATGTGTCCCGAACACTGATTTCGCACAGTGACCGTGCTATTCTGTGCTGGAAGTGCAAAAACACATTTCGGCCAGGATTTGGAAAATGATAGCTGTACCGTTCACAAGAAGGTGTGGTAAAATGCCAATGTTGAGAATCTGGCATGAAAATATTGTGAATTCACTAACTTATGAGTGTGCGTTGCGCAGTTGCTACGCACACTCGTAAAACAGTTCAGGTTTGGGATTTTCCCTCTAAATTTTGTAACAAGGCTTTTTGAGCCCCTCATGAACAGTGGCACTGTCATTGCATTACATGGTTCTGAAAGGTGATTTCACGAGTGACAAGTAAATCACCTTTGGGGACCAAATACGCATGACAGTGCCAGAATTATGAGAAAGGGTCCCAAAACCCCATGTTGAAAATTTAAATACAATTTGCAAAAATGCCTGAGAGATGCAGCAAAGTTGAAAAAACCCAATTTATTACATTATACAGCTAACCAGCATTTCCTGAGTTCGCAGTCAGCTTTGAAGAGTGCAGATGTGTTCCCGGTCCACTGAAGATCATCGCTCCGAGCTCTGGAGGTAAGTATGGGGTGAGGGAGGTGTGTGGGGAGGAAGGGTGTGCAGTGGGTGGGAGGAGGGGGCACAGAGACTACGAGGGACCATTTTCGTTTTACAGGTTCAAAAAGAAAAAAAAAAGGGACAGTTTTTTTTGCAGGGGATTTGGCACGCTGGGGTGGGCTCCCAGCGTGCCACCTAACTGTTTGAGAGGGTGCCTGTAGCCGACGGGGGATTGGGCACCCTCGGCGGCAAACAACACAAGGGGGGGATTTATGCCGATGGGGATTGGGCACCCCCGTTTGACACACAAAGAAGGGCAGGGGGCACAGAGCCGAGGGGGATTGGGCACCCCCTTGGCATTAAACAATTTGGGGGGGTTCTTTCTGCCGATGGGGAGTGGGCTCCCTCATCAGCACACAAGGAAAGGGGGGCATGGTAAGAGCTGAGGGGGCTTGGGCACCCCCCTCGGCATATCAGAAATGGGGGTGAATGCTTTATGTTGATGGGGACTGGGCTCCCCCGTCAGCACATTCATAGGGGGCAGGGGCAGCCGACAGGAGGATTGGGCACCCCCAAAGTCGGCAGTTCAGCGGCCAGTGTGCCGCCATGTGCATAATGTTGCAAGCATGTCAAGGAAAGGACCGCTGCGTCTGACAAGCTTTGCTAGGATTGCAGCATACCTTTTCTTAGATGTGCTCGCCACATTATGTATTCATGGTGTGGCGCCGGCATGCAGGCTGATTGGGGAATGCGGAACGCACCTACTGGTGCGTGCCCTGCATTTGCCCAACAGCAACCGCGCCTCCAAAGCTGCACTGTCCCAAGATGTTGGCTGCGCAAGCACGCCAACATGAAAAGACTTGAAGTTGTGTTCCATGACACATCATCTGACAGCAATGACCTTAGTGAGTCTGAGGATGCTGAAACTGAGTCCTCACCTCATTCCATAAGGAAGTACTCAGGTCAGAAGTAGCAGCAGTACTAGTAGTAGTCTTGTTTATTTTTTTTTCAAACTTTATTTTGGTGTACAGCACATACAGCACAATTGACATTGATCTAGTACATATTATACAAAGTTCTATCACATAGCCCACATCACAGGCACAATACAGCATAATATTTGAAACATATTCCAATGAACTACATGTTCTTACAATATCACCTCTCCTACTGTGTATGGTGGTTCAGACACTGGGTGGAGTACTAAATGCCTACAACCCTTTATTTTGGTCATTGTTCCTTGTTTAACTGGTCACTACTACCATTTCAACACACTCCACTAGTGTGTGTGTGTGTGTGTGTGTGTGTGTGTGTGTGTGTGTGTGTGTGGAGGATGAAATCCTATTGTTTTACTTTTATTATTACTATTTAGAGTGTGTGTGGGGGGGCATATCTTCATCAAGTGTTCAGTGTGGAATACTAGAAAATTGGAAACCAGCTTTGTTTTATTGCTGTTGCCAAGAGCTCCCATACCGTTTTATGTCTGTCTTCTCTGTTTATTGCTTTGTACTGAGTATGCTCCAGCTTCATACAGCTGAGTAATTTTTGGGTCCATTCTGTACTTGTTGGCACCGATTCTCTGCCCCAGTGGTATGCTAGGATTTGCTTGCCCACAGCCATAGTGAGAGGCCACAGTGGGTGGTCCAGATCCACACCTCCATGGGAACTACCTAGCAATTCCAACCGGACCTTCCCTAATTCCAGATTTTGCTAGTCTTGTAAAATGTTTTGCATAATTAAGGTTATGTCTGCCTAGTAGCCTCTGATTTTGTCGCACTCTCTTAACATATGGATAAATGTTCTAGATTTGGCCTTACATTTGGGGCACAGGTCTGAGTATTCAGGATCAATCCTGTGGGCCAGTGAGGGGGTTAAATAGGTTCTGTGGAGTATACTGAAGTGGATGGCTCTCAATCTACTGTTGACTGAGCAGTTCGTACCTCTACTCAGCATCATCCCCCAATCTCCCTCTGTTAGAGTGTATTCATCCAGATCTCTACCCCTTTGTCTTTTCAGGTGGTCTGTTACTGACGCTAGGCTGTTCATCATGCATTTATAGCATTTTGTCATTGGTTTGCTGTCACCAGTACCCCCTTCCCCACGCAGTACTTCTTCCAAAGGGGATCTTTTCCGGGGTAGAAACTGTTCAGCCCCTGTTATATACACTCTCAGGTGGTTGCGTACCTGCAGGTAGGTAAAGAAGTGTGATGGATACAACTCATATGTCTTTGTCAATATTTGATATGATTGCACCACCCCTTGATCATACAACTGGTGTATCTTGCGCAGCCCCTTATTGGCTCATATCCTCAATATCTGACATACAAGACCCTGTGGCTTTCCCTCATTCCACAGTGCCTGGGCTATACAGGCATCTGGGGAAAGCGTGGGTGGGTGGGTGGCCCATAATTCTGTGGGCCCCAAGCCAGGCTCTTAGGGTAGTCCTAGTAAAGGAATTACCAAAGTATTTTCCTGTACTCCAGTTTAATGCTGAGGCAAAAAAAGATATGGTTAGGGCGTGTTCCTCTCCCTCTGCCTCTGACATAGTCCATGTTTTTGTCTCCCTTCCATCTGGTATCAAGTTGGCCAATGACGAAATTTGTGCAGCTAAGTAATGTAATAGATTTTGGAGGCCAAGTCCCCCCTCTCGTATTGTTCTCCATAGGATCTCTTGCCAGATTCTGGGTCTTTTGTTACCCTTTAATAGCATCCCAACAGCCCCTCTCAATGACTTGAAGAACCTTTGGGGGATCCACACCGGTAATGTCTGGAATAAATATTGACACTGGGGTTGTACAAACATTTTAGCCAGATTTACCTTGCCTACTAATGTAATGGGGAGATTCTTCCATCTCTCACATTGTTCCTGTATCTTTTCTAGCAGAGGTTTATAATTTTTTTTTCAAATAATGTGGACAGCTTTCTTGGTAACTTAATTCCCAAGTATTTTATGGAGGTTGCAGAGGAGACATTGTAACCCTGGATTTGAATATTAGTGCTCAGATCTCCCAAAGGGAGCGATTCACATTTGGCCCAGTTTATTTTATGGGCAGATATCGGGCCATGTTCATCAAAAAGGGCGGTTAAAGCTAGGATGGATGTTTTAGGATCTCTCAGAAATAGCAGCACAATGTCTGCAAAAAGGGTGATAACTTGATGTCCCGCGTTGCAAGAGTATCCCTGGATTTTTGGATTATGGCGAATGAGGGATGCCTGCACCTCCATTGTTAACACATATAGAAGGGGTGACAAGGGACAACCCTGCCGCATCCCCCTAGTGAGGTTAAAGGGGGTAGAAATAGTGTTATTAGTAAAACTTTGTGCTTTTGGGGCTGTATATAGGGTTTGTATCCATGATCGAATCTGGGGTCCTAGATTGAATTGTTTAAAGGAACAGTCCACCCAAAATTTGCAAAAAATGTATGTTGTGCCGAGTGTTTTGATTTGTATGTTAAGTTCTAGTGTGTCCTTCCCTCTGTCTGCTATTAAGAGTTTTTTTCTAAATTAGCCCACTAGCTTCATGGTAGTTTTACGACCCCTGAGAATCTCCATCTGAGACAGCTTAATTGTATTCCTATGTCCTACAATGCACCCTGTCTCTTGTGACAGTGCTATAGCAGAGACCATAAATCCAGCAGAAAGCACTGCTTTACAATCAGTTCACAACAGTAGAGATGGCTATATTTTAAAATCTATAGAGTTCAATTTAGTAACTACCCTCATCGTAAAGGTCTTACTGTCCTGACGAACTTTGCTGCTGGCAATTTTTGTGCAGCTTATAAAGTTTCTAAGATATTTAGTTTGCTTGGCAAGTGTGTGCTGAATGTTGGGACTCTGCTACATCAGTGTCACATGAGACAGGATGCATTCTGGAAACAAGGAATGCAATTAAGCTGCCTCAGATGGAGATAGAAACATAAAACATAGAAACATAGAATTTGACGGCAGATAAGGACCGCTTGGCCCACCCAGTCTGCCCATTTCCCTACCTACCGGATAAGCTGCAGATCCTAGTTAACCAGCAGCCTACTTTTTCCTACCCCCACCCCCTAGAATGGCCTTATGACTGTCCCATGCATGCTTGAATTCCACCACTGATTTTGACTCCACAACCTCCTCTGGAAGGCCGTTCCATGCATCCACAACCCTCTCTGTGAAAAAATACTACCTTAAATTACCTCTGAGCCGCCCCATCTTCAAATTGTGCCCTCTTGTTTTGCACACCTCTTTTTGAAAGATGCTACCCCTTGACTTTGTTGATTCCTTGAGGTACTTGAACGTTTCTATCATGTCCCCCCTCTCCCTCCTTTCCTCGAGGCTATACATATTAAGCTCCTTTCGTCTCTCTTCATATGTCTTCCGATGCAGACCCTGCACCATTTTAGTTGCCCTCCTCTGGACAGCTTCCATCCTGTCTATGTCTTTGTGGAGATTGGGTCTCCAGAACTGCACACAGTACTCTAGATGGGGTCTCACCAGCTGTCTGTACAGAGGGATAATAACTTCCTGTTTTCTACTGGTGATGCCTCTCCTATGCATCCCAGCAGTATCCCCAACCCTCCTTGCTGCCCTCTCACATTGCTTGCCCACCTTTAGGTCATCTGATATGACTACCCCCAGGTCCCTTTCCATTTTTGTTGTTGTTAGTATCTCACCCCAATTGTGTACTCTTCCCCTGGGTTTTTGTTTCCCAGGTGCATTACCTTGCACTTCTTAGCATTGAATCTAAGCTGCCATACATTTGACCATTCCTCTAACCTTGCCAAGTCCCTTCTCATCCTTTCCACCCCACCCTGTGCATCAACTCTGTTGCAGATCTTTGTGTCATCTGCAAAGAGACATGCTTTTCCTTCCAGTCCCTCTGCAATGTCTCTTATAAAGACATTGAAGAGGACCGGTCCTAATACTGAACCCTGCGGTACCCCACTAGTAACCCTCCTTTCTTCTGAGTGGACTCCATTTACTATTACTCTCTGGGTCCTATTCTTCAGCCAATTCTTTACCCAGGCTGTCATCTTGGGACCCACTCCCAGGCTGGCTAACTTGTATATTATTCTTTTGTGTGGGACTGTGTCAAATGCCTTGCTAAAGTCTAGGTAGGACATGTCCACAGCCCCTCCCTGATCTACTACTTTGGTCACCCAGTCAAGAAATCTATCAGATTTGTCTGGCGACCTTCCGCTGTGAATCCATGCTGCCAGGTCCTGTGCCTCTGGCCTCTAGATACCTCGACAATTCTTTCCTTCAGAAGAGATTCCATCATTTTCCCTATCACTGAGGTTAAACTAACAGGTTTGTAGTTTCCTGCTTCTGCCTTGCTCCACTTTTGTGAAGGGAATCAACCTGCCCTCCTCCAGTCCTCGGGTACCACCCCATCCTCCCATGATTTGTTAAAAGGGTGAGTCAGTGGTGTCACTAGTTCTACCTTAGTTCTTTAGAATTCTGGGATGAATCCCATCAGGCCCATATTTTGTCCACCTTCAGTTTTAAGAGTTCTTTCAGAACCATTTCTTTTGTAAATGGGCTGGTATCAACTTCTGTATCCAGAGTGTTTCTACTGTTTGTTTTATGTACCTTCCCCTCTTCATTTGTAAATACTGAGCAAAAATATTTGTTTAGTATCTCTGCCTTTTCACAGTCTCCTTCCTCCTCCCTTCCGTCTAAGCCTCACTATCCTCCTTGGTCTTCCTTCGCTCCTGATGTACCTATAAAGGTTTTATCCCCTTCTTAACTGAGTTGGCTATCTTTTCCTTGGTTTGGGCCTTTGCTCTTCTGACTGCCTTCAGCCTCCTTTGCTTTAACTGATACAGTTCTCTGTCCTGCTCCTTCTCATTCCTTGTACTTCCTGAATGCTTTCTTTTCTTGAACCTTCACTGCCACTTCCTTTGAGAACCATAGTGGTTTCTTACGTCATTTGTTTTGTTTATTTGCTTCACACAAAGGCTCGTTACCTCTGTGATGGCAGTTTTATTATTCCCCATTGTTCTTCCACCCTCCTTCCTGCCCATTTGCTAGTGCATTCCTTAGGCACTCACCCATTTTGGCAAAGTCAGCCCTCCTAAAGTCTAGTACTTTTGCCTTTGTATGGCTTGACTCTATTGCTGTGTTTATTGTGAACCATACTGTTCGATGGTCGCTAGTTCCCAGATGGCTACCCACTTCTACATCTGTGATCCTCTCTCCATCTCCATTTGAGAGAATCAGGTCTAATATTGTTCCCTCTCGAGTGGGCTCCAATATCCCTGTAGGGCATTTAGAATAACTCCACTCTTCGAAGTGGCTGCTGCAACTGCACTCCAGTTAACATCTGGCATATTCAGATCACCCATCAGCAATATCTCCCCTTTTTCTGCCATTCTAAGTATACTTTCTATCATTTCCTTGTCCATTTCCTCCCCCTGAGAAGGGAGTCTGTATACAACCCCTGTGCGGATTGTGGTGCCATTGCCTGTCTCCAAATTTACCCACAGTGCTTCTTCTCCTCCCTGTTGACCCTTTTGTTCTGTTGCTTTTATTCCTTCCCTTATGTAAAGAGCTACTCCTCCTCCTCTTTTACCCTCCCTGTCCCTCCTGTAGATAGTGTATCCTGGTATCTTTACGTCCCAGTCATGGTTTTGTGTGTACCATGTTTCTGTGACTGCCACGATATCCATGATATCCATATGTTCCTCCTCCATCAAGGCCACTAATTCAGGAAGCTTGTTACCTAGACTATGGGCATTGGTACTCATTGCTCTCCATTTTTTGATGGCTTTACCTTCTGTTGCAGCATCCCCTACTGACCTTTCTACCTCGGTCTTTTTCTCATTTAGTACCCTGTTTTGTAGGGAGAGGCTGGGATTTTCCTGCTGCTTATCAGTGCCTCCCTCTTTGACTAGATCCACGGGGTCTTAAAACTGCCATAAAGCTAGCAGGCTAATTTAGGAAGAACTCCTAATAGCAGACAGAGTGAAAGACACATTAGAACATCACATATAAATCAAAACACTCTGCACAACATATGTTTTTACAAATTTCAGGTGGACTACTCCTTTAAGTGTAGCAAACATAAATGGCCATTCTACTCGATCAAAGGCCTTCTCGGCATCAAGAGCCAGAAGGTCCCTGTTCCTATCTCCCCCCTCCCTGACTACCCCTGGATAATATTTAGGGTTCTATGTATATTTTGTTTGGCTTGTCTACCTTTTACAAAGCCGCATTGATCTTGGTGTATCAGGGTTGGGAGAGTGGATTCTAGTCTTTCAGCAATTAATTTGGCTATGATTTTGTAGTCCATATTCAGGAGAGAGGTGGAGTGATATGACCCATGCTTCTTGGTAGGGTCTTTTCCTGGTTTTGGGAGAACTATAATTATAGCTGTTTCTAGAGAGGGGGTACATTTCCTGATTTCAGGGTGTCACATATCAGTTTCACTAAAATGTCCTGGATATCAGGCCAAAAAATCTTCTAAAATTTCATAGGAATCTCATCTCAGCTGGGGGCTTTTCCTACATTTGACTCCCAAATGGCATTCTTCACTTCCACTACCATGATGGGGCTCTCTAATTCCTCTCTCTACTTTAAGTTTAAGGGATTGAGTTGGATACTATGGCCAAAGTCTTCAGGGTCTGCCCCTGCCTGGGCCTCGGTCGTGTATAGCTTTTCATAAAATTTTTTAAAGGTATCATTAATGAGCTGGGGATCTGTAGTAAGGAGCCCTGTCTCATCTTCCAGTGATAATAAAACCCTTTCTACTTGTTGCCTTTATACCCTCCAGGCCAACCATTTTCCCACAGTGTCCCCCTCAAAATATGTACTTGCTCCCACTTTTAGTATATCCCTTTCGATGTTCCTGGAGGCCACTTACAACAGCTTCCCCTTCAGCTGTTTTAGTGTTCCTATATCATTATTTTCACCATAACCTGCTCCCTACATAAATCTTTTCTTTAGTTCTAAAATTTGAGCTTCCAATTGTTCCAATTCCAATTTTGCCAGCACCCCCGTCCTATCTTCACCTCCCCTGCTGGCCCATGACAATGCCACCTGGCTGCACTACCTCTATTCTTATCCACCTTCCACCTCTCCTCTCCTCTCTCTGTCCCCCCCAACCTACCTCCCCTTTTCTCCCATCCACTTAGTCTCCCTGATTTCACCCTCCTCCTTTTCCTTTCCCCTCCCCAAAGTTTCACTTTATTGTTCTTTTTTCATCTACAAGACTGTGTGTTTTTTTTTTTTATTTTATAAACTGTTATCTTTGCTTATGATTGTCTCAATTGTACCAATGACTTGGAACCTTTGTAAAAGAGCCTCGGCACAAAGGTATTTGTAATCCTAGAACAAATAAATAAAAATAAAATTGTTGTTCTTCCTTGGCCTCTTCCCTGTGAAGACAGGCAGGATAAGCTATAGTGGTTCCCCGAATGACCGCTTTTAGTGCCTCCCATGTGTTGGTCACTGAGGTGTCCTCAACTCTGTTAAATTTTAAATATTCCTGAATGGCCTCTGATATGAGGGATCTGAAAGTTTGGTTGTTAAGAAGTGTAGGGTAAGGTCCAATCTCCACTGTCTATGCACAGGACTTACACTGTCCAGAGAAAGGGTGAACTCCTAGGGGGCATGATCTGACATGCATATAGGTTCATAGTGCGGGTTAGATGCCACTCGCATGATGGTGGAAGATATCAGGAAGTAGTCCAGTTGAGTATAAATTTTATACACTGGTGAATAGAAGGAGAATTCCTTCTTGTGGGGGTGGAAGTGTCTCCACTTCTCCTAGAGTGCCCTCTCCTTCGACAGCTCCCTTAAGGCTAATGAGCTTCTCTGGGGAGGCTTACCCCTACCCTTCAAGTGGCCCAGGTCCTGGTCCCAATAAGTATTGGCATCCCCCCCGTCCTGGCGGACAAACTACGATTACTAAGCTCCTGGCCCCTGCCCCGGTGCAGGAGAGAGCTTGCTGAAAAACTTTGCATACAGAGCATATATCAGAGAACTCACTGTCCTACCTGTACCTGATCTTGACAAAAGGGCTGCCGCACCAGCATCTGCAGAAGGAGGGTGGCTTTGGGTGTAACGGAACTTTCAACTCGTCCTGCGGCTGCGAGCGGGACCCTCTACCCCGAAACCTGACTCTGGACACAAGTGCTTTGTTTGATTTTGGTGCCGAAACCGCATCTCCCCATTGGACCCTGGTCTGCGGTGATGCTCTTGCTCTGCATTCAAAAACGGGAGAGCTGTCCCACCAATCTGGTAGTCTCCAGACGCCGTGTGGAGGGGAGGCGAGGGTGACCTACTCTGAGGGTCTCCTCCCCCTTGCGCAGACAAGAAATCCTCCCCGATTGCCGAGTTGAGGTGCCGTGGGCTACTGTGAGCCCCGGTGGGCCTCCTCAGCGGACAAACTACAATTACTAAGCTCCTGGCCCCTGCCCCGGTGCAGGAGAGAGCTTGCTGAAAACTTTTGTTTGGCCACCCTCCCTCCCTGTTTGGAGGGTGAGTTTAAATGTGCACTGGCCCCGCCCCCTGTAAGCTGCCTCACCCTATCAGCCAACAGGGGAGGTTTTTGCCTATTCTCCTTGTATAGCATTGGGATTCTCCCTCAGAAAATCCTTCCCCACCCCCATCTCTGGAATGGGTTACACATACTACCCGGGTGTATAAACCTTTCTGATAGCTCTGTTGTTTGAACTGTTCTGTGATATTATCCTGGTTGTTACCTTTACTCTCCAATCTCTCTTAGCTATTACTACATAATACTGCTTAGTTTTGACTTGTGCTACAACCATGATTTTTTCACTTCTACCATTGTGTATTATGACTAGATGATGCCTGTCTTTTACTGTCCTTGGAGATGGGCAACAAGTTGTAAGGGTTTATACTTCTTAGCAGCCCTGCCTAGTTGCCCAGCTCATTTGTTGCAGTGCCAAAATTTGCTTTCTTTTACCCAGTTGTATAAAGCCTTAGTTAATGCTGATGAAACTGTCCTTGGTAAGCTGTCATTCAAATTGTAGGGGTGCTACTACAGGGCGAGTGCATTGCCCCCTTCTATCCAGTAGATCCTTGCTGGGTGTCTGGGCACAATCCCACACGCTGGTCCTTTCTTGCTTCCACCCATGAAGAGGGTGTGGTTCCCCCTGTCCCTACCTGAGGAAGGTAGGGAAACTCATATAGCTGTGGTTAAGGGTGGGCTTACTGCCACCCCTAGGGCCCTTGTTCTTGTAGGGCTTGCGCTGGGGCTAACCCTCCTTCAAAGTGTCACCTCCCCCCCAATATCCTTGGGAGACAACTGGAAGTGGTCCACCTCTCATGAGGATACTGACTACTCCTTCTCTAATATGCTTGTGACCAATGGGGCACACCAATGTATTACTTGCTGCCTAGACCTTCGGTGCCTTATGTACTCAGCCAGGGTCAAGAAAATCCAAGCTAAAACACCAAGATGGCCAGCCACTATAGGTGGTGGTATCTCCCTGGCTCCTCCTCCTTGCATTACTTATGGCTGGAGATATCGAATCCAACCCTGGACCCTTAAACCTGTCCACCATTATCCCTTCTGCATGGAGCATGGGTAAGGGGCTAAGAATAGCTCATCTAAATATCAGGAGCTTGCTACCTAATTGAGATGAGCTATTAGCGTGGGTGGCACACTATAAACCTGACATCCTTGGAGTGACGGAGAGAGTGACGGAGACCTGGCTTAAACCCTCCATTCCTGACTCAGCCTGTGCACTCACTGGATATGAGTTCACGCGCCTGGATAGAGTTGGGGGTAAGAGGGGGGTGGCATCCTAATCTACTACAAAAGCCACCTAAAAATCTCCCTAGTATCTCACCTGCAACCAGAAAAGTCCCCCTGTGAGCTACTACATGTGCTTCTGCTACTTGGGGATACAAAGAAACTGCACCTAGTGTGTACCTACAACCCTTCTAGGGGAGGACTACCAGGACTTACCCACCTTTTGGACTCAGTTGGTCCCTGCATTGGGGAAAATGAACTAATTATCATAGGTGATGTCAATCTAAACTGGGAGAGTGGCAATGTTAAGAAATTTGAGCGCCAACTTGCCAACCTTGCCCTGACCCAACTAATCCAGGACCCGACCAGACGGACGGCAAATGGTTCCTCCTGCACCCTGTTGGATTGGATCATGTCTAATCGTCCGGATAGGATCGCCTCAGCAGGCACGTTATCCGATTCCATCTTGGACCACTCTCTGGTGTTCTGTGTCTGGAAAATTCCCTCACCCAAAATACCCCCAAAAATCATACAAGTCAGAAACTACTCCAGGTTTGACCTAGGGGGGTTCTTGGAGGACTTAAGACTTGCTGACTGGTCTAGGGTGCTTGGAGCTTCAGACCCCTCAGTGGCAACCTCTTGCTTCCTTGCCACCTTCGGGGCCTTGCAAGACAAGCATGCTCCCAAGGTCACTCATAGGGTGAGGGGAACTGCTATCCTCTGGCTAAATGGTAATCTCCTAGCCCAGATGCGGGAGAGAGACAAATGCTGGGCCCGTATCAAAGGACCCAATGACCCTTCCAATTTTCAAAGATACAGGCACCTCAGAAATCAGTGCAAAAAGGCTATCAGGGCAGCGAAGAGTGACTTCTGTAAGTCTGCCCTACTTAGCTCTGCCAGAGATCCCAGGAGGTTTTGGAGGAATATCAAATCTCTTGTCAGTGGGTCCTCCCATCCAGGGGTCACGGACATGGTTATAAATGGAGTCTCATGTAATAACCCACATACCATAGCCAACTCCCTAAATACTCACTTCACTGACCTCTCGGCCTTCACTTCTCTTTTCCCGGCTGGTGAGAGCTCGCTTCTCACCCCTCTCTCCATGTGGCAGGAAGGTCATCCCTCTCGGCGTGTGTTTTATCTCAGGGCTGTGTCAGTCCAGGACATGCAGAGATGCCTAGCCGCTCTCTCCCAGCACTCTAGCCCAGGCCTTGACAACCTGGAACCTAAGCTTCTTAAGCTTGGTGCTGATTACATTGCCTCTTCAGTAGCCCACATCTTTAATCTATCCCTTAGTTCAGGGATAATCCCTGATATCTGGAAGGAGGCGAGGATAGTCCCCGTTCTGAAGCAGGGCAATCCTAAACTACCAGACAATTATCGCCCAATTGCTATCCTCCCATCCCTTAGTAAACTCCTTGAAAAGGTGGTGGCCGAGCAGCTCTTGGAGTTCATCCACACCCATGAGCTGTTGTCCCCGGCCCAGCATGGCTTTCGAAAGGGACATAGCACCACAACCGCCTTGATTTCGGTTACATCAAGCATCAGGTCAGCCATGGACCAGGGTAAACTCTCTGGTGCCATATTTATTGACCTGTCAAAAGCCTTTGACCTTGTTGACCACGAACTACTTGGAGCACAGCTATGGTCACTTGGACTCTCTCTCCCCATGCCATGAAATGGCTAATGGGCTACCTGAACGGTAGAAAGCAGCATACCTGCTTCAACAAGGTCCTCTCAGATCCCTGGCCAGTGACCTCTGGAGTTCCCCAGGGCTCGGTACTGGGCCCCCTCCTTTTCTCCCTCTTTATTAACCAACTACCTATGGTGACTTCCAACTGCCGAGCCACCATGTATGCGGATGACCTGGTGATAGTGGCTCATTCTCAAAATGCCATCGCCTTAAACCAGTGCTTGTCCGATGATTTCAACAAAGTCTTGTCCTGGGTTACTAACCACAAACTGGTTCTGAACCTGAAAAAAACACAGGCTATGCTCTTTGGTTCCACGGCCAAAATCAAAGCCTCATCGGCCTTGCTCAACATCACTAGTGCGGATGGCCCCTCGCTGCCTACAGTGAACTCAATCAAATATCTTGGGGTTACTCTCGACCCCCAACTTGACATGGGGAGTCATATCCTAAACATCTGTAGGACAACGAACAGCAAGCTTGGCCTGGCCTATAGGGCCAAGTACAACCTAACTCATGCAGCTAGACTTGCCCTTGCGAGAGGTGTGCTTCTTCCCTCCCTCAGCTATGGACTTCACCTATTTGCTCGGTCCCCCCAAACTCATCTCACTCGGTGGAACACGGCATATAATAACATCTGTCATTTCACTCTAGCTGCTCCCCAACTCACCCACCGTTGTGTGCTATATGACAAACTCCGCTGGCTCCTCCCAGCCAAATACCTGGAATTCGGGGTTGGAAGCTTCTCAGGGAAAGTGGTTAATACTGGCATCCCTCGGGGGCTGGCTCTGCTTCTACCAAAAATGGACCCTACTCCCTACCACCTTAGGTCCCTGACTGCAGGGATGCTTAAAGTCCCCTCCACCCGTACCCTTATGGGGGATCATGACTTTGCTGCATATGCGCCCAGACTCTGGAACTCACTCCCCTATCATATCCGTTCGGCCCCCTCCCATTGGAGTTTTCGCACTTCCCTGTGGACTTTTCTGAAGCTAACATCAGTGTGTGACTGTCCCAATCCCCCCTAGAGTAATGTATCATGCTGACGGAAACCATCCAAGTTATCGCTGCTAAAGCTGTTGATACGTTCCGTAGCTTAAACTGATTAATATCTACTCTATTTTCAACTACCCATTTTTCCAAATTTGTGGGCATCTTCTGTGTCCACAGCACTGCTCTATGGACATGGGTTGTTCTGCCTACTCCCAAGTATTGGTGGTACAGCCTACTCCCCAGTATTCTGGTACTGCCAACTCATATGTCTTAGAAAACTGTTGACCTATATATAATTTGCCACTTGAGCCTGCTAGTTCTCAGGTTTTGCCTACTATAAAATTTAAATTTAAGTTATATGTTACTAAGCTGCACTGTGGATCATACTACACTCCTATATAGATCCTCCTATTGTCAACTATGTATTTCTTCCCATACGTTGTACTATTGTTGATTCTGTATTTTCTTTTCTTACATGTTTTCTTATTTAATGTAATATGCTATCCATCCTTGTTGTACCTTATCTGTATTCCCCATGTTGTACTCTCCCGGATCGTTCCTGAAAATAGGCATAATACTTGTCTAGTGTACTTACCCGGTAAACAAAAGCTAAATAAATAAATAAATTATATTGTCAGGGTATGGGGCTAGGGGTATTGTCAAATGATGAAAGAAACCCAGATTGTCCACATTTGGTCCACAGATGAACACCAAAGTGTATCTTTTTACTTCTATTGTGGCATCTACCACTAAATATCTCCTCTGTGGATCAGACACTGTGCCATGGATCTCCACCCTGAGCTGAGTGTGTATCCATATTGCCACACCTCATGCCTTAGGGGTAAATGAGGCGACCAACAATGTGCCTCTCCAAGATGTTGCAAATCTAGTTACCTCTTCCCCTGTCATATACGTTTCCTGGAGAAAATTTATGTCCCCTTTATGTTTTCCTAAGTAGGCCAACACCTTTTTTCTTTTCACCACTGTTTTTAAACCCCAAACATTCCACAAAATACATTTTAATGTACTCATTTTACCAGTGCTACTCCATGTGTACACCTTTTGTGACTCAGGCTACCTTCCCAAGGCCATGTCCATGTGCCGAAGTCTGCTTTTAACATTTTCTTAACCCACAACATGACTTTAAAGTAACTACCCCTCCTCTCCCTTCAAAACATCAAAAACTGTAATAAGAGAAAGTCTCTTCCAAATACCCCAACAAAGCAGTAACACCTTTAAGAACTTTAACCCCCCCCCGAAAACACCAACCCTCCTTCCACCATTCGTTTGTGTTTCCATTTGCCCCCCTACTCTTTGTAGATGTGCCAAGGGGGCAATCCACCTAAATAAAACATACTACAGTCATTATGCCATTGTTGTGCCATATTTAGGTGAGGGAGTGGGAGGCTTATGCTCCTGCCCCAGGGTCCATGGATCTGCTACCTACAACCTTTTTCTCAGGTTATATGCAGGTTGGCTCCTGGAATAGTGTTAGGATCAGGAGGGCATCCTGAGTGATAAGATTTCCATACCCTCCAAGTTATGCTTTTTACAGATTACCCCAACGTAGCTCTGCCTTCCTGTATATAATAGAGCACAACCAAAGACAAGCATTTGTCAATGCCGAATGTTCACTTGCAGGTATTTGCAGTGGTGTTTGGCACGTATGGTGCTTTACCCTAATGCCCTGTGCGATTGCTGGTATTTGCGCAATAAATTTTCAGCATGACCTTTTTGTTACCCCCATTGTGCGCTACATAGGCGGAAACACGTTTTGGGCAGGATGTGAAAAATGACAGCTGTACTGCTCATAAGGAAGTGTGGTAAAATGGCAATGTTGAAAATCTGGAGTGGAAATATTGAAAATTCGCAAACCCTACGGCGTCGCGTGGGAACTTAATACCGCGCCGCTCGTAAAACAGTCATTGTTAGGAATTGGCTAACCAAATTTTCCAACACTGGCATTTTAAAACCTCTGCTAATGAACAGTGTCACTGTGATTTTCTTACTGTGTCCCATACATTGATTTCGCTTTAGCGACTGCTCCATTGTGCACTACATGGCGAAAACACATTTTGGCAGGATGTGAAAAATGACAGCTGTACTGCTTCATAGGAGGTGTGGTAAAATGGCAATGTTGAAAATCTGGAGTGAAAATATTGAAAATTTGCAAACTTCTGGTGCACGTAGGAACTGCACAACGACGCCTGTAGAAACAGTTATTTTTAAGAATTTGTTCACCAAATTTTCAACGTAGCCATTTTAAGATCTCTGCTCATGAACAGTGACACTGTGATTTTCTTAATGTGTCCCATACACTGAGTTCGCTGGCGACTATGCCATTATGCTACATGAGGCGTAAACACGTTTTGGGCAAGATGTGAAAATAGATAGCTGCACTGCTCATAAGGAGGTGTGGTAAAATGGCAATGTTTGAAAATCTGGAGTGGAAATATTGAAAATTTGCAAACCTGAGCGTGGAACTGCAGGCTGCGACTCGGAAAACAGTCATTTTTTAGGAACTATTTCACCAAATTTTCAACATAGCCATTTTAAGACCTCTGCTTATGAACAGTGTCACCATGATTTTCTTAATGCATCCCATACATTGATTTCACACACCAACTGCGCCATTGTGCGCTACATGAGTGGAAACACATTTTGGGCAGGATGTGAAAAATGACAGCTGTACTGCTCATAAGGAGGTGTGGTAAAATGGCAATGTTGAGAATCTGGAATGAAAATATTGAAAATTAGCGAACTTCCTGAGCCCTCGTGGGAACTGTAGCACTTTGCTTGTAAAACAGTCATTTTGGAATTTTTGCACCAAATTTTCAACATGGGGTTTTTGGGACCCCTTCTCAGGATCGATGTCACTGTCATGGTGTTATTCAGGCCCAAAGGGTGATTTCATGCAGTGACTGCGAAATCACCCTTCGGGCCCCAATAATGCCATGACAGTGACATCATTCATGAGAAGGGGTCCTAAAAACCCCATGTTGAAAATTTGGCACAAAAATTCCAAAAAATGCCTGAGATATGCAATAAAGTTGAAAACCCCTATCTAGCCCATTATATAGCTAACGGCATTTCCTCATTTCATGCCCGGTTTTGAAGAGTGCAGACGCGGTTCCCGGTCATAGAAACATAGAAGACGGCAGATAAGGACCGCAAGGCCCATCCAGTCTGCCCATTTCTTTTCTACCTTATAAATGTGCCATCGGCCTTGCTCTGTCAGTGACCTATCTATTCATAGTCATTTGTATTGCTCCTTATGCCTATCCCATGCCTGTTTGAAGCCCTGCACTGTATTCATAGCCACCACTTCTGTGGAAAGCCATTCCATGCATCTACCACCTTTCTGTGAAAAGAATTTCCTCATTCCCCTTAATCGGCCTCCCTCTAATCTCATGCTGTGTCCTCTTGTCCTGCTATTTTTCTTATATTTAAACATGTTAGACTCTTTCACCTTGTTTATGCCCTTAAGGTGTTTAAATGTCTCGATCATATCACCTCTCTCCTTCTTTGCTCAAGGGTATACATATTGAGCTCCGTTAATCTGTCCTCATATGTCTTCTGATGCAGTCCCTGCACCATTTTGGTTGCCCTTCTCTGGACTGCTTCAATTTGGTTAATGTCCTTGTGAAGGTGTGGCCTCCAATACTGCCGCAGTACTCCAGATGGGGCCTAACCAATGTCTTGTACAGAGGATTATTACCTCCTCTTACGACTTGTGATACCCTACTAATACACCCTAACACCCCTAGCCTTACCTACTGCTTTAGAGGTCTGCTTGATGATTTTAGGTCATCAGTGATGATGATGCCCAAGTCTCTTTCTTCCTTTGTGACTGCTAGCAACTCCTCCCAGCCTATAAGTGGCTTCAGGGTTTCTTCCTATGTGCATGATTTTGCACTTCTTTGCATTAAATCCCAGTTGCCACTCTTCTGACCATTCTGCTAGTTTATCCAGATCTCTTCTCATTCTGCCCACCCCATCTGGATCATCTACTCTGTTGCAGATCTTGGTGTCATCTGCAAACAGACAAGCCTTACCCTCTAGTCCATCTCTGGGGTCACTAATGAAGATGTTGAATAGGACTGGCCCCAGGACTGATCCTAAGGTACCCACTTGTGACCTGCATCTCTTCTGACTGTATACCATTTACCACCACTCTCTGTTTTCTGCCAGTCAACCAGTTTGCCACCCAGTTGACCAACTTCTGACCCACCCCGAGCCTACCTAGCTTATTTATCAATCTTCTATGTGGAACAGTGTCAAAAGCTTTGCTGAAGTCAAGGTAGGTGACATCAACTGCTCCCCCTTGGTCCACCACTCTGGTTACCCAGTCAAAGAAATCTATGAGATTAGTTTGACAGGACCTTCCTTTTGTAAACCCATGCTGTCTTGGATCCTGTGCCCCTATGGATTCCAGGTGTTGCACTATCCTTTCCTTAAGGAGTGCCTCCATAATCTTGCCCACTACTGAGGTGAGACTGGCCGGTCTGTAGTTCCCCGCCTCCTCCCTGCTACCACTTTTGTGGAGTGGGATCACATGAGCCCTTCTCCAGTCTTCTGGGACCTCTCCTGTGCTCAGAGACTCACTAAACAATTCTGCTAATGGCTCTGCTAGTTCCTCCTTTAGCTCCTTAAGTACCCTGGGATGTATGCCATCAGGTCCCATTGCCTTATCCACCCTGAGCTTAGCAAGCTCTTGTAGGACCCTTTCTTTTGTGAAGGGAGTAGTGCTCACCTCCCCCCTGTGTCCATGATGCTGAGCTGTGGGCCCTGCCTACCTTCTCTTCAGTAAATACTGAGCAAAAGTATCTATTTAGGATAGATGCCTTTACAGGGTCCTCCTCTCACATGCTCCCTTTTCTCCATTAAGCTTAGCAATACCCCCTCTGGACTTTCTCCTTTCACTAATGTATCTATAGAAAGTCTTGTCACCTTCTTTTACTGTTTGTGCTAGTGTTTCCTCAGTTTGGGACTTTGCCTGCCTTACTGCCTTACCTGCTTCCCTTAGGGCAGTTTGGTATGCCTCCCTATCTTCATCCCGCTGTGTTCCCTTATATTTTCTGAAGACCAGCCTTTTGGCTCTGACCTTTTCTGCTACTGTATTTGAGAACCAAAGTGGTTTCCTTCTTCTTTTGCACTTCCTTTTCTGTCTAACACAATGGGATGTTGAAGATCGTCGCACGACTCCGGAGGTAAGTATGGGGTGGGGGGTGTGGGAGGCTGGGTGCACAGTGGGTGGAGTGCGGGTTGTGGGAGGGACTGGGAGAAGCGCCGTGGGACCATTTTAGTTTACAGGTGAAAAAAAAAGACTCGTGGACGTTTGCCACGCTGGGGTGGGATCCCAGCGTGGCAGAAGGATGGCTGGGGGCCGAGGAGCCGACGGGTGATTGGGCACCCCGCTGGCAAACAACGGTGATGTTTGCCAGCTGAGGTAGCTCCAGTGTGTGGCACCAAAGATTTTGGCGGTGTGTGACGCGTGGGTGGCGTGATGTGGTGCTCTGTATGACAGAGGTGGTTTTCTTGAAGCGAAGACCACCGCTAAGTCATACAGCTCCCGCACCCATTGGTACAGGATCGCCACGCCTGCTCAACGGAGCAGGGATTGAAGGGAGAGGCACACTCCAAAGTGGCTATCTAAACGCCTTCACGCATGCGCGCAAGCGAACGTAAAAATCAAATTCCACACTATGCCCCTAGGTATCGCCCCTTCTTCACCTCCAAGAATGCCTTGTCAACCAGTGAAAGAAATGAAAAGAAAATGAAGAAAAGAAAGAGAAAGAAAAAAACACTTCATACTGATGTGATTTAGTCGTTTTAAACCTTTGCCTTCATCTCATTATCTCACTCGACTAGTTTTGTGCTCACATCACTGCCAGAGTTATGGCTGAGCGGGTCTCCTGTCTGATCATTAACGTTTGTTATGAATATGTTCTACTCCCCTTACTGTGTTGAAAACTGAGGGAGAATAGCTCATTGAGTACAACAGAGTTCCACTATAATATTAAAGAAAAAAAATTGTTCAACATATTTGCACAGTAGTGTGCACAGGGCAGAGTCACATAATTAAGTGAAAAAGCTGGAATTCTCATCTGCTCACATGATGTCTATCCAGCTCTGGGTGTCTGCACTAACGAAACAGGTCAAGTCAGTAATGGCGGTGGAGGGCTCACCTGGAGGGGGATCTCCCAGCCCAGCCATAATAGGCTGGAGATAAATCTCCATTGCGGACCTAGGATTTACTTGTCTTCCCCTCCTACAGCCACCCCCCAACCAGGCAAATGCAGCTTTCACAGTACCTTAAACAATGTTTAGTCCTGTTGTGGAGCTTCATTGCATTGTCTTACCAGGACCTGTGTAATGTAATGCATTGCCACCTCTAGGTAAGTAAATGATTTGCGCTGTTGGTTTTTCAGCCAAACAATCAATCGGGCAGGGTAGATCATAGAAAACTAGCAGTTGAGATCATGCAGTTTTCATTTCACCACTGTGAAGGTCTACTATTCCAGTTGTAGCCACCTAGAGAAATCAGGGCATATACTGATGTGCTTGCCCTGCTCCATTATGGACCCCTTTTGTCTAGCTGCCTCCAACACTCATTGTCTGTCCTGAAACTGGAGGAACTTAATAATTACATAATGCGGCCTTTCCCCTGGACCTGGACGGCGACCCGGCGAATGATGGGCCCTCTGCACTTCTAAAGAGATCTCTTGTGGTAAGTCCATGATTTTTCTCAGCCAGGTTTGAATGAACTCCACACAGTCTCATCCCTCCATTCCCTCTGGTAGGCCTACAACACGCACATTACAGCACCTTTCTCCGTTCTCCTGGTCTTCCAGAGTTGCTTTCAGTAGCTCAATTTCTCTCGTCGCTGATTGCAGAGAATTTTCAATTTGGTTGTGGGCATCTCCCCTGTTGCTGACTCGCTGCTCCACTTCATCCAGCCTAGTAGTATGGCCTTCCACTGTTTCACTAAGGGTATTCACTGTTTGTTGTAAATGCGTGAGTTGGGCCCCAATGTTTTCAAAGCCCACACGCATTTGGTGGGTTAATTCAAACTTTAGCGATTGTATTATCCCCTCTATGCTACTCTGAGCTGAAACTGCGGCTTGTTGGTCTTTTTCTCCCGTATCTTTGCAACTCATCACTGTGGTAGAAGCAGCTGGGAGCTTGTGGTCTATACAGAGGTCAGGGCCCTGTGCATTTTCACTTACTGTGAGTGAAAAGTTTAGCTGAGATTGCTTTTTTCTTGTTTTTTTTGGCAGTTGCCATATATAAAAGTAGTTTGATGCTCAAAAAATATAAATTCACTGGTCCGTATGTAGAGGATGGCATTGATTTTTGATGGATGGTCCCAGAGCTCTTGGACTATGCTGCCGTTCTCCTCCTCGGTCAGGCCACACCCCATCTCATTTATTTTTAAAGCGATCCAAAACATCAGCTGCTGAAGACCGGCGCAAAACATCTGCCAATGTTCCTCCTCATCCTTCACGTCAACCTCCTGCTAAAAAACTAAGCAGTCCATCCTAACTTTTGGTTGCTCTAGTGGTTCTGAAACTGTATCTGGTGCCAATTCACAGCAGTCTTCTATACCACTCCAAACTGAGTCTGGTGGTTGTGGGCACTAGCAGCGTACAAGAAAGTTGACGCAAGGTACAAGTTTAATTTCCAGTGATATCTGGACATATTTTACTCAGCAGGAGGATGATAAAAGGACATGGTAAAAATGTTGATAAACTGAGCACAAGTCTTTGGAACCACCTTCTGAAAAGCATACTGAAGTGGCTAACTTGGATGAAGCCACTGCTGGAGTTGTCTCTTCATGCCACTGCATTCATCATTTCAAAAAAGTAAAACTAGTTCTGACTCTGTTGATGGTGCTGCTGACAGTGATGGTGGCAGAGGCATTCATCAAGTGACCAAACACCAGCAAAATCTCATTTCCAGTCCTTGCCCAAATACTTAAACATGCACAACACCAAGTCCCTCACAAACCAGTTCAGATGGTGAGACAGCAGATGTGCAGTTTGTGGTGCCCTTCCCTCCAGCCTAAATCACCTGCATTTGTCCACTTTGGAGCCAGGCTATCCATTTCAAAAGCCTACTCTCACAATAAAGAAAGCATTTTAGTCCTGCAAAAAGTTCTTGCCAACTCATCCTACAACTGTTCAGATCATGCAGCTCTTAGGAATGATGATTGCACTGGATTTGCAACCTTATTCTATTGTTGAATAAACTGGATTCCACAAACATCTACATTTCTTGCAACTTGAATACCACATACCAGTGCAAACTACTTTTTCTTTTACCGACATGCCAAATATCTATGAAACATGCTTCATTTAGGTGGAGAAATTGTTGAGCCAGGCTGTGGGCAGGGTTTTCCACTGTACATCTGATGTATGGACCAGTACAAATGCACCACATGCATACCTCTCACTTAGAGCACAATGGTGCTCACCTACATCAGTTGCATGTGGTGGCATAGCTGCTGTTGATTCCTCCTCTTTCTCTGGCCTTGGCTGTAGCAATACCCCATTCCACTGGATGTCTGCTCTCCTTAGTGTTGCAGTCCTTCCAAGGAAACAGACTGGTGTTAACAGTCTTACACCTTTGCAAGAAATGCTTGACTCCTGGATTAGCACAAAGGGTTTGCATGTTGGGTTCTTTATTACAGGTAAGGGGAAGAACATGGTAAAAGCAGTTCGTGATAGCCACTGTCAGGGAATCCACCAGGGAATCTGCTGCTTTGATCATACATTGAACCTTATGGTCACTGGTGCTCTACAGAGCAGTGTGGGTGTTTCTTATATTGCTGATACCTCAAGATACATCTGTAGCCATTTTCCACATTCCGCTAAGGCAACCAGAGAGATGCAGACTGTTCAGGACCAGATTGGTTTACCAAGCCATATACTAATCCAAGATGCAGTACATGATGGAATAGCACATTTGACATGTTGCAGCTGTAGCTGGAACAGAAGCATGTTCTACATGAGTTATCCATTGAGCAGCACATTGGTGGGGTACTGCTACACCAGGACTGGAGCATCATTGAGGGCATTGTCCAGGTTCTGCCTCCCTTAGAGAAATGCACACATGACCTAAACTCACAAACAACTTCACTGAGTCAGGTCATTCCAGCTATCCACGTCCCCATGTCAACCAAGGATAGTTTCCATGAGTGCAGCACTATGGATTTGTTTCCAGAACCTATAAAATAACTAATTGAAGGGCTTACTATGGAGTTAAGATCATGGCTTGCAACCATACATGTCAATACTAGCTACATGTTCACAACCATGTTGGACTCAAGATTCAAATGTGAGGCACTGTCTCTGTCCATGCAAAGTGACAGAGTAAGTGAATACCAGCAGCAACTGAATAGTGAACTTGAGGGAGTGATGAGGGACATGGACCTGTTCCATTCAGAGGATGCTGGGGGGTCAGACAGTTCTGGAACAACTGGAGTGAGTGGCACTGGCAGCCCATGTGAAAGTGGTGTGGGTGGTGGCATGCTACTGACAATGAGGTTGCCTGCTGATGCAGGAAGACAGGGTGAGTTGGCAACACAGGCCCATGACACTGTACCTCAGGTTACAGAAGTACATCATTAGTACTGGTTGCTGCTTGTGAGTTCTCTGCTGAACAAGCAGCAGCAGAGGACACATTTGTTGCCACACTGTGCTGAGCAGATGGTCGCTAATTATTTGGATGAGCCAATGGTGGACTTCAGTGTTGACCCTCTTGTGTAGTGGAACACCAAAAAGCAATCATGCCCTGCTTTAGCCTATCTAGCATGTAAATATCTTGTGTGCCCCCCCCCCCGCATACCCTCAGAGCACCTCTTCAGCACTGCAGGAGATAATGTTCAGCCACCTCGCTCCCATTTACAGTGTGAACATGTGCAACAGCTTCTTTTTATTATGCTTAATATGCATCTGCTTGATCCTTTTAAGTAAATAGGGTGAGGGTGTACTAATTAGATTGATAATGTGCTGTCACTGCCTGCCAGCTTTGAATACTGAATTGACCTTATGGCTTTCTGCTCTCTGCTCTTTATTTTACTGACTAAGATTTGGGATTAATGATGGATGAGATGTTATGCTTGCCACTTGGAATTTTGACTGACCTTATGACTTTATGACCACTGCTGCTGTTAAAATAATGATCTTGGAAAATTAATAAAAAAATGTTTTTTTCTTTTTTTTTTTTTTTTTGCAAGTGATCTCTCCTGTCTTGGTATTTCCAGGCACTGGGTTGCAAAATTTACTTTTTCTTATGCTGTTAACTTTTAGGCCAGACAGCTAGCAAAGTAATACTATAACAAATAAAAATATCAATCTCAAAGTAATAAATAAATCTCAAAGAAGCCTTTGAAAAAGGAATTCTTTCCAAAACATGTCAGGTGTCACAAGTATGTTGTGGTTATGAGCACTGAATACATGTCTTGCATGTAACCCTGCAGAGCAGTGTTCATTATTTTCTTAGAGGGTGTGTGCCCTGTTTTTATTGTTATCATAAAAAGTAAAACAATTACATATATATATATATATATATATATATATATATATATAAAATAAAAGTATGGAAATCTGAACATTTGCTCCATTGTGCAACTCAGTATTGCTTTCCTGTCTCCAAAACAAACATAGTCATTCATTTTTAATTCTTTCCTCTGCATGCTGTGCAATGATTTCCTCCTGGTCTCCAAAACAGATGTTCTCTTCCTTTTTTTTCGGTACCCCTATCAGGCAGAACTGAACATATAAAGAAAATGCCTAATCTATTAAAGGAAAATATCAGTTACCTTTGTGCACTCTTCTGTCAATGCATATGCCCCTGATTAGCGTTTCTGTGTAACTAGCAATATATTTTTTCTAACTGCATTTTCACCATTTTGGCATTAAAACTTGCATTTTAAAAAAGTGCTCACAAACTTACATTTAGCAAGGCTGCTGGCAGCCATCTCGTGGGAGCCGTTTGCTCCTATGCCTGGGATATGGTAATTGCCCCTGCTGATCAACGCATTGGCCAGCAGGGGCACATTAGCATATCCTGGGCTAGAAAGCAAGTGGCTCCCACAAGATGGCTGCCTGTGGGCAGCAGCCTAGCTAAATTGAAGTTTTAATATCAATATGCTGATAGAAAATATTTTTATTTACACAGAAACGCTAATTGGGGGCATAAATATGCACTGTTAGAAGAGCGCACAAAAGTAACTGGTGTTTTCCTTTAAACTAAGCTTACACTGTCTGACTCTGCATCAGTATAGTGTGTTTTCACAACCTAGTATTACCCTCTACCCATGCTGAGCAGAAAACTTCTTTTTTTTGGTGTTTTCTTCAGGTCTATACAGAATTTTTAATAAATGTACACTAGTTTATCGTCGAATACCAGCATAGTCGAATACCCGAATACTGCTGAATACTGGAATACACCAGGTGTATCCGTTGAATCTTTCAATGATTACACAGTTTATGTATTTACACACCACTAATGCAGGGAGGTGGGAGGGTCAACGGAGACCATATAGGGTCTGTGGAGACAGAATAGGTAGGGAACATCTGGGCACACTAGGTGTACTAAGTGGTCCTTTCCTGCCATTAGATTTTATGTTTCTTTGTTTCTAGGTAAGTGGATATTCCATTAGCTTTTACAGCAATGTTTGTAGAGGTTTTGCTGATAGTTTAGTGATGTATGGATGCATGTTTCTGTTGTTGTGTAGGATCATAGTTTTAAAATATATTTTGTGTTTTTATTAGGTGCTTAAAATCTTGTTCTTGTGTGAGCAGAACTGATGCTAGTTTGGGTTTAGAGTTGTGCTTCATGTGGATTGTGACCTATTTGACTTTGATGATATTTAATTAGTAGGGCTGTGCATTTGTTGAATAGTATTTTCCGAATACCACAAATAGTAGGCTTCCTGAATATTCGGATGAGTTTCCTGAATAGTTCACTATACGGCCACTATTTGTGAGCTACAATTCGGTGAGATTTCCAAATCTCGCAGAGCTTTGATGGCCAATTGAAAGCCATTTCTGGAGCTCATAGGCAAGCACACCATGTGACTTCCTCACTCTGAGTTGGTAGAGGACAGAAGTCAGTGGTTTCTGAGAGCTAGCTCTGTAGTACTTCTGAGACCTCAAACTTGCCAAAAAAACAAATAATTTTTTTGCTCCACAGGCTTTTTTGGGTAAGTATAATTTGTTTGATGAGTGTCAGAAAAGCTAGATTTAGCTTTCTGATGGGTATTTTTGTCCTTATTGCTGTACTCAGTTACAGGGACCAGGAGGTCTGTCTGCTTACACCTCTTCTCTGCTGCTCTCTGACACAGCTTAAGTGTGAGTTTTTGGTGAAGTACATTTAATTTTTGTGTTTTGTTTTTTCGCTGTCGTCTGGTTCCAAACTTGGTTCCCTGCATGACTGAAGAGGGTGTCTGCTAACTCTCCCTCCTGTAGATCACTGCACATGATTTGCCTATATGTGCATACTATTTGATTTTGTGAGGCTTTGTCCTGCATGTGCATGCTTAATATATTTTTTTCACGAGGCTGGGCCCTACGTCTGCACAGCTGTGTGCACACAGTTTTTTAAATAAACGTCTCCAGTTCTAAGCCAGTCAGGCTTGACTCACTGAATTATTATTGTTAGTCCTCTGGTTCTGGGCTTGGATCCCTGTACAACAGAGTAGTGTGTTGGCTGACTCCCACTCCTTCCACAGTGCTCTGCACATGATTAACATGTGCATGTGAAATATATTTTTTCCTAAGTCTGTGCCTTGTGTGTGCATAGCTGTGCGCATGCGTTTTTTTTGTTTTTGTTAAACTGTTGCACTTAGTAGGGTAGGCTTGACTAACTGAGTTGACTGTATGTCATCTGTCGGTTCCTTACTTGGTTCCATGTTTGACTAAAAAGGTTGCCCTCTTCTTTCCCCTTCTTAGTAGCAGTGTTTTTTTTTGTTGCTTTTTTGTGATACAGTGTACCTCCTCTACTATTACTACCTCAGTTGCAACATTTACTCATTGTCACCATTTTTTCTCATCTTTGTCCCATGTGCTTTCCCTCCTCTATTGTCCTGCTCATGGGCCTTCCCCTGCACTCCTGTTCTGTTTTCTGCAGTCATCATGCCTACCCTTCCACCTAATGTCATACGTAGTATCGCTTGTCATCCCATCTCCATCTCTTCCTAATTTTACTCCTTCTTCCAGCAGCATTTGGGCTTCTGCCAGCCCATACCAGCAGTACTCTGGACTCCATTCCTATCTCGCACCTTCTGAGGTGCTGAGTGAAGGTAGGCTTCCTCTGTCCACCGGAGATTGGATTCCATTATGATCACTGCCTCCTGCTACTTACCAGCTGACATCCTCCATCCCTAACTCTGCTTGCCAGCATCGAGTGAAGGTTAGCTTGCCCGACTAACACAGATGGGAGCCATGTTTACAGTCTACTGACTTATACCATACCTTCTCTACCTTATACCAGTTGCCACTTTCCTTCAGGAATGGAACCTCTATGCTCCATCTGACCTCATCATTCTAACTATGTCTGGGTGCCTCAAGTTCTCATCATCCCACCTCAGCCATCCCTATCAGGTACACGAGTCTACAGTCTACTGCTTTGAATTCTGCATTCTCAGCCTTATGCCTGGATGCTGCTGCTCTTCAGGACCTCGACTCGCCTGACATGCCTTTTCCATCATACCTAGTCTGCAGCCTCATTTCATGATCCCTTCCTGCTACCTCCCATTGCCAAGAGCCTGAATCCATATTCGACTGTTTCCACCATCTGCCTCTTATTCCTGATGCTGATTGTTGTTTCTTTCGGGTGCGGAACTGCTTCACATATGTACCCTCATCATTCTGTCTCTCTCCACTGCATCTGATCAGGATCATCTTGCCTCACCCATCACAGATGGATATTCGAGTTTAAAGCACACAGCTTCTTGTACCCATACTGGATCTGCTTTAGGATGCCACAGTCCTTCTGGACTTGGACCTCCTCCTGCTCATAGCCTCTGTCCTTCATTGCCAGCAGCCTTTCCTCAAGTCTCATCACACTTCCTTTCCTGGTTGAGAGCCTGAGCTTGCAATGCTGTTTTCACTTCCTGCATCCTCTGTCTGATACTGGTCACTGCTTCCCTTCGGGAACAGGACCATCCCACTCCAACTGCTGTCATCCCTTGGCTCCACCTGTCAGTATCGACTGCTCTTCATTCTATCGACATCAAGGAGTAGTAGCCCATCTCTAGATCCACTGGGTTATTGTATCCTCTGCCTTTTGCCCAGTTGCCACTTCACATCTGAAAAGAACCTCTGTCCCTCGTTTGTCTCCATTCTCCTGCCTCTGAAGAGTGATATCGCAGTCTAGTTCTCTCTCCTCGTTTACCAAGCCTGGATGCTTGTTTATACAATCAACTGTTCGATCTTCCTTGCTCTCCATCAGACCATTGCTTGCTGCTCCCTTCTGGACTTGAGCATGCCCCAAACGTGCCTTCACCTTCAACCATTCCCATCATCTTACCTTATCTACTTCAGTTTGGAGCCTACGTATGCACATGCAGGTCCATCCTTCTGTGATTTCCATATCCTACCTGATTACCACTTCCCTCCAGACCCGGGACCCCTTTATTTACTGACTTTCATCCTTCCTCACCACTTGCCATCCTACTCCTCCATGGACCATCGCACTTGACCCCCTTGGCCTCCTGTTCCTCTTGCTTTGGATCTTGCCAGCTAGTTCTATATCCATTTTACTCCCGTTTGACTGTCTCTGGGACTTCCCTGCTGTGGATCACTCTTTTCAGTTGCTTCATGTGTTCATTTTCTTTCAGATGTGGAACCTCCATCCTTCTTTGGTCCAGCATCTTATGGCCTTTCCATTTGTCCAGGCTGCCTTCATCAGATGTAGGACTGCAATATCTTACCCACTTGCTCTTGGTGCATAGCGATGCCTATTGGCCTTCCATGGCTCATCTTCTAGTGATTCACTTCAGCCTTCCACATTCCGCTGTCATTTGCTTGGAGCCAACCTGGTCCTGTTCCATCCTACACAGTATGTCATCCTGCTTCATTTAGCTTTACAGCTTCCCGGATCAGTCCTTCAGTCCATCAGGATTCGCTCCAGATTTTCTTTCCATATTTGGACAGCGACTTTCCATCTCTGCCTTATGGGCTCTGGGCTTCGTTCTGTGTGCTGTGGCTCATTTGGACATCCTACCATATCCCTGGCCATTATTCCTACTCCGGCAACTTCTACCCTCATGTATTCCTTGCATACTTCTATTCTGGCCATTCTTGCAGCTCCCATTCACCACTCGATGATCACAATTCATTTCACTTGAGGACTCTAGCATGCATTCCTTGGCAACATGCCTCAGAAACTCTTACAGTACATTAATTAATGTTTCCCATACTACCCAATCAGCTCCCCTCGATCATTCCGGACTCTCATTTGTCTGGACACTAGAAACATACCTGACTCTCTCCATTGGATACTCCCTAAGAATCTTGCCTATTCAGTCTTCACAGACTTTCCCATCTACCATGCCTCACAGGCTATCCTCTCGCATGGTAAGGATGCAGCTTCTCCTGTTATGCTCCAACTTACTCTCCAGCATCACTCCTCTGGATCCCAGGACCTGCAAGATACATCATGGCTAAGGCTGTAAGAAAATCATGGGAAAAATAACTGTTTTTCACGGCATCTGCACGGTGAAATATTCCACTTTTCATGGTCAGCATGCATGTACAAAAGGTAATATAAAAACAAAGGAAAATGCATATAAATTTTCCCGGATAATTTTAATTGTTTTGTGTTAAAAACATCATTAAAGGGCCAGCCTGGTGGTGCTGAGGGCTGAGGCACTGGACGCCTCACCTCGTACCACACTGGTGACCCGAGTTCGGGAATGAGCACAGGCTACCGGGGGTCGGCTGGGGAGGAGAAGGATTGAGCACCCAATGGCTGCTCTCCTTCCTCCAGGGGGATACCTACATGCCTGGCCAGGTCACCACCACCTAGGGAGCCTGGGTGGAAGGTGCAGTAGGAGGGAAGTAGCAGCACAGGGATAGGGAAGATGTCAGCAGAGGGGCAGAGCAGAAGGCATGTCTCAGCGTGCCTCCGTGCTCATTGCCCTCATCGCACGCTGGTATCAGGGAATGAACATGGGAAAATCACCCTCATCTCTCCTAGGCGATGACTCCTCACTGTGTTCTCGGGTTCGTTCGGCAGACTCCGCTGTACCAGTCCACATCGCAGCAAAACATGGTTCGGAGGAGGTAAGTGGGGAGTGCCTTCTCACCCTACCCGGGGGTTATCCGGGCACCTAGGTTAGTGGACCGTGTACTCTAGGAGCAGACCCAGACGAGGGAGGTAACACAGGTTGAGGTAGTCTGAGAGAGTGGAGAGTGGAGAGAAGAGGGCAGGAGGAGCATAAATACAGGGTTAAAAAAAAACCATCACTAAAACATTCCAGTAAAGTGCATTAATTTTGTTGCAGCATTGAATATATTCTTAAGTTTTCAGGGTTGATACTGCATATATTATCCTGCAGCATTGCTCCACAATGTGGGGTGGAAAGGATGAAAAGGGACTTGGCAAGGTTAGAGGAATGGTCAAATGTATGGCAGCTTAGCTTCAATGCTGAGAAGTGCAAGGTAATGCACCTGGGAAACAAAAACCCAGGGGAAGAGTACACAATGGGGGGGGTGAGATACTAACAACAACAAAAATGGAAAGGGACCTGGGGGTAGTCATATCAGATGACCTAAAGGTGGGCAAGCAATGTGAGAGGGCAGCAAGGAGGGCTTGGGGGATACTGGGATGCATAGGGAGAGGCATCACCAGTAGAAAACAGGAAGTTATTATCCCTCTGTACAGACAGCTGGTCAGACCTCATCTGGAGTACTGCGTGCAGTTCTGGAGACCCAGTCTTCGCAAAGACATAGACAGGATGGAAGCTGTCCAGAGGAGGGCAACTAAAATGGTGCAGGGTCTGCACCAGAAGACATATGAAGAGAGACTTAAGGAGCTTAATATGTATAGCCTCGAGGAAAGGAGGGAGAGGGGGGACATGATAGAAACTTTCAAGTACCTCAAGGGAATCAACAAAGTCCAAGAGGGTAGCATCTTTCAAAAAAAGAGGTGTGCAAGAACAAGGGGGCACAATTTGAAGATGGGGGGCGGCTCAGAGGTAATTTAGGAAGTATTTTTTCACAGAGAAGGTTGTGGATGCATGGAATGGCCTTCCAGAGGAGGTCGTGAGTCAAAAACAGTGGTGGAATTCAAGCATGCATGGGACAGTCATAAGGCAATTCTAGGGGGTGGGGGTAGGAAGAAGTAGGCTGCTGGTTAACTAGGATCTGCAGCTTATCCGGTAGGCAGGGAAATGGGCAGACTGGGTGGGCCAAGCGGTCCTTATCTGCCGTCAAATTCTATGTTTCTATGTGTGAAAATGAGCACTCAACACTCGCACTGTGTACTGGTACAGTAATGCAAGTAATGGCAATTTTAGATAGATGCACAAGTCTGTCCTTGCAATCATTCCAGTATTTTAAAATCTCTCCCTCTTCTGTTACTTCTGCACCACGCTGCATCTCAGAAATGTAAGTGTGTAGCTCTGCTTTTGCAGTGATATTATCTTTGAACCAGGGGTTACCCTCACATATTGATTGCTCTGTGACAGCAAATGTGGCAAGTCTCGATGCACAGCAGCAAAAAAATTAGCAGCATACTGATGAAATCTCCCTGTCCCTGTCATGTAATCTCTAATTTTTAGGGAACAAGCAGACAGTGTGTTCTCAGTAGGGAGTTGCTGTTTTGTCTCAGCCTTACCTTCTAGGAAAGTTGCAATATTGAGTAGTTCATCAAACATGACGTGCACTTTGATGTCATCTCCCTCATATGTTTGAAGTAGTTGCATTTTCAGCAATTTCGTTTAACTCAAACATTAGTTCATCACGTTCACATAAGTTAACAATGTCCACACTTGCTGCACTCTCATCTGTGAATTCAGAGTACTCATTCAGATGAACTGCATGATAAAAGACTGCCAGAAACCACGTATTCCAATGAGTTAATACTGGCATGGGTGGCAAAGCATTTGATTGTCCTTTTGAAGACAGATATTGCTTGAACCATGCCTTCCTTGCTGGGCACACTGTAAAAGCTTTTTTGACTGAAACAACAAAATTATTCACAGCAGGAAAGTGTTTACGCCAAATGTCACCCGGTAAATTTAAAAGATGAGCTGAGCAGGTAATGTGTACAGCATTTAAAAGGACATGCTTCAAGCTGTGGTCCCAACTTTTATTCATATACATTGCGTTGTCAGTTACATAAGCTGCAACTTTTGTGTAGGGGATTTCATATTTCACTAAACAGTTCAATACAGCTTGCGATACTGTTTTAAAATTAGTAGCCTCCAACATAGTGCATTTGAGGAGGAATGTCTCAAGCTTGGCAACAGGGGTAGAGTGCACCTTGCTATTATGAAGAGATGGCACAACATCAATATTTAAAATGTGGTGCTCCTCAACATTTGTTGTCTCATCACAGACAATGGAGACAGACACTGCTTCCTGCATTTTACTTTTTATTTCAGCTGCATGGAAAGCAAAAATTTTCGGCAAATATTCAGCTCGTAACCATTGTGAGGAGGGGATAACACCCACTGACTTTAGATTTTCTTCCAAATAGCAGTGAAGCACTTTATTATTGAGGGCATGTAGTAGGATATCTGCAGATGTAAAAGCTTCTACAAGATTAAATAATGTAAGCTTTCTAGTCTCTTTGTGGGCTGCTTTAGTGGAAAACAGTTCTCGAACAGTTACCTGCTTTTCGATTACCCCTTCAGATTTTGCCTCAAGCTTTCTGTTCTTTGCAAGGTGTCTTGATGACTCCAAGTGGTGGTCACAAGAAGCTTTGCATTTATGGTGCACTGGGATATTGCAACTAGTACAAAATAAAATATCCCCTGATATGTTGAAAGTCCCCTTCTCATACTGCTGACATCTCTGCTTTGGATATACATTCCCAACTTTTGCTGTCTTACTTGCTGACAACTACTTGGGTGAAACATACATCGTTCACAGCTTTCTCCTCGGATCTCCTGCACTAACTGACACCAGCAAATGCTAACTCTTTTTAACAGCCATGACAGTGTATAATTAAGGTCACTAACAAGCTGCAATTGAAGTCTATTGTTTCCTTGACTGCCGTTTTATAAATCTGCAATCAAGGTCACAAAAGGCTTCAATTAAGACAATGCTGAGATGCCATTGAAGACTGGTGATGCTAATCTGTAGGTTAACAGCTAATTAATTTGCACGGGATGATAGAAAATGGTCAGCTTTTTACAACAGGTACTGACTTGAAGTAAAAAAAAAAAAAATTTCTCAGACATTAATAAAATCCTGCCGATGCACGGCAAAACAAAGAAAATTGTCAATATCAAGGTACCACCTGTAAATCACAGTGATCGTGAAATCCTTGCATGACGTGAATTTCTTACAGCCTTAATCATGGCACCTTGGACATTACCTACTTTCAGTCCTCAGCTTTCCACCATCATCAAATTTGCTGACTATGGTATTAGACTCTTACTTCCTCAACAGACTTTGCTTGTTCTAAGACCTTCCCAGCTGACTTCAGATTAGTCATCATTGGATCACCGTCACCTAGCTGCTTACGAATGCCACACCATCCAAACCATCATTTTTGGCTCCTGGACATCACCATTCCTTATACAATCATCCGTACTTCTCCATCTAGTACCTTCAGTTGAGTTAATCACCCTTCCAGAAGACCCTCCAGCTCTCCTTCATGAACTATCTACATTAATCTCTCCAGTAAAGACTATCACCGAGAACAGGCTCTTCCTGTTTCCATCCAGAAATCCACAACCGTTAAGTCTACAGACTCTTCAATGTATCCACCTCCAAGCTTCTCTCAAGGACTTAGGCATCAGATTCTTTGTAAATCTAACCATCCATAAGCCACCACAGTTTATCTCATGGACAATTACCTGTATTTACTTCAGCCAGTGTACCAGACAAGCATATACAAGCATAGTTATAACATCATGCCCAAATAAGCCATACATTCCTTAAACCGAACTTCCAAGCAGTCTCCATACGTATTTGATTGCCATCAGGACTGCATCTGCACATCTTCCTCTATTTGTCTACTAATCACTTTAGGCAGTCCTCCTATCAGGCACGCACAGACTCTTCTCTACTCATTCTACTGTACTGCTGCCTACTTAGCTACTCATTGCTCACTGTTACATTCTTTGCGCATCCTTCATCCCCTTAGAAATCCAGACTCCATTTGCCCTTCCTCAACTGGATCTACTCTACACTTAGGATTCTACTGTTCCTTCAGAAAAGACCCACTCTTCATCCTCAGGACCATCAGTCAATCTGCATCGCCCATGGATCGAGAATGGACCATCATCTCCAAGGTACTCAAAGACTCTCTTCTACTCATTTTCTACTTCATGGAAGCTGTCTTAGTGACTCCTCACTCACTACTGAATTCCTTTCCTCCAGACCTTACCTCGAAAGTCAGTCCTTACTCAAGTTCGATCATTCACCCATGACTTCTAGTATCATAGCACGTCCACCCTCCACTGTCTCAATCAATTCATGCTCTCTCTGCTCACTATGTCCATGCAACTCCCTATGGACAAGTATCCTTCATTACCTCAGACATCTGGACTTCATTCATCCGTCTGCAACTGGATCTGCTTCACACTTAGGATTCTACTGCTCCTGCAGGAAAAAAAAATGACTCTTCAACCTCAGGATCATCATTCAATCGGCATCATCCACGGGTCAAGGATGGACTGTCATCTCTCCAAGAAGATCACCTTCCTTAAATTAGTTATGGTTACTAGAACCTGGGTCCTTCTCCTTTTAGTATGCCCAGAGGACTGGCAGATCACCGACCATAGGTCCTCAGAGGTTTCCTCCATCTGGGTTTTTTTCTCTCCTGATTGTCAGGGGGTCATACTCTCTGTGAGTTGGAGAAGGTATCTTTTTGGGCCTTCTATTCTCTACAAATGTCTACCTACATACCTACTACTCAAGGGTGGGAATAGAGTTAAGCCACAAAAGGTACTACAAGCATACCTCTCAACCTCTCAGCATTAAAAATCATTGCACTGGCCTTCAAAAATCATAGCAGATGGCTAGGATGTGTAGCACTTTCTTATTTTAAACAATAATATGTCTACAAATAGTGTACTGCATATAGTTAGTGATAAGGAATGTTTCTATTAACTTAGTTCAATGATTTAATAATTTGTGTGTCCAGCAATACCGCTAACATTATCAAGAACTTCAGTAAATCAATGCGAAGCAAGGGTAAATTTGAGGGTGAAAATCATAGCGCTATACAAAATTCATAGCAGTTGAGAGATATGACTACAAGTTACACAAGCACTATATACCCCATTGCTATTCCACAAACATTGAATGGGAGGGCTTATCCCATGGTTCCATGTGGGGTATGGCTCCTCCCACAACCTCTACTTAAGCCCTCCATTAAATGCACCTCCCTTGCTTAGGTAATGTTTTTCATCCACCACCATCCCCTTCTCTGGCGCTCTTCTCACCCTTGTTCCTGGGCCTTCTATTCCCTACACATTTCTACCTACATACCTACTACTCAAGAGTGGGAATAGAGTTAAGCCACAAAAAGTACTACAAGTTACACAAGCACTATATACCCCATTGCTATTCCACAAACACTGAACCACTAGTGACCTGATCCATCATGTCTTTAGCAACCTTGCAAATGTGCTTGGTCCAGCCCCAGCAAAGCATTTGCACCACTGGCCCCAAGTGGTGAGGGACAGGATAATAGACCCACAAATGTATAGCACATCCAGGAGATTACTGCTGGTGCCATCCCTGGGCCACCAAACCCCAAAACAATGTATGCAGAACAAACAAAACACTCGGGTGGGGGTGGGGAGGTCAGTAACAAAATACATTTAAGAGCAGCAGAGTGTAATGTTGCCAATGCATTTATTTGTGCTAAGGCTGGAGGATGCCAATAAAGTCCTGGTGCTTTGACCAGAACTTGGTCTTTGTCAGGGGCATGTTGGCAACATATAAACACACTATGAAAATGCAGCCTTTAAAGAAACATGCACCATACATAAGTGAAGTTATAATAAATGAGACTGAGATGCTCTTCTAACAAAACAATCCAAATGTAACATACCCAAGGATGAAACACTGCATCAAGATTACAAAACATCACAAGATTAGTTCATATAGTGGTACCAGACAGTATGCAATGCAGTATCTTGCAAAATTACTAAAAAATGCTGCAGTATGCTGCAAGGAGCAGTGTAATTCAAAGGCAATTAAACCCTCTTGTCATCCAATATTTTGTGACGTCATTTACTGCAAAGTACTGAAATACATCTTGTCTTGCTCCACTGTACATTACTGATACATAATACAATTCCAGAGAAGGAGGTGAGATAGACTACATAGACAGTGACAGACGGGTGTCTTTCTGTATTCAGCAGGCTCAAATGTTTTTCTCCTTAAGCAAGCCTTTTAGTTCTGGTAGCATTGGGAATAGTACTACTACTACCAATACCACCAGTAGTAGTACTACTACTACTAGTGTCACCACCTGTTTCATCTGTACATTCACTGTTGCATCCTTCTGCGCAGTTGCAATAGGGTATTAGAACTTACATATTTTGTGCAGGAAGCAGCAGACACCACCAACAGTGTTCCCACTGCTACCACTATGGCTGCTACGTCCACAACCAGTGTGCTTCCCACCACCACCGGTGCCATTCTTGCAGCAACCACCCATTCAGCTGTCACCACTACTGTAGCCACTGTTACCACTATTCCTGTGTCCATGGCCTAAGCACCTTCTACCCCATGACTGTGACCATGAACACCCTACAGTGTTGACCCAATTCAGTGTTTGATATCATTTTCACAGTGCTGTGTGTGTGGTATTGTGGATCGAGTATGCCACATGTAGCTTGTATTACATTAGTGAGAGCTCTATGTTGGTCATTGAAGTGTCATTGAGGTGTATATGGTACACCAGGTTCAAAGGGTGATTAATGGTGTTGCTAAAGTGCTTTTTAGGCTATCCATAAATAACACCTTTTCTGGCTGAATACTGAATAACAAGTACCGAATACCTGGGACCTGAATACCAAAAATTCAGCCAACTATTCGGGTAAAGGTATTTGTACAGCCCTGTTAATTAGCATATTGACATTTTTTTACTCGCGCTCATTGTGCTCTCGAGTAATGTACCCCCATCGTGTCTTCTGAGCAGGAGCATATGCTAGGGTAACACAGTACCATGTGATGGCGCCTTGACCAATGAGTACTCATAACTGTTCAGACCCCATTTTATAATACCATGTAACTCCCACTTGCCTATCATTTATTCTTTATATAAAAAACATTTGTTAGTTCATACAGCCTCCAAAAATAAAACAATACAAATAAAAGTTTCCAAGAATCACCAGTTCTAGTGGAGTGCTCACAATTAGTTTGCTGTACTACAGAGCCCATTGGTGCTGTCTACGTAAAGTGTATAATAAAGTAATACAAATAAAATGTATAACAAAGTAACAGATACATAGATGTTGTTGGCAGATAAGTGCCTTGTGGCCCATCCAGTCTGCCCTATCCCTCTTTCTAATACTTAAGGTACCCTAGATGCTACAAGTCCTCTCCCTTTTTGCAATAGCTTGATAATTCCCATGTGCCTATCCCACGCATTCTTGAATCCCTGAATCGTGGCTGCCCACACCACTTCCTGGGGGAGACTGTTCCATCTCTCCACCACTTTTTCAATGAAGTAGAATTTCCTCAAGTTCCCCCTAAGTTTTCCCCCTTTTAGTCTCATGCTGTGCCCCTTTGTTCTACTATTTCCCTTCATGTGAAAGATGCTCCCCTTTAGTACCCTGTTGATTCCCTTTAGATACTTGAAGGTCTCTATCATGTGCCCCTCTCTCTCCTTTCCTCCAGGGAGTACATATTGAGAGCTCTGAGTCTCTCCTCATACGACTTATACTGCATCCCGGACACCATTTTTGTCGCCCTCCTCTGTACTGCCTCCATCCTGTCAATGTCTCTTTGGAGGTGGAGCCTCCAGAACTGAACACAGTACTCCAGATGAGGCCTTACCAGGGAGTCGTACAATGGTACCACTACTTCCCTCCTTCTACTTGTTATACCCCTCCCTATATACACCCTAGTATTCTGTTAGCTTTTCCAACTGATTTGTCACACTGTTTAGTCACTTTGAGGTTGTCGTCTATGACTACCCCTAGATCCCTTTTCTCTGTGGTGGCTTCTAGTGTTACCCAGTCTAGCTCATATTTGACCCTAGGATCCCCTCTCCCTAGGTGCATAATCTTGCACTTTTTTGCATTGAAACCCAGCTGCCATTCCTTGGACCAGTTTTCTAGCCTCTTCAGATCTCCTAATTTTTTCTGAACCTTCCTGTGTATCTACCCTGTTACATAGCTTTGTATCATCTGCGGACAGACTAACTCTCCCTTCTAGACCTTCTGCAATATTGTTTATGAAGACATTGAAGAGCATTGGTCCCAGTACTGATCTCTAATACAAATAAAACATGATTAAGCTTGTTGAAAGCACACATATAGATACAGTGCTAACCAATGAGAATGCTCCAAAAAAACAGAAAAAAACTCAACCAAGAAGAAACAGACAGGCAGGTCTATTGGATTCCCACAAGTATTTGGAACTTTGAAGATGTATTGCTGCCTGTGTTTTTTGTTTCTCCATGAAGTTTACTGATGGGCTGTTGTAAGAATTTCTTTAAACTTGACAATCAATGTGAGAAGCTTTGTAAAGTTTCGGAATTTCCCCCTTATTTGGTGAATACTGTCTTTCTATTTTCTTCTTTGTGGAGTACTTCTGTTTTGCTTTCTGTAACATTTCTAACTGTTCAACAAGCCTGCAAAACTTTACCATTATCCAGTGAGGATAATAGCTGCAGTTGTTCACTGCTTCTCAGCTGGACTGATTGTCACAGCATACCAATACTGTCTAAGGAGTGGCAGGTTTGCCAGTTGAAAAATCGTTCATCTCATAGGCTAAATGAGGATCAAAACATTCTGATGTTTAAAACGTTCAACACATTTGTGAATGTATGCTATGTTATGTGTATCAACCAACAGATAATGTAATAGTGTAATGTAATATTTTGTGTGGCAAATGATAAATGTTTGAGTTTGTACTTGTACTGACATGGGTCACCCTTGAAAATTGAGAACATGCTGCTCAAACACCTTTCTGCACATAATCAATCAATCAATCAATCAATCAAATGTCCCATTCCAAACTTCTAGATTTATAATTTAATAATGAAAGTTGTCACAATCAGCAAAGCTAAATAACTGGCCTACTAGCTCATCTGGTAGAGCCCCTGCTGGAAATTCAGTGAACCTGAGTTTAATTACCAGAAGGGTAGCATTACTTCTTTCTTTCCCATAATTTGTGTTTCCAATGTAATTTAGCAGTAACACCGTACCAGAGTTTTCTTCCAACCAAATATTTATAGATGCACAGATGTTTACAGACAGAAAAAGGCTCCCTGGTCCATCCAGCCTGCCCGGGTCTTACCTAGGCTGAGCTATTTGCAGCTTGAGAGAGAAAGTGGCCATAGGAAGAGTATGCTAGCCAAGTGGTCTAATGGCTCAGCTTATGGAACCCTTCAGTGGAATCATGGGATTTTATTTTTGAGTAAGGACACATGGCTTTTTTCCTCCTCACCACATTTGTGGTGCATTACTCTTGAGCAGTTCCTATTTAGCCTTTGTATTTTTTTGTATTCATGGCAAGTAATGAAATATATTCAAACAGAAAGTGTAGACTAGAATAGATTTTGTTTTTTGGGTAGGAACCTACATTAAAATAAATTACTGCCTAAACCTGGTACACTCTATAGAAACAAATTTGTATTCCCATTTGTGCCCATCAAGAGATTATTGTGAAAATGGTCTTCTGAGTCCCAGCTTTTGACTAGAGGGATGTGGTTTATAGTACTGCCAGCAAATCTACCCTTACCAGGCTGGATTCTCTCTTCCATTGCTTCTTTTCTCAACCTCTCGCTTCAACTGGCTCAATTCTCCCATATCTGGAAATCTACCCTTGTTATCCCTGCTCACAAAAGTGGGGATCGAACCCTACTTTCAAACTACAGGCCCATTTCTATCCTACCACCCTTATCTAAAGTGCTTGAGCATATAGTGGCCGACCAACTGGTTGATTATCTTGAGAAATACATGATCCAATGCCCACAGCAACATGGGTTCTACAAGGGTCACAGCACCACCACCACTGCTCTGTTGGAATTCACTGGTTTCATACATAAATTCTTAGACCATGGTGAACTAGTGGGTGTGGCCTTCATAGACCTAACAAAGGCCTTTGATACCATCCACCTATACATTACTTCTTTGACAGCTGTCCTCCATTTGCCTCTCCTCTGACACACTGCCCTGGTTTAAGAGTTACTTGACAGACCGCATACAGCAGGTGAAAATATCACGTTATCTCTGACCACCAGCACTTCTGATCTGGTGTTCTGTAGGGCTCTATTTTAGGGCCTCTACTATTTAACATTTTCTTCAATAGTCTCCCTCAGGCCTGCCAACAAAGGATCCTCCTGTATGCGGATGATGCCATCATCTTCACTAGTAATCCTGACCCTCAACGAGTGGAACGTCAGTTACAACAAAGCTTAATGAAGTTGAGGACTGGTTCAACAATCACAAATTGGTCCTTAACTACAAGAAAACTAAAGTCATGATATTCAGTAGTGCGTGTAGCGTGTATAAATCTAAACCGCTTTCCATCAGAAATTACGTGGGTGTCCATCTCTTACAAATCCAAGATTTTAAATATCTGGGGGTAACCTTGGACTGCTCCCTCTCCTCTTTTCCCAGTACATTGACAATGTTGCATGGACTGTCAACATCAAGATTGGTTTGCTTCATTGACATAAACATTGTCTGACACCTGAAGCCCTCAAAGCTGCAATCCACAGCTCTGTCTTATCAATTATAGACTAAGGTTTGGTCATTTATGGCACAACTACAACCACCTCTCTACATAGAATAGCTATAGCATTAAATAAGGCCTGCAGACTTCTTACAGGCACTGCACGCCTTATCCAATACCTGCAACCTTTACGCTCAATCCGGATGGCTTTAGCTTAGCGGAAGGTTACAATACCAAACTTGCTTGTTAGTTCAAAAAACTGTTCTTAGCCTACTGCCTCCTGATACTACAAACCTCACCCCTCATTGCAGCTCTCAGCATACTAGAAGTTCTGCCTGCCCATCCATCCACGTTCCACGATGCCGGACATCCCAAGGTCAGCACTCTTTTGCCTACAGAGGATCACTGTGGTTCAATACACTTAACAAAGAAATCTCAACCCAGTCAAAGCTAGAGCCTGTCAAACATTTGCTTCATCAGGATCTTATGGCTAATGGCTCCTGTGACAGCTACACCTAAGTGCCACCTTCTGCAGGTGCAATCAACCCACTTTTCCCTCACTTCCTCTGCTATCCACAGTGCTTCCTACCCTTGCCCATCCTCCCTTAAGCCTTCCTACCCCTCCCTCCTCTTACCCCTACCCTTTCTATTTATAACTGGGGACTCACCTCTTGCCTCAACCCTGAGTACCCTTTCCCTATCTTCCCAGAGTACCCCTTCCCTACCTTTCCTATCTGCCCAGGTTATGACAAGGCCTTTGGGCTGCACTGTTTCTAGGTCCCGTGCTTTGCCTCTTCCCCTCTCATCTAAATTGATTTTTATTTAATGTATGTAAATATTGCTGACCGATTTTCTGTAGCATTGTTGATTTTCTGTAACATTGTCTTACCCCTTGTTTGTTTGTTCTCCCCTCCCCACTGACGTTGAACCTTTGTAAATGAGCCACCTTGTACACAAAGGTATTGTATTCTGAGATTGAATAAATAAATAAAATAAATAAAAATACCATTAATGTTTGGCCTAAAAATGAACTCTGTACCTATGTGTAGCCTTGAAAATATTTTCTCAATCTTTTACTCTGCCCTTGACAGCCTTTTCTGTACTCATCACTGTTCCCTCTAGACCTTTTTATCTCTCTCTCTCTCTCTCTCTCTCTCTCTCCCATCACTTGAGGGTCAGTGCCTCTCTCATAGTGTCTCACTTATCTCTAAGTTATGATTTAACCTCTTCCCTTCCTGTGTTGGCTCCCTCCTGCCCTGTTCTCTCTTACTCCCTCCTCCTACTTCCTCTGCCCCTCTGACATATGACTTTCTGCCTAGCATTTGTTAAGACTAGATTGGGACAGTCTCCCTTCTTCTACTGGCTCCTTTAGTGAGGCAGAGTGGTCTAGTGGTTGAAGCACAAGCTTTAAATCCCGCCACAGCCAAACACTGAGTGTGCAACCTTGAGCTCGATACTTAACTTCCCAGTGCTCCAGTCTGCACAGCTGTGAAAATGGGTAGAAGCAAGACCCATACTGAAAATTAAATGTTGCATCACAGCTAGGTATCCTAGGAAAATAAGTAAAAAAATAGTGATCTTGCTACTAGTGTATGCTTTACTAAAGAAGAAACCTTAGTTGCCAAAAAAAACACTTAGGGTGAACTCCTCACCAGGACCTGACAATCTGAGCACAAGACTAATCATAGAGGCGTAGCTTATCTGTTAACCCCATCACCAAAATATTTAACTAGTCAATTTCAATCTGCCAGGTACCTTTAGACTGGAGAACCTCTGTGGTGGGCCCTATACACAAAAAGGGAGCAAGAGAAAATGTTGCTAATTATAGACCAATTAGTCTAACATCCACGCTCAGCAAGACCATGGAGCAACTAATAAAAAACATAATTAAGTCAGAACTAAAACTCTTGGGGTACTTAGACTGTCACCAACATGGATTCACAAGTGGACACTCCTGCACCACTAATCTGGTTACCTTCTATAACAATGTTGGGATTAGCCCTGGTAATACTAAGCCAGTGGACGTAATTATTTTGAATTTTTGTAAAGCTTTGACAAGGCACCTCATTATGAGCTCATTAACAAACTGGAAAAAATAGGGTTGAGTAAACCCTTGGTTAGATGGATCAGCAATTGGTTAATAGGCAGAAAACAGCAGGTCAGAGTTGGCAGTTGTCTATCATCTATTGTAGGAGTTAGCAGTGGGGTACCACAGGGCTCAGTCCTTGGACCTACTCTCTTTAACATCTACATCAGTGACATAAACAGACATATCCAGAACTACATGGCAGAATTCACTGATGACACAAAATTTGGTGAGGAGGTCGACACAGTAGTAAAACAGCTATCACTGGCCAGAGATCTGAACGAAATAGAGGCCAGGGCAAACATTAACAAAATGTCTTTAAATCTAGATTAATGTGTGGTCCCCCACATGGGCAATAACAATCCTCTCTTTACATACTCACTTAACAACCACTCAAAGAGGTTACAAAGGAAAGGGATTTGGGTATAATTATTAACAACTCCCCCCCCCCCTCTCTCTCTCTCCTCCAGTAGCCACTGCAAAAAAGTTGCCCAAACTAGTAATATGATACTGGATTCCATCAAACATACATTTGTCAACAGAAGTGCACAGTGTATCATTCCATTGTACTGTACCTACATTAGGCCCTACCTGGACTTCTGTTCACCCTTTTGGAACCCATACCTAAAAAAATACATTAATTTAATTGAACAACACAGAGTCACTAAACTTATCCCCAATATAAGGTCTCTATTGTACCATGACAGGCTGTCAAAAACAGGCCTAGTTACTCTGGAAGAAAGAATGAACAGGGGAGACCTTCTGCAGCTATAGAGAATATTACAAAACACAAGTATAATACACAAACACTCCTCAAAGAACAGCAGGATGGGGGTCTCGAAAAACAAATTTCCAAAAAGGATACAGGGTAGTGCACTACATACCTCAAAGCTATATGCAAAATAAAAAGAAACCAACAAAGGTTGCTGGAAAATTTAGGTCAGCACTTCACACAAAACCAAAGCAATAGTATCAAGTACTAAATACAAAAAACTTTATTGCAAAAACTCCTTCAATTTAAGTCACATAAAGTGCAGCTCACCACCTCGTAGTAGCAGGTATTCAGGTGTTAAGCCAAAATCACAGCAATGAATTGCATATATTGTTAGGGTCCAGAACGCAAAACAGGTTGGTTTTACAAAACACAACTCTTGTACATCAGTGTGGATTTGAGTATTCCATGCGTACTGCAAATCTTAGAAGTCATAACTTGCAACTTCTTATCCCAAGAGCTACAACTATAAAAGGGATAACTTTTTTACTATAAGGGTGGCACAACTGTGGAATGCACTCCCACAATATGTGATAGAAGCAGAGAATTTCTTAAAGATAGGCTAGATAAACACCTTAATTGGGAAACAGGACACATTTAATACACCCACATGGCTGTGGGAGACATCCATGATGGGCTGCGGCCTACTCATGTCTTACCAACCTAGTAACCTAGTAAAAGATAAAACACTGACCCTATAATCAATTGTAACTGACACTGCAGAGGTAGTTTCACATGTGTAGGTATTTTATGTATGTGCAGCCTACACTGCATGTCTGAGCTTGTTCATCTGTGTGAATTACTTGGCAACATTGATTTTTTTTAAGTCCTATGAGATTAAATATGTATACTATGTGAGGGATGAGTAACATGACTGAATAAAACTGGTTATTCAGCACTGTTTTCACCTCCAGGGTGAATAACATGTTATTCTCCCAGCAGCCCATGGTCTTTTTCCTGTAGCCTCATTACAATGGCAGTCTGTGTTCCATGGTATACTAGGTTCAATACTAGGTTTAATTCTAGGTTTTGTCTGGACAGTAGGGTTGTGCTGTTTTACCCCACACAAAAACTGGAGAAAAACAAAAGATAATTTTTTTTTGCTAGATAAAGATAATACATTTATTAGGCTATGCAAAAGTTAAGATACAAGCTTTCCAGACCTACAGTAGAGCCTCTTCTTCAGGTTAACTGATTTGAAGAACACGCATTACTATAGGCCTGGAAAGCTTGTATCTATAAAGATTCTTGTTTTGTTTCTCTCCCAGAAGTGTCTAATTTATTTTTAAAAATATCTAAATGTTTACTATTTATAATATGTATTGGCAATTTGTTCTGTACTGTATTGCACTTGTACCTTAATTTTGAGGTACACTGACTGTCTGTAATTCTTGTCTGTACACTGTTAAGTATTTTGATGTTTATTTTATTGTAAGCATTTTTTTGTTCTATTTTATTTCTACTGCTCCTTTTATTATGTACTTTCATTTGCACATCCAGTATCGAATGCTTCCCTCCCCTATCTCCCCAGGACACATCTGGAAACAAGTTGTTACAAGTTCAGTGTGTCTTTCCTGGTGAAACTTTTGAAATAAATAAATATACTAGCAATCCTTTGAGTAAAAAAAAAAACTTTCCTTTTGTTGGTTTTAAATGTTTCAGATTTTAGCTACTTATTATGTTTTCTGTTCTCTGTTAATGTAGCTCTATATGTTAGTCCCATCTCTTTTATGAGTTCCATATCTTTATTAAGCAATAAGGCATGACCAGGGGTTAGATTAACAGTCTGTTAATCACCCCCTAGGGGTGTAATGTGGCACGAGGCGCAAGTGCCACATTACACCCCTAGGGGGTGATTAACTGACAGTTAATCTAACTCCTGGAGTACCTTATTGCTATTATAAAACATTATTCCAAAAGAAAAGTGTTAAAAGTATACCTTTTGAATGTTTTCATTTAGAGGGAGATTTTTAATAAAATAGTTCTTCCACCAACAGTTCAAGAATGCTGGTTCAAAGTCAGAATGCAGCATTCCAGTCATTCAGCAGTGTGAGAGGAAGGAATGCTGAAAGGAATAATCCATGTTCTATGGTGATCAGGCTGTACATGACAGTATAACATGGATTAATGTAAGGCTGTTGGAATCCTAACAGCCAATCAGATTGCAGCATTTCTGAGACCCTTTTTATAATGAAGATTATCCATACTGTAAAGACGAGATCACCCCTCATTCTCCTCTGACTGAGACTAAAGAGATTTAGTTTTTCTAATCTGGTGTCATATTACTTGTTGTTAAACCCATGGGTCATTTTAATTGTCTTATTCTAAATATGTTTGAATTTTGTTTCATTACCTCCTTTTGTTACATCCCAAAAATTGAGAATTTTAATCAGTCAGCGGTCTGGCATAAGTATTATATAGAGGTAGTATTATACTCTTAGAACTGTTTGTGAAGTGATTTCTTATTGTGTTGAGTAGGAAATATGCTTTATTATGTTAATTACTACAATGTTTGCTGTTCTTTAGATCTGCTATGATAATGATTCCCAGGTCCCTTTCAGATGCTGTGGTATTTAATAGTACCCCCTGTAGAGTAAATGTAAAGTTTTTATTATGTTTTCCAAAGTGTATGACTATACATTTATCATTACTGAAACTCATGCCCCAGCTGCTTACCCATTTGCCTGATTTAGTCAGGTCATCTTGCACAATTTTACTGTCAGGTTGATTATCTACTACTCTCTTGTTTTTCATATCATCTGAAAACTTAGAGCATATACATTGTTGTTATTGTTCCAAGGACTCATATGCAAAGACCAAAAAGAACTGGGTCTAGAACTGATCCCTGTGGGACCCCGCTCTAGTCTCCACAGATCCTTCTAGTGACATAATGGTTAATTGCAACTCTGTTTTCTTTCACATAGCCCATTGTCAGTCCATTGTTTTAATAGTGGATTTAAGTTAAACAAGAGAAGTTTTAATGCTAAATTTGTTGTGGGGTACAAGGTCAAATGCCTTTCTGAAGTCAAGATACACATCAGCTGATTTTCTAACTATTTACTAATCAGTTCATAGAATGTTATGAGATTGGATGTAGATGATCTGCCTGATTTAAAACTATGACATACAAAAAGAAGCTTGGCTACTCAGAGGCAGACACTACAGTTGTGTTGCAGGAGGAGAAATGTAGTTATTTAACAAAACAGCAGTGAGCTCATGACACTCCCCATAGGCAGTCAACTGTTTTCATGCCTCAGCAGTTTGACTGCCTGTGGGGAAGTGTCACTAAAGAGACAGCCTGTCCACAGTTATTGTTAATGGTGTTTGCCTCCTCACTATTTAGTGAGTTGCTTTCTTTTCTATTATATTTTCATTGGGCCCATATCATATTTGATTTGTGCAACAACATGGGTTTGAAGAAGAAAAAGACAAAAACTGGAGCACTCTGGGAACAGTGTTCAGCCAGGGTCGAGCTATCTCAACTAGAACAACAAAGAATCCAGCACACACAGATGCTGCAAAATTAAATGTTGACTTTATTCAAAATAATAAATCAAAATACTGTATGAATTGTACCGGTCTCAGAACAGCTAGTCCCAGTGCTTTGAGGCACTCTGCTTATTCCTCAGAGGTGCTGTAGCTAGCTGTTCGGAGACTGGTGCACTAGATTATTTGTTGTTGTTGTTCCAATGACATGAGTTTGCGTGGTAAAATAGTTGAATGTGCTGCTGCCTCAAGAAAGTTAGTTAAAGGTCTAGAAATAGAACTTTCAGAGAACAATCAAGTTATGGAATGAAATGCTATCAGAATTCTATTTTGAAGGTCCTAGAGTGAGACTATTTGCTTTATAGTGTATGGTAGAATGTTGTTATGGATAGAAATCCATACCTAGAATGGAGTTGTTATGCTGCAGTAGCTATGCCATCACAGCTGTTATGCTGCACTAGCTATGTCACTACTGCAGCATAACAACTTGGAATGCTGCCACAGAGTTGCTTTCCTCAATCCAGTTAAGCAGGAAGTTGCTGTATTTTTAAACTTGAACTTCCAGAAACATCTGCAGAACACTGTGTCAGTTAAAAAAAAAAAGAAAATGTTAACATTTCTATTCTCTGTTGTCTCTTCCAGCTGGTTTTGTGTGATTTTCTATGCTGTGACTGCCCATACACTATAAAATATTGTGTATGAGCAGTCATACACAAACAAGGAAATTCTTGCATCTTGAGGTTCCCTTGGTAACAGAGTACCTCTTGAGCTGCGCTCTCGAGGTCATCTGTTACCAAGGAAACCTCTCAATACAAGAATATTCTTGTTATGTATGACTGCTCATACACAATCATCTTTATAATGTATGGTTATGAGCTATTTATCAATTGAAATCAGCATTGTAATAAAACAGTAATCCCATCGATATGATGTCTGCTGTCTGTAAACCCTCCATTTGGATATGACATCAATGGGATTACAGCTTAGAATGACACAAGCCTTCTGCATTCTCAAAATGGAATGTCTGTTAAGTTAAATTCAAAGCCCCTCAAATTCTAATCATTCTGTTGGTAACATGCTGCAGTACACGTCGCAATGGCCAGCAACAATCCCATGCCATTTTGTAACCCTAAATTACAGGTTACCTTGTGAATTGCTGCACCTCTGATGAAAAGCAGACCCTCTCTGTGCCACTGCAGAACTTCCTCGCAGGCCAAACCTACCACGATGATGATGATGCTGATGCCAAGTCATGTGATCCTAGCTGACCAACCAGAAAGTGACAAGCATCCTGAATAACATTTCTGATTTTAAACAGTTTTTTTACCTTATTTCATGTATTTATTAATATTTTAGTGAGAATAAATTAATCCAGCTTTGCAGGTGTCTACTAAATTGTATTTAGAGGTGCACAATAAATGAGTTACATTATTTTGATCTAATGACCAGCGTCTGGGTAAGTTTCTCAAACATGAAAACATAAAAATAAAATGTAAGTGGCATTTTATCAAAGTGTATGGTCCCATACACTATAAAGGATATTGCCTAAGTCAAAGTGGTCAACCATGGAGGGTAATCACCTCTCGTAGTTGCCATGGCAACTGTAAACCTGTCGAGCTGCGCTCTCGAGGTTTAATCAGTTGTCATGACAACTGCTCAAGGTGATTACACCGCAGTTAACCACCTTAACTTGGACATTATCCTCTATGTTTTCCACCTATCGTGATATTCATAAGGTCATTGGGCTATTGCGTAGGTTTCGGATTGACCGAAGATTGAGTAGTATGTGGTGCTTGTGCAACTGTGTACTTTGGCTCTGATATGAGGACTACCACACTGTCAGACTGTCATAAGGATATGGTAACCCTGATGAAAGGGTTCTAATCCCTCTAAGTGTCACAGGGATAAAGTCCCAGGACCAAAGGCACCATAAGGAAGAAGGCCAAAAAGCACAGTGGAAGACAGAAAAGCAAGTTCTTCAAAAGATGAGAAGAGATATAGCCAGACTGAGACTTGGACCTGAAGAACACCAACCAGCTCCTGTGGAATCTATCTAATTTTTATGATCTTCAGTATGGAGGAGTGGAAAAAAAATTTTTTAAAGGAGGAAACCTCTGGGGATCCAAGGCCTAGTTCACCTTCCTTCCAGACTAGGGTTAGAATTAGTGATGGCTGAGCTGCTGCAATTTAGAGACCCAATTCAGGGGAAATATTTTAGAGGAATAGCTCAAACTCTATCACTTTAATGGGAATGCTGTGAGAGTGCCACAAGCAGATCTCTGCAGCTAAAGGAGGTTCCCCATGAAGCAGACCAAGGTGGCAAGGAGCAGATCTTTGCAGCTAAAAGAGGCTCCGCACAAAGAAGGCCCAACATCCCACGTGGGAAGGAGAAGCACAACAACTGCTTAGACTCACTCACCTGCCCTGTAACTGAAGGGAGGCCTGAAGAAGAAACCAAGCTCTTGAGAGGCAAGCCATAGGAGAGAGCCCTTTAGGGCAGAGCATTTGAGTAGTTGTATGATCTTCATTCTTGAGTGGCAGAGGAAAGCAAGTCAGAGGTGAACCTTAAATGGCCATGGGTGGAAATAGCTTATGAAGGTGCTGCTGATGTAGTCTGCACAGCTAAAGAAGCCATTGAGAACTTAGTGGCCCTCCTCCACTAGCTGAAGTCTTGAATGCTACATCAAGAGATGCTGCTGAGTCAATCTGCATGGCAAAACTTTTCCCCAGAATGTAAGACATTCTCACCTGAATGGCAGAAACAGAAGGACCAGACCCAAGACGAGGGACCCAACATCGAGATGTGGACTTCAAGGGAGCAGAGCGAGACTGCGTTAGCTTCCAAGACAAAGGAGCCCTGGAAGCCATGGAAGAGGACATGGCTGGCATGCATCCTGGGTTTGTACAGGCACAAGAGTATAGCAGAAGGTCAGAAGTGAAGCCTGATAGTTAAGGAGTATGAACAGGCTAGAAATTAACAAAGACAAGGCCAAATGACTGATGGAAGGCATAGAATACTGACTGAAACATAAAACTGAGAAAGAATTATACGAAACTAACAGTCATGGCAGACACATGCCAACAATCCTATGAATGAGGCAAAACAGATAAAATTATGAGCTGACAACCAAACCTACAGATGCTGTAGTAAGTCAATCAATTTAAGACAGTATACGATCATATACAAGACTTTCAATTCTAATGTGAGCTACAAAGACTGTTAACAGTGGACCTGCAGGTTGAAGAGTGAGGCAACTGGAACCAAGAAAAGTAAAAGGTGGATGCAGGTCTGGAGCTGCTGGGAGTACAGGCTGATGAAGAATTAAAAAGCTCTAGGGCTTGAGAAACAATGTGCTGGAGAATCGGAGAGTGGCATGCTGGAAACCTGGAGCGCTACTGAGTTGACAGGACTATAGAAGTAGCATAGAGTGAATGCTGGAGCCCCGGCATAGTCTTGCAACGGCATGATAAAGGAAGATCTTTGGGAACACAAGGGTGAGCAGCCTGGAGGAGAACCACATGAAAGTTTAAAGCAGTGTGCAGGTAAGCCAAGGGCCCATCTTGAGTCATAGCAGAAAATTAGCTCGCCAGAGCCCAAGAAACAAAAGGAGACAGATGGCAGCAGCAAGAGCTGTGCGCACCAGGAGGTGAAATGAAGGGACACTGGAGAACTACCATTCAACAGGAAATATGGTCAGGAGAGAGGTAGGGAAAGGGTGACTGGCTATGCGACAGCAACTAAAAAATCCCAAGCACCTAAGGGATGCTTGGACTTGCACAGTTTTGTACGACATGGAGGGAGCATGGTGTGTGCTTCCTGCTGTCCCTCTGAACCACAGGCAAAGCCTTTTAAATGTGGAATTAGCAATGTCCTGACTCAAAATGTGCCATTTATCTTCTCATGTGAGGGGGCAGGAGAATAACTCATGAGTGGCAGGTGGTGTCTCTGTATAGATCACTGTAAGACCCCATCTAGAGTACTGTGTCCAGTTCTGGAGACCACATCTCCAGAAGGATGCAGTGGAGGGAGTCCAGAGGAGGGCAACTAAAATGGTGCAGGGTCTGCATCAAAAGCCCTATGAGGAGAAACCAAAGGACCTCAATATGTACACCCTGGAAAAGAGGAGGAGACGGTGGATATGACAGAGACCTTTAAATTCATGACGGGGGTAAATAAGGTATAGGAGGGAAGTATTTCTTAGAAGAAAAGATGCTCAAGAACAAGGGGACATGCTAAGTGTTCTGATCAGTTGTGCTGCAGTAGCGACATCACTAGTGCAGCACAACATCACAACATCACTACTGCAGTGCAGCAACACTGTTCCTAGGCATAACTTTCTACCATACACTATAAGCCTATTTCCAAAAAGTGGCTCTCAACAGCACGAGCTCCTGACCAATGAGCAGCATTGTTTCAGGAAAAACCATGGCACTATGACAGCTCTACTGTAATATACAGATTTGCTTCACTATGCACTGTACAGAGATAACTTTGTAGGCTCTATATTCATTGGCATTACCAAGGCCTTTCACACTGTCAGCCATGCAGTGCTTTACCAGAAACTAATCAAACTGGACTTCTCCGATGGTGCTACATAATGGTTTACCAGCTATCTGGCAGGTTGAACTCAGTCCGTAAAATGTCATGGTACCCTGTCCGAATTTAGACCAGCTATGGTTGGTGTCTCTCAAGGGTCAATCCTGGGCCCCCTTCTTTTCTGTCTCTTCATAAATTACCTTCCCTCAGCCTGTATGTCCACAAAAATCCTCCTAAATGCCGACAATGCAATAATCACCTCCACTGACAAATGCCTGGCAGAGACTACAGCATAAGTCTTCTGCCATTCAGGATTGATTCACTTCCAATCTACTAGTTATGAACACTAAGAAAACCAAATCTATGCTCTTTGCCACCCACAGTAAAAACCCTTCTTCCCAAACGTTAAACATTACCTCTTTCACAGGAGCCCCCTTTAGAACAGGTTAACACCTTCAAGTACCTGGGGATCACCCTTGACATGGGATTATCCTGTGCAATACATGTTGACACACTAACCAAGACTGCCAATTCCAGACTACGGCAACTGTATAGGCACAGAAATAGCTTCCTTCTAGAATTAAAGAAACTTCTTATCAGAGGCTACATTTTCAGCTTAATTGACTATGGCCTGATGGTCTACCGTACTAGTAGTGAAAGCGTACAGACCAGGGTCAGGGACCTATTGAACAGAGTATGCTGTTCTGTGCTTGACCTAAGGCAGGATTCCCACCCCCTGTGTAACATAGAAACATAGAAACATAGAATGTGACGGGCAGATAAGGACCGCTTGGCCCACCCAGTCTGCCCATTTCCCTACCTACTGGATAAACTGCAGATCCTAGTTAACCAGCAGCCTACTTCTTCCTACCCCCACCCCCAGAATTGCCTTATGACTATCCCATGCATGCTTGAATTCCACCACTGATTTTGACTCCACAACCTCCTCCGGAGGCCATTCCATGCATCCACAACCCTCTCTGTGAAAAAATACTTCCTTAAATTACCTCTGAGCGCCCCCCTCTATCTTCAAATTGTGCCCTCTTGTTCTTGCACACTCTTTTTTTGAAAGATGCTACCCTCTTGGACTTTGTTGATTCCTTGAGGTCTTAAAGTTTCTATCATGTCCCCCTCTCCCTCCTTTCCTCGAGGCTACATATTAAGCTCCTTAAGTCTCTCTTCATATGTCCTCCGGTGCAGACCCTGCACCATTTAGTTGCCCTCCTCTGGACAGCTTCCATCCTGTCTATGTCTTTGCAGAGATTGGGTCTCAGAACTGCACACAGTACTCCAGATGGGGTCTCACCAGCTGTCTATACAGAGGATAATAACTTCCTGTTTTCTACTGGTGATGCCTCTCCCTATGCATCCCAGTATCCCCCAGCCCTCCTTGCTGCCTTCTCACATTGCTTGCCCACCTTTAGGTCATCTGATATGACTACCCCCAGGTCCCTTTCCATTTTTGTTGTTGTTAGTATCTCACCCCCCATTGTGTACTCTTCCCCTGGGTTTTTGTTTCCCAGATGCATTACCTTGCACTTCTTAGCATTGAATCTAAGCTGCCATACATTTGACCATTCCTCTAACCTTGCCAAGTCCCTTCTCATCCTTTCCACCCCACCCTGTGCATCAACTCTGTTGCAGATCTTAGTGTCATCTGCAAAGAGACATACTTCTCCTTCAGTCCTTCTGCAATGTAGCTTATAAAGACATTAAAGAAGACTGTCCTAATACTGAACTCAAGTGGCACTCTCGGCTAGTAACCTCCTTTCTTCTGAGTGGACTCCATTTACTATTACCTCTGGGTCCTATTCTCCAGCCAATTCTTTACCCAGGCTGTCATCTTGGGACCCACTCCCAGGCTGGCTAACTTATATATTAATCTTTTGTGTGGGACTGTGTCAAATGCCTTTTAAAAGTCTAGGTAGGCCATGTCCACAGCCCCTCCCTGATCTACTACTTTGGTCACCCAGTCAAAGAAATCTATCAGATTCATCTGGCATGACCTTCCCGCTGTGAATCCATGCTGCCTAGGGTCCTGTGCCCTTCTGGCCTCCAGACTGCGACAATTCTTTCCTTTAGAAGTGATTCCATCATTTTCCCTATCACTGAGGTTAAACTAACAGGTCTATAGTTTCCTGCTTCTGCCTTGCTCCCACTTTTGTGAAGGGAATCACTCTGCCCTCCTCCAGTCCTCGGTACCACCCCATCCTCCATGATTTGTTAAAGAGGGTAGTCAGTGGTGTCACTAGTTCTACCCTTAGTTCTTTTAGAATTCTGGGATGAATCCCATCAGGCCCCATTGCTTTGTCCACCTTCAGTTTTAGAGTTCTTTCAGAACCCTTTCCTCTGTAAATGGGCTGGTATCAACTTCTGTATCCAGAGTGTTACTACTGTTTGTTTTGTACCTCCCCTCTTCCTTTGTAAATACTGAGCAAAAATATTTGTTTAGTATCTCTGCCTTTTCACATTCTCCTCTGCCCACCCTCCCTCCCTTTATTAAGCCTCACTATCCCTCCTTGGTCTTCCTTTGCTCCCTGATGTACCTATAAAAGGTTTATTCCCTTCTTAACTGAGTTGGCTATCTTTTCCTCAGTTTGGGCCTTTGCTGTTCTGACTGCCTTCCCAGCCTCCTTTTGCTTTAACTGATACAGTTTTCTGTCCTGCTCCTGCTAGATTCCTTATACTTCCTGAATGCTTTCTTTTCTCTTGAACCTTCACTGCCACTTCCTTTGGAGAACCATAGTGGTTTCTTCACGTCAGTCTTGTTTTGTTTATTTGCTTCACACAAAGGCTCGTTACCTCTGTGATGGCAGTTTTATTATTCCCATTGTTCTTCCACCTCCTTCCGCCCATTTGCTAGTGCATTCCTAGGCACTCACCCATTTTGGCAAAGTCAGCCCTCTAAAGTCCAGTACTTTTGTCTTTGTATGGCTTGACTCTATTGCTGTGTTTATTATGAACCATACTGTTCGATGGTCGCTAGTTCCCAGATGGCTACCCACTTCTACATCTGTGATCCTCTCTCCATCTCCATTTGAGAGTATCAAGTCTAATATTGCTCCCTCTCGAGTGGGCTCCAGTACTAGTTGTCTAAGGCATGCCCCCTGTAGGGCATCTAGAATAACTGCACTCTTCGAAGTGGCAGCTGCAACTGCGCTCCAGTTAACATCTGGCATATTCAGATCACCCATCAGCAATATCTCCCCTTTTTCTGCCATTCTAAGTATACTTTCTATCATTTCCTTGTCCACTTCCTCCCCCTGAGAAGGGGGTCTGTATACAACCCCTGTGCGGATTGTGGTGCCATTGCCTGTCTCCAAATTTACCCACAGTGCTTCTTCTCCTCCCTGTTTACCCTTTTGTTCTGTTGCTTTTATTCCTTCCCTTATGTAAAGAACTTCTCCTCCCCTCTTTTACCCTCCCTGTCCCTCCTGTAGATAGTGTATCCTGGTATGTTTCCGTCCCAGTCATGGTTTTGTGTGTACCATGTTTCTGTGACTGCCACGATATCCAGATGTTCCTCCTCCATCAAAGCCACTAATTCAGGAAGCTTGTTACCTAGACTACGGGCATTGGTACTCATTGCTCTCCATTTTTTGATGGCCTCACCTTCTGTTGCAGCATCCCCCACTGACCGTTCTACCTTGGTCTTTTCTCATTTAGTACCCTGTTTTGTGGGAGAGGCTGGGATTTTTCTGCTGCTTGTCAGTGCCTCCCCATTGACTAGTTTAAAAGCTTGCCAATGAAGCATTTAAACCGATTGCTCAAAGACTTATTCCCTTCCTGGACAGATGCAGACCATCCTGCCAGTATAGGCTGAGTGTCCCTCCAGGTGGAACCCCAGTCCCCAATGAAGCCAAACCCCTGTGCTCCGCACCATTTTTTCAACCATTCATTAAACTGCATGGTGCCAATTACCCTCGCCTCCCCCATGCCTTTGACAGGCAGCACCTCTGAGAAGGATACTGTTTGCTACTTGTCTTAGGCCCCTCCCCAACTCTGCAATGTCCTCCTGCACTGCTCTAACCTCATGATGAGCCAAGTCATTTGTCCCTAGGTGGACAATTACGTCCAGCTCAGAATCCCTTGCAGCTGTTGTTGTGATCCTGAGGATGCGCTTCCTGTCCCTCAAGCCATGGCACCAGGCAGGCACCTCCTTCAGATTTCCCAGCTCCTCCCAGTTCTATCCCTAATAATTGAGTCCCCACCAGGGCTGCTTCCTTTCCTTGTGGTGTCCTCTGCCTCCTTCCTATGGGCCTCCCTTGTGACAGTTGTCCTCAGCCTCCTTAGTCTCCTCTTCGGGTGTATCTATGGGGAGCTATGCTCCCCAGAATGGCGTATGGATTGTGGTGTGTAACATCTGACTGGGTGTGCCTCTGTTTCACCATCCTCATCCTCCCTGAGCCCACTGTGGTCCAACTGCTGTGCTTTCTTTGCAACCTCTGAGGTAGTGGTGGTGGTTCTGGTGCTCCCTGGATGGGGGAGGTTCCCTTCCTACTGTCCATTGTGGCCTGGGGGAAGGTCCCCATACTACTGTCCAGTGTGGCCTGAAGACGGGCAACTTCCTCCCTCAGGGCAGACAGTTGTCTGCAAATAGGGCAGCATCTCAGCCTCCAGAAAGACTCCCGGAAGACTGCTGCCCCACAGCCATTACATTGCACTACTCCCCACATTTTATTTTATTTTTTTGTGTGTGATTGGTTTGTAATGTAGAAATATATATTTATATTATACAATGTTTATGCTTATATTGTCAGTGCAGTGTACTAGAGAGGATATGACAGTGACATGCACCTTGCACTCTTGAGGAAATGATGTCAGAACCCCAGGTATAAAGGAACTATTTCCAGGGGTGGGTGGGGTGAGGGTGGGAAGGGGTTGGGCCTAAACTGTGCCCTCACAAAACAATCAGCTAGAAGCTCTGACCCACTGCTGCAATGAGTGCCTTCCTGTCAGGAAGATGCCCTACACAACAATTTGATAGAGAAATACCCTGCTAATCAATCAGAGAAAATCCACACATCCAAGTCAGACACAGGTAAACCTTCCACCCCAAAACAGGCCTGGTGGTTTGTGCTCTGAGAGCTATCGCCCCTAAAATAAGTCAGCTGTGCTTTAAACTCTTCCTGCACTGAAAATCTTAAGAATTGTAACAAACAAAGCGTAAACCTTAATCCACCACCCTCTGTTGCTTGAAAGACTGTCTTTTTCCTGTTTCACACTGCAGGATTTTCTGTGACCACTCCTTAACCCCAGTAACTCTGTTTAAAAAGAGTTTAACTATCACAAACTCCCATGTACCAGTAAATTATTTAAAAATAGTTTCAGTCCCAAAAGCCTAGTAGTCAATCCAGCTACCCCAAGGGACAACCAGAATGAAGTATTTAAACACTTATGAGGTTACTTCAAGATAAGCAGAGTTTGCAAGTTTCTTTTCAACTCCTCAGCCACCTGAAATTTAAAAATAGTTTAACTGTCAGCAAATCTAGTAGACAATCTAGCTACCTCCAAGGACCTACCCAAATGCAGTATTTAAATCCTTCTGAAGTTACTAACAAGATAAACAGAGTTTACAAGCCCTTCTTGGTTAAACCCTAAATAAATATGTGAATAAAAGCAATTACCAAGGGTAGTTAGTTTCACCTCCACAGAATTAAGCAAAAGTGCGTTTGTTGCAGATATCAAGTGCAATATAGAATTTCTCACACAGCTTCGCAGTTGAAGAAAGCAGTATCCTTCCAGCTCCAGCAAATGTGCTTTGTGTCTTTGAAAATTGCAGCCTGTAGTGACTTATAGTAATCTGATCTAGTCTGGATATCTCCACCCAGGGCAATTTGTTGCCAATGGTTATATGTAGCCCTTCCTGTTCCAATACAACCTGTTTGGTCTGAAAACAATGTCCTGCCCCTAAGGCTGTCTGTGTTTCAGTTCACACTGCAGGATTTTCTGTGACCACTCCTTAACCCCAGTAACTCTGTTTAAAAGAGTTTAACTATCACAAACTCCTACACACCAGTAAATTATTTAAAAATAGTTTCAGTCCCAAAAGCCTAGTAGTCAATCCAGCTACCCCAAGGGACAACCAGAATGAAGTATTTAAACACTTATGAGGTTACTTCCAAGATAAGCAGAGTTTGCAAGTTTCTTTTCAACTCCTCAGCCACCTGAAATTTAAAAATAGTTTAACTGTCAGCAAATCCTAGTAGACAATCTAGCTACCTCAGGACCTCCCAAATGCAGTATTTAAATCCTTCTGAAGTTACTAACAAGATAAACAGAGTTTACAAGCCCTTCTTGGTTAAACCCTAAATAAATATGTGAATAAAAGCAATTACCAAGGGTAATTAGTTTCACCTCCACAGAATTAAGCAAAAGTGCACGTTTGTTGCAGATATCAAGTGCAATATAGAATTTCTCACACAGCTCACAGTTGAAGAAAGCAGTATCCTTCCAGCTCCAGCAAATGTGCTTTGTGTCTTTGAAAATTGCAGCCTGTAGTGATTTATAGTAATCTGATCTAGTCTGGATATCTCCACCCAGGGCAATTTGTTGCCAATGGTTATATGTAGCCCTTCCTGTTCCAATACAACCTGTTTGGTCTGAAAACAATGTCCTACCCCCTAAGGCTGTCTGTGTTTCAGTTCACACTGCAGGATTTTCTGTGACCACTCCTTAACCCCAGTAACTCTGTTTAAAAAGCGTTTAACTATCACAAACTCCTACGCACCAGTAAATTATTTAAAATAGTTTCAGTCCCAAAAGCCTAGTAGTCAATCCAGCTACCCCCAAGGGACAACCAGAATGAAGTATTTAAACACTTATGAGGTTACTTCCAAGATAAGCAGAGTTTGCAAGTTTCTTTTTCAACTCCTCAGCCACCTGAAATTTAAAAATAGTTTAACTGTCAGCAAATCCTAGTAGACAATCTAGCTACCTCCAAGGACCTACCCAAATGCAGTATTTAAATCCTTCTGAAGTTACTAACAAGATAAACAGAGTTTACAAGCCCTTCTTGGTTAAACCCTAAATAAATATGTGAATAAAAAGCAATTACCAAGGGTAGTTAGTTTCACCTCCCACAGAATTAAGCAAAAGTGCACGTTTGTTGCAGATATCAAGTGCAATATAGAATTTCTCACACAGCTCGCAGTTGAAGAAAGCAGTATCCTTCCAGCTCCAGCAAATGTGCTTTGTGTACTCTATGGTAATCTCAGTTGGCTGAACCTTGACACTAGATTACACTTCAGTACCCTGATTACTGGCAAGAAAGCCCTTCTTGAACTGCTGTCCCCCAGAGTTTAGACCATGCTTCACCCAGTTGACCAGAAATATGCCACAAGGTGGGGTCAAACATAACTCCCTGGTGCTGCCTCACAGGGAAACATCCTTAGGCCAGGCCTGTTTCTCTTTCAGATTCCCCAAACTGTGGAATTACCTGCCCCCTCTCTGAAAGCATCCAACTCTGCAAATCAGTTCAAATCTCCAACTTCTATCCTCTCTCACTCCCCCCCAGCCCCTGCTATTGTTGATCTTGTATCCTGTTCCCTGTCTATCACTCAACCACAGGCACTTGTACTAGTTAAATCTAATGCTTAGTAATAGCACTAATGTCCTCAGACAAATATCCACTGTAACCTGGCAGCTCGCTGTACCCCATTAATTGTAATGTATGACTGACTGTACTGTATTAACTGTCATGTACTGTACTACTGTATTACATCACAGGGGCATACTGCCACTCTGTAACCATTTGCTTTGACTAGAATTGTACTATGAATGTATGTATGTATACCTGCCAGTTGTTGCCCTCTGTTATACCTGACACTAAACTCTTTGAAAATAGGCACAGCCTATAGGGTTTTGTGTGTAATAAATAAATAAAAATACAATTCCTTTGTGACTTGTCTAAAGTGAGGTTAAATGGCCAAAGTAAAGATAAATTATTTACTTTCATTTTGAATGCTCCAATGGCTGAAATTAATCATTTCTAAGGTTTAACTCCCACGTACATTGTATAACTCTGCCTGCCTGTCTATCTATCTGTCTGTCTGTCTGTATCTATCTATCTATCTATCTATCTATCTATCTATCTATCTATCTATCTATCTATCTATCTATCTATCTATCTATCTATCTATCTGTATCTATCTATCTATCTATCTATCTATCTATCTATCTATCTATCTATCTATCTATCATCCTGTCATCCTACCCTGCTGTCACAGCTTCCTCATAGTTGCTACTTTTCTGCCAGTACTCGTTGATTGGCTGCTTCTCCCTCATCCTGCCATCCTAGCCTACTGGCACAGCTCTCTTCCCTCATTCCATGCTGACACACGCCACCCTTATTTTTCCCCCGATAAGCACCCTTATACCTACCCCACCCTCTCCCTCCTAGATGCTACCTCCCTGTCAGTACTCACTGAATGCTACCTCTTCCATGTCTTGACATCCTGACCTGGTGGCACAGCTCTCTCCTTCCTGCGCATGCTGACACATGACACTCTTCTATTCCCCCCAGTAATCACCTATATACATATACCTATTTACCTAACCCAGTTAACCACCTATATACCTACATCTTTTGCTAATGTGTCCTGACCTAATCATACATTCACCCTCCATCTCTGCATGCTTGCCTCTGCTTCTCTACCCCCCCACCCATCATGATTCCATGCCTAGGGCACACCCACCTCACTGTGGTGAGGGGCACCACCACCTACCTATTATTACCCCTGTTCAGTCAGGGGTCTGCACTTACTGGCTGCTCACTGCCGCACTTATTGCCTTACCCATTTGTCAATATATAGTTGCTTGTGTTAACCAGCCAAATGTAATTGTGTTGGTATTCCTTTTACACACTATGCATGTATCTGCATACACTACTCCGGTACGTACTTGTGGTTTTGTCCCTACAACTGTTTTACATTACTGTATGTCTCTTGCAATTTTTTGTATGATCCTGCTTTTTTGTATGATTTGTATTATTCTGTGTATCAGCCCAAGCCCACCTTGTAAATGAGTATACTGCTCAAGGGTGTTCCACCTGGTTAAATAAAGATTTATCGATTGATATCTATCTATCTATCTATCTATCTATCTATCTATCTATCTATCTATCTATCTATCTATCATATATGGGAGAGGCTTATTATTAACAGAAATCAAGAAAATTACTACTTTGTTATGCCATCGCTATGACATCAGGTTGTGGTTAACCCTTCTTGAGTACGTCATAGTGATGGCATAACAACATTGGCACCTCTGCACAAGCATGTCTCTCGCACTTTCTGCATAATGCCATCGATGACAAAACTGGGGAGCAGCACCAAGATATGAACGTTTCCATGACTCTCATCCTCGATGGGACTGAAATCATTTAATTTTTAGAAATACACTTTCTGTTAGCGGGAGAATGGCTTGGGGAGTGATGTGGGGGTGGGGTGGATTTGGAAACATTGCTAGGCCGAGGAGAGTCAGAGCGGGAAGTCTGGGCTCGAGGGTGAACTCAGTGTCCAAATGTTGCCCATACACTATAAAAGATCATGGATGAGCAACATTTAACAACACCACTGAGTTCCCTTCTTGAGGTTGTGAAGTCAGCGGTAAACCTCTTGAGCTACGCTCTCAAGGTTTATTAGGTTGGCATGACAACCTCTCGAAGGGAACACAGTGCTGTTATTACCTGTTGCCCATCCATTATCCTCTATATCTATTTATCTATCTGCAGTATACAGAGAAATAATTTTGAAGGGGTTTAATAAGCACATAAACCATGAGTCAACAAGCAAATTACTAAAATTAATTAAAAAAATCATGTTTTATTTTAGAATTGTCATCCAGGACAGGTACACTGAGCCAAAGTTAATTTCCAAGAGCATTTCTGGAACACAGTTGGCCGGATATTCAGATTGCACCAGGCAGGGGCACAAGCCTGGGCGCAGCACAACTGAGATGTGCCAGAGCATGGTCCATGTGATATTCAGTGATGCTGCACCATGGCTCAGCACCATTGAATATGGCACTGTGACCAACAGCATTGCACATGGTGCAGTGGCACTGCACCAGTGCAGGTAACGAAAGTATTGAGGGAGCAGAGGGATGCACCAGTGCAAGTGCGGTTGCGCTAGGTGCAGGAACCGTGATATTCAGCGGTGTGTATGCAAATGGGGCCATTATGCATGCAAGGTGCAAATGGGGCCATTTGCATGTCATTATGGCCCCATTGGCATGCAGGTGCGCCAATCTCCAGTGACTTGTGCCTGGCACCCTGCCAGGCTGCAGCCGTCGGGGACCGATGCCCCCTGCCCCTCAGTGGAAAAGTGCCCCAATGCCCGATCGTGGGCTTAGTGAAGTTGTAAAATCCCTGGTGGTCCAGTGGACCTGCTCCCCAGCCCAATCACAGGCTTAATAAAACTAAATGTATCCCTGGTGGTCCAGTGGACCTGCTACCCAGCCTGATTGCAGGCTTTCTAAAATAATAATCCCTGGTGGTCCAGTGGACCCACTGTCAAGCCCGATCGTGGGCTTTGTAAAAGAAAAACTCCCTGGTGGTCTAGTGGTACCTCTCTCCCCACCCGCCCACTCAGACCTGCCACCCCGCTCTTGCCCTGGTCAGCGGTGGGTGGCAGCTCCCCACCCACAAGCCGCCTGGATGCCCGCTGACTGACAGGCATACGGTATGGCTGTATGCCCATTGGTCCACAGCATGGGCCAATGAGCATGCGAACCGTACTGTACTCACAGTCGATATGTGATGAGATTCCATTCCACATATCGACTGGCAGTCAATCTGCACACCGATATTGCCGCTGTAGACCAATGGGCGTAAGCCATACTGTACGCTGTCAGTCAGCTGAGCGGCTTGTGGGTGGGGAGCTGCTGACTGGGGAGGAGCAGGGTGGTGGGTCTGAGTGGGCAGGTGGGGACGGGGGTACTGCTGGACCACCAGGGAGTTTTTCTTTTACAAAGCCCACGATCAGGCTTGGCAGCGTGTCCACTGGACCACCAGGGATTATTATTTTACAAAGCCCACAATCAGACTGGGTAGCAGGTCCACTGGACCACCAGGGATACTATTCTTTTTACTACGCCCACGATTGGGCTGGGTTCAGTCCACTGGACCACCAGGTATACTATTATTTTTACAAAGCCCACAATTGGGCTAGGGAGCAGGTCCACTGGGCCACCAGGGATATATTTAGTTACATTAAGCCTGCGATCGAGCGAGGCAGTAGGGTCCACTGGACCACCAGGGATATTATACATTTACAAAGCCCGCGATCGGGCATGGGGGGGCGATGCCCGGCCTGTGTCTCGGGAGGTTGGGTGGCCACCCACAGCTGGTGGCTGCTGTGTTGCACCCTGCAATATAGCAGCTCACCTGTGGGTGGTCAGGCCTTGCTTCTGGGTTTTTTTGGCGGATCTTTGTGCCACCCTGTGCGGTGCAAGGCGGGTGTGTGCATGTATATGCACCGCATATCCTGGGCTGAATATCGGGATGTGCCGAATATGAATGGGCATGCCCCCTGCACTTGCGCCACATACATTACTGGTGTGCCCTGGTGCACAGGGATTTGTGCAGCACAACATCCCCTTTTGAATATTGTGCCGGGGCGCATCAGTGGGTTGCGCATGGTGCAACACAGTTGCGCCATGTGCAACCCCTTTGAATATCCAGGCCAGAGAGGATAAAGGACTTGCTCAAGGTCACACAGCAAGCAAGCAACAGTTGCAAGTTTCAAACCCAAGTGTACAGGGTCTTCAGGTTCACAATTTGGGGCGTTAACCCTCTAGGCTATACTGCTTCCTTCTTCCTTGGCAGTGCTCTTTATCTAGTTAAGCTTTTCATCATAATGTCCCTTGTCCCCTACTGTACACTGATATGGGGCCTGCCAGTCTTCTTGGAAGTGATTATTGTGCTAGTTTTGAAACTAAAATTGTGAGGCCTTATCCGATGGATGAGCATGCATTAAGAGACCATAGGTAGCCGGGAGGTTGTTTAGATCTGTGCTGTGGACCAGGGGCAAATTGACCAGTGCACTTCTTTCCTTACCTCCTATCTCAAACCACCTCTCATACTGTATATCATTATATTTTATAGCAAACAAAGCAGCTTTGGAATTGTGCATCTGGTAAAATATTCTGGCACAGACCCCATCATAAGACTCTGTTGTGTCTATGTTAACATTTTATGTGATATCTGAAAATTTTGTTTTGTGTTTTTTTTCTTTTCATATAAGTGTTTAACAAGTGGGTTATTAGGGTACTATCAAGTTATAAATTATGTTGCACTTATAAATCAAAAATAACAGAATGAATCAGGTCACTATTTTGGGGATGATTAATGCACTTTAGAAAATTACATCAGAAAATAAACGAATCTCATTGGTCAAAGCATGCCAGTAGAGATTCATTTATTTTCCGATACAGCCTGCATAAAAACAAGAGCCTATTCGGGGAGCCCCATAACCAAAGCAATCAGTGTGCACCCCGAATGTTAAGGAAATGTGGCCACCATTTTGCCCTGCTTGGCAAACCACCTCAGCAGTCAGCGTTTAGGCCGTTGGCTTCCACATTTAAAAAAAGCAGCTTAAAAGTCCAAAGAATGTACCAGTTCAGAAGAAACAATCCAAACATACATTCCGTGCAATGGAAGAGCCACTGGTAAAATTTCACAAGTAGCTTGACTGACCGTGAGATCATCGGTATTTTCTCAAATCTCCCTACCGCAGATGGAGCCTCATTTGCAACATGGTAGTAGTAGAAAATAACGATGATTCCCCCAAGCACCACAGTACCACAGAAGCCCACTTGTAGACCGCAGCAAACCATCAAAAATGAGTAAATAAAAGCATTTTTCTCCAGCGCATGATAGAATTAGCCCCTGCAGCAGTTAAAACAAGCAAATTGTTTGTAAAAATAAATAAAAAAGCGCAATCGTTTGTTCCCTACCTGCAGAAACCAAAGGCAGGTCTGAGCGGAGCACGAGCAGGGACATCACGCACATGCTCACATATAAAGTTATCAAAATAATTAAAACTATCATAAAACAGTAAAACTACATGCAGAGCACACAACAGGCATAAAAAAATGTCAGATTACCTCAGAAGTGTTTTCAGTATGCCACCTTGAAAACCAAGAAAACTAAGAAAAAAAAAACCTCAAACACAGTAGTGTCTTTGAAGCAACATTTTAATGCAGGCGGAGAAACAATTTTATTACAAAACTAACTTTATCCTAATTGTTCATTAACATTTTTTTATTAAACTTATTTTTTTTTACAGTGCCCATTTTCTAAGCTCAATAATACCCTCCATCCATTCACATATCGGGACTGTGTAGTACAGTATGGTCTGCATGCCCATTGGCCCTCGCTGTGGACCAATGGGCGTACAGCCATACTGCATGCTGTCAGTTGGCAGGCGGCCAGGCGGCTTGTGGGTGGGGAGCTGCAGCCCGCCGCTGACTGGGGCGGGAGTGGGGTGGTGGGTCTGGTGGGCGGGTGGGGAGGAGGTACCACTGGACCACCAGGAAGTTTTTCTTTTACAAAGCCTGCGATCAGTGGACGACGAGATATGGCCCTGGGATGCTTCTGCCCTGGGGTTGACCCTTAGCTAATCCCCCAGGGTGGGGCCTCCAGGATAGGGCTCACACTCTCAGCAGAAGATGGGATCTGTCCCCATTGGTGCCGCAGACAGTGCTGTGGGACCTGCGGCGTGAGGCTGGTGGATCCTGCTCAGACCACTATTTTTGGGGGGATTTTGTTTGGTAGTACTCCCCAGGAGGCAGGACGTACAAGGACGTCATGGCACAAATGTCTATGTCAGTCCCTGACTCCTTAACCGGTGTAGGTGCCGGTCGCTGCTACCACCACTGGCCTTTACCAGAGGTCACTCTTGCATCAGACACTGAGTCCCCCCTTCCCCAGAGAAGGAGAGCAGTCTCTAGGATACTCAAACCTTCTCTGCCTGGCCTTCTGACTCCAGAATCCTTTTCTGAACCTGGGTTGCTGGTGTTGCAAATGGAAGCCCAACCACTGCACCAGAGGGCCGGCCAGGGGCCAGCTATTCAAGCTTTGCCCGGTAGGCAAAGTGATTATGCGCCTTTTGCCCAGGGTTTGCGCTTGTGCGCAATATTCAAAAAGGGCAGGAGCATGCACTAAGAGGACAGCGCAAGTGCAAGGAGATAATGTAGCCTGTGCACAAAGGGAGGGGCAGGGACATGAATGCAGGCACAGCACAATATTCAGCGTGTTCACACTGCACAAAAGGAATAGTGCTGGCCACTTTGCGCAATGCAATTACCTCCAAGAAGAAGGCCACCTTACTCCAGGCAATCCTAGTGGCCAGTGGAGACACTGCAGCCAACAATCACATGGGCGGTTGGGAAAGCACATCTGCTCCCTGGTGTCTAGTGGCAACCCCTGCCCTCCGATCCCAGTCCCCGTACATGTTTCAATATTCCCTGGTGTCTAGTGGCACCCCCCTGCCCTCCAATCCCAGTCACCATAAACCTTTCAGTAGTCCCTGGCATCTAGTGGCACCCCCCGCCCAGTAATCCCAATCTCTGTAAACTTTTCAGTAGACCTTGGTGTCTAACGGCACCTTCTGTAAAGTGATCCCTGTCCCCATAAACCTGTCAGTAGTCCTTGGTGTCTAGTGCCCCCCACCTTCTGATCACCAGGCCCTGCAAGTTTGTGTCCCTGGCATTCAGTGGTGCCCCCACCTTCCCAACACTCGTCCCGGTGGCCACCAGCCAATGCGTTGACTGAATTCGGCATCCTTGGGGTTGTGGGCAAGAGCAAGTACAGCACAAACCTTTGCACGCTGATTTTGCCCATTTTGCAATATCTGGCCCCAGGTGTTCATATCTGTTTCAGCAGAAGACTGTCCCTTTACCTCTCTTAACTTATTCTCTCCCGGTGGTCATTTTGGGTCGGGTTCAGCAATGTATGGTTCCTTCACATATGGCAGCTATGGGACCAAAGAAGTTAATACTGATGATTCATAAGGAACTTGGGCTGGAATATCAGAGGGAGTTCAAGAGTCTGCTTGCTTCCCAATTTAACTTGTACTGGAGAAAGGTTGATCAGCTTTCTTAGTAATTATGTTATAGGATTTGTTTGCAAGGATTCTCAGTTGAGAACTTTAAGCAATGGTTAAAGCATTATCTGTTTATAAGAGCTTACCCTACTGTATCTTAACTGGTTGTATGTATATTTAAAATGTATTGTATTTGCTGTTTTGCTGTATTTTCTTGGTTTGTAAGGCACCCAGAGCCTATGGGATTGAGTGACTAAGAAACACATATACTACTATCAGAAGATGGTAGCAGTTAGTGTCGGTCTGATTTATGCTACAATTTTGCTTTCTTTATTTTCCAAATTGATTAAGGAATTTTCATTATTTTTTATTATTTTTCAGTTTTTGTTTATAATACTGTTTATATAACAGTTTTTTTTCTCTTTTGTTAGATGCTGTTCATCTTTTTTTTTTATCAAGAATAATGTTCCTACTCTCGCTAGTACGTCCTGCAACAAAGAGAGGTGCCCTTACAAATCTTATGTGACAAAAATGTTACTGAATTAGTGCAAGATAAGGAATATAAATCATTGATGAAAGGGCCTTTTATGGCTTTATAGTGTGGAGTACCATGGCTACTGCAACATTTTTGGCAAGCCTGAGATTTTGTTTGTTGAGGTTCTTTTGACATCATCTTACCCAGCTCTAATGATGTTATAATGTACACACGCTTTTGCCCGTGATCTGTTACTAGATGTTTACTTTCGCTCTTTTCTTTGTTTTGATTTTGTGAAGTGTCTGGTATCATCAAGTCTTAATAAAGAATTCCCTACTCTTGTGAAAAGTGTTTTTTTAGTATACTTTCACCTGGACACCACCAGGACAGCAGCAGAAATGGCCAGAAGGGACTTCACTTTAATTTCTCATCCGAAGGACGGCACACCCAGACATCACAGCATTCCCTACATGCTAGTTGGTGCAAGCCCAATCCCAGTGTATGACTAGAACCCCAAACTTCCTGGCCCAGAAGGGGACATGCTACCAACTAAGCCACACTGACACTAGAGACATTATGCCTCCAATCTAGCTACCCGGTCATATTACCTTCTTAGGTTTAGAATCCATTTGGTCCTTCGGGAAATGTTTATTTAAGCGAAGAAATAAATATTTTCAGGACTTGACAATTCCGCTGGTCCTGGATACAGATCCTGCTGATTTTTATCTTGGACCCTAAATGTAAAGTGTAACTGGTCATGTGGGCAAGTGGATACAAGGGCAGTCACAGGAACATAAATATGAATCCTGATCAAAAATAACACGAATTTCTGTGCGTTCCAAGACCAAGACATCTACAAATTCTTAGCAAACTTGTGTTTAACCTCACTGTTTTTTTATTCTATCTCAACGTCACTTTTCTCAAACATTTGTAATAGTTCATCAGGGTGGAACGGTGAATGTATTCCCAGGACCAGTAGTGCTTTCCTGAGACCGGTCCTGGGATAGTTACTGACAAGAGAAATTTTCCACCCCTGATTTTCTTCCATTTCATCTGGCAAAAATACTGTAAATAGCAATGTTTCAATATCATACAGACTGTACACTACAGTCCCTAAAATATAAAATGTATTTATTGTGACCAAGTCAATCTGTAGAAACACTTGCTTTTGAAAATGGTTTGCCATGGTGCATAGCTTTTTAATTAGCTTCTAACTTTTTACATTATAACCTTTTTAAAGGAAGTTTGTCACATAATCAATAGCTCAATAATTCGTCTGTTGCAGTAGCCCCATGGGTACACTAAAAAGTCTTCTCAGAGCGAACACACAAGATTTATTTTTGAAATTAATGTTTACTGGTATGTGTACACAATGGTATCAACTGTCCCAAATTTAAAGATAACCATTCCTCTCCATCTTTGAGATGATGAAAAGTAAGGTAAACTAAAATTAATTTAGAAAATTATATTGTCCCTAAGTTATCCAGAAATGTCCCTGCTCTGCTCTACATGCAGCAGTACAATGCTATTTTTAAAATGGTGGTACTTGATAAATGCAGTAAACAATATAAGGTTGTTAAAGTGGTTCTAAAGACTTTTAATCCATCTTGTGCGCTCATTTTTTTTAATTTATTAGTTAACTTACAATCCTTAGGATAGACTTGTTTAGGTGATACTCCTAGTTTCCAAGAGGGTCCGAGGGACACTATGGCATTTTTTTTTTGACTTTTTAATTTTCTCTGGGACCTGAGGAATTCTCTCCAGCTACCTACCAGCCTGTCTCTAACTCCCGGTCTGAAGCTTGGTGTTCCAGGCCGACCCTGCCCGGCGGATCCCCAGCTCTGAGCCCCCCCGAGGCAGGGCCACCTGCCCTGGCGCTCTGTCTACAATGTAATGCACTGGGCAGGTGTCGGAGAACCCCCCTGGAATCCAAGCTTGATGGTGGGAGTGTGGCTGAGACTGGAGGCACTTTCGCCTATCCTTGGCCCAGGGTTTTTACTGTTTTGTTACCCTCAGGAGCTGGACGTGCAGTGACGCCTGCACAGAGAAGCCATAAGCATCCGCTGCACTCCTCCCCCTTATGTTTCAGGTAGAGTAGTACACCCAGTCTCCACCGGGTGTCACTACTGCACCAAGGAGCCCCTGATCCCACCCCAGGGAGAGGAGAGCTGTCCTCCAGATGCTCGATACTCTCCCTCCCCTGCTGACCCCCGACAACCCTGGCTCATTTCCGAACCTGGGTCACCGGCATAGCGCAAGGTGTGGTGTCCAGTGACTCAACCCTTAGCACCAGCTGGCCGGTTTGACACTATGGCATTTAGTATTCTTAGCTCGTTACATTGATCTGTGAAACCGTCTGTATCATTTAACTATTGTAAATTTCTGTTGTTGTTGTTGTTATAACTTATCTGTAGACCAATTGGATTACTTGTAATAGCTCCTCTGTTTGTAACTGACTAAGTGACTCCTAGAAAAGGAACAATACTGCCTCAGAGAGCCTACCGGGTTACCAAAATCCATTAAATAAAGTTTAACATTCAGAATTAATATTCACAAACAAATTCACAGTAACAGAAACCTAAACAACAAATTAAGAAATTAACAAGGCTGTCATTATTTACACAAGGAATTACATCACACACACACATGCACACACTCTTCATACATATATCTATCTGTTTCTCTAAATAATTCAATGCAAAAAACTGCGTTAATATACCAGTTAGGGTTTAACTTAAAGCAACAAAAATAGGGAAATGTGGTGTGTTAGGGTTTCCAAACCCTACCCCCACCAGCAAAAGTGCAAGCCTACACAATGAACCCCAGACAGACATTATCAGGTAAGACAAACATACAACCATTTCCAGATATGACAAATGAAATAGCACCAATATGCTTCCTTCGAGGATTTGTATCTGCGGCGTGCATGCCTCAAGACATATAACTTGTCATTGCAACAGAAATCCGGGATACTCAAATCACAGCACCGCTTCTGTGTGCAGAAGCACGGACCCCTACAGCTGAAGATATAAATCGATGATACCCAAATTGCAAGAGTTCTCTTGCCTGCAGAAGTGCAGGCCTGTAAGGGGCCAGTGCTTCTGTAGCCTCGGTACTCATGTACACTTTACGACATCTACACATTTGATGGGCCTGCACTTTTGCAGCCACAGGTGCAAAACATACACACTGACCTCTGGCTGCAGAAGCATGGGAGCCATAAAATCCATGATACCAAAATTGCAACAGTACTTCGGTCAGCGGAAGCACAGGCCCTCGAGAGGCCTGCACCTCTTCAGCCACATATGTACGACATACACACTGACTTGTTCTTGAAGTGGTGCAAGACCCTGATGGGCCTGCCACTATGCAGACATAAGTACTGTTGTAATGTGGGTATCATGGATTCATCAGTGGATCTAGAAACTGTTCAAAGTGGTAGCAGATTTTTAGTTATGCAGCTGCATATAGAAGACCATGCTGTAGCAGATTATACTGTCTAGCAAGGTACCTCATACAGTGTGTGCATGAGTACCTCTTTCTACAGAGGCACAGACCCCATGGGGCCTTCTGTCCACAGAACACACTGTAACACACACACACACACACACACACACACACACACACGTGGCTGCATAAGCACATGCCCCTGTGTGGCCTGGTCTAATGCAGTCACAGGAAGAAATCCACAAATGCAGCACATCAGTGCTACTACATTTGTGTCATCTGGAAACAGTTGTTTGTTGGTTGTTTTACCCGATGATGGCTGTCTGGGGTTTACTGTGTGGGCTTGTCCTTGTGCTTCTTGGGGTGGGGAGTTAGGGTCAGAAAACCTATTGCCACATTTTCCTACTTTTGTTGCTGTAAGCTGAACTCTTAATGGTACAATTGTTTTTTTGCAAAGAATTTCTTTTTTTTGGGAGGGGGAGGATAGTAGAAATATATCCTCATTCATTCAGGTTCCTTTGGGACCTGTGTGAACAAATCTGTTTGGCTGTGGCAGCATGGGGCCCAGAGGGCCCTGCATTTCTGGGTGTCCACAGATACAGACATGTGAAGTCCATCAGGCTGCAGAAGCACTAGACCATTTAGGCCATGCACTTCTGTGTGGCTACAGATGCAGATGCACAGGGCCCGAGAGTGAGGAGTCATCTTGCTGTGGAGGCAAAGGACCATCTGGGCCTTGCACTTCTGTACGGCTACAGATGCAAATGCATAGGGCTCAAATGTGGAGTCCATCAGGTTGCAGAAGCACAAAAAAAATGTCAGTGTTCATCCATAACTTGGTCATTTTACTATAGTTGTGAACCAAATGTTTAATATAGCCTTCTTATGACGACACCACCTCATGAACCCAGTATATGAAAATGTTCAAATCCCTGCCAAAAAGTCATTTTGCACCACAGGTACAAAAACACATTTTGGCCATTATTTGGAAAATGAAAGGTGTCATGATCATGAGGTAGTGTGAAAAAATGGCTATGCTGAAAATTTAGGGTGAAGATATTGAAAATAATAGTTTATGAGCAGGCATAAAAAAATCCAATGTATGCTCATAGTTTCAAGTTTTTTGTTTATATTTTGGCCCCTAGTTCTCAATACAGCCATGTTGTTACCCCACTTTATGAACATTGTTGGTGAAGATTCTCAAATCCCAACTGAAATGTCATTTCGCACCACAAGTGCGAAGACATGTTTCAGACAGGATTTGAAAAATGACAGCTGTCACGGTCATGAGGTGGTGTAAAAAAATGGCTATGTTAAAACTTTTGGGTCAAAATATTGAAAATTACCAAAGTTATGAGCGTGCACTGAGAAATTTTAGTTTACACTCATAACTTTGTAATTCTTTCGTATTTTTATCCCAAATGCTTACCACAGCCTTCTTATGACCCTACCTCATGAAAAAGGGTGGAGAACATTTTCAAATCCAGGGCAAAAGGTGTTTTAGTGCAGTGTCCATTAAATCTTCTTTTGGGACAGGTTTACATTAATTTCATCGCCATTGTTCATAAAGTGAAGTCCCAAAAATTAGGGTTACTCACCTGTAACTGTAGTTCTAGGAGTTGTAATATGGTGCACATCCACACTGTGGCAGTCTTCCTTTTCCTTTAAGTTAATCTTTAATGACTTTGAGCTAAGCTCCTCCCACCCACAGGTTTGGTATCCTCCTCTGCTTCGCCCCATGACATCAGATCTTGCATGCTGGAAGCAGGGATCCATGTGCCACTTGCCAGGGGAGGTCAGGTGAGTCTTTTGGATGTGCACCATATACCACTCCTAGAATTATGGTTACAGGTAAGTAACCCTCATTTCTAGGGATGTGGATATGGTGCACTTTTCCACACTATAGCAGACTTCCAGCAGTTCTCCAGGAGGAGGAGGGGGCAGGCACATACCCCTACTTAGGGGACAGAGAGCAGAGAACTAAAGCCCTCAAACTAGCATTCCCAGCATGACTCAGGGTCGATGTGGTAATGGGAAATGAAGGTGTGCACTGACTTCCAGGTGGCAGCTCTGCAGATCTCTTGGATAGTGACATCCCTGGAAGCAGCTACCTAGGCAGCGGTATGTCTGGTGGAAAGAGCCCCTTAGCCCTACGAGGCTCCCTACCAGCCAATCTATAACAAAGGTTGATGGATGAGACAATTCACCTGCCAATCATCTGCTTAGCTGCTGGTCTGTCAGGTGCGGCTACTGCATGGATGACAAAGGGCTGGTGAACTTCTCCCTGAACTCCAGCCTTGCGCTCTGTGTAATAAGCATGCGCTCTCCTCAGATCCAATGTGTGAAGCCTGTGCTCGGCCTCCGAGGTTGGATTGGTGAAATACTCTGGGGAGGTTAATCACCTGGTTAAGGTGAAACTCCAAAACAACCTTCAGGAGGAACTTCAGATTGGGGTGGAGGACAATCTTGTTCCCGTAAAACACCAAGAATGGAGACTCCACCAAGAGTGCCTGGAACTCACTAATCCTTCTGATGGAGGTGACAGCCACCAAAAAGGTGGTCTTCCACGACAGGTGGGAGACATCACACCTGTGCATTGGTTTTCATGGCTTGCCCATGAACACTGCTGCCAGTACCAGCAACAAGTCCTAAGGTGGTGGTGGTTCACGCACTGGCGGGGATAAATGGTCAAGAACCTTAAGGAAGTGCCCAATCATCTTCTCCTGTGCCACTGGTGGCATACCTGCCCACACCCAGTATGTAGAGATGGCTTCCAGGTGCACCTGGAGGGCTATCAACCTCAGGACCAACAGAGGGGGACCACATGTTGTCCAAGATGCTAGCCATGGGAGACAGGGGGTCTAGTTCCCTACCATGGTACCAAATGGAAAAGCGCTTCCACTCAAAAGGCATAGCACTGGCAAGTTGACTCTTTCCAAGAGGCCTCTACAACATGGAGGAACTCATCGGAGAGACTCAAAGCCTGGAACTCTAGCCGCTCAGGAACCAAGCTGTCAGGTGCAGGGATTGAAGGTCCAGGTGCAAGACTTTCCCCTTATGACAAGAGGGCAAATCTGGGAATAGAGGCAAGCACCACATAGACCTGCTGCTGAGGCTGATAAGATCTGGGTAATAGAAGGATAGCCATCTGGAGAGACCAGTGGCAGGACAAGCAGCCTTGAATACGGCCCGTGCAAGGGATGCTTGGGCGGGGGTTCCACCAGAATTGGTGGGAGACTGGTGCAGGCTTGGCTGGTCTGGGGCAGGACTAAAACAGGCTGCATCAGCAGGGACCAAGGGAGCACTGAGGCCTGAGGCGTAGGTCGACCATCGCCAAGGATCCATTGCTGCCACATCAGGTCCTTGTAGTACACTGCAACTTGTGGCAGAGACTCTTGTCATCTGCAGATGAGGAGGAAGAGGAGAACTGACAGGGCTTCCTAGTCAAAGGCCAACAGCAGGGATACTGAGATTCCTGAGACCGTGATCTCAAGCGGGACCAAGTCCTCAACCTGACCTCTACCAACGATGAGCATGTTGCCAATGTGGAGATGGGGGGGATGGGGGAAGGAGTTGCATATTCAACAAGGACCGGTTCTTGCTGCGGAACCCCAGAGGGGTTGATCTCCCTGAGGGGGGGAAGACAGCTTTGTTGGCTGGTTTATCCTGACTCTGCTGGGAGTGAGTTGAAAGGACTGGATCTGAGAGAGCAAGTCATCCTCAACGTCTTCCGACAACAGGTCGACTGGGTCAAAAAATATCTTGACCAGCTGGTCAGAACCCGTGGAGCTGTCAACTTGTACTGGGACTCCAGAAGGATGAGCCAAAGATGACTGTTCAACAGTCTTCAAGCCAGTAACAGAATTATGGGAATGGGAAGAGCAAGCCCATATCCTGTCCCACGACCTGCTATGGGTCCACTTGGATTTTTCCGATTTATCCCCCAAGGGAAGGACCTTCCCTTGGGGTCTGAAGGGAGTAGCACATGTCCAGGAAAATGCCCATGAACAAGGCCCCAATGCTGGCAGCCACTAGGAGCAATGTGGGAGCTGAGAAGGAGACTTCCACTGCCTGGGCTGCCACCTCTTCAAGCACAGCAAGCTGCAACACCAAGCCCACTACTGCTAAAATTTATTTATTTAGTTTAGTTTTTTTGTTGACTGGGTAAGTGCACTAGACAAATCCTGCCTATTTTCAAGCACGACCCAGGGAAGGGGGATACGGATGAATGTCAACCGACCTTGAACCAGATTAAGCTGTTGGTAGTATATTTTAGTGAATGAGGGAAATTTGGCCAGGACACTGGGGAAATTCCCCTGCTCTTTTCGATAAGTGCCATGGGATCTTTAACATCCATCTGAACTACCACCAATCCAGGCAGATGGAACCTCGGTTTAACGTCTCATCCGAAAGACGGCACCCCAGAAGTGCAGCACCCCTCTCATGCTGTACTACAGTGTCAGTACTGGGATATTAACCCAAGTGCCAGATGTGGGAACTGGCCTCACGGGTGTCCTTGGACCAGACCAACAGAAGCCGTTCGTTTGGGCAGCCTAGTAATAGGCAGGCATAATGGTCCTCAAGTGAGGAGCACTGCAGGAACAGGCACAGGCCGCAATCCTGTGGATCATGCTGAGTCACCAAACAGTACATGCATGAGGCGTGCGGGTCAGTACATGGTATTTACTGGTTGCAAGTGGCACACCGCTTGAACCTAGGTCCAGTTTTCGGATTGTTGCACTCCATAACAGTGCAACACTGCAAACAGCACAAAAAAACAAAAAAAACATCGATTGAAGAAAAATCACCTGAAGACTAGGTAGATTTGGGCCTACACTGCATGCAGGAGCTGTGAGAGATGAGACCTGATTCTTCTAGCAGAAAGCTGATGTCACGGGATGGAGACAAGGAGGATACCACCCAGGTAGGTGGGAGAAGCTTAGCTTGAAGACATTCCAGTTCAACTTAAAGGGAAAGGAAGACTGCCAGTGTGAATATGAGCACCATATACACATCCCTAGAAAGACCATGTTAAAATTTGGTGCAAAAATATTAAAAAATGACAAAGTTATGAATAAAAGTTCAAACCCCATTGAAATACATTAAACCACACTTACCATATGCTCTCATATTGCAGTTGCCAGTTTCAACAGCAAGGTGGGTCTTCGATTGGTGAGTGGATCTATGTTGAGGGACATGTTCAGGAGCGTCATGGTGGGTGTGTGTGTGTGTGTGGGTGGTGGGTCAGGATGGGCTGAGAGGAGATATTGGGGATCAGATCACCAATAAACTGTGTATTTTTTCAGGTTTAACAAAAAAAAAAAGATCAACAAGTAATGATTTTCTTTACTGTAGGGGGAGAGAAGTCGACAGTGGGGATTAGGCACCCTAGCATTGGGATGCTCTTTGGTGGCACCGGGGTGGGCACCCTGGTGCTACCACCTATTTTATTTTTTGGGGGAGCAATCTGGAGGGGAGAGGGGGTTGAAAGAAGTAGTACCAGGGATAGACACTGTGGTCTGCAATTATTTTATTATATTAAGAAGGGGAAGCAGGCAGCCGGGGGGGCGCACGCAAGAGAAAGCGGTACTAGGGGTGGGCACGCCCAGTCCTAACCTGGTTAAAAAAAACATGGGATGGTGGGCAACCCTGGAGGGGAAGGGGTGAAAGAAGAGGTACCAGCGGTGGGCACTCAAGTTCGCTACATAAAAAGTAAAATACAGACAGATGCATACAGACAGACATAGACAGAGCGAGCAAGAGAGACAGATCAGGGCAGAGGCAGCTCACTGTTCTAACGGAATCTCTATCTATCTGTCTGTCTACCTATCTTTCCATCTATCTGTCTAATCTGTCCATTTCTATATTTTACTTAAGCCGATCGGAGTGCCCACTCATGGTACTGCTTCTTTCACACCCTCTTATCCCGGTCACCCAGCCCCATTCACAATTTTTTTTCTTTTAATGAGTACAGTCCAGGGGGCACACCTCCAGTACCGCTTGTCTTGCCTCCCTCCTCTCCATGTCACCCCCCCATCCTTTAATTTTATATATGTGGCGGCACCAGGTGCCCACCCCTGGTACTATCAAAGATCATCCCAACAGTGTGCCCAACCCCCAGTGCTGGTTATGAGCCAAGATTCTTCTTTTATGAGACTAGTGAAAGAATAATTTTGGCTCATGAAAGAAGAATCGGGAACCCTCGCTGACTCTTACAGCTAAGATTTTAGGGATGCCCCAAAACCATATTTTGTAGTCTTTTTTCAGCAAAACAAACAAACACCAGAATCTAGCTAAACTGGTCAAGTTTAGCTAAATTCATATGTTTGTTTCTCTCCAGGGACTAATTTTTATGGGTTTTCAGATTTTTGTTTTTTGAAAAAAATAAAAAACAATTATTATCATTGTTGCTACCGGCATAACACAGTGTCAGTGGCATCAAAACATATATTTTTTTGAACCTGTAGAATGGAGGCTAGTTGGTGCAGAAAGGAACGCAGAACAGGTGTGAAGCCCCTCAGGCTAGACATACAATGAGGACAGGGAAGTGGAGGATGTGGCACACATGAACAAGGAGCAATTTGTTTTCCATATATATTTATACAATGGGGTGCGAGCTATTCCAGTGCAATAAATGGAGACATTATCATTGCAGTGAGATAAATGCTGATGACATCAGTGGAGTGAGATATGTAAGCAATAAGACACAACGGGTGTGCATTACGGTGTGATAACCGCATTCCTAGGGGCATAGTTAGGCACGAGGCAAAAGGCCGAGTGCCGGTCGTCCCTAGGAGTGCGGTTATCATACCGTAATGCACAATCCCGGAGTGTCTTATTGTGCTTATAAAATGGGCCTTTAATTTTAGAAGCAATTTTTTTTATTTTGAAACACATTTTTAATAAGTAAAAATGTACATGAATCTGTGCTTTTAACATAAAATAGTCCTTCTGCCTATTGGTGCTAGATTAGTGTTATACAGCGTGTGCCTCCCTGTCCACTTAAGCTTCATATTCCCCTGCCAGCCACAACAATTCACAAATGCAGTTTTCCTCATTCTACGTATGACATATAGCGCCCTTACTTTATTTCATTCTCCTCACTCTGTAGACAAAATTAAAAGGAAGCCATAACAGAGGCTGTTCAGTTCCCCAATGCTGCAAGCAGTGTGGTTCAAAACTGCCACACTCACTGACAGCATCATGAACTGCTCACTCTGTCCTAAAAGCTGAACAGCAGGCTGAGTCATTTGCCACCTTTTCCCTTTTGATTATATAGTATTTATTTTTATTTTATTTAGCTTTTGTTTTCCAGGTAAGCACACTAGACAGACAAGTGCCTATTTTCCGGAGTGACCTGGGAGATTTACAAAGTCAAAACAATACTTCAGAGACAAGGTAACAATTAGTCAATACAGTACAGTACAGTGCAGGCAGAGAGCCCAAGCAAATAACATATAGTGGAACATGTAGTAACAGGTTCGACATGGTACAAACAGGAAATAGGCAGCATAACTGCAGCCAGGTAGAAAATACAAAGTAAGTGCAGCAAGTAGGTCATGGTGACCACTGGAGGTGGCCATAGGGGCAACCAGATGTCAGCAGAGCCTTTTCGAGGAGTGCAGTCAATATGATGGCTCGTGAGCTGTCAGAGGACATCCAGGCAACCTGGAGGGGAAGGGGACTAGGAGCAGAGACAGGCTGATGCTTGTTTTAGGTGGTCCCAAAGGGAGGACCTGAAACTCCGGTGGGAGGGGGCAATCCTTACATGAGCAGGGAGTTGATTCCAAGCTCTGGGGCAAGGGCACTGAAAGCACGGTTCCCTGTACGGGAGCAGATTTTTGGGACCACAAGGGCCTGGGAATCAGTAGACCTCAGTCGATAACCAGAGGGGACAGGTTTGAGCAGATCAGCGAGTGCAGGAGGAGTGGATGACCGGAGGATGTTGTCCGTGAAGTTGCCCAAGACAAAGGATCAATGGTTACTAGGGGAGAGCCAGCCCAGCCTTGCGTAGAGCTGACAGTGGTGGGTGAGACAGGAAGCTGATAGAGCGAAGAGACAAATATTGTTGTACACTGTGTCCCATTTTATAAGCATGGTTTTGGGGGTATTCACGTAGGAGGGGAGCCCATAACAGATTGTAGGAAGAAGCACCCCTTTGGCAATGGCAAGCCGGGCTGCAGGGGTGAGGCAGCTCTTTGCCCTGTATGCCAGGCCCAGTTTGTAGTTAGTGGCCCTGCAGGAGTTTTGTATGTGCAGGGAGAGGTCCAGCAGGGGGTCAAGGGTAACCCCCAGGTACTTGAAGGAGTCTACCGCCTTAATAGGGGCACCATCCATTCCAACAACTTCCAGAGGTTCCAGGTACATGCTCATCTTGGCACGGGACCCGAATAGCATGGCCTTGGTATTCTGGAGGGTGACAACCAGCTTGTTTGCCATAAGCCAAGATTGAATGCGGGCAAAATCAGACCTGAGTCTTATGTTTATGTCCCTCGTTTCATGGGAACTGGCCAGAAGCACAAGGTCATCAGCATAAAGGGTAGCAAGCCCAGAGGCAGGTACCAGGGGCAATTTGTTAACAAAGATTGAGAACAGTAGGGGACCAAGGACAGACCCCTTGGGAACTCCACGAGTTACAGGGACAAGCTCAGAGAGGGTTTGTTGGAACCTTGTGCACTGTTGTCTGTCCGAGAGGTAGTTTGCAAACCAGGCTAGGACAGGGGTGGAGAGACCGAGGGCCCGGAGAGCAGCCCCCAGCAGAGAGTGATCAACCAAATCAAAGGCCTTAGTCAGGTCAATGAAAATAGCACCTGTGAGTTTGCCTTGGTCAGTCGCTGCCCTGATGGTGGAGGTGACCTGGGCAAGGTCAGTGGAGGTGCTGTGTCCCTTCCAGAACCCATGCTGCACAGGTGACAGGAGGTCATGGGTCTGGAGGAAGTGAGAGAGCTGGGAGAATACTACCTTTTCCAGAAGTTTGTTAACTGCAGATAATATCGCTATGGGGCGGTAGTTATCCAGGGTTTTGGGATCACCACGCTAGAAGACGGGGTAACCCGTGCCACCTTCCATATGGCTGGGACAGATCCAGATATAAGGGAGGAGTTGAGGATGTGTGTAATGGGCTGTGCTAGGAGGGGGGTTCCCAGTCTGAGCAATTTCGGCTCAAGACTGTCATTCCCGGCTCTGGCGTGAGGGAATAGCCCAGCCAGGAGCTTCCTTGTATCCTTGCAGGAGACAGCTTTAAAATAGAAGGGAGGGGTGGAGGACTGGGCAGTGTGTTGTCAGTGGGGCCTGGGTCATTGCCTACCGGGGATGAGGGGGCATGGGCAGGTTGATCAATGAACAGGATGTTGAAGTCGTTAGCTATAATCCGGGCATTACTGCAGCTGACTCCATTGATATGCATGTTGGAGACCTGGAGGTGGGCAGGCCCACTGACGGTATGCTTGATGGTGTGCCAGAAGCACCTGGGTTCCTTAGCTGACTCTACGAGTGAGGTTTTACAGAAATCACTCTTGGCGGAGCCTATCGCCTGCTTACAAGTGTTTCTGATCTGCCTATATTCCTCGTAGTCTTTTTTTTCCCCAGAGGCCTTAAATTTATGCCAGGTTTTATCTCTGAGCTTCATCTGGGCAAACAGGCCCCCATGTAGCCATTTTATGATTGTGCCCCTTACTCTTCTTTTAATGAGTGGGGCATGTCTATCTTGTAGGGGGATGAAGAGGGATAGAAAGCAGTCAAGAGCAGCAGATGGGTCTCTGCTTGCATAGACCGAGGACCAGTCAGACAGGCCGAGGTTGGCAAGGAAGTTATTGTGATTAAATTTAGAGTAGTCCCCATTTGAATAACTTTTGGAGGGACACTGGTCGTAATGACCTTCCAGATACAGTAGGTCGGGGAATGGTCTGAGATGGAGTCAGAGAAGAGGCCAGAGGCAGTGATGCGATCAGGCCTGTTGCTCAGCATCCTGTCGAGAAGAGTGCCTTTTCCCCCTGATGGGGAGGACCTGGTGGACACTGTGATAAGTTGACCTAGGGCAAGACCAGACAGGAGGGGTTCGTAAGATTTAGCATTTACACTCAGCCAGTTAAGGTTCAAATCTCTGAATAATAGGAGTTCATTTGTGCGTACCTTGGGACTGAGGCAGTTGAGGAGATAGGAGAGGCCCCATGTTCCACACTTTGGTGGGTTATACACACATGCCAGGTGGAGCTTCTTGGCATTGCCCAGTACAAGAAGGGCATGCAGGAACTTACACGAGGGTGGGGGGGTGAGGTATGACAGTCACCTTGAGGTGGGGTTTGAAATAGAGCAGCAGGCCACCACCCCGTTTGTTTCCCCATTCTGTCCTGTCTTATCAAAAGATAGCCTGGGAGGGCACAGACGGAGTCAGGGTGCGCAGGTTTAAGCCAGGATTCAGAGATCCCCAGGATGTCTGGGTTGTAGAGGGCAACCCAGGCAGTTAGTTCTGAGAGGTTGGCGAGTAGGCTGTGGACATTTAGGTGGGCAATGTTTAGGCCCTTAGCGGACTGCCACTGGGGGGGTAGGCTATGAACCGCACAATGCCGCTCACACAGTTGGATTAAAATAGGCTGACGGTTATGTGTGCAGGACTCTGCACAAACAAGTGGATTTGATCAGCCAAGAAGCAGTGAGATAGATTTTTGCGACAGAGTCAATTAAAATAGTACTGTGGCTATTCGGCAGAGACTCACCTACTAACCTTCCAAGCGGGAGGTAGATTCTATATAAAGAAATACGGATATCTGTGTATCAGATTACAGATTTTGGGCCTGTCCACAGTCTCACTTACTTGAACTTGTATTAACAGTTCTACGAATAGGGATTAAGATAATTGGGAGTAGAAACACAATGGAGCAGAAATCAGTAGTCAGTATAGGGACTAAAAGATTTTGACAGTTAGTAATTTACAGTTCTGACAAGTAATACTTTACAATTCTAGTTGCAGGTGATACAATCTATCAGGCAGGTAGATACACAGTCCCTAAAATTTAGAGAGGTGGACATTGCAGCCATCACAGAAACATGGGCCACCAAATACAATGACTGGGAGCTGTCTGTACCAGGGTACAGGTTATTTCGTAGGGACAGGGTGGTTGGGAAAGGAGGGGGTGTGGCACTATATGTGAAGGAAGGACTGAAGTGTGTAAGGGAGGAAGAGGAGGAGGGTAGTACAGAGTCACTTTGGATGCAAATCCAGGATTCCAAGAATAGGATTCTTAGAATGGGAATGGTGTACAGGCCACCATGTCAGATGGAGGAGTTAGACAGGGAACTAGCAGAACAGATCAGGAGGACCTGCGAGAAGGGTAGTGTGGTGATTGTTGTGGACTTCAACATGCCAGGAGTGGACTGGAGTACCCCAACAACCAGGAACAGAAGGGAGCAGGTACTGCTGGATGCCTTCCAGGACACTTCCTGCTGCAAATTGTCAGTGAACCAACCAGGTTAGGAAATACTCTTGACCTTGTGCTGGCAAATGGGGACTTTGTGAGAGAACTTACAGTGGAGGAACCGCTGTCAGGGAGTGACCACCACTCAGTATGGCTCACATTGGATATGGGCAAGGAAGGAGTGGAATCTGGCACAATAGTGCTGGACTTCAGGAGGGCTGACTTTGGGAGGATGGGGGAAAGTGGTAAAAGGGTACCTGCACAAATTCAATCTAGTATGAACACTAACCAGAGGTGGGAGCTCATAAAGCTGGGGATAGTGGAGGCAACCAAAACCTGCTGCAAGGCCCAGAGCAAGAGCGGTAGGGCTAAGAAACCGAGCTGGTTGAGCAAGGAGGTCATGGAAAAGGTAAGGAGAAAAAGAGCTGCCTTTAGGAAGTACAAGAAAACAAGGAGGGAGAGGACAGGGAGGAGTACTTGACAGAATCGAAGGAGGTGACAAGGGCAGTAAGGGGAGCCAAAGCATCTACGGAACTCAGGCTGGCACAAGGCATTAAGAAGGGGGAGAAGGACTTCTTTAGATACATCAGGGAGAAAAGGAGCTGTAAGGACCACCTAATAAGGATTAGGAAGGAGGGGGCTGGGTGGAAGCAGGGTGTAATAAGACAGAAGCACTAAATGAGTACTTCTGCTCAGTATTTACTAAAGAGAAGAGGGGTGACACCCAAGGGGAGAAATGGCAGAAACAGTGGGGAAGGGGTGACAGATGGGGAATCATGGAGGGCAGAGTTCGGGAGGGTTTGAAGGTACTGAGGGTGGACAAGGCGCCAGGCCCAGATGGCATCCACCCCAGGGTACTGAAGGAGCTGGCAGAGGTCCTTGCAGGACCTTTGGCAGACCTATTTAATGCCTCACTACATTCGGGGTGTGTACCACAGGACTGGAGGATGGCTCATGTGGTGCCCCTCCACAAGAGTGAGCCTCACATCCATCGTGGGTAAGCTAATGGAGACTATCCTGAAGGGGAGGCTGGTGGCCCTCCTAGAGGCCATAGGACTACAGGACAGCAGACAACATGGCTTCAAATGGGGAAGATCCTGCCAAGCCAAACCTGGTGGAGTTTTATGACTGGGTAACTAGGCAACTGGATAGGGGCCATGCAGTGGATGTCCTGTATTTGGACTTCAGTAAGGCATTTGACTCGGTGCCGCATGGAAGGCTGGAAAGTAAGTTAGTAGGCACAGGGGCAGGTGCAAAGCTTGTGAGATGGGTAGGAAACTGGCTTCAGGAAAAGCAACAGAGGGTGGTGGTGGGTGGGGAGCTCTCACACCCAAGGGTCATGACGAGCAGTGTTCTACAGGGCTCGGTGTTGGGACCAGTGTTGTTTGGGATATTCTTTGCAGACATATCATAGGACATCAAGAGCAAGATCAGTCTGTTTGCTGAAGATACCAAGGTAGGAGCGGTGGTGGATGACCTAGGGGGATGGCAGGGGTTGCAGGATGATCTGGCAAAGCTTGAAACCTGGTCAGACACCTGGCAACTGGGGTTTAATGCCAAAAAGTGCAAGGTGCTGCATTTTGGGATGAAGAACCCAAGGAGATGTTACCAGCTGGGGGAGTGCAGCTAGCCCAGACAGAGGAGGAGAAGGATCTGAGGGTGCTCATTACAGGGTCAATGAACAACTCAACACAATGTAGGAAGGCAGCTGCAAAAGGCCAACAAAATGCTGGGCTGTAGTGCAAGGAGTATATCCTCAAGCAGGGAGGAGGTGATTCTGCCACGGTATAGGTCATTAGTTAGACCGCACCTGGAGTACTGTGTGCAGTACTGGCGCCCGTATCTGAAGAGGGACATTAAGTTACTGGAGGGGGTGCAGTGCAGGGTGACAAAGATGATCAAGGGGGTTGGGGACTTATCATATGAGAGGAGGTTGAGGGACTTGAACATGTACTCACTGGAGGAGAGGAGGAACGGGGGAACATGATTGAAACCTTTAAATACATGAAAGGAATAAACAAGACAGGTACAGAGGGGCTGTTCAAAGTAAGGGAGGCGAGGGACACCAGGGGACATGATATGAGACTGGAGGGAGGAAGGTTCAGGAGCGAGATGAGGAGACACTTTTTTACAGAGAGGGTGGTGGCTGGATGGAATGCGTTACCTGCAGAAGTGGTATCCAGTAGAACAGTGGACTGCTTCAAAAGGGGATGGGACAGGACAAGGGGGAGGGCTAATGAAGGGGAAGGGTGGAAGGGAGGGGCAGCTGCAGAATAAGGGGTGCTAGCTGCACATTCGAGCAGACTTGATAGACCTCTAGGCCTTTATCTGCTGGCAAATTTCGTATGTTCGTACATGGCTAGACAGATCATACAGCGGAGCGTAGAAGACAAGAGACTAAGCCAAGGGGTTTAAAGGGCAGCAGGTATGGACCATGATAGGCTCATCCAGTAGAGGGGAGGGGCTAAGGGGAGGAGGGAATGGGGCAGGTGGGTGGGAAGAAAAAATCAAGTTCAGCAAAAACAATAATGTTCAGCAAAATCAATAAAGTTCAACAAAATCAATAAAATTCAGCCCCTGTTTGTGTTGCGGTCGCTTGGCTGCAGTCCTGTGCCTCCGTTGAGCTCATCCAGCAGTGAGTGAAGAAAAATGGCTCCTTTTTATAAGAGTGAGTGGGCGAACGAGGTGAGGAAGGACTTTGGCACCTTATTTTTTTTTGAATTTCTGAATTTAATCCCCCCGCAGCCAGAGGACTTCTAGAATCTGAGACAGGTAGGACCCGACTGGCACAAGCTTTAGGCAGGTAGGAGGAAAGTTCAGCCCCCCCAGTGGAGTGCTGTGCTGTGGTCTGAGAAGTTTAAACCACCGAGGAAAAAACTAAAACAAATTCAGCCCCTGTTTGTGTTGCGGTCGCTTGGCTGCAGTCCCGTGGCTCCGTTGCACTCATCCAGCAGCGAGTGAAGAAAAATGGCCCCTTTTTATAAGAGTCAGTGGGCGAACAAGGTGAGGAAAGACTTTGGCACCTTATTTTTTTTTGAATTTCTGAATTTAATCCCCCCGCAGCCAGAGGACTTCTGGAATCTGAGACAGGTAGGACCCGACTGGCACAAGCTTTAGGCAGGTAGGAGGAAAGTTCAGCCCCCCCAGTGGAGCGCCGTGCTGCGGTCTGAGAAGTTTAAACCACCGAGGAAAAAAAAAAAATCAAATTCAGCCCCCGTTTGTGTTGCAGTCGCTTGGCTGCAGTCCCGTGGCTCCATTGAGCTCATCCAGCTTATTTTCTTCATTCTGTGTTTTTTTTCTCTGTGTTTTCCCACATTCAAGAAATGGAATGTTTATCATGGAATGTTTACCATGGAATACAGGGATTCAAAATTCTGCTCAGTTCCACTGGAAGAATGTTCCTCTTCTAACATACTGTATACACACACACAAAGGCCTTTTCTAAAGCCACAGACTCAATTATCTCACTGTCAGGGAAAGCAGAAGAGATTTCCTTGATGAGCAGGTAGAAATAGAAGAGGGATTTTTCTCTGTTAGCAAAGAAACAGTTGTAATGAAAACTATAAACAATAAATTGTTTTAAATTTGTTTATGTGTGTAAGGAAAGTGTAATGATCAAGGAAAAATCATTTAATTAATTTGTTTTATTATTTATTTAAGGTGGTTTTAATTTTAGTGACCGGTTGAAGGTTTTTACAGTGTAAAGGTAACAGCCATGTTTGTGATGGAAAATCAGTTCTGGATCTAGGGAGACTGATGTAAGATAGTTCTGATTGTAGGAGGACTGATTTGCTTATTGTGTGATGTGGTTTAGGACCAGGATGACTGTGAGTATATAGAGACTTAATGTACGGTCAGCTGATGTTTCTTGGCCAATGAGATTTCTAGATTTTCTCATGCCATTTTATAAGTAAGCAATAATACCCAACAGGGTGGGCGGTAGTGTGCTATACCGGACTGCCCAAGGGCATAATGAGCCTCGCCACAGGCGGAGGGCCTTATAGCCCCTGGAAGGTCTGGTATAGCACAATACCGCCCACCCTGGAGGGTGTTATTGCACTTAGAAAGTGGGCATTGTAAAAAAAAATAATAAAAGTGTTAATAAAAAGTTAGTTTACAATAAGTTTTGTCATAAAATAGTTCCTCCACTTGCATTATACTGATTTTTTTTTTAATCTGGGGTAGTAGTGGAGCCTTTGGTTGTCAGGGTTAACACACACACACACACACACACACACACACACACACACACACACACACACACACACACACACACACACACACACACACACACACACACACACACACACACACACACACAGTGCTTTTGAGAACAATGGCAAAATTAGTTGAGCGAGATAGAGATAGACACAAACCCTGTACTGCTTTACATCTCTGGAGCTCCCGATTGCCAATTCTGGTAAGTTGTGGAGAGATGGGGAGCAGTCTCAGCAGTGGGAAGGAAAGAGACGCGCTGCAGCTAGGAAGGAAAGAGATGTGTTGTTATTGGGAAGCAGTGGATAGGCATATTTGTTTCTGGGAGGTAGCCAGTGTATTGGAAGAAGCGCGGCAAGTAGCACTTGTGAGCTGCTGTGGAGAGGCGCGCGATGCTCATTTGAAAACTGTCCATTGGAATGACAGCTTCCTTTTTTCTGCCTTCATTTTTTTTTTTATGTGTTACTGTATACTGCTTAACAGCGCATACTGACTCGAGCGAGTGAGTGGGAGACCAAAAGTGAGAGCACGAGATACGCGGTCTGGGAAACTAGAAACTACTGCTGATTTACTTTACACACATTACCAGTTACACTGCTGGAGCTAGCCACGTCTGTCTCGCTTAGCTTGTGATTTTTTAGGCAACCTGTGCTCTTTCCAACAACTGCATTGAATTTTAATTGTTCAGTTGCTAAAAGTGGACACTGTATTAAGTAATGAAGGCAGTATCTACGATACCGCTACGGAGCAGGAGAAGAGCGGTATTTTCTTTGTTTTCCGTACCGCAGATGGACGTCCATCTGTGGTATGGAAAATTAAGAAAATACCGCTGCTCTCATTCTCAGTAGCAGTACCGGAGATAATGCTCTCTGACACTTTTGCAGCCAGAAAGCAGCATTAGGGATGCAGGGTGAGAAAAAAAAAAATATTATGTCGGGTTGTGGCAGTAGGGTATACCGGAGGGGGATGGTTGGATAACAAGGGCAGGGTGTAAGCTCTCGCTAAATGACAGAAAAAATGGCAGACATTTGAGAATGAATTGAGGGGGTTTTAGCCAATTAGGGAGCAGGGTGGGGATCTGCCAATCAGAAGCCTCTAATACTTTTACCCATTTTCTAATAAGCACATAAACCATGAGTCAACAAGCAAATTGCTAAAATTAATAAAAAAAAAATGATGTTTTATTTTAGAATTGTCATCCAGGACAGGTACACTGAGCCAAAGTTAATTTCCAAGAGCATTTGTGGAACACAGTGGGCCGGATATTCAGATTGAGCAAGGCAGGGGCACAAGCCTGGGCGCAGCACAACTGGGATGTGCCAGAGCATGTTCTGTGCAATATCCAATGATGCTGCACCATGGCTCAGCACCATTGAATATGGCACTGTGGCCGACCGCCTTGCGCATGATGCAGTGGCACTGCACCAGTGCAAGTGGCAAGTGAGGAGCAGGGGGATGCACCAGCGCAAGTGCGGTTGCGCTAGGTGCAGGAACCATGATATTCAGTGGTGTGTATGCAAATGGGTCCATTATGCATGCAAGGTGCAAATGGGGCCATTTGCATGTCATTATGGCCCCATTTGCATGCAGTGCGCCAACCCCTTGCGACTTGCACATAGCGCCCTGCCAGGCTGTAGCTGTCAGGGACCGATGCCCCCTGCCCCTCCGCGGCATAGTGCCCCAACGCCCGATCGTGGGCTTAGTGAAGTTGTAAAATCCCTGGTGTTCCAGTGGACCTGTTCCCAAGCCCGATCGCGGGCTTAATAAAACTAAATGTATCCCTGGTGGTCCAGTGGACCCGCTACCCAGCCTGATCGTGGGCTTTGTAAAAGAAAAACTCCCTGGTGGTCCAGTGGTACCTCCCTCCCCACCCGCCTACTCAGATCTGCCACCCCACTCTCGTCCCGGTCAGCGGCGGGCGGCAGCTCCCCACCCACAAGCTGCCTGGCCCATCGACGAGCAGCGCATAGTATGGTTGTGCCGCTTGGTCTCATAGCGTACAATGGGCATGTAGACGTATTGTATCATTACAGTCCCTATGTGATTGATTCCATTCACATATTGGGACTGTGTAGTACAGGACAGTCTGCACTTCATTGGCCCATGCTGTGGGATAAATGGGTGTACAGCCATACTGTACACTGTCAGTCGGCCGGGCGACTTGCGCGGTGGGGAGCGCCTGCTGCTGACTGGGGAGCGGGTAGCGGGTCTGAGTGGGGCGGTGGGAGGGGATACTGCTGGACCACCAGGGAGTTTTTCTTTTACAAAGCACATGATCAGGCTTGGCAGCGCGTCCACTGGACCACCAGGGATTATTATTCTACAAAGCTCATGATCAGACTGGGTAGCAGGTCCACTGGACCATCAAGGATACTATTCTTTTTACTATGCTCACGACTGGGCTGAGATCAGTCTACTGGCCCACCAGGGATATTATTATTTTTACAAAGCCCGCGATTGGGAAGGGGAGCAGGTCCAGTGGGCCACCAGGGATACATTTAGTTACATTAAGCCCATGATCGGGCGAGGGGGTAGGGTCCACTGGACCACCAGGGATATTATACATTTACAAAGCCCATGATCGGGTGTTGGGGGGCGATGCCCGGCCTGTGTCTCGGGAGGTCAGGTGGCCACCCACAGCTGACGGCTGCTGTGTTGCACCCTGAAATACAGCAGCTCACCGTGGGTGGCCAGGCCTTGCTCCTGTTTTTTTTTGGCAGATCTTTGCGCCACCCTGTGCGGTGCAAGGTGGGTGTGTGCATGTATATGCACCGCATATCCCGGGCTGAATATTGGGATGTGCCGAATATGCATGGGGATGCCCCCCGCACTTGCACTGCATACATTACTGGTGTGCCCTGGTGCATCGGGATTTGTGCAGCACAACATCCCCTTTTGAATATCTTGCTGGGGTGCATCAGTGGGTTGCGCATGGTGCAACACTGTTGCACCATGTGCAACCCCTTTGACTATCCAGGCCAGGGAGGACAAGGGACTTGCTCAGGGTCAGCAAGCAGCAGTTGCAAGTTTCAAACCCAAGTGTACAGGGTCTTCAGGTTCACAATTTGAGGCATTAACCCTCTAGGCTATACTGCCTCCTTCTTACTTGGCAGTGCTCTTCTTTATCTAGTTAAGCTTTTCATCATAATGTCCCTTGTCTCCTATTGTACGCTGATATGGGGCCTGCCAGTCTTCTTGGAAGTGATTATTGTGCTAGTTTTTAAACTAAAATTGTGAGGCCTTATCTGATAGATGAGCATGCATTAAGAGACCATAGGTAGCCGGGAGGTTGTTTAGATCTGCGCTGTGGACCAGGGGCAAATTGACCAGTGCACTTCTTTCCTTACCTCCTACTCAAACCACCTCTCATATATCATTATATTTTATAGCAAACAAAGCAGCTTTGGAATTGTGCATCTGGTAAAATATTCTGGCACAGACCCCATCATAAGACTCTGTTGTGTCTATGTTAACATTATATGTGATATCTGAAAATTTTATTTTGTGTTTTTTCTTTTCATATAAGTGTTTAACAAGTGGATTATTAGGGTACTATCAAGTTATAAATGATGTTGCAGTTATAAATCAAAAATAACAGAATGAATCAGGTCACTATTTTTGGGGATGATTAATGCACTTTAGAAAATTACATCAGAAAATAAACAAATCTCATTGGTCAAAGCATGCCAGTAGAGATTAATTTATTTTCTGATACAGCCCGCATAAAAACAAGAGCCTGTTCGGGGTGCCCCATAACCAAAGCAATCAGTGTGCACCCTGAATGATAAGCAAATGTGGCCACCATTTTGCCCTGCTTGGCAAACCACCTCAGCAGTCAGCGTTTAGACTGTTGGCTTCCACGTTTAAAAAAAGCAGCTTAAAAGTCCAAACAATGTACCAGTTCAGAAGAAACAATCCAAACATACATTCCGGTGCACGGAAGAGCCACTGGTAAAATTTCCCTCGCAAGCAGCTTGCCGCAGCAGACTGACCACGAGATCATTGGTATTTTCTCAAATCTCCCTACCGCAGATGGAATCTCATTTGCGGCATGGTAGTAGTAGGAAATACCGTGATCTCCCAAGCACCACAGTACCACAGAAGCCCACTTGTAGACCGCAGCAAACCATCAAAAATGAGTAAATAAAAGCATTTTTCTCCAGCGCGTGATAGAATTAGCCCCTGCAGCTGTTAAAACAAGCAAATTGTTTGTAAAAATATGTAAAAAAGCGCAATCATTTGTTCCCTACCTGCAGAAACCAAAGGCAGGTCTGAGCGGAGCACGAGCAGGGACATCACGCACATGCTCACATATAAAGTTATCAAAATAATTAAAACTATCATAAAACAGTAAAACTACATGCAGAGCACACAACAGGCATAAAAAAGTCAGATTTCCTCAGAAGTGTATTCAGTATGCCACCTTGAAAACCATGAAAACTAAGAAGGAAAAAAAAAAACTCAAACACAGTAGTGTCTTTGAAGCATCATTTTAATGCAGGTGGAGGAACTATTTTATTACAGAACTAACTTTATTCTAATTGTTCATTAACATTTTTTTATTAAACTTATTTTTTTTTTACAGTGCCCATTTTCTAAGCGCAATAATACCCTCCAGGGTGGGCGGTATTGTGCAATACCAGACCTTCTAGAGGCTATAAGGCCCTCCGCCTGTGGTGTCGGGCCTCATTATGCCCATGGGTGGTCTGTTATAGCACAATACCGCCCACCCTGTTGGGTATTATTGCTTACTTAGAAAATGGGTAAAAGTATTAGAGGCTTCTGATTGGCTGAGGTACTTCTCTAGCTGGGCATCTATCAGACAACAGATGCCCGGCTATTAAAAGTACCAGCCCAGCCAGCCCCATCAGCAGAATCCTGCTACCCACCCTGCTCCCTAATTGGCTAAAACCCCCTCAATTCATTTTCAATGTCCACCATTTTTTCTGTCACTTAGCGAGAGCTTACACCCAGCCCTTGTCATCCAACCATCCCCCTTCGGTATACCCTACTGCCATAACCCGACATAATAGTTTTTTTTTCTCACCCTGCATCCCTAATGCTGCTTTCTGGCTGCAAAAGTGTCAGAGACCATAATCTCCAGTACCGCTACTGAGAATGAGAGCAGTGGTATTTCTTAATTTTCCATACCGCAGATGGACGTCCATCTGCGGTACGGAAAATGAAGAAAATACTGCTCTTCTCCTGCTACGTAGTGGTATCGTAGATACTGCTTTCATTACTTAATACAATGACCACTTTTAGCAACCGAACAGTTAAAATTCAATGCAGTTGTTGAGAAGAACACAGGTTGCCTAAAAATCACAAGCTAAGCGAGACAGACGTGGCTAGCTCCGGTAGTGTAACTGGTAATGTGTGTAAAGTAAACCAGCAGTAGTTTCTAGTTTCCCAGATCGCGTATCTAGCACTCTCACTTTTGGTCTCCCACTCGCTCGCTCGAGTCAGTATGAGCTGTTAAGCAGTATACAGTAACATAAAAAAAAAATGAAGGCAGAAAGAAAGGAAGCTGTCATTCCAATGGACAGTTTTCAAATGAGCATCGAGCGCCTCTCCACAGCAGCTCACAAGTGCTACTTGCCGTGCTTCTTCCAATACACTGGCTACCTCCCAGAAACAAATATGCCTATCCACTGCTTCCCAACAACAACACATCTCTTTCCTTCCTAGCTGCAGTGCGTCTCTTTCCTTCCCACTGCTGAGACTGCTCCCCATCTCTCCACAACTTACCAGAATTGGCGATCGGGAGCTCCAGAGATGTAAAGCAGGACAGGGTTTGTGCTGATCTCTATCTCGCTCAACTAATTTTGCCTTTGCTCCCAAAAGTTGTGTGTGTGTGTGTGTGTGTGTGTGTGTGTGTGTGTGTGTGTCTGTGTGTGTGTGTGTGAACCCTGACAACCAAATGAAAGGCAGAAGTACAGAGGCTCCACTACCACCCCAGATAAAAAAAAAAAAATTAGTATAATGCAGGCAGAGGAACTATTTTATAACAAAACTTATTGTAAACTAACTTTTTATTAACACTTTTAATTTTTTTTTTTTTTTACAATGCCCATTTTCTAAGTACAATAATACCCTCAGTGTAGGTGGTATTGTGCTGCGGACCTTCCAGGAATTATAAGACTATCGCCTGTGGCGTGGGGACTCATTAGCCCCCTAGGTGGTCCGTGCACACAACGCCCACCCTGTTGGGTATTATTGCTCACTTAATGTATTTTTTATCTCTTGGATGTTCTAGTGTTATGTAACATCCTACTTGCCTACATCTTGCAGATATGGGTGTTGCATCTGTTGTCTACTTAATTGCAAAGGTGGCTTTTTGTGGAACTGGGATGAGCTTCTCTGGGGGATCTTGGAATTCTAAATCCAGGGTCTTTTACAGGGGAGGCCGAGCTATGTGAGGGTATGCCTTGGTTGGCTATAGGGATTTCAGTAATGAGCTGCTTAAGTCAGCCTAGAAGTTTGATTATGCATCTGGGGTCTCCAAGGCAGGATATTATTAGGAAAGAAATGGAAGAGTAATGTATTCCAGTGTGTAAGAAGAGCACGGTCCTGAATGGGCCCCTGCAAACAGTAAGCACTTTAGTGTTGGCAGCAGCTATAACTGGAAGTATCATGCTAGTATGTATGCGCCAGTCTGGCTAGGCGGTGCTAGTTGGGATAGGGAGGTTTTATGGACGAGCACAATAATGTTGGTTACAGTATGCTCTTAAAGTAAATTCCAGGTTTGATATGGAGCGTGGAGCTTCAGGATGTAACTGGAATATAGCCAGACACTGCAGAGCATTGGAGGCTCGATGCTGATTAGAGAATCTTTCTCTAATATTAGGCACTGTACTCTGGCAGAGATAAACACTGGATGATTCTCTTTGCTGACATGGAGCTTCCCTTTTTTCTTGGCCGCACACTGCAGTTCTGCAGTTTCACAGATAAAAGAGGTGAAAAACTTTTAAATATGTGGTTTGGCTTTTATGGAATTATATACTTTCTGTAACCAGAATGGAATTCTAGGAATATTTAAAAAAAAAATTGTTTTTTTAGGGATTGATGTTTATGTTATAAATGGCTATGTAATGTAACATCATTTTTAGCTGAAAGGTGATTCACCAGTGGGATGCAGTATTGATATTATAATTTATGTAATGACTTGTGAAATTTGTAATAGTTTTAAAAACTAAACAAAATAAACCCAACTGAACTGAACTTGTTCCATTTGTTCTTTGTCCAATGTCCTCCTGTCCATCCCATGAGGATAGTTTTCTTCCACTCAGCTTCCTCTGTCTTGATGCCCATCACACATGTCCACATGTATCCATACACACACGCACACACATACACACACACACACACATATACACACGAATAATGAACCATCCCCTCCTATCAAAGATCTGAATCAGTCATTAAAACTCACATTTTCTCCACTTCCTAAAACTGATAATGCCAAATTGTAAGAAGCTCTAGTCCAATCCATACTGACTGACTTCCTCATGTCCACAAATTTCCTCTCCCCATACCAATCTGGGTTCAGAAAGCACCATTCCACTATTTCCTCCCTCCTTAACGTCACTGGACACATTCAGTCAGCCGCTGACCAAGGCCAGCTAACAGCTGCAATCTTTATAGATTTGGCTAAGGCATTTGACTCAGTCTCTCACCCCCCTGCTCCTAGACAAACTCAAGGTTGCTAGACTTGCCCCACCCCCCACCATTCAGTGGTTCAGATCTTACCTCAAAAACAGGCTCCAGTCTGTCAGGATTGCAAACTCCACTTCCACCCCTCTCCCCATACTTGCTGGTGTCCCCCAAGGGTCAATTTTGGGTCCCATTCTGTCCTATTTATTAATGACCTCCCATCTATTTGCTCTACCCTCATCCTTATGTATGCAGATGACACCATCCTCTTCGCATCTGACCCAGTTCTAAGCAACATTCAATCACTACTACAACATGATTATCACAACATGCAATCTTGGTTTCAGGCTAACCAACTCAAAATCTACTCATCCAAAGCTGTCTCCATGACATTTGGGACAGCCCCAAAACTTGTGAGAGTATTCTGTCCTCTTGCTATCATCTCCTTAGATGGAACCACACTAAATGATGTATTTTCCTACAAATATTTAGTAGTGCGGTTTGACCCACAGCCTAAACTTCTCGATTCACATTGATGCCATCACTTCAAAGCTTCACCCTAAGCTTGGCCTACTTTACAGAAACAGAGACTCCCTCCCATTATCAGTAAGATGCATATTATTAACTAAAATGATCACTCCCATCTTCGACTACACTGACAAGGTGTACTGCACAGCCCCCTCCTGTTTGCCAACCAGACTTGACTCCCTCCTCTATGCCTTTTGTTGCTTTGCCATAAATTCCCTTCTCAGAACCCACCACTGCACCCTCCTCTCTACCCTTGGCATACCTCCCCTATCCCATCATTGTTTCAGCCACTCCATTTCCTTTATATTAAAATTTCGGTCTAACCTGCTTCCCCTTTACTTGGCAGAGAGGCTAACACCAGCAGCCGCTTCTCCATACTCACTGTGCTCAAGGGACTCCCATTCCTTCTCCCTCCCCAAACCTTCCTTTTTCATGGGCAAATCCACCTTCACTTACAGGCTCCCTTCTTTATGGAACCACTATCACCTCTCCTAAGAAATTCGCCCTCTCACAATTCCATCAAATACCAAATCTGTCAACTTCCACACCCCACCTGCACCTGTTCCTTGCCTTCCCCGGATGCATGTCCCCACCGCCCAACTTTTGCCTAAATAATTTGGGTATGTAACTAACCTCAGTATGTTTTCCTGAATTTTGTGCATCCAAAAAGAGATGTTTCTACCTTGCTACCTGGCACTCTCCAACCACTCTCTAAATGCCTCACAAGGTACCAGGATAAAAAGAGTACCCGTCTGTATATATCCTCTGTATATTATGTAAACTGTATATATGATTTTTATGTATTTTTATGCATCTATTATGTGCTGTCTTATTATCCCTATTTCCCCATTCTCCGGGTCACACCTGGAAACGAACCTCGGGTCAGTATGTCTTTTCCGGTTGTCAAATGTTTAAATAAAAATAAATAAAAACTGTTCCTGTAGTAAGCTGTCATACTATCATTTTGCTACTGTAAGAGCCTGAAACATTTATAGTGCTAGTGGGTGCTTTTTTGTCTCCCTGGTGTTGCAGTACTATTGCAGTAATGTGACCTGCAAGGACACTGGGAAGGGTTGGAGTAACATTGGGATCTTTCCTGTGTCTTAGAAGGGCTAGCATGTCAGCTGTTCTTTTTCTGTGTTCCCAGTGCTGTAATGAGGACTGGGAAGAGCCAGCCAGGTGTTGAGTGTTTTATTGTGACCCCACTGCTGCTGCAATGAGACAAATAAGGGCTGTAGTGGTGATAGCTGGTTGATTGTGTCCTAGAAGGGGTACCATATTAAAAGCTAGTTTTGTGGCCCTGATGCTCCTGCAGGTGGACTGGGAAATGTCCCAATGGATGTGTGGGCCTTCATGTGTCTCTGCTGTTCCATTGTGCACTGGGAAGTGAAGGGCCACCTTGGCAGCTGCTTGTTTTCTGTTTCAAGTCTGCCACCTCTTTAGGGGGACAGAGAAGGTTTGTGATTGACAAGCACTGCACTGGGGTTGACAAGCAGGGTGGTAGCATAATTTGGAAGGCTACGTGTGCAAATGCTCAAAGTCTGGGAAATAAAATCCTGGACCTAGTGGCCATCATGGCACAAGCTGATCTGGACATTGTCGCCATTACCGAATCATGATGCAATGAGAACCATGACGGGGACATAGCCATACCAGGCTATACTCTGTTTAGTAAGGACAGGGTGGGTATGAAAGGGGGAGGAGTGGCTCTTTTCATGAGGGATAGCATAAAAAGCAACAGAGATACAGGAAACACAGGGTGGGGTGGAAGTACTGTGGGTCACCCTAGAGACAAGGAATGGTGCCGCTATATGCACTGGTGTGATCTACAGACTCCAGCATGGGGTGTGTGTGTGTGTGGGGGGGGGGAAATGGATAAGATTCTGATGGAAGCCATCAAAAAAATAGCAAATAAGGGAGAGGTGCTGCTGGTGGGGACTTCAATCAGATGGATGTAGATTCGAGCATTCCAATACCAGCATCAGCCAGGAGCAGGGACATCCTAGACTTCCTGCAGGGGGCATTCCTCAGGCCAGATGAAGGGGAGACTACTCTTGAGGGAGTAATTTTGGACCTTGTACACACCATCAGGGACAGTGTTGCAGAAGTCTCCATGGGTGGCCACCTGGGGATCAGTGATCACCGTACAGTGTGGTTCGATATAAGAACTGTGGCAGAAGTGAACCACACAAAGGTGAGGGTTCTGGTTTTCAGCAGGGCTGATTTTTTAAAGATGGGGGAATGCCTCAGGAATGTCATGGCATGGAGGGATGACTTAGGTGGAGTGGAGAAACAGTGGACAAAACTAAAAGTGGGGATAATGAGGGCAACAAACCTCTGTGTCAGGAAAGTAACCAAAAGCAAGAAGAAAAAGAGACCGCTATGGTTCTCAAAAGAGGTGGCAGGGAAGGTAAAAGCAGAAAAGTTAGCATTCAGGCAGTATAAGGAGACACAGAGGGAGGAGGCTAGGGCAGAGTATCAGAAGAAGCAGTGGGAGACAGCATAAGTAGTCAGGAGAGCAAAGGCACAAACAAAGGAGAAAGTAGCACAGGCAGTAAAAAATGACAATTTTCAGGTATGTAAACAAAAGGAGAAAGACTAAAAGAGGGATCATAAGGCTAAGGAAGAAAGGGGGTATGTGTAGAAGGAGACCAGGAAAAAGCAGACATACAGAACAAATACTTTTGTTCAGTGTTCACAGTGGAAGGGGACGGTGAGGGTCCACAAATAAGTGTCAGGGGTATCAATGGTAGGGAGGTGGACACTAGTCCACTTATAGTGGAGAGGGTCCTGAAGGAACTCAAAAATTTGAAAGCGGACAAGGCAATGGAACCAGATGGGATACATCCAAGGATATTGAGGGAGCTCAGAGAGGTGCTAGTTGAACCTCTGACAGTCCTGTTCAACCACTTACTGGAGACGGGAGTGGTACCAGAGGACTGGAGGCGGTCAGATGTGGTCCCACTTCACAAAAGTGGTAGCAAAGAGGAGGCTGGCAATTACAGACCAATCAGCCTGACTTCGGTAGTGGTGAAATTAATGGAATCACTACTGAAAGAAAGGATTGTGGAATATCTTGAATCCAGTGGCTTACAAAATCCGAAGCAGCATGGACTCACAAGGGGGAAGTCATGTCTAATAAATATGATTGATTTCTTTGACTGAGTGACCAGGGAAGTGAATCAGATGGAGCAGTGGATGTGGCCTGCCTAAATGTCAGTAAGGCCTTCAACACCTTTCCACATAGGAGACTCATAAATGAGCTGGGTAGCCTAGGAGTGGGTCCAAAAATGGTAAACTGGATAAGAAATTGGTTGGGGGACAGGACACAGAGGGTGGTGGTAAACGGAGTTCACTCTGAGGAAGGGAAGGTGACCACTGGGGTGTCATAGCAGGACAAGAGGACACAGCATGAGATTAGAGGGAGGCTGATTAAGGGGTAATGTGAGGAAGTTCTTTTTCACAGAAAGGGTGGTGGATGCATGGAATGGCCTGCCTCAGGAAGTGGTGGATATGAATACAGTGCAGGGCTTCAAACAGGCATGGGATGGGCATAAGGGAGAAATACAGATGAGTATGAGTAGATAGGCCATTGACAGAGTAAAAGCCTATGGCACATTCATAAGGTAGAAAAAATGGGCAGACTGGACGGGCCTTGCGGTCCTTTTCTGCCGTCAACTTCTATGTTTCTATGTATAGGGACTGGTCATCTTTAATGCCTTTATTAGCGACATTGCAGAGGGACAAGGAGGGAAGGTATGCCTTTTTGCTGATGACATTAAGATCTGCAATAGGACTGACACCCCAGGGGGTGTGGAAAAAATGAAGCAGGATCTAAGAAAGCTTGAGGAGTGGTCAGGAATGTGGCAATTAAATTTCAATGCGAAAAAGTACAAAATCATGCACTGGGGATGCAAAAACATGGGGTGGAGTATAATATGGGAGGAGTGATACTGGCAACCACCAAACAGGAAAGAGACCTGGGTGTAATCATATCTGATGACCTGAAAGTGGCCAAACCGTTCGATAAGGCAGTTGGGAGAGCCAGTAGGATGCTAGGGTGCATAGGGAGGGGTATCACCAGCAGGAAGAGGGAGGTGGTGATACTGCTGTATAAATTACAGGTAAAGCCTCATCTAGAGTACTGTGTCCAGTTCTGGAGACCACATCTTAGGAAGGACATAGACAGAGCTGAGGCGGTCCAGAAGAGAGCAACTAAAATGTTACAGGGTCTGCACCAGAAGCCCTATGAAGAGAAACTGAAGGACCTTGATATGCATACCGTGGAGGAAAGGAGGAGAGGGGGATATGATAGAGACTTTCAAATACCTCAAGGGTATAAATAAGGCTCAACAAGGAAGCCTTTTCAGAGTAAAAGATGCTCAAGAACAGGAGGTCATGCTGTGAAGCTGGGGGAGGGGTAGACTCAGGGGAGATGTAAGGAAGTGCTTCTTCACAGAAAGGGTGGTGGATGCCTGGAGCAGCCTTCCAGCGGAGGTGGTGGGGCAAAAACTGTAATGGGAATCCACAAGGCATGGGATAGGCAAAAGGAAACCTTTGTGGTAAGGAAAGGGGAAGGTAAAGCCGGAGATCAAGTAGGGTCTGCGCTGTTACGGTAGGTAGGGAAAATGGGCAGACTAGGTGGGCCAAGTGGTCCTTATCTTCCATCAAACTGTATATGTTTCTATGATGCTGGACACTGCATTCCTGTGCCCCCGGTGCTCATACAGATGCTCTGGGAAGGGCCACAGTAGCTAGTGCTGCCATGAGGGCACTGTGAAGGGCCTTGGTGGCCTGCTGCTACTTCAAGCTCAGTATTAATAAAAACAGTGCAATTATAAGCAAATGTCTAGAACACAAAACTGAATATCACTGAAGAGGAACAAGAATGGAGAATTAACACAGTTAAATGTCCATATATGGCACACATAATTTACCAATAAAAGTGCCTTTGCTTTTAGGTCCTGTGATAGAAACGTAGAAACAGAATTTGACGGCAGAAAATAACCACTTGGCCCACCTAGTCTGCCCATTTTCCCCTACTTACATTATCACTGCAGACCCTACTTGATCTACAGCTCTTTCTTCCTTCTGCCTTCCTTTCTACTATAGAAACAGAAAAATAGACTTTGATGACAGATAAGGACCGCTTGGCCCACCTAGTCTGCCCATTTCCCTACCTATTGGATAAGCTGCAGATCCTAGTTAACCAACAGCCTACTTCTTCCTACCCCCAACAAGAATTGCCTTATGTCTGTCCCACGCATTCTTGAATTCCCCCACTGTTTCTAACCCCACAACCCCCCTCAGAAAGGCCGTTCCATGCGTCCACCACCCTCTCTGTGAAAAAATACTTCCTCACATTGCTCCTGAGCTGTCTCCCCTCTATTTTCAAATTGTGTCCCCTTGTTCTTGCACATCCCTTTTCTGAAAGATGCTACCCTCTTGGACTTTGTTGATTCCCTTGAGGCAATTGAAAGTTTCTATCATATCCCCCCCTCTCTTTCCTTTCCTCAAGGGTATACATATTAAGTGCCTTTAGTTTCTCTTCGTATGGCTTCTGTTGCAGATCCTGCACCATTTTAGTTGCCCTCCTCTGGACTGCCTCCATCCTGTCTATGTTCTTGTAGAGATGGGGGTCTCCAGAACTGCACTCAGTACTCCAGATGTGGTCTTACCAACTGTCTGTACAGAGGGATAACAACTTCCTGTTTTCTACTGGTGATGCCTCTCCCCTATACATCCCAGTATCCGCCCAGTCATCCTTACTGCCTTCTGACATTGCTTGCTTACCTTTAGGTTATCTGATATGACTGCCCCCAGGTCCCTTTCCTTTTTTTTGCCGTTGATACCTCCCTCCCCATTGTGTACTCTTTCCCTGGGTTTTTGTTCCCCAGGTGCATTACTTTGCACTTCTTTTCATTGAATCTAAGCTGCCACACTTTTAACCATTCCTCCAATCTTGCCAAGTCCCTTCTCATCCTTCCACCCCCCCCTTATGTATCAACCCTGTTGCAGATCTTTGTGTCGTCTGCAAAGAGGCATACTTTTTCTTCCAGTCCCTCTGTAATGTCACTTATAAAGACATTAAAATGGACTGGACCCAGTACTGAACCCTGCAATACCCCACTAGTAACACCTCTTTCTTTGGAGAGTGGACTCCGTTTACTATTACCCTCTGTGTCCTGTTACCCAGCCAATTTTTTACCCAGGCTACCACCCTGGGACTCACTCCCAGGCTGGCTAATTTATTTATTAATCTTTTGTGTGGGACTATGTCAAATGCCTTGCTAAAGTCTAGGTAGGTTACGTCCATAGCCTCTCCCTAGTCTACTACTTTGGTCACCCAGTCAAAGAAATCTATTAGATTAATCTGACATGACCTTCCCACTGTGAATCCATGCTGCCTTGAGTTCATTGCCCCACTGGCCTCTAGGTACTCAGCAATTCTTTCTTTCAGAAGTGATTCCATCATTTTCCCTACCACTGAGGTCAAGCTTAACAGGTCTGTAGTTTCCTGCCTCTGCTTTGCTCCACTTTTGTGAAGGGGAATCACATCCGCCCTCCTCCAGTCCTTAGGTACCACCCCATCCTCCCACAATTTGTTAAAAAGGGTAGTCAGTGGTGTCATTAGCTCTCTCCTTAGTTATTTTAGAATTCTGGGGTGAATCCCATCAGGCCCCATTGCTTTGCCCACCTTCAGTTTTAGGATTTCTTTTTAGAACCCTTTCTTCTGTGAAAGGACTGGTATCAACCCCCCTATCCGGAGTGCTTGTATTGATTGGATTAGGTACTTCCCCCTCCTCTTCTTTTGTGAATACTGAGTAGAAGTATTCATTCAGTATCCCTGCTTTTTCACTGTCCCTCTCTGCCCACCCTCCTTCCCTTTATTAAGCCTCACTATCTCTCCCTTGGTCTTTCTTCACTCCCTAATGTACCTATAAAAGGTTTTATCCCCCTTCTTAACTGAGTGGGCCATCTTTTCTTCGGTTTGTGTTTTGCTATTCTGACAGCCTTCCCCACTTCCTTCTGCTTTAACTGTTACAGTTCTCTGCCCTGCTCCTTCCGTGTTTCCTTATACTTCCTGAATGCCATCTTTTTCTCACTAACCTTCCCTGCCACCTCTTTTTAGAACCAAAGTGTTTTTTTGTTTCATTTTGATTTGTTTATTTACTTCACACAAAGGCTTGCTGGCTCTGTGATGGCAGTTTTGATGTTTCCCCATTGTTCCTTCACCTCTCCTTTTTGCCTGTTTGCTAGTGCTTTTCTGAGGCACTCTCCCATTTTGACAAAGTCAGCCCTCCTAAAGTCCAGTACCCTCACTTTTGTGTGGTTCTGTGATTCCCTTGTGCCTATCCCATGCATTCTTGACTCTTGCCACTGTTTTTGCGCCCCTCCCACTTCCACTGGAAGGCTGTTCCAGGAATCTACCACTCTTTCTGTGAAGAAGTACTTCCTCACATCTCTCCTTAATCTACCCCTTCTAGCTTCATAGCATGTCCCCTTGTTCTTGAGCATCTTTTTTGTGTGAAAAATAGTTCCCTACTATACCTTATTTACCCCCATGAGGTATTTAAAGGTATCTATCACATGCCCCCCATCTCTCACTCTCTTCTGGTGAGTACAAATTGAGGTCCTTTAGTCTATCCTCATAGGTCTACTGATGCAGACTCTGCACCATTTTTGTTGCACTCCTCTAGACTGCCTCCACTCTATGTCCTTCCAGAGATGTGATGTCCCAAACTGGACACAGTACTCTAGGTGAGGTCTTACCAGACATCTTTATAGAGGCAGCACTGCCTCACTTTTTCTGCTGGTGATACATCTCCTTATGCTCCCCAGCATCCCACTAGCCCTCCTGACTGCCTTGTCACACTAACTGGCCATCTTCAGGTCATCAGACATGATTACTCTCAGGTCTCTTTCCTGCTTGGTAGTCTTCAGTGCCCACTCCACCCATTTTGTACTCCACCCCTGTTTTTTTGTGCCTTTGCATTATTTTGCACTTTTTTGCTTTGAAATCCAGCTTTCATACCCTTGACCACACCTATAGTTTTCTCAGGTCTCTGCTCATCTTTTCTGCTCCTCCACCACCCGGAGTTGTCTGCCCTATTGCAGATATTGGTGTCACCTATAAAGAGGCAGACCTTACCTTCCAGCACCTCTGCAGTTTCACTTATAGAGACATTAAAGGGGACCAGTCCCAGCAGTGATCCCTGAGGTACCCAGCTAGTCATAATCCCTGAGGTACCCAACTGGTCATCCTCCCTCCCTTCCTCAGAGTGAACTCCATTTACCACCACCCTCTGTTGCCTATCCCCTAACCAATTTCTTATCCAGGTTTACCATCTTTGTACCCACTCCCAAGTTACCAAGCTTGCTTACTAGTTTTCTATGTGGAACAGTGTTGACACCCCTTACTGAAATCTAGGTAGGCCACATCCACTGCTCCACCCTCATCTAATTCCTTTGTCACCCAGTCAAAGAAACCGATTCATTTGACATAACCTCCCCCCTGTGAACCCATACTGTCTCGGGTCTTGTAATACACTGGATTCAAAATATTCCACAGTCCTTTCCTTCAGCAGTTATTCAATTAACTTTCACACCACTGATGTCAGGCTGACTGGCCTATAATTTCCAGCCTCCTCCCCGCTACCACTTTTGTGTAGTGGGACTACATCCACCCTCTTCCAGTCCTCCTGAACCACTCATGTTTTCAGTGAGCTGTTAAATAGGACTGTCAGAGGTGCAGTCAGTAACTACCTGAGTTCCCTCAATACCCTTGGATGTACCCCGTTTGACCCCATTGCTTTGTCCACCTTTAGATTAGCGAGTCCTTTCAGGACTCTCTCCTCTGAAAATGGACTATCATTGACCTTCCCCCCTCCAAAGCTTCTGTTACTTTTTTTGTGGCCCCCTCCCTTTCTCCTTTCTTTGTAAACACTGACCAAAAGTATTTGTTCAGGATGTCCACCTTTCCTGGTCCCCTTCTGCATAATCCCCCCTTCCCTTTTTAACCTTACAATCCCACCCCTAGTCAATTCAATTCAATGTTTTATTGTTCAGTCTTAAAAACATGATTGTTACAATGTGCAACATTACATTACATAAAAAAAATAAAAAACATGACGTGCAGTACAAAGGGACATGTGCAAACATAGATACAGTTAACACATTACTATGCATTACACTACTAAATTAGAGGCGCTCCTCCAACAATGTTTTAATCTTACTGCTAAAGCTAGATGCCTGGCAGTCTCAAGTTCGGTCCTCCCCCTCATTAATTATGGTCCACCAATCTATGGAGCTGCCTGTGACTCAGTACTTGGCAGGGCAAAAATGGCCCACAACAAAGCCTGCCAGTTCACAAGTGGGGCTGATAGACTTACACATACTTGCTCCTTGTATGCACTTACCAACTGGCTCCCTTTTCAGGATAGGCTGAAGTTCCAGTCCTGTCTGCTGGTTAAAAAAAACCTCTTGGGCCCACCCTGTCTGCCTGTCTGCAATTGATGACCTCTTCTGCCTGGTCTACAACAACTACACCACAAGGAGTATGTCCAAACATGCCCTGCAAAAGTCTATTTCGCAAAATTAGTCAGGGTAGACAAACATTTCCTATCCAAGCCACACAGTGGTTTAATGAGTTCCCTGAATACATAGTGGACCTCCCCCAAACTGCACCATTTAAGAATTCCCTAGGAAAGGAACTTGCACTGAAATCTGCTTGCCATTATTTTTATGACACTTACCTCTCTGTATAATTATGCATCTTGATTGTACTCTGTCAAATCTCTATGCTGATATACCTTATTTGCAACCCCAATGTCTGTACTTGACATGGTTCCCCATGAGATGGTGAAATCTTGTAGTACAGTATATACCTTACCTATGCCAATTTATTCTATTTGTCACTAATGTGGTTCATGCGTTTTAATGTTTTGTATACCTATTTGTAACTGACATAGAACCTTTGGAAAATAACACTTGTGCTCCAAGGTGTTATCTGATCCTCAAATAAATAAAATAAAATAAATGCCATCATCATGAGCACATACAAATCATAATTTGAGAAAGTGCAAGTTAAGTTTTGATTTTCTTAATTTAATCTTTCTCTCTTCACTTACACACCTGAAAAATGTCTTGTCCTCTTTTGTTACCTCCTGGACTATTCTGTCTTCTGTTTGTGCCTTTGCCGGTCTTACTCCTTTCCCTGCTTCCTTCTGTTTCCCCGATACACCTCCCTATTCTTCTCCCTCTGCATCTCCTTATATCTTTTGAATGCTACCATTTTAGCTTCATTTAGACCCCCAGTTCCCAGAGGTTTTTGCCTCTAATAGTTTTCTTTTCCACAGTCCAAAGTCAATGCAATAAACTGGGAGCACTTTCCATTTAACAATTACTCCATGTATTTGGTGTAATAGAGAATTTATTGGAAAAAAAAAGTTGTTAATGCACCAATTAGGGTTAAGCTGACAAAAATAGGTAAATTTCGTGTTAGGGTTTCCAACCATAACACCACATCTCCACCCTGCAAGCAGCAAAAGGAAAAAACATTACAGTTTTGCCTGTCCAGAGTCTTTGCAAATCAGGCCTGGGGATTTCCTTGCAGTTATCAGCCCTAATGCTCACCCCATTCTCATACAGTCTGTATGTCTGTGCTTATTTGCTGATGAAATGGGGGGAGTGTTTGGGTTGATAATCCCAAGGAAGACCCCAGGCCTGATTTGCAAATACTCCAGACAGGCAAAACCATAATGTTTTTTTCTTTTGCTGCTTGCAGGGTTTGGGTGAGGTGTTAGGGTTGGAAACTCTAACACTGCAATTCTCTACTTTTTCAGTTTAACCCTAACTGGCACATTAACAAAACATTATTTTTTTGCAATGAATTTCCTTACTTTTGGAGATAGTAGAATCGTATCATCATTCATGAAGGTCACTTTGGGACCTGCGTGAACACATCCATGTGATCTCAGAAGTGCAGGGCTATCTGGGCCCAGCACTTCAATGCCTCCATTTATCCACATGTGTATGTGGAAGTGCAGGGTCCTCTGGGCCCTGCACTTCCATTCCACCAGAAAAGCAATTTATGCACTTCCTTGTATTTTATTTTTATTTTTGCAGGGATGGACCATTTTTAGTTCTTATTATTAGGAACTTATTGTTGTAGTAGTCATTAAGACCTTTGTATTGATACATCCATTTTCCATTAACTCCAAAGACTGACAGAGTTACAGCTTGTTAACTTTTCAATGTTATCCTATGGGAATTTAATTGCTTATTTTATATGGCCTCTAAATTTATTGGGGGGGGGGTATGTGTTAGTGTTGTAGTACTCATTAGGATCTTTATTTTGATATATAGATTGTCCCTTAACACTAAATATTGACGGAGTTATGTCTTGTTAAATCTGAAATGTGGGAATAAAATGAATTCCAATTCTTTTTTTTTGTATGAAGGGATCTTTTTTATGAGATTGTGTCATTCATACGAAAAAAGATTGCTTCATATGAAAAAAGAATGTGAAAAAAAAATAAGTCTAAATTCTTTTTTTGTATGAAGAGAATCTTTTCTTTTTTGTATGGCCCTATTCTTTTTTTCATATGGCCACAGGAAAAAAGAAATTCGAGTCACAAAAAAAATATATTTTAAAATGCATTAAAAACACATCTCTGAGTGATTTTTTCCAAAAACTAATGGCAGAATCCACCTAACCATGGCCCAATTAGCAAGGTACATGTGTTAGTGTCTCTGCAGGATACCATTTTTATGGTTTTTCAAAATATTTTTTTTTTAAAACAAACAAACAAAAAAAATGGTGGCCATATATAAAAAGTTCTCACAAAAAAGATTACCCCCATATGAAACAGAATCTTTTTTAGTATGGGCCAAATTCTTTTTTTCGTATGAAACAGCTATCCAAAAGATTGTACTGAGCATGTTCAGAACCAAAATTTCAAATCCTTATAACTCTGGAATGGATTAATATTTTTTTCACCAAACCAGTGAATGATACCACTCTTATCCAACTCTTTTCTACCCTGAAAATTTCAGGGCAAAATTTGAAGCCTTCTGGGTGCCAGGTAATGACAAAAAAACAGCAAAACAAATCTAATTTTTTCACTTTTTTCACTATCCGGATTTTGGAAACCACACATCCGACTGGAACAATACTTGGCAATTCAAGAGACCTTCCCACATGACTGTGCATGCAAAATTGCATGCAAATCTGTTGAACAGTGGTGAATCTATTAACATGCAAAGTTAGGGGTTTAACTTTAAACAGCTTGCTCAATCCTGACTTGTGACACTACCGTGCCACTATAATATTGCAGCTACCTCGATGGTAGGAGACAAATACAATGTACCCATGACCTTTTATCATCTTGTATTTCATATGTTACTATGTAGAAAAAGGGATGGTTGAAGGGAAGGGGCACTGATTTATGTTTTTTTAGTAAGCCAAAATCTGTTTTTAAAACATAAGATTCTGGTAGGTTTTGCCACTGTCATTTGTATTCAGTATTTAAATAAACTAAGAGGTTTCTGTGATTCCAATGATTTTGGGCCAGTCTTCCCACTGAAGTCCACCAAATTTATCAGAAAGCTCCAGTAAAACAGTGTCTCTGATGAAAAGGCATGAGTTAGATGAAGGACAGAGTTGGTGGTTTGGAAGAGAAATTTCAGATTTCCAGCTTCATTGTTGTTGAGTGCTGAATAAAAGTTATTTTTCAGTTCTATCTTTAAAATTTGAGAAGAGAGTTCATCTGTAAACCATGGAGCTCCAGTTGTTCAGGAAGTGGAACAGATTTATTGGAAGCCACCCCTTTGAATATGCAAGGCAGGATACAGTTTTAGGCATCCACAATGGCACACAGAATGTTAACCCACTGAATAAGGGATAGCAGAGCTATGCAAGTAATGACTAGTAATGGAAGGATGATCACTGTTTTCCATAGGCATGTCATAGTTTTGAAAATACTGTCACTGGGATAGCACAACAATAGCATCATGAGATAGAACATTCCGTAAAAATCTCCTGACAAGACAGAGTTGTATCACTTTCACATACAAAGACGAAATGGTGACACTGTGTGGGCTTAGCTAACATAAAGGAGCCCTTTGCCTAAACCCAGAAGTACATAAAAAAAAGTTATGTCTGTAGGCTACTACAGTGCTAGGCACTCTTGAACTGCTGTAACTTGATGGGAGTGGAAGTTCCTAAGTAAAATTTAAACAATCTCTGATCAATATATTACAAAAAATCACAAATAGGGAACTACAGTGGAGTGAGTCAGGATGCAATGCAGTAGCTCGTGACACTGCATGACAAAAGGGATTAACTGCCACTGAAATTGTCTAGTTTGCTACAGTAACTGTGCTGCAATATGCTGCCGCTACATTGCATTCCGGCTGGCTCCACTATATGTTAAACTCAGCTAAAAATACCATCTCAAGGTTCTGGTGACAGGTTGGATCCTCTCGAGCTTTGCTCTTGAGGTTCTTCTACCACTAGAACCTCTTGATGGTATTATGGCCTCATAGTGCGCAGTTCCAAATCTATTACTCAATTTTTACTTGCGGAATATGATGAATAATATACTATACATTATTCAGATCAGAATAATGAAATATCTGATCTGATATTGATAATTTCAGTGTCACTCTGGTCACACAGTTAAAACCAATGAAGGACTTTAAGGAATGTTTTGCCCTCCTCCAGATGGTCAGGAAGAGTACCATATCCACCCTCTTAGTCATCTCCACCCCCTAACCCCATCCCTGATGCTCCAAACCGTATACAAATACAGTGTACTGCCAGGTTCCTTCCCAACCAACATCATATTTTCAAAAAAGAATAGAAAGGTAATATTAAATGCACATTGAAAATAGAAAATAAAGTTGGAATCAATGTTCAACCATTGGTCTTCTTCAGCAATTATCTAAAAGAGAAAAAAAGCAAAGCAAGTTTATTTTTCTCTTTTAGATAATTTCTGAAACAGACCTAGGGTCAAAATGTTGATTCTAGCTATATGTTGTTTTCAGTATCCATTTAATATTATCTTTTTGTTTTGTTTCCAGCCCACATGCTGATGCAGCCCTTGTTCTTTTACTCTCATAGTTTAAAAAACACCCCTTGCCTACTATAATCCAATCCCTCTGTTCCACAATAAACAGGCATCAGGACCCCATGACAATGCATTAAAGCTTGGACTTTAGCCTGTAGTACTAGCTGAACACTTGCATTCCAACCATCAGTAGTAAAATCAATGAACAACACATAATGTAGTTGCTAAACATATGCATTTTTTCAACCCTACACAGGGGGCAACACACCAGGAAAAATATAGAAATAAACTAGGCCCTATTTTTGTGCTTTTATGCACCACATAAATGTGGTTATCTTGCGAGATATCAGGAGAGTCACATGATGGTTTCACATTTGCATTTAATTTCTCCTCTAGAGTGTTTGGTACAATCAGCTCTTCCTCTAAAGATGTCTGTCTGGATGCATCTTCTGTTTCTCTGCCCATTACTGGTACCAAGCAGGAGCAACAGACTCTTCCATGATTATTTTTTATTTTGGGTCCTCCAGAGCTTCTCCACCATCCCTACTGATGATAGGGTTTCCTCCAAGGTGCATATTCCATGAAGGATACTGCTACTGGGTCCAAAGCAGAGTTGTGTAAACCTCCTAAATTCTGATCTTGTGAACTTCAAACCAAGCAAAGTTTGTCATTTTTTGAATACGGTTACAGTTCACAAGAATAATCTACAAAAATGTCTTAGAAAATAAAAACCCTTCTGATCCTCTCACCAGTCAATAAATACCGTTCCCACGCTCTTGTATTACCCATCCCACCCTCCTCCTCATCCTTGATAGATATAAAATAACCCCCCTTTTCTAGCCCATTTAACGCTCCATCCCACCCTCCTCCCCAGCAACAATAAATATAAAAAACCTCCTCCCAGCTCATGTAGCACCAGTCCTTCTCCCCCCGCTCTGAACTCCTGTTCTCATTATTTGTTGATTAACTGCTATCTTTCTGCCCTGACTCAAAAGTTATTAGATTTGCCAATGATTCTATACTCTACAACTCTAACACAAGCATGACTGATCTATAAAATATACTGTAGTGCATTTATAACTCTTTATAAAGCTGGTTGTTTAACCAAAACCTGCTTCTCAACCAGATGAAAAAAATAATGGATTTTGGTAACTCTAAAAAAACTGTGTAACTTATCATATTCTTTAAGGATTGTTGGGATGGTGAGGCCCTTAAGGAAGTGAGCAACTTAGAATTCTTTGGTTCAAGACTGGATCAGAATTCATCATTATCCACACATGTGTAACTAGTCTCTAAGAATCTTAATCAAACACTTTTTTTTTCTGTACCAAAATAAAGATCTGGGGATGAAATCCCTTGGGCTGTTCTATTTGAAAAGGAGGCACATGGGGGTATCTCCTATTGCTTTGCAGAATGGTCAGAAATTATTGTGTACCAGCCTAAATCTCTCATTTAAAGGAAAACTAAACTCAGAATTTACAGGAAAAAAATGTACAGAGGTTTTTGATTGTAAGTGTACTTCTAACAAGTGCTTCCCTTTGTCTGCTGAAATTAGTATTTTTCTAAATTTGCTTGCTGGTATTATACCCACCAGGGATATCATCTTCACATTTTTTATGTCTCTTCTTGTTCATCTAATGCCTCATGTCCCATGCGACAGTAATACATTCAGGACCAGTAATTCAACAAGAGCTGTTTTTTTTAATAGCAGTAGAGCTGTGATTTTAAGCAACTCTCCTTGTCCAGGGAGCTCTAATGAAGGCTACATTTACAGATGAAAAACACTTGAGGGATAAATGAGTGAGCCTTTCTGTAAGGAAACAGCTAGAGTCTTCACTAGTTATAGCATTTGTGATCTTGGAGATTTGTGTGCTTTTTTGATGGTTGTGTGTAGTCTGATGAAATGAAAAGCTTTAAAAACAAAATATTCACTTCTGCTGGCTAGACCAAGACACATACCTAGAAAACAGAACATGTGGAGTAGACAGTTATTTAGCTGAATCCAGAATTTCAGGCTTCTAACAGTAGACTGCTGCAGCAGCAGTTATTACTTCAATGGTCCTGGTTGCATCACAGTCACATGGGACAGGAGGTGAACTGTAGGAACAAGAAAAGCATTAAAAAATGTGAACATGGAGATCCCCAGGGGCCATAAAATCACAAACAATTTTAGAAAAAAAATCCTTTCAGCAGACAATGGGAAGGGCTTAGAAGGAGTACACCTACAAACCAAAACACTCTGCACAACATTTTGTTTTGTAAATGTTGACTTTACTTCCCCTTTAAAGTGAATGAACATTCAAACCCTTGTCAGTTCACAAACCATTGCAGCCCACACTGCTGCTGCTGCTGTGTGGTTCTTCAGCTGAGGCTCACACTATATGATATCCCACACATGATGTAAGGAGGGTTTCACATAGCCCATGGAGACTCACTGTGTCTAAGAGTTGGTGATATGCTCACCAGAGGGTACCCTGCACATCAATCACACATCTGAACCCCTTCCCCCAGCTGTGGTGTGAGATCAACTCAGACCTCTGTTCTGACAGAAATGATCACACTGCAAGGATGTTTCAGCAGTTGTCACTCTTAATTGGCATATATTCAATTACACATGTGGGAATCTGGTCCCTGAAAAATCTTCTGGTTAGCACTGTACAGGCAGATTTGATCCTGACCCCAGACATTAATCAGGACCTCAGGGTATTTTTGTGTAGGCTGTGACCTCCTCCATCCATTCACATCTCAGGAGCACCGTAACCCCTTTTATACAATTCAGTTTATTAGGTAGGTAGGTACACTAGACCAGAAGGTCCATTAACAGGCACAACCCAAGAGTACTGTATGTAAAACACAAAAGATCATCCAGCATATAAAAATATACATTGTAATACACCTCAAAGACTAGAGAAAAAACATGATCATGATCAGTATAGTTTAGAGGTAGTAAATTTTATTCAGCAACTTGAATAAGGCAGTTCCTGTTGAGCTGTACCTCATTTACAAGGGTTACCCATTTTGCATATTCCTGTTTACAAAGGAAGGAAAAGAATATAAAATGTTTTCTTATTAAGCTAAAGTAACACAGCAATAAAAACAATTATATGACATTTAAATTTTACTCTACATAAAATGTGCACATCACAAGATCTGTGGTTACACAGTCTAGGACAAGACTTAAGGGTATTAGTATAACTGGGTATCACTAAATTTAAACATATAGACCAAAAACACTTCTATAACACCTGTCATATTTACAGACAAACATAGGTGACAGATGTGCTAACGGTGCATTCCTAAAAATTACTCAAATGAGGCTAGACATATCTTTGCTTGGAGATCATTCCATTTTTTAATTGCATGGTAAGAAAAAGATTTTTATCCCGTAACTCTCCTGCATGATGGGGTCACTAACAAAGACTGTTCGGCTGACCTTAGGCCTCCTTTTTTATTCTTCTTAACACCAGTAGGTGAGGGTATACCTGGGTACAGACTGTATTCTACTTTGCATTGAATTTACCAGAATCTCACACCTTGCTACACATTTTCACATATACAGTATTCTGTGACACTGTAGTGTTTTGTCAGCAGGAAGTGCAGGGGGTTCACCGCTGTATGGACTTCACTCTCTGACATCTCTGGCAGATGATGCCCGGGGTTGTTCTGGTCCTGTGGGAGCTGTAACTCCACTCAGGCCAGTTGCAAACACCCCCCCCAAAGAACACCCTATCTCCAGTGGGACCCTCCCTGCACCACAAGGCTGTCAGGGACTCCCCCTGAGGGGAAGCCCTCCGGGTTTGCACTCCATTCCAATGTCTCCCTTAGGTACTCCTAGAAAGTAACAGTAATATAGAGCCCTGCAGTCTCCACTGCTATCACGGCCCATCCCAGGAGGCCACCAGGTGACTACGCATCAAGATGTGTTGGTCTCAAAAGCTGAATCCACTAACAGCTGCACCGTGTGAGGCCCTTGTCCCCCAGCAGTCTGGCAAGTGACCTGAGACAAGGTGCCTGAAGGCACAAATGGTACCCTTCTCTCACTCTGGCATTATAAACTCCACCAACTGGACTCCCTTGAGAGAGCCACTGGCAATCAATATGCTCCAGGGCTGGCATTCTAGTAAAAAAAAACACTTCCTGCTGGCAGGAGGGGTAGTTACAAGCATAACATCAGAGGTCACAATTATCACCTTCAAGAAGTAATCTTCAAAACTGAGGAAAGGAGGTTCTTTTACACCAGAAGGTGGTGAGGATACGGAATAGTCTGAGAGCTATTTTAGTGGAGTTAGACACTTTCAATACCTTAAAAAAATAAACTGGACCTCCTGCCACACCGGTGGCCTGCGTTTGGTGGCAAATGTGAGTTGCTGGGGATCAGCCAGGGAGGGAGAGGAGTGAGCATCTGGAAGGCAGCTTTCCTCTCCTAGGGAGCGTGGCTTGGCAGTCCCACTGAATGACTACTCCCCAGATGCAGGCCTGAGGGTAGTGTGGATCAGGGACGCCAATGAAGGGAGGGTGCTGTGGGACTCTGCAGCATGCGCACACCTCCATATGCACACACCGACATGCCTGCCCCAGCAATGGGGAGGGACAGGAAGAAACAGAAAATGGGAAACACTAGCAGGCTGCAGGACTCCTGGACGGCGCTCCTGACCCATGGCTCAACCCTGGCAAAACTGGATTTGTGTTTGGGGGGGAATGGCCCTTCCCTCCCTGGCTCCACCAATGGGGGGGACTGTGGGGGATTTGCTGAGACCTGGACTGGGGTCAGGAGAGAGCAAAGTGGCTCACAGGGTAGATGCAAGCTCTTGTCAGGCGAGAGTCAAAGTCTATTGCCAGTAGCCCCACTGGGGATAAAAATGGAAGGAAAAAAAATAAATAAATAACTTGGACAAATTTATGTGGAGGGCAGTCATATTACTTATTACCATGGGGGGCAGATTAAGTGGTCAGGTTTTTTTTTTGCCTTCTTCAGTCCCTAAAACTACAGTATAAACTGCTATAGACTATATGTTGCATATACTGTTAAATATTATATACTGTAAACTGTATATCTGCTAATAATGGAGGCTAGGCCAACTATTTTTAAGTAAGTCCTACTTCCAACCTTAGAATATGTCCTCTCCCCTTCTTGTATCACAACATTTGCGTTATTGCTGTAGAGAAATCAAGGGTGCAACATTGCTAAAATATAGAACAGGGAGATATGGATCTGCTGAGGCTTTCACGCAGCATTGGTCATTCTGCTGGGCCTAAAAAAATGATGAAGACTGGATCCTCTCATCCCCCTGGTGGTGTGCCCATGAGAGAAATACTGTATACCAGTGTAAATTTATAGCTGTTATATTTGGCACTATTTGCTCTGTTGACATATTAGCACAATTTAATATTAGCACTGTGAGACCTCCTTAAATGTTGCACAGCACACTGTCTTGGCTGAAAACTACAGCACCAGAGTGGGCATACAGGAAACTGGAGGGAGTTAGAATTTGGAAAGCTGGGTTATTTTTTAATTTTTTATTTAAATCTAGCTACTTGGGTCAGAGAGGGATGGCAGAAGTCATGAAGGATGCCATCAGCTGGAGCTGTGACCTGAAGCAGGCAGTTGTTTACTTTACTAGAAGTATAAAGTAAATAAAATCAGATTACGTGCCTGGTGTCCAGGCAAAGTCCAGAGGCAAGTCCGGAGTTCCTACATTGCAAAAAGCTGGAAGTCTACAGTCAGAGTTTGTATTTTAGCTACTCTGCTCCTTTGTCAGTGATGAAAACAGCCCAGAAAACACAAAACAGAAGCCAGTGGGGTATGTGTTATTGTGTTATTATTAATATGATTTTAAGATAAAGACCTAATTGAAAATAAGCTATGCTCAACTGAGTTCTCCTGTTCATATTTTGTAATATGAATAACATTTTACTTACCTACCTACCTTATTATGTGTAGTGACATTTCTACAGCAGCATTCGGCAGCAGACATTTGGGACCACATGGAGCATTTTTGGGGGATACCACATGGTTTCAGTGTCTACAGCAGAAAACTTTTACTTACTGATACTGCATACAGAGTACAGCTTACTTTCCTTCACTATGGGCTGCTATGGAACATGGTTTTTAGAGTCTACATACCATATGTATAAAATTGCCAGCCCTACACACTGGAAATGTTGGTAACACTTTATTGTAAGTGTTATTAACTATACTGTAACTACTGTATAACTACATTGTAACTGCAATGTAACTACTGTACTGTTACATGTAACTACTTTGTAGTTGTTAACTAGTTTCACATTTGAGTGTTGTGTACTTACACACAATTTGCATGACATAACTAAATAACTACTGTGCAGTTACATGTGACTACTATGTAATTAACTAGTTTCACATTTCTGTGTTGTGTACTTACACAATATGCATGCAGGTGCAACTGCTACTATATCACTTTCAGCACAAATCAATTTATTCTGACAAGTGTAACTACAAATTTAATAGCTGTTGCAATGTGTAACAGAAAATCTGTTGTGCAACTACCACTGTATCTCTTCTGGCATTATGTAATTTGTTCTTACAAGGGCAACTACACATGTAATACTTATTGCAAATTGTAACAGCAAATCTATTGTGTAACTACTATGTTACTAATTTTGGCATTATTAAATTTGTTCTTACAAGTGTAACTACATATGAATGCAAGCCTTGTGCACTGTTTCAACAGTCTATGTCTATCTGACATTTAATTAAAAGGTAATCACAGAGTAAAACTTAAAAGTGTAATCAAAATGGTAATTAAAATATGATTACAATGTAACTTCAGTCTGCTACCCTTAAATGCACTAACGGGCAACTCTTTAGATGATGTTCCATGTCTGTATTCCTATTTTTAATGAACTTACAAGTTAATAAACATACAGTGTAAGACACAGGCTGTTGAAACAGTGCACAAGCCCTGCATTCATATGTAGTTACACTTGTACTGTAAGAACAAATGTAATAATGCCAAAATTATTTGGGGAGATTCATTTGGGCTGGCAGACCCCCCACCCAGAATGAAGTGGAACTCTCTACTTCAGAAGAAGGGAAAGGGGGGATTGGGTTTGCCCGACCTAAAAAAATATTATTGGGCCATGCAGGTCCATCCCCTGATGTTGGTCATGACTATGGTGGAGCCACCATCATGGGTGGAAATGGAGAGGCCGGAGTCTTCCTGGGGAACATTTGGCATTTGATGTTTATGGATCGGGGTGGAATTCGGAAACTACTGGTGAATAATCCATGGTCTAAGGTGATTATTTCCTCTTGGTTAGAAATCAATAAGAAACTCTCCCTTCAGTTGGGGTTGGGTCCCAACTCTCTGATCAAAGCATGTATAGATTTTACTCCCCTTGCCTGGGATCAGGGCTTCACAAGATGGGAAAGGGGAGGACTGGTAAGAGTGGGTCAGGTATATGTGGATATCAATATCAAGTCTTTCCAGCCATTATCCCAGGAGTTTAAACTCCCACCAGGTGACCTGTTAAGATATTTGCAGTTTAGACATTTTTTGCAACATAGGGTACGTCAGAGACAAGGAACTAGTATGGATGATAATGATCCCCTAGTGGAATTTATGGTGGCTGAAGCTGGGCACTCACAACCTAGGGGCCGGGTTTCTTGGTTGGTCAGATAGTTTTTAGCCCTTGAATCAAATCCTCTGAAAAATGTTAATCAGGCTTGGAGAATGGTGACCCTGACTGTTCCATTAACGGAGACATGGTGTACAAACTGTCTGGCCATCCTGGAAATGGAGGAACTTACAGCTAGGGTAAGGTTAAATAAGGAGAAGTTTAAGGCCCGTTGGCTACCATTTTTTCACTTCCAGGCCCAAAGAGAACAAATAAGTATCTTGGAGGTGCTGGCGGGGATGGCATGAGGTCCTTTGAAAGGCCATAGTTATTTCTCCCCTGGAATGAAGGTGGATCTACTTGCTGGAATATATGGTTCTCCACTTTGATCACCCTTTCTGTGTGGTTGACCACGACACTGAATCTGATATCATTCTCTAACCTGGTATAAGTGGAATGTGGGCATAGAACCTGTATTACTTTTTGTTGGTCTCTCTCTTTTCCTTTTCTTTACCTTTCATTCTTTTCCCTTTTTCTTTGGTCAGTGTGTATGTCTTATTTCATTTCTCTTTTGTATTTCCTGCTAAGTAATACATTTAAGGGTCCCTGATTGTTCTCTGACATATAGCTTGAATTAAGTGGTACTACTAATGGATATGGATGTATATAAATTTTTATTTTGTACAATTGTAAATGGACCTAGCGGACTAAGAACTGTCATTATAATCTCTCTCTCTTTCTATCTTTTTGTTGTATCTTATAATGAAAATCAATAAAAATTATTATTTCCAAAAAAAAATCTACAGCTATGACTACCATGGAAGCACATCAAATTGGAGCCAGTGGAATGACTATTTTTCCTACAATCCAACTAACTATATCTGTTTTTCCATATTTAAATATGTTGTTTAGATATAGTTGTAAAGTAGTTTTAAAAAAGAACCTCATTTTATAAGTGACATAAGATACTCGGGGAGGTGTGTACATTAAACATTTCAACATTTCTAATGTATTGCCAGGGGCTGAAGGCATTCGGCGAATGGCATTGTGTCTAACTTCACCCCTTGCCATGCAATATAAACATCTAATGCACACCCTTGTGTCTTACTGCTTATGTATACCCCCGTTACCCATCTTATATTTCATATAATACATTTGGATGGTTACTATTAGTTTTGATCACAATTATGTATACAAGGAACTGGGTATATAGGGAAATAACTGCTAATCACTTCTCTGGAGAAAAGTCCCATCCATGAATTATCAATTAATACATGAATAAATAGATAGCTAGATAACTAAATAGATAAATAACCCTCCTTTCCCTTCCCAGAGCATGTAGCACCCCATCCCACCCATTTATTAAAGTGTCAGTGCAAGATATTTAAAATGGGTTTAAATATATCAGTACCAAAAAGCTCAATACTTAGTCATATTATACAGTAATACAAGAATACAAAAGTGCATATGGGAGGCAGGTAGTTATAGGTTTATAATGGCTGCTAAAGCCCAAATCAAAAGAGGCAATTTTGTAAACCCAATTGAAATTATTGACACGGTCAAGTTTAGTAAGTTGCACCTGATCACTTAATTGCATGTGGTTAACATACTATATGAAAAGCATCGAGGTGTAGCAATAAGGCAAAAAGAGGAGGGAACATGTTTGCTGTACTAGCAACACATGGGAAAGAGGACGCAGGAGGAGATTGTGGAACGGATAGTACTCACAAAGAGAAGGGAGAGAGGGGCATTACTAGTGGAGAGACTGAGCATGGCATGGCAGGGGGAGGGATAATACTTGCAGAGGTGAGGAGGGAGCAGAAAGTTGGCAGTCAAACAGGAGGAGAGGGAGAAGTCTCAATTGAGAAGGGCAGGGACGAAGACTCTGGGACACACTGTAAAAGCACTGTCTTGAGTGGCCCCAGAAATGAGAACCTGGGTGGGGGGGTGGCAATTGGCACAAGGAAAGAGGAGGGAGGTGTACTAGTGTTGGAGGACTCCATACACAAGGGGGTCAGATGGGGCAGCAAGGGGGAGAGGCACAGTCAGATATGGGTGGAGTCCATATCAGGATTAAAGGCAGACAAGGCAGGACAGGCAATTCTAATGTGCGTAAGGAGGGGTAGGAGGAAACCACACATTGTGGTACATGTGGGGACAAATGACCTAGCGGGAGAAATGGTGGAGGTAACAAAGGAGAGGACTGAGGAAGTGGGAAGGTTGTGCAAGGAGACTGGGGAGTCTGTGGCATTCTCTGAAGTGCTCCCAGTACTCTGTGCAAGCACAGTGAGAAAGGAGAGGATTAGGGAGTTGAACACATGGTTGATAGAATGGTGTCAAACTAAGGGATATGGGGTTGTGGGTGGCTGGGGCAGTACCTGGGATAATAACAATCTGTTTGCAAGGGATAGGCTGCACTTGCGTGGGGATGGGGAAGGAGACATTAAAGCAAAGGCTGGGGAGGTATATTGCAACAAAAGTGGATTTAAACTAGATGGGGGGGTGGCAAGTGGACAACAGGTAGGCAGGGATCCAATAGAGTGGAGTCACAGCCTACCCCCCAGGCTAGCATAGAAGGACTTGGGGTGGCTGAGAAAGGAGGGAGTAAAAGGAAGGAAATGGAGGCCAATGAAGGGAAGGGGGCAAGATGGAGGGTGGTCTCGCTGAATGCAAGAAGCTTAGGCAATAAATCTGCTGAGCTACAGGAACTCTTAGCAGTGTGGAGGGTGGATATTGCAGCTGTCACAAAAACATGGGCAACTGAGCACCAGGACTGGCATCTGGTAAATCCCAGGACACAAAGTATATAGGAAGGACCGTAAGGAAGGGAGGGGTGGTGGGGTGGCAGTCTACATGAGGGACAGGATTAAATACACAAGGGATGAGGATGAAGAAAGAAGAACAGAGGCAATCTGACTGCAGCGCCTAGACTCAAGGGGTAGGAAACTGAGTTTTAGGGTGGTACACAGGCCACCGTCCCAGTCTGAGGAGCTTGACAGGGAATTAGCAGAACAAATCATAAAGGTATGTAGAAAAGGGAAGATGATCATCGTGGGGGATTTCAACTTGCCAGGGGGTTGACAGGAGCATTCCAGCTACCTCCAGTGCTATGGAGCAAGTGCTTCTGGATGCAATCCAGGAGGGTCTCCTGGCACAGTTGGTTAGTGTACCTACTAGACTAAAGAACACTTTAGATCTGGTGTTGTCGAATGGGGAGGCAGTAAAGGAAATAAAAGTGGAGGACCAACTAGCTGACAGCGATCACCAAACGGTGTGGTTTAATAGCACGATGTGCGGGGAGCCAGAGAAATCAGTTACTCAGGTAGTAAACTACAGGGGGGCAGACTTTGGGAGCATGCAGGAAGTACTGAAAGGGAAACTAGAGGGCATAAGGCAGGAGATGGATGCAGAGCAGAAATGGGATATTATTAAATGGGGGATTACAGAAGCAACAGAAGTCTGCACCAAGACACAGAGCAAGAAAACCATGCTGGTTGAACAGCAAGGTAGTGGAGATGGTGAGATCAAAACAAGAGGCACACCAGAAGTATTGAAGGACAGGAAAGGAAGTGGACAGGGAGGAGTATGCAAGATGGTCCAGGGAGGTGACCAGAAAAGTGAGAGAAGCCAAGGTCCAGAGGGAGCTGACATTAGCACAAGGAATTAATGGAGGCGAAAAAGACTTTTTCAGATACATCAGGGAGAAAAGAAAGTGTAAGGAGACAATAGTGAAGATAAAAAGGGGTGGGGAGTGGACATAAAAGGGTGAGGAGCAGGCAGAAGCACTGAATGAATACTTTTGCTCAGTGTTCACAGAAGAAAAGGGGGGACCGCTACCACCATGAGCTGGGAGGGTGGGGACAGGGGGAGAGGAGGCAACAAATGGAAGAATTGAGGCAAGTAGAGCCCTAGTGGGACTGAGGGCACTGAAGGTAGACAAGGCACCTGGACTGGATGGTATCCACCCCAGGGTGCTGAGGGAGATGGCAGAGGATTTGGCAGAGCTGCTGGTGGATCTGTACAGCACCTCACTGGAGTCGGGATGTGTGCCACTGGACTGGATGATGGCATATGTAGTACCATCACACAAGAGTGGACCAAGGGATGAACCAGGTAATTATCGTTTGGTAAGTCTCACCTCCATAGTGTGCAAACTCATGGAAACAATACTACAAGAAAGACTGGTGTTGTACCTGGAGGACAGTGGCCTCCAGGATGTGAGGCATCATGGGTTTGTGTCAGGAAAGTCTTGTCAAACCAACCTGATACAATATTATGACTGGGTGACAGGTGAGCTGGATAAGGGTCATGCGGTGGATGTTCTTTACTTGGACTTCAGCGAGGCCTTTGATTCTGTGCTTCATGGACAGCTTAGGGTGAAGCTAACTGGTGTAGAGGAAGGGGCAAAAATGATGAACTGGATTACAAGCTGGCTGAGTGGGAGGCTGCAACGGGTGGTGGTGAGAAGGGAGCGCTCAACACCAAGGCAGGTGATGAGTGGGGTGCCACAGGGCTCTGAGTTGGGGCCAGTATTGTTTGGGCTCTTCATATCAGACATTACACATGGGGTGGTGAGCAAGATAAGTCTGTTTGCTGATGACACCAAATTCGGAGCAGTGGTAAATGGAGAGGAGGGATGGAAGCAGCTGCAGGGGAACCTAAGCAAGCTAGAGGAGTGGTCAGAGAGGTGGCAGCTGGGGTTCAATGCAAAGAAGTGTAAGAATATGCACTTTGGGGTGAAGAACCCAAAGAGAGAATACTGGCTGGGAGGGGTTACGCTGGGGATCACTAAGGAGGAGGAGAAGAAGGACCTAAGGGTAATGATAACAGGGACCATGGACAACACTGCTCAGTGCAGGAGAGCAGCTGCAAAAGCGAACAAAATGCTGGGGTGTATAGCGAGGGGGTTTTCATCCAGGCAAAGAGAGGTGATCTTGCCCCTCTACAGGTTGCTGGTAAGGCCGTACTTAGAGTATTGTGTGCAGTTTTGGATGCATACCTAAAGTGTGATATCAGGCTACTGGAGAGGGTGCAGAGGAGGCAACAAAGATGATATGTGGAATGGAAGGGACAGACTATGACAGCAGGCTGAGAGACCTGAATATGTACACCCTGGAGGATAGAAGGGATGGGGGGGGGGACATGATACAGACATTCAAGTATTTGAGGGCAATCAATAATGATGGGGCAGATGAGGTCTTTAAATTATGGAGGGGGGAGGGTCACCAGGGGGCATGGGCTAAGAATAGAGGGGGACAGATTTAGGAAGGAAATTAGGAGACACTATTTCACAGAGAGGGTGGTAGCAAAATAGAACGCCCTACCAGAATGGGTGGTAGCATTTAAATCTGTGAACTGCTTCAAATGGACAAGGGACAGGGAACAGGGGAGAGTGAGGGTGGGAGAGGTGGGGGGTGGCAGTGGGATGACAAACGGGAGAGGGGTGGGGCAGCTGCAAACTAGGGGTGCTAGCTGCACACTCGAGCAGACGTAGCTAGACCGGGTGGTCTGGTTCTGCTGGCACATTCATATGTTCATATGCTTTATGGCTTGAAAAGGCACTATTGCATGAAACTTTGGCACTTTACTGGTGGTCTGTTGCGGTTTGTAAGTATTATTCACAATGTATGCTATATGCAAAAAATAAAATAGTGCACCTTTGTACTATAGATACAGTATATATATATATATATATATTAGTGTGGGATTTGGGGATTTTGTTTTGTGGTGAGGTATACAGACTTTTTGCTACTATCAGTTTTAGTAACCCACCCAGTATGTGTGTGTGTGGGAATGCTACATAATCACATAACTGTACAAATACAGTACAAGTATTTAAAATTGTTTCTTATCACCTTGAAACCATACCTGGCACTTGTTCTTAAATATATCAGACTTTGCCATTAGCTTTAGATTTGCACGACTTCAGACTAACAAGACCAGAACATTATACATAACAGGATTTTAGGTTTGTCAGCATCAAGTGGTGACCAGAAAAGCAAGCCTTTCCCCTGTGAAGGAATAAACCTTTCAAAACCTAGCTCGAACAGAATTTCCCATTTCAATGTAATAAGAGTTTATACTACATAATATAAGTTAAAATGAGAAGATCTTAGCCATCTCTTCCTGAGAGATAAGCATCGCAAATTCCAAAGCAGTTTTAATAATAACATCGTTCATAATGTTTCATGTACAGTCTAGATCCTTATAAGGTTAGACATGCAAGGATAGCATTACCACACAACACTGTGCCAAGTTCTTCAGAAAAAGGGCCATTTAATCTATTTTTGTTAACCCAATTGTTTTTCACTTATGTTGTATTTAAAGAGTTACTGGCACCCTCAAGGAAAACATTAGAAAATATAACACTTACAAACATTTCCAGTCAAATTTCATGTATTTTCTTTATTCCTTGTTCCCGTCATTCTTTATTACTAAAATCATTTGCATGAAATCATGATCCATGTTTTGGGACTTCCTCTGATCTTGCTGTTTTTCAACATTAAGTCATAATCCATAGTTTATGACATCACAGTCTGTTGTTCTGGAAAGGATGAAAATGTCACAAGTAGAGGGTTATGATGACTTGATCTCAGGTGTAGTCAAGCAGCAGGAGCATTTAAAGTCAAAAGGACAAAGATTCTGTTTCCATGCAAATGTCGGTAACACTAAAGGAGATGGAAGCATTGCAACATTCCCAGTTCATATGTGCTTACTTCTTATTCCCTTTCTGCATATGTCCCTCTGTTTAAGCAATAAGGCATGACCAGGGGTTTGAGTAACAGTCTGTTAATCACCCCCTAGGGGCATAATGTGGTACGATATGCAGTTGAGTGCCATATTTCCCATTGGGGTGAATGGCTGTTAATCTAACTCCTGGGAGTGCCTTATTGCTATAATAAAAAAACTTATTTGAAAAGAAAAGTGTTAAAAGTGTACCTTTTTAATGTTTTCCTTATTGAGAGGGAGATTTTTATTAAAATAATTAATCCACCGGATGTTTAAGAGTGCTGGTTCAAATGCTGGCCTGGTTGCATGGAGTGCTGAGACGTTGACCTTACCTCTTGCTATATCAGCAATCCATGTTCGGGAATGATGATGGGTTGCCGGGGGTTGGCAGGATAGGAGAGGACTCAGCATCCCAGGGACTCCTTCCCTCACTTGGGAAAGGGTGGCCAGCCATTATGGCCTCTGACTGCCACTGGGTGGAGACCTGGTGGTAGTGCAGGTCAGCGAGCAGCTTGAAGTGTGGGGCTGAGCCTCTGCAGGATGTACATGCTTCCACATGCACATACTGACATGTTGCCATGGCAGGGGTATGTGGGAGAACATAGACAAATTGGGAAGGTGAGCTTCATGAAGTCCTGCCTGCTCCCCCATGGCCTGTGCTGCTGCTCAACTGGCGGGAGGACCTGGATTGTTGAACAGAGAGGATGGCCCTCCACCTCCTGGCCCTGCTACAGCTGCAGGAATCCGTGGGGACTTAACCACTGGTAAGTTGGGAAAGACGAGCGTTGGTCATGTGGGGTGGAAACAGGGCTGAGAGCCTGACCCCCTGTCCCCTGGAGGAAAAAAAGCACTATAGCTAGAAAAAAAAAGGAAAGAAAAAAACAATGCTGGTTCAGAATCAGAATGCACCATTCCAGTCGTTCAGCAGTGCTGGGGAATGGAATGGAATGCTGACAGGAAGAATTCGTCTGCCATGGTGCTCAGGCTGTACATGACAGTGTAACAGAAATTAATGTAAGGCTGTCAGAATACTGACAGCCAATCAGAATGTAGTCTTTTTGAGATGATTTTTATAATTTTGTTTTATACCTCCCAGTCTTTAAAACCAGGTCTGTATGTAGGTCCCTCTACCAATCGTGCCATTATAGGTGCCCTAGCCAGTGACATCAGTGACTGTAGTCAGTCAGGGACTCCCAATACTTATGCAGCACCGAGGTGCTAATGTGATTGCTCCTCTATTAGGGGGAGGCTAACCACATTTCTTTTTCTTTTTTGAATCCCTTACTAACTAGGGAGGTGCATAGTGGACTAAACAAAACTCGTGACTTTTGTGGCTCTGAGGGTACCTCTTGTTGCTCAGTGTCTCTTCTGTATGTTTATAAGCACAGTTTCTGTGTGTGGTTATAAGACTGCATTCTTGAGTTCTTTGGTTGAGAGAACTGCAAAGTGAAGCTGAGCAGTTCTGACACACAAAACATTTGAGAAAAGACTCTGAGAACCACAAGAGACACAGGAAATGCACATTCCTCATTGAGCTCATCTTCACAAACCATCCTGAGTGCTTACAGGATGTCCAGGTCCTCCCAGACTCTCTCAGTGATCACTCCCCTGTTACCTGCCACTGGTCAAATAGCTGGAAGCTACCCCCCACTGAGGATATCCATGTATCATCAGCTCAGGAAGGGGTCCCTGGCACATCTCTGAAACTATCTTCTCAACCTCGACTGGTCTCCTTTAGATCACCTGTCATCGGTGGATGCCGCCCTGTCCTTCTTCATTAGCTCCTTCCAAGCTACCTGTGATGTCTTTGCCCCCTTTACTAAATGGATAGAAAAAACTAAATCCTCTCCATGGGTAAATCGGTTCTTGCTCGACCAAATGAAGGCCCATGATAACCTATGGCACCGTGCCCTTGAGTCTGGTCGCCCTTCTGATCACCAGTTGTATCGTGCTGCCATAACTCATGCACCTGGGCTATTCGCCAGGCTAATGCAGCCTTCTATCAGTCCAACCTCACTTCCACCTGGGGAAATGGGAAGAGGTTCTGGGAAAATATGAAAGAACTTAGTGGCAAGTCACCCTCCCCTTCCCCCTCCATGCTTATCATTGACGGTGTCTCCACCCAAGACCCTAGTAAGATAGCTAATGCCTTCAATGCATCTTTCTCTGACCTCAGCTCTATCCTCCCTCCTGATTTCTTTACTGCATCTACTGGACAGTTCCCACCACCCTCCAAAGCTCCACCTTTTTACTTCAAAATGATCTCCCCTAGTGTTGCTCGCACATATCTCGCTAAGTTCCTTGGAAAGACAAGGCAGAGTGAAACTATCTTTATGCAAAACTGCTCTCTTTAACATTGGATGCAGTCCTAGCACCTCTAACAAAAATTCTCAACATGTCCCTGTGCCTAGGGCAGTTTCCTACACTATGGAAAAGGGCAGTTATCACTCCAGTTCATAAAAATGGTGACCGTTCCTCTAGTAGTAATTACAGGCCCATTTCCATACTTCCTCCCCTCTCTAAAGTGCTGGAAAAAATAGCTGCAGATCAACTTACTGACTATTTAGACTTGCACCTTCTACTTTGCCAGTAGCAGCATGGATTCAGGAAAGGGCACAACACTACTACTGCCCTGCTTGAGTTTACTTCCTTTATCCATGATGCCCTGGACCAGGGAGCCCTGACTGGATCTGTCTATATTGATCTGTCCAAGGTTTTTTGATACTGTCAATCACAGTATGCTGATGAACTCCCTCCTCTCTGTTGATGTATCCCAAGAGATAGCTGACTGGTTCTCAAACTATCTCCATGGCCGTACCCAGCAAGTAAAAATAAATAGCACCCTTTCTACTAGCCTCCCAGTCCGGTTGGGTGTCCCACAAGGGTCCCTCCTTGGCCCGCTCCTTTTCTCCCTGTACCTAAACTCCCTCCCTCTGGCCTCCTCTGGGCACCTGCTCCTTTATGCAGATGATGCTATGATTTTCATCCGGCACCCAGACCCTACCCAGCTCCAACAATCCCTGCAGGGCTCTTTCACAGAAATAAAATTGTGGCTCACCTCCCACAAACTTGTCCTCAACTATAAAAAAACAAAAGCCATGCTATTCGCCCACCCCCAACATAAACACAACATAACCAAACTAGCTATATTAAATTCCCAGGGCACCACGCTGGAATCAGTAGCCAGTTTTAAATATCTAGGGGTCACCCTAGACTCGGCCGTTACCTTCTGTGAGCATATAGCATCGACTTGCTCTGCAATAAACATTAGAATCAGTCTCCTGTATAAATATAGGCCCTGTCTTCCTCTGGATGCCCTCCATTTAGCCATCTCTAGCTCCATCATTTCCCTGGTAGACTATGGCATAGTCATATATGGCGCCACCTCCAACACTGCCCTGACCAACATTAAACGCACCCTCAACAAAGCATGCCAACTGGCCACTGGCTGTGACTGCCTCATACATACCTGTGACCTCTGCCAACGGTCATCATGGTTAAACTTTCAGGGGTGCCTACTCTATCAGACCTGCTTATTGGCAAAAAAAAATACAACTGGGGCTAGCCCACACCCCGGCTGTCTCTCGCTCCTCAAAATGTGCTTGCTGACACGGGCCACAAGACACTCTGACACTACTGCTGTTCGCATCCCTTTTTCAAGGACCACTGCCAGCCAAAGGTCCTTTCGCTGCAGGGCTCCACTCTGGATGAACTCCCTCCCTGATACTGCCGTATCTATTCCCAGGCTGGGGCCTTTTAAATCTGATCTACGTACCCACATTATGTCTAGCTGTAACTGTGATTGCAGATAAACTCCTCTACAAGGGCAACGTTCCAGTGCTAAATAGTACTCTGATTTTAATATATGTTTCACAATTACACACCTTTGGTGTTGCTCTGTATATGTATTATCCATTTTTGTCTCTGTACTTAGTCACTGTACTTTATTATACTCTGTAGTTGTCCTCATTCAATGTATGACGCAGAGCCTTTGTAAATGAGTCCCTGACTGAAAGGGTTGTAATTCCTAGACTTTTATGTAAATAAATAAAATAAAAAAAAATATATAAACATTATAAATAATATTAAAGATTTCTGTTTTTAAAAATGCAACTTGACTTTAAAATAAAAGTCTGACTTTGTAAAAAATTTGAGAAACCCCTATGTGATGAAATGGACAGTGCTAACTGAACTTCTAACTGTAGAACTTTAGAATTGTTTGCAGGAGACAACATCTTGTGGAAAAAAAAGTATCTGGAATGTTCAGAATTAAACAATCCTGATTGGCCAAGACTTATGTCATGATTTATAGTCTGTTGTTGAGCTCTTGAACCAGTATCCTATTTGATAATCCCTTCACTGCAGACATCAACATAAACTGAAACAAATATGACAAGATGTTCTGGAGTCCGGAGCCCTGACACATACCCCCAGGACTAGCAGACTCTTTGCTGGACAGATTCCCTGCACCAGGTGCTCACATTAACACCATGGGCTCTGTTCTCTAAGGTGTCAGAATGCCACAAGTCCCAGGCCTGCTGAAAAGATGGCACATGGGGCTTGTGGCATTCCCTGGCTGACAATCGGGATTCTCGATTCCGTGTGCTGCATGCCATGAGGTAGACCAGCTTTTTGCTGGTCTAACTTTGCTTCATTACTGGGACCTTTTTACGGGGTTTGTGCCAAATATTTGGCACAAGCTGCCATAAAGGGGGTACAGAGTTGCAAATGCGTGCGACTGTTGAGAATTGGACGCAAGGTGCATCAATGTGTTCGGCGCAGCTCTGGGTTTGAGGCAGGGCTTGTCACAAGCCTGCATCGACCATTGAGAATTGAGCCTCACATCTCCTCTTCTCCGTCTCCTCTCTTCAGCAACTCTCAGGCCATACCAAGCAGCCGATGCGGTTCCCTGGAAAGGAGAACAGTCAGCAGACCCTACCCATGGCCCACAAATGGGTGGGGGGCTACACTTATACCACTCCTCACATGGGCCGTTACATGGATGAAAATCGAGCAGTTTTTCATTGTGCTCAGTTTTCACTGGAGTAGCAACCAGAGAGGCAGAAAACAAAACAGAGCCATATACGGAAACAGAACAAAGCAAAGATGATGACATAAAATCATGAACTATAACCTGAATTTATCAAAATAAAATGTTTCCCCTTAAGTATGAGAAGCTTTTTTGATCCAGCAGTGTATGATGAATTTTCTTGTTGTCACTGATGTTCAGAAAATCCCACAGTCTGTGTTTACATAGATTATTAATGAGAAAACTAAAGTAGTTCCTCTTAAAAATTTGCGCTGAGAATGAAATAAAGGGACCTATCTGGGGAACTGAACCTAGGCTAGTGCTCTACCAGCTAAGTTTATTGGTACTTTGGGTGACTTGTGTAGAATGTTGAGGCAACATTATTGGAATGAGTGGTAGAATGACTGGTTAGGATGTTAGGTCCTGAATAAGAGTAGAGTTGGTATGTGGCAAATAGGTCTGAATGCTCGTCCAATGTAGATCTGGCTGTTCACTCTCTGTCTCTTCTACAGGGACAATCAACCTTTCTAGGAACTATGAAGACCCAGTGACCCTCTTGAAGAGGGATAACCCACTAAAGATGCCACAGAGGCAAAGCCGCCTTAGACAAATGTTACCTTATGGCAGAAACAAACAGATTCTATAAGGAAAGAGTTGAGTGACCAGAGGTGGAGTGGAGGATGGTGGGAGCAACAAAGTGGGTGTCCAAATTATCCTTGAGCATGTGTGGTATAAATATTGCTTGGTGGGGGACATGGCATGCACTGCTCACTGCCCCACCAAATCCGGGGCATATCCCTGACATTCACTGGTACATTGGGTGATTTATCTAGGAATACTTAGACAATGTAATTGGAATGATTGGTAGAATAATTGGTTAGTATGTGAAGTACTGAGTATGTTTTTACTGAAATAGGTTAGGGTATGAGCACAGTTGATGCACAGTAGATAGGCTTGAATGTTTGTGCAATGTATATTTAGCTGTTCACCCTCTGTCCATGCTACAGGGACTGCCACCCTTTCTAAGAACTGTGAAGACAGATGAACCCTCTTGAGGAGTTTCCATCCCTCGAGGTGCCTTGGGGTGAAGTCCCCTTGGACCAAAGGTACCTCAGGAAAGAAACCTACAGATCCTGTAAGGAAATAGAGGAGCCACAGAAGGAGCAGAGAGTGGTGGGAGCAACAAAAGAGGCATCTGTTGCATACTGGAACATTCATGGTATTAATACCACCTGGTGGGGAATGTGGCGTGAATTGCCCAATACCTCACTGATCATGCGGCTTGTCCTGACACTCACTGGAACATCGGGTGACTTATGTAGGACTATTCTGGCAATGTAGTTGGAATGCTTGGTAGAATTTTTTGGTAAGATATTAGATCCTGAGTACATTTCACTGAAGTATGTTGGAGTAGGAGTATACTCAATGTATGGCAAATACTGTAGGTTTTAATGCTTGTTGTGCAAAGGAGATTTGGCTGTTCACCCTCTCTGTCCCTGCTACAGGGACTACTACCCTATCAAGGAACTATAAAGACACAGGAACCCTCTTGAGGAGGGTTTCGTTCATAGAAGTTCCACATGGATAAAGTCCACTTAGACTGAAGATGCCTTAGAGAAGAAACCCAAAAATGTAGGTTTACAGAATGTACAAACATTTACTTTCTGTAAGGAGAGAGGAAATGTAATAAGTAATAGATAAGGTACTGAACAGAAGCAATTGATGAGGACTATGCAAAATAACCATCCTGCCCCCACTCATAGTAGAATTATTAAATTATAAATACAATATTCACTGGCCTGGTGGTGCTGAGGGCTGAGGCGCTGGGTGCCTTACCTCATGCCACACCGGCGACCTGTGTTCGGGAACAAGCACGGGTCAATGGAGGTCGGCAGGAGAGAAGAAGGATTGAGCATCTGATGGACTGCTTTCATTCTCCAGGGTGGGGGGTCCTTTACTCTCAGTGCCTGTTCATCCCTGGTTGTTTGGGGAGGAGCTGGGAGCAGACACCTAGAGGGAGCGCCTGTGGACACGTTCATGCTGCCCTCCATCTGGCGTCATTGCATGCCCCCAGTTTCAGGGGTAAAGTAAAAAAAAGGAAAAAATTGCATCCTCTTCGTGCGGCTTGATGGCCGTTCGGAAGATCTCTGGCTCTGGCAGGGTGCCTGATCTGGATCCATTCAGGTGGATGAGTTGGGGGCGCCCACCACCCTCCTGTGGGGGGTAAGCCCAAGGGGACAAGGCGGAATTCATCAAGGAATGCAGGAGTGCGGACGGTGGCTGGAATCCCAGTGGTTTGCCAGGAAGATGGGAGCAGGCAGGTATGGCCAAGGAGGGAAAAAGTACAGCTAAAAAAAATACAATATCCTATATTACTGCTATATTACTATACTTTTATTGAACTCTCACACTTGGAGACACCCCCCCACCTCATACTCACTTACCCAGTCCTGTTGGTGATCCAACTGTTGCTTAATTTTGTGTTTTGTGCTTACTGCTTGACCCCATCCTTGTGTAGCCATCTCTTCCTTCACTACCAATATAATTAGGGGTTGTCTGGAGCCCAGCTGGACTGCATAATGCCTGCCCCCCACACTCCTGCTCTTCTGCTTTTGTTTTGCACTTGTTGGTGTCCACCCCTTCACCACATCACAGGTACTGCCATGGGTTGTCAGTCCTTCTCTGACTTTGACCTCCTGGGAAGGGGTGCTGATTATTTCCTCCCTCCCCAGCCTATGAGGAGGCAGACCTCCCATTCTCTCAGTCCTGACTCCTTTCACATGGCACAATTCTATGAGTTATTAGTGTCCTGGGATGTGTGCTTCAGCCTTGTGAATACTAATTCTGCAAGTGTCAGGACAATTGCACCTCTGAACCAGCACAGCAAGAGGCTATGGTGCATCCCCAGACATAGGCATCTGTACTTCTCTTGCTGCTTATGTCCATCTCTGTCCACCCCCACCCAGGACCTCTGCAACCAACCAGTAACCAACCCCCCAAATCTGCTCTGAGTTTGTTTCACCTGACAATTCAGTGCATCCTTGCCAGAACTGATGAACTGGAATCATGAGTTCTTTCTTCTAAATTTGACATAATCGCCTTACCGAGACCTGGCTATCCAACAAAATCACAGACAGTGAAATTAAATTGACTCACTACACTATCTTTAGGAAAGATTGGATAAATAAAAGGGGTAATGAATTCCCTTCTACATCTCCAAACACTTCAAGACTACTGAGTGCACCACCAACTCTCCCCAGGTCCTTGTGAGCTCCTGTCTTTTGATAAGTTGTTTTGCCAGGACACAATCCTCACAGTTACCACCATATACATCCTTCCTCACAATGCTGAGAAGGGCCTGACCACCATCTTAAACTTTGATCATTCTCTGCCCAAAAGCAGGGAATGGCTACTTCTTGGTGACCTTAATATGAACTGGCCCATGAGCCAAGCAGGCAAAGACAGAGCTCTATTTGTGAACCTTGGTTTGAGTTAGATCACCACGACCCCCCCCCCCAAGAGTAAACTACAAGTCTAAGTACAAATCTACCCTGGACTTGATCACAGTTTCAAACACCTCCAATATCTGCGAATCCATTTACTCCCTAACTCAACAATTGATCACAGTCTGGTCTTCTGGGACTGATCACCAGGCTACCTCTTCCCCCCTGCAATTTACATAAATGTCAGATGGCTCCAAGATCCTAACCTTGAGGCCTTCACCACTGCTCTGTCCTTGACTGAGTGGTCATTCCTTAACAATACTGTGAACATTGACTTGGTCTACAATGGCTTCTGTAAGATATTCACTGAGATTTGTGACAGCCACTGTCCCTTGAAGTGACTTTGAATTCATGGCAGCAAGCAGGAGTCAGTCTCTGGGGATCTCCTAAAGTTCTCCAAAATCAAGGACAAAATGTGGGCCCAATATAAAAACATGAAAGACCTGCCCCACCTGCATAAATACAAAACTCTGTGAAACACTTGAAAACCAGCAGTTCATGAAGCTAAAACTAGCTATATTGAACTTGGTGTAACCTCCAATCTTGGGACTTCTAAAAAAAAACTGTGGAACAACATAAACAATATTATTGGTAGATCTAATGGTACCCAATTGTGGACCACAGAGGGCAAGGACAGTGTCACCTGCGACCCCAGTGCTATTGCCTTCCTTTTTTCTTTGAAGACCTGGACAAATACTGAAATCTATCTCAAAGCCCCCCCAAACAGGTCTCACCCGTTGTGTCACATGGGTCCTCCCCACCTAAATTCCACTTCAAACACCTATCTGTGGAGCAGATCACCAAATACCTTAGATGTTCCAATCCTAAACCTGTCTCCAGCCCTGATGTGATTGACTGCTGCCTGGTTAAATTGGCTAGCAAGGAGCTGGCATACCCCATCTCTCATATTTTTAACTACAGTACTACCTTTGCACTGGTGTCTACTCCAAATTGTGGAAGATGGCCACTATCATCCCTATCCATAAATCTGGGCCTAAAAACCTCAACACCAACTATTGTCCCATCTCCCCTCCTTGATCCCCTTTTGAAAGTCTTCGAGAGGATTGTCTTTGACCAGATGATTACCTACATTCAGTAGTACGACATCTGCCCAGTGCCCAGCATGGATTCCATTCTATGTGCAATACTGAGACTGCCTTAGTGAGGCTCACTGATTATATATGTCAAGCCTTAGTCTCTGGGAAATATATTGCTGCAGTATTTGTGGACCTCACCAAGGCCTTTGATCTTGTGGACCATGATTTGCTGCTCTGTGCACTTTCCTCACTTAATTTCTCCCCCAATGCCACCTTTTGATTTAATAACTACCTATCTGGCAGGGTGCACAAGACCGCAATTGAAAACACCCACTTGGACTTAAGTCGCTTCAAATGCAGGCTTCCACATACTTTTCTCACTTTTTCTCAACTTACTCTCCAGTGCCTGCCCATCCACTGAAACCTTGCTGTATGTCGATGATGTTGTTATTTTCAGCTAGGGCAGGACCTGGTAGCCTTAAACAAAATCATACAACATGACTTTGACCACCTCCAGTCATGGTTCTTAGATAATAAGATAGTCCTTAACACACACACACACACTCACACACACACACAAAAATCCATGTTTTTTCAGGGATCGATAAGAAAGCAGCCCACTCCCCCTTCCTCATCATTGAACTAGAGGTAAGCAATAAGACATGATGGGGTGTGCATTAGACAGTTCTAATGCACAGCTAGGGGGACGTAGTGAGGCACGAGGCCATAGGCCAAGTGCATCCAGTCCCCTAGCTGTGCATTAGAACTGTCTAATGCACATCCCCGGAGTGGCTTATTATGCTTATAAAATGGGCCTGTGTATTCTAAATGGGGGTTCTAGTTTTAGCTGTGCACTAGACACATATAATGCACGGCTAACAACTAATCAGATTGCTTGAAATCCTTTGCCCATTTAATAAGGCACTGTATTTAAATACCTGGTCATCTTTCTTGACAGCACACTATCCTTAGACACTCATGTCAACCAGCTGATAAAAACTGTGCACCAGAGACTTGGAGCCCTACACAGTTTCAAAAGGTTCTCGACCCAGGATACAAGAGATAACTCGCACTCAGCCTATTTTTCCCTACTATTGACTGTGGATCCCTAGTATATGCTGCTGGTAGTTCTGTGGCCCAAACCAAGGTGTGCACCATTTACAGCAGTATCTGTTGCTTCCTGACCAGCCTCCCTTACAATACTAACCACTGCCAACTATATAAATCTGTTACCTGCCTTTCCCTGGAGGATCGCCTCACCTATAGATCGGCTGTGTTCCTACACAAGGCTGCACTAGGTAAAGTTCCCTCCTGTATTTTAATACTCTTTGCTCACTCCACCAATTAGCTGGGGAACATGCTCTCAGTCTCAATTCACTTTCCAACTCCCACTTAGAAGCATGGCTGCAGGACAATGAGCTCTGTCCTTCAGAGCATTTAGACCCTACAACCTCCTGCCTTCCTAGCACTCTTCAGGATTGTGTATCCCTTCTTTTAGTGCAAGCTTCTCTCAGTTTATGGTGGACAAAATGCTTTTAACTATACATAATTGTTGTTTCTTCAACTTATAACATGTATTACCTGCTTGTACTTGTATTACTTTGCCAATTCCTGTGTTGTGATTTCAGTGTTTTCCTCAACTACTCACTTGTGAAAATGGGCTATTTTAGCTCATCTTGCTAGCCGGTATAATAAATAAAAAAGAAAATGAATGAAATTAAGTATTATGACCTTTAGCATGGAGGAGAGGAAAGCACCCCTGAGAAGGAAACCTCAGAGGATCCAAGGCCTGTGGTTGCCATTCCTCTGTGCTAACTAGTATATTTTAATTATTAATAATCTTGGAGAAGGGACCTCTGACATGCCCCTTCAGTAACAGCTCAAATTGTCTTGTCCTTTCATCTTGCATGAGACTTCCACTCTCTTGAAGGTGCTACAAGACTTATCCTTGCAATCAAAGGAGTCCCTGCATGGAAGGATTCCACCTCTGGAGAGGTACTTGGAGGGTAGTGGCAGTGTTAAAGGAACAACAGTGATGTGGGATGGACCCTGAGGAGAATGGGAAGACTTATGGCACAGTTGCTATAGGCCTAGCTGCCCAGTTATCTCATCTGAGTGTGAGGTCCATGAATGGAAATGTTGGAGTCAAGTCCTTAAGATTTGAAGCTCACAGGTAGCATTAAACCTTTGAGTAGCAGGTTATCATTGGTGCAAGAGCTCAGTAGCCATTGGGGTGAATGTCCAGTACTTGTAGGGGTGAAACAGGCTAGTTGTTGGGGTGCGTGCCCAATAGAAGCAAGGGAGAGTGCCTGGAAGCATGAAATAATGGTAGTGTGATGGGAAGGGGCACAGCCCCATACAAGTATAATAGTATGAGAGTTGAGCGCAAAGGAAAGTAGCTGAATGAAAGTCTGGGCACACTGGTGTCAGCTATAATGGGGAAGCATCAGATTGAAAGCACAAGTATTCAAAAGGGGCAAGGCACAGCCACAACAGCAGACAGCCAAGGCAGCATCCAAGAAGGGCAAAGGTAGCATCTAGGAAGGCAAAAGCAGTGAGACCAAAGGCAAGAAAGGTAGCCTAGATAAATGCAAAGAGATATCATGGGGTGGAGAGCAGTAAAGAAGGAGGAAAGCCTGACTGAGGAAGTGAAGTAAGCAGAATAATGCAAAAGGCCAGAGAAAGCTACAGAGAATAGATCAGGATGTGGCCAGGAGGGTGAGATGAACAGGCCATGGGGGTTTGTGCCCATGAATGCTGGCGTAACAGAGAGTAGAATCCAAATCATCCAGTGCCCAACAGGCAAAAGGTATGAAGCACAGGTGACTCTTGCACAGTAACAGGAAGTTGAGGCAGTGGGCGGGGAGCAGCCAGAGCTACAAGACACTGAAGGAGCTGGGTGGAGAACCCAGACAGAAGGAACCAGGAGGTCAACCCCAGAAGTAACCAACCAGCTTGGGGGGGGGGAGTAGAGCAAGGAAGTAGCAGCCATGACAGCATAACCAAGAGAACTGGCAGCAGCGCACTAGGTGTGTGGAGCATCAAAACAGGAAGGGGAGAGGTGGCACAGGCCCAATGGGAGATCTAGTGGGAAATCAGTCAGTCTGGTCACCCAACTGAAAGGAGCAGAAATCATGGAACCCAGAGCCAGCATGAGTTGCCCAGAACAGGACCTGTGGTAGGTAAGCAGCAGCAAAATGAGCATTCAATGGATGAATGAGTATGAGCGGTATAAATACTGCTTGGTGGAGGGCATGGCATGTGTCGCCTGCTGCCCACTGAACCCCAGTCATAGTTCTGAGATTATCAGGATAACTGGCTAGTCTTAACTTTCCATGGCCACCTTCTTTCTCATGCTGCAAATCCTTATTCAGTTGTGATTAAAATGTGTTGTAGGACAGCGGAAGCTGAAAATTTGGTAGGGCCCAAAAACTGGAAAAACTGACTGGGAGAGCCAAGGAAAGGCACGGTTAAGATGAATTAGTTTTGTTCTGATTACAGAAGCAGCAATGTGGTGGGAAGGATCAAGATAAAGAAAGCAGGAGCAGTGTCAAAAGTCTTTTACTGTTTTTTTCCTGTGTCCACACGAAGAAAGAGCACATCACCTCTGTGATGTGCCCAGCCCAGCCTGACTTACTGAGCGAGAGACAAGAGGCTGTTCCAAAACCTGGTTCATGCATGTGACACCACAATGTGATTTGTCAAGCTACGCTTTTTTATTTAAGTTGGAGTGGGTTCTGAGCAACAGAGGAAAATGGATAATGTACAATAACAACCTGAATGGAGTGTGCATAGCCAGATACAGACTGCTTTGTACGGAGACAAAGCAACCAGATGAGTCATCAGGCAGTGAGCACTGAGATCATCAATGCAGCATCTGGGTGAAGAGGCAGGCTGTTCAGTCTGTGTTTTGGTGTGGTGTGGGCAGGAATACATTCTGAAGAGATATTTTCGCAGACAAGGAGAGTCTGGTAGGTAGTAGCTATGTTGAGACTATGCAGTATAGCGGCGTGCACAGAAACAATTTCATTTTTGATTCAGAGGGAAATCTCTGAATTTTAAAGTCTGACTTCCAGGGTTGGCATGATGTTGCAGCTGTAGCCCTGCCATGTACAGTGTCAGAGAGCCTGGTTTGTCCCCTGAACACAGATGGTTGGAGGGTCCATGGGAGAAGAATTTAGTGTTCCTAAGGACGATCTCCTCATCCTCTGAAGGTGGGGATCAGGCTCAGTACAATACTGCCACAGGGGTGACCGCATGTGGTGGTGCAGCTGAACATCTACTGTATGGTGGGAGGGTTTCTTAGCTCCATGTCAGCACACCATGATATAAACACATTAGGAGATCTCCAGTACCAGCACCTGTGGGGAGAATAAGTAAAACAAGATTTGACTGGAACCAGTGAGGCTGTTCTTGTTTTAATATGTTGTTGTGCTTGTTTATCTGATTTTTTTTTTTTTTTGGGGGGGGGTAGCACTGTGTGTAAATATGTCAATGTTACAGTTACTTTTATGTAAGAGAACACAATATTTTATGTTTTTACATTTTTTGTAGCAGGCTGAACAGTCTTGCCATTCCCACTTTTACAGTTTAATTTATCTGAGGACCATATCCATCCTCACAGTTTTACAGAAATACAAAATCACACATACCACAGTAATGCATGACATCATGGGATGTATATGTGTAACCCCTCACCCCTGCTTTTTTAGCAAAATGACAGGTGGCATGCTGTTGAAGCTGACAGCAGTACCTGGTGGGGACTGGGTTCACGGAGGATGAGGTTACTCGGCACAGGGAACCTAGGTATGGCTACTCTGCACAGGGGCACCCAAGTAAATCCAAACACAGGAAGCAATAACTGTAATGTCCAGAACCAGGAATGGGATTCTTCAGTGTGGCTTTTATTCACTTCCAAGCTGAACAAACAAAGCATAGACGGACCCCCATGGGGCTACATTTCCTGGTAATGCAGATTAGAGACTGCAGAACACTTTATCACCATTTCCAGCCCTCAGGCTCTAAACCCACCAGGCACACAGCCCGGACTTGCATAAGCTTTGGGTACACAGCCCGACTTATACACTACTTGGGTTTTCCCCACTGGCCCGGCTCCCCCGACGGCCACTTGATCCACGGTCCATTTGAGGAATGAACCAATTATCCTGTTGTGGCCCCCCAAACCACACTAGAGTCTTCGACTCCTAGAGAGAATTTTCCTTACAATCCCACATCTGGGTACTTCCCTTATCACTGGCTAAGTGCCTGAGGTAAAGTAGAAATTCACAGAAGAAATCCATAGAGGTGGACCTAGTCACTAAAGATGGGGGGCCACCCACCTCCAGATACCACAGCCCATACCCGGCCATTCCTTTGGAAACTGAACAATTCCTTTACTGAACTTTCAAATGTAGATTCTGGGTAGACGTCTGTTACATCTCCTCTACATATCATTTGCATCCCAACAAGCTCTGGACTTGAACCTACTTTTGCTATGCTTAGCCCATTACTCTAGGCTTCCCAATATTTAGTAGTTCAATCCCCACATTGTCACACAAGTCCCAGGGTGAAAAACATAGGTCCTTTTAGCAAGAGTAGACACTCACCCTCACGTTGCAGGTGCCCCACAGGCGACTCACAAATCTTCTTGTTCTCCCAAATAAACACTAAAACACATAGGCAGCTTTTCCTTCACAAGCAGAACTAGGGGGTTGCCCCAGGAATCTGCAGGGAAACCTTCTCCTGCCCCCCAGAGGGAAGGGGCACTGATATCCGAAAACAATGGTCTCCACCACTTCAGTAATCTTCTGTGTCTCTCTTTCAGGGGGAGACACACACCCTTCTGCTTAAAAGTAGCTCTCTGTCAGGGCTGAGGCTCCTAGAGCCTTCTCTGAGCTGCTTTCTCAGCAAGCTCCCAACTTCACACACACTCACTGAAGACTGACTGAAGACTGGCTTCAAAAAACCTCCCAACATTCTAACCAACTCCCTTTGCTGCAGATTCCAATGTGGCTCATGCAGCTGAGATAGTTCTATTGGTGATGTCATCCCTCAGTCTCAGCTGAGACTGAGAACAGAGTGAGACAGTGTGAAACCCATTTTACTGGAGTTTCACAAGCTGCCTTCCTTGCCTACCACTAGGTCTTACTGGGATTCTAGTAATCCCAGGTAACAAGGGGGTTACACTCGCCCTTGACCAGGAAAATGACTGTCCGCAGTCATTATTTACCCGGCCTTAGGCCATCCCACCCTATGTGCTACCTGCGGAGGGGGGTGATCAGGCCCCCTTCTACCATGTGCAAGCACAGGCAACAACACTAAGGGCCTAGAGGCCTTTAGCTGACACATCAGCCTCTACTCTATCCACTTACTATGGACGCCTAGTGGCTCTGGTAGAACTGTCCAGAGCATAGCCCTGACAGATCAGCACTGCGGTCCCCATGGCCATTCAGGACCACAGCCTGTCTATCCCCCCTAACCCTCTAGGGAAAACCTATCTGCTTCTCACCTAATACCCCCAAAACAAAAACAACCCAGGGACCTCCCCGACCTTGGGCAACCTGCAACCACACACCATCGAAATACCACATTTTATACCATGTTACTGCCTCCTCCCTACCCCCACAACCACACCTGTGGAAGGAAAGGGTTAATACAGTAATAACAACAATAACACCACAGTACTTTAAATTTCTACACACTAAAGTACTAATGAGCCCCTCCTCCTCTTCTTGTCTTCTTTTCTGTCTTCCCAGGAACACCTGTAAGAAAGAGAAAGACAACACACACTCTTAATCTGCATACACAGTCTACCTAAAACCCCTACCATCAAAACACTGAAAAATCCCCAAAAGATTTTTTTTGAAAAGGTAGAAAAACAGTATTTACATTAGAAAACAACAACATTATTTACAATACACATTTGGGGGGATGGAGTGCCCTAAAATTCCCAACTGGTGACCACAATGCCAGAAGGCTAGTCCAATAAAGAGTCTCTCCTAGGCCAGAGCCCGGTGAAGCACAGTTCTAACAGGCCAAAGCCCCGAAGGGGAGAGTCTTTGAGGACAGTTCACACATTTTGAAGTCTGCTAGTGTAGGGTGTGTACTGCAGTGTCATAAAGATAGAAAAGTTCGGACTTACCAGCCACTTGTAGAATGGAAATTTTGGGACCGACCTGCACCTCTGACGAAGACTCTCCCTGGCAGCATTTCTTCCGATACAGCTGGGCGGACATCTTCCAGGAACCACAGGAGGGCACATCTGGGAACAGCTGGGCTAATGTCATCTCTGGAGATGGAACCTTAGAACAGGAACAAAAAGAAAACAGCTGGTCCAACGTCATCCGATTACCAGGCGATGAACAGGATACAGCTGGGATGGTGTCCTCTCTCTGGATCTGAAGTCATCTGGTGGGCCAGTCAATGGTTTCTGGAAAGGCCAGTACACTGTAGACTGATGAATGTGGGGCACCTGAGTCCTGGATATCCATATTGGTGGATCAATAAAGGCACTTCACAGTCTGGTGTGGCAGTATTGACTACCACTGCTCAGCTCTCCATTTTGTAGGCACGGGCACATTTGCTGGGAGGTCCTTGCACTGAGACCATTAGTACCGGGGGTCAGAAGCTTGAATTATTACTCCGTCTGGGTGCACATAATTCACACAGTGGGAGATTTCACGTCCCTCTCCGTCCACTATTCTCACTTTGTCTATAAATAGTGTCCTGCCTCTCTTCCACTGGGTATACTTTTCGTAGAACAGTCTATTCTTTTCATGCTTGTTGGCCCCAGGATGCACACTTTTCATTGCTTCATCCCAGATCCAGGATTTCCTGCAGTTCTCAGTCTCCTCCCAGACTTTCCGAGGAAAGGTAGGAAAGGTCATACCATAGATCTCATTTGCCTTTCTACGAACCAGTCTCTCCTCATTACTTGCTTTGGTCAGTCTGAGACCGCTGGCCTGGCTTGGGGGTGGCCAGTCCTGGTTCTGCCAGCTTCGCATCCTTAAAGAAATTAGAAACGGATCCCTGACTTCTTCCTCTTGTGAAGCCAGGGCAGTGGCATCACCACTTTCTTCCATACATTCCTCCGAGGCAAGATCTTGAGGCTGTGTACCCGTTCCTTTTTCACAAGGCCACATAGGTTCTCCCTCATCTTCCTCTTCACTGAGGATCTGAGCCCAAGTGTGAGCAGTCGTCCTCACTCCTGAGACTATCCACTCATCACTAGGTGCGGAGGTCAACACCTCCCACTCAAAGGCCTCCCGCATCTCATCTTCTTCTAAAAGACTTGGGCTAGGCCCCCCCAAGGGTCTACTGATGCTTTATCCGAGCCTTCCTTCTGGGATCCAGCATCCGAAACTTTAACTTCTGGTTCTGTCTCTAACTCTGCACCCTCTAGCTTTGTGCCACACTCCCCCGAGGGGCCTTCCTCCACAGGCTCCGCCTGGTGCTGTGTGCTGCCAACTGCAGATTCCTGAACCTTTGTCCATGTGGGAGCCAACTGAATTTGAGGCACTTTATACAAGCCATATTTTTCTAGGCATCCAGGACAGTGAGGAATCATGAAGATGTCCCTTCCAGCTCTCAAACATATTTGACATACGTGCACTGGAAAACCAGGAATTGCCACATGAGGAGGCAGTTGTCCTCCATAGTACCACTTTTCAATGTCCCTCAGTCTATTTACTGTTGCTGTTACTGCAACCCGGGCATGATCCGGGTAACGAGCTGGTCCTGAGGCCATAACTGCAGAAAAACAAACAAAAGTTCACTGTAACTGAGAGTCCCACTTTATTGAACACACTCTTTAGTTGTAAAATGGCTCCTCTGCCGCTGTGTTTACTTTACTACCCCACGCTGTAATGGCGGTGGCAGCACTCCTGTGCATCAACATTCAGAATCTGGGTCAAGCTACTGCGCACCCGATTTACACAAGCTACTGATAACTTTTGCTCAAACTGCACAACTTGCTCTGTTCTTGCTTTAAACACATTTACAGGATTTTCCACTGACTTTTTACATGCTGGAAACATTTATTTGATTCACAGTCCCTTAAAGCTTCAGGTTTTTAGCACAGGATTGCCTGCATTTCTAGTGCTGCACATTGGCTACAACCCATAGTCTCTCTCTGGCTTCAAACTTTAAACTGAGGCTAGATTCATTATTATGCACACAGTCAATGGCTTAACAGACTTGCAGTTGCTGGCAGGACTTGACAGAGTCGTTACTTGCAAAGCGACTACACTGCTGCACACACATTTATATGGCATGGGGCAGAAAATCACTGTTTGAACAATTTTTAGGTTGTTACTTACTGTTATCAGTAGTAGTTTGCTGCGATGGGAAAAAACAGCCTGCAGCCATTTCTTGGAGGCCTCAGAACAGAAACAGGTAGGCAGTCCTACCGATCGTCTTCTCGACCACCACTTTTGCAATTCCGACGATCGATTAGCAGGTTGAGCACGATTTTAGACTAGATAGTCTATTTTTACAAGGTTTACATCGATTTTAACACTCCACGATGCTCCTTCACTAGCCAGTACACGCACTCCACTCACACTCCCTCTCGAATGCTGTGGCAGTCACTGTAGAGCTGGCTGAGGGGCGGAACTGATCTCAGCCTGACCAATCACACGACGCCATGCAAATGAGCCTCTTCTTCCTCGCGAGGGCTGTTCTCCTCACGGCAATAGTCGAGCAGGCAAATTTAAACTGCAGAATGCAACTTTTTTTTTCTTTACCAACTGACTCCACAGCGGGAGCCCATTTCAGCCATTTAACATAGCCATCACACCTGCAAGTCTCTCTTTTCATTCAAAAAGCATTTCCAACGTCCAGGGCACAATTTTCCTGTTGCTACCCTAGTCTTCCACACTTTTCTTTACAACAGTTCATTTTAAAAGCATTTCAAACGTCCAGGGCACAATTTTCCTGTTGCTACCCCAGTCTTCCACACTTTTCTTTTCCACAGTTCATTTTAAAAGCATTTCAAACATCCAGGGCACAATTTTTCTGTTGCTACCTCTAGTCTTCCACACTTTTCTTTACCACAGTTCATTTTAACAAGCAGGCAAAACGTTGTAAACAATTTGATGCAGGACAAGGGCACACTCTTTGGCTTTACTGCTCTTTGGTAAACAGTTGGCATTTTAAACAGCAGCACAAGATCCATAGCACACAGCAACACACGAGGGAAATTGCTTCAGCTTTTGGGCTACCCACTGCCAGATAGCCAAAATGCTAGCCCCTTGCCCAAGCACCTTCCTTCCCAGAACAAAATCCAAAGTGGTGCCTCCATTTTTGTAACCTCTCACCCCTGCCTTTTTGCCAAAACGACAGGTGGCATGCTGTTGAAGCTGACAGCAGTACCTGGTGGGGACTGGGTTCGGGGAGGATGAGGTTACTCGGCACAGGGGGACCTAGGTTTGGCTACTCTGAACAGGGGCACCCAAGTAAATCCGAACACAGGAAGCAATAACTGTAATGTCCAGAACCAGGAATGGGATTCTTCAGTGTGGCTTTTATTCACTTCCAAGCTGAACAAACAAAGCATAGACGGACCCCCATGGGGCTACATTTCCTGGTAATGCAGATTAGAGACTACAGAACACTTTATCACCATTTCCAGCCCTCAGGCTTTAAACCCACCAGGCACACAGCCCGGACTTGCATGCAGCTTTGGGTACACAGCCCGACTTGTACACTACTTGGGTCTTCCCCACTGGCACGGCTCCCCCGCCGGCCACTTGATCCACGGTCCATTTGAGGAATGAACCAATTATCCTGTTGTGGCTCCCCAAACTACACTAGAGTCTTCAACTCCTAGAGAGAATTTTTCTTACAATCCCACGTCTGGGTACTTCCCTCATCACTGGCCAAGTGCCTAAGGCAAAGTAGAAATCCACAGAAGAAATCCATAGAGGTGGACCTGGTCACTAAAGATGGGGGGACACCTGCATCCAGCTCCCACAGCCCATACCTGGACATTTCTCTGGAAACTGAACAATTCCTTTACTGAACTTTCAAATGTAGATTCTGGGTAGACGTCTGTTACATCTCCTCTACATATCATTTGCATCCCAACAAGCTCTGAACTTGAACCTACTTTTACTTTGCTTAGCCCATTCCTCTAGGCTACCCAATATTTAGTAGTTCAATCCCCACATTGTCACACAAGTCCCAGGGTGAAAAACATAGGCCCTTTTAGCCAGAGCAGACACTCACCCTCACGTTGCAGGTGCCCCACAGGCGACTCACAAATCTTCTTTTTCTCCCAAATAAATACTGGAACGAAAAGGCAGCTTTTCCTCCACAAGCAGAACTAGGGGGTTGCCCCAGGAATCTGCAAGGAATCCTTCTCATCCCCCCCCCCGGAGACTGAGACTGAGACCCCAAAACAATGGTCTCCACCACTTCAGTAATCTTCTGTGTCTCTCTTTAAGGTGGAGACACACACCCAATTACTTAAAAGTAGCCCTCTGTCAGGGCTGAGGCTCCTAGAGCCTTCACTGAGCTGCTGTAACAGCAAGCTCCCTACTTCACTCTCACTCACTCAAGACAAACTGAAGACACTGACTTCAAAACTCCCAACGTTCTATCTAACTCCCTTTGCTGCAGATTCCAATGTGGCTCATGCAGCTGTGATAGTTCTATTGCTGATGTCATCCATCAGCCTCAGCTGAGACTGAGAACAGAGTGAGACAGCGTGAAACCCATTTAACTGGAGTTTCACTAGCTGCCTTCCCTGCCTACCACTAGGTCTTACTGGGATTCTAGTAACCCCGGGTGACAAGGGGGTTATATATGCAAATCACCATGACAATTTAGATTGGTTCTGCTTTAGCAAGAGTGCATGGTGCCAACTGGCTTCTCACATAGTTTGCAAAGGTTGAGAGGAGAGGACACATACATGCGTTATGCCCTTCTCTGGATTCATCAGTGTGCCTCATCTGTATCTCAACCCAGGGCAACATAAAGCTCATATGTGGTCTTATAAGTTTGTGACATGGTGGGTACAAAACAAGAATGTAAGCTAAAAAGACAAAACACCACTGTACAAAAGCATTGAAGCAAGGGTTACCCGAAAAAGGCATTGGCAACAAAGCCACATGTAATCCCTAGGTGGTGCTATTCCAAGGGCTACTACCTCTGTCTGCTTGGCTAGTAGCAGGTTAAGGAGCCTGAGTTCTGAAACAGGTGCCTCCACCTGGAGATCAGGGTTGGTAGTGGTCAAGCTAACCTGGGCACAGCCCTCCGGGATGCTGTAACCCGCCCCCTTTCCCCTCTAGTGGCCTGAACACTGTACAATAATCACTTTCACAATACCCCTGGTACACCACACAAGTACCCACACTGTTGGCACTTACCACCAGAGCTGGTTCCTCTGGCTCAACCCTGGGGACCCCTTGTAAAACAAGGTTAAGCACAGCAAATAGCAACAGTACAGTACTTTGAGCACAAACTGGAACCACAGTCAGATTACATGCAGAAAAAGTTAGATCTGATTTATTCAAGGGATTTGAACAAGGGAGGGGCAAAATCAGGTTAATTAGCTTAAAGGTTATATCAATCAAGCAGTTATGCATGCACTTTGAGTCCCCCCACACAGTTCACCTCTGGGTACCCAGGTAGAGAAGAGATGAGCTAGCCAGGGCAGTTGCCTGGGGTTGCAGCTGGTTGGGGCTCTGTGATGGAAAACACAACATGCACAGTACACAATATTTGTAATCCGGAGCCAGAGGGCTCAGTTCATAAAGGAAACGAAACAACAAGACAATCAGATGACACACTCAGATTAAGCTGTTGTTGTAGGGAGCTACCCTGGTATTTACTCACGATACCCAAGACTGGACACAGGCTGGACGAAAATCGAGACTGCAGGTGGTTGATCTGAAATGCCAGGAGAAGCAGTGCCCACACAAGTCACAGAGGCATCGTTCCTGTTCAAGCGTGGAGCAGGGGGCTGATCCCCAGGCAGGCTTCTCGTTGATGGCTTCTCTGTGCAGTGGGTAGTCTGGCTGGGCCAGTCTGGCAAAGCCCAGCCCGCATTGAGACAAGTTTGGAAGCAGCCCGTTTTGGGCTGGATACAGCTTCCAGCAAGCAGAACACAGTTCACACATTGGGGAACTAACTCACAACCCACTAGCAGCTCAAAGCACATTTACATGTATGGGAATTCTACTGTACTAGGCAAAACGCTTCCTGGGCACAATTGTAAAGTCTCTGCACACACAGGGAGCTTAGGGGTAGCTGAAACTCCTGACAGGCTGATCGCATTCAGCAAAAATATTCGGTCGTCTTCTCTTTGAGCCTGGCCTACTTCAGCAGCTTACTTTAGTCACACAAACTTGGATTTAGTCCAAAATAATTCTCTTCTCTCCCTCTCAGGAGTAGCACACCAACATGCAGGCCAAAAACTTAGCCTTTTCAGAGTTCTCCCATGCGAATCCACTCAGAATTGCTGCTCAGAAACACTTCAGCTCCTTCTTGCTCAGCTTCCAGCTTAGTTCTAACTGAAAACTGTAAGCAGCCTGGGACTTCCCCAAGATCCAAAAGATTTGGTTGGCTGATTTGGCTGTCAGTCAAAGCAAGACCTCCCCCTTCAGTTGCAAAAAAGACACCCAAAAAACTCCAAACTAAAGTTCCTACAGATTTTGAATTCAGACAGCTCCTGTAATCCGGCTACATTTTAGGTCCCACCAGTACTGTTTGGTCCAATATGCAGTCCAGGACCAAGATAGTGGAGACAAACAAAACAGTCCTTGCTACAAAGAAAGCAGGTTAGACAAACTACATTATCATTATCACTCTAAATGATTTTCAGTAAATAGTTACATCTTTCAACAGAGCTCCCTCTCAGAATACTTAAGTTGCAATTAGGCAGCTCTTAAAGAGACAGTACACAGAGGCTATTCAAGCTCTGGTAATCACGTTTGATCTGCTAAAACACAGGACACCAGCCTGGCAATGAGCATTTAGGCAAGCTCAAGGAAGACTTTTTGGGAACCCCCATTTGTAGGGGGGTTATACCTGTTTCAAAGAAATACAAACTCAAACATGCCCCAATAATGAAAAGCATAATGGGATACATATGCAAATAGCCATGAAAATTAAGACTTGGGGCCCGATTTTCAAATGAGGATGCAGGGCTTGCGGCCAAGCCCTACGTCTCTGCAAAGTTCGCCGTACCTGCATCCAAGGGTATGTTGCAATTTGCACCCGATTTTGGAACCCTAGATGCAGGTTGCAACTCTGGCCTCAATTTATGGCAGCTTGTGCCAACACTGTGGTGCAAGCCCCATTAACCAGCTCCCCCACGGATGCATAATTATGCTGTGGGAGCTGGTCTACCTTTACTGTGGTGCTGCAACTGACTTGCGGCAGGGGGGTTGTGGCACGATTTCTATTAAAATAGCACATGCGGCACAGTTTGACTCAAGTTGGCTCTTGCATCATACTCTCGGCCACAAGTCTGTTGCGGTGACTGCAACTCTTTTGAAAATTGGGCCCTTGTTCTGCTTTCAGCAGGAGTGCATGGGGCCAAATGGCCACTCACACAGTCTACAAAGGTTGAGAATAGAAGACATAGACACATGTTTCATCCTTTTCAGGACTCGTCAGTTTGCCTTATCTGTACTCGACCCTGGGGAGGTGTCTTTTAAGCTTGCTTTCTTATTTTGGACCCACGATGACCTATACCCAATAAAATAGGAACAGACTAGACCTAATGAAGTCCGTGCTCGATCCAAAATTCTGCAGTTGGAAGTGCTATTGCTCAGAGCATCTCCTCCCCACTGCCCACTCAGGAAGGCTGCAGCACACCAACCCCCGAGACAGTGGAGGGGGAAGACAGATGTCAACTTAGTCTGCCCAGCACACCAACCCCCACTGTGCATGCCAGAATAAATTTCAGCATGTTGGTGCTCAGGTGGAGTCACAGACTTGCTCTTGTGCACAACTGGCAGCTGCAGACCTGTAACTGACAAGTCCACTGGGACCCACACCCTCCCACCCTGACACTCAGGCACAGACCAGAGCAGACCAAGCCAACCTCAAGAAAAAGGCAGGTTGCAGTCTGGCAGATATTAATTCCCCTACACCCCTATGATCAGTTTGGTATGGGACAGGGTTTTGCTATGAATTTTGTGGTCAGACGTACTGTGTCTCCAGTTTGTCTTCTCGTTTCAGTGCCCCCACCCCCTGGAGACAATCATCAGGCAGGCATCAGGTTGTGACAGACCAACAACCCAGAACCCCTGAGACAGTACAGATGGCAGATGGATGGCAAATCTCACTCAGCCCTCTACAAGTTGCATAGTATTCATTTTGCCATTTCCAGCGTTGCATATGTGTATAACATTATATTGCCAAGGTGGATATACCAGGTTTAATTGAAACTGGCCAACCAGGTGGCAAGACCTTTGTTGATTGATTGATTCGCAGTTTTTTATCATGAAAGGCACACTGAGCTTTGACAGCTCATTTATAGGTGTGGGGAGATTGGGTCTGCTGCCATTCTCTGTGTATTTTAAGGCTGTCTCATCTGCTGGTTCCCCTCTGTCTGATAGCTGGACTCGCAGCAGCTGTTGCCAGGATTGTTGGCAGAGCTTCACTGGAGAGTCTGAAGGGAGAGAAGGGCAGTAACCATCCGCAATCTGCAGGTATTTCCATGTGGGGAAGTGGGGATTGCAGCATTGTAAGTACCATCTGTTGTGACTAGGGATTTTTGAAACTGCGGATCTGGACTCCTTAGGTTCTGAATCTGACCTTTTTTTAGGAAATAGGATTTTTGGAACTGAAGGCCAAACATCTTAAATCGGCATCTGACTCTTCATCTGATTCTGATTCCTCAACTGACTGCTTATAAAACTTCTCCACGCAGCTGACAGCACGAGGGCCCCTCACAGTGCTCAGACAGTTGAAATTAAAGACCTCCCTCCACCTTCATATCACCCATATTACTTATTCTCACCCCCCCCCCCACCATAAGCTACTTCAAGACTGCTATGCTGGACTGGCTGCTCACATTCCTGAGTCTACTTTGCTCCCCTTTCTGGGCCCTGTTTCTGTGTCTTTGTGATCCTCCAATTTCTTTTTTTCCACCACCAGTACTACAGTAGTAGTATGTCTACAAGTCCTCTCCAGTACATACATCTTGAACCCATATCCCACCTACTGGCCAGTGCCTGCAGTGTCCACACCACCCACTCATGCCTTTGGTTATAGTCCTGGGCCTAGCCCTTGGCCTAGCCACAACATTACAGAAGAGGATACACTACTCTCTGAGCCACCCATGATTGTCCAATTACATAACAGTTCCATGTGACCCAACTCTTTCCTTTCCCTTCATATACATGGGCCAACTAGAACATACTCTGGGCTGTCACCAGATGCTCCATTCAGTCTATAGCATGTGGCTGAGGTGACAGCCCAGATTATTATTCTGGTTGACCCCTGCATGAAGGGAAGGGAGCGAGACGGGACATATTTTACGGTTATGGAACTGGACAGCTGCAGGTGGCTCAGTCAGTACTATACAGAGGTCCTTCTGTATAATGTTATGCCTAAACCCTATCAGCAATTTACATTGCAAGACTCTCAAGCATCCTAGCTTAATTACAGCAAAATAAACAGATGACAGACAGTGGAGATGAGCAGATATAGACAGAAGCTAGACTGGCTTTAATTTGTTGTTCAAGCATCTAGCAAAGATGATACACATTCAGTAGGCATCTTTCTGTATCCCTTGGTAACCCGTGGACAATCACCTGCACTGTAAAAGATAAACAATTTCCTGCATCTAGGATATAATCTGTAGGAGCTGCATGTTAGATGCACCTTGTACTTACTGATCCTTACAGCTGTCTTTCTAGAAATTTTTTAGGAGGAAAACAACATTAGCTAGAGATAGGCTCACCTACTGCCAACAATTAGATAACATTCTTCCCTCCCTCCCTCCCTCTTTTGGGTTCCCAGTTACATTGCTCCCAGTGCCAGCCACCATGCTACATTGCTCTGACATGTTTAATGAGTTGCACTCACACTGAAGGCAGTTACACGGTTGGGAGGGAAGGATGGCAGCAGTCATCCACAAAAGCAGAGATTGGAGCTGTACAGATATATCTGTACATAATGTTTTATTTTATCTGTACATAATATTTTATTTTCTATATATATTTTATGCTCTCCATGGAGCTGACAGGTGGCTCTGGCACCTCCCTCGGAGGGGCTCGCTCTCCGATCCTCGACTCTCCCGTGCCAGACCCTCCCGGCAATCCCCCACTGGTTGCCTCCCATGACAGGGTTACATGTGGTAACGGCAAAAGCCTAAAGGTAATCACTGTTATCGAGAAGTCAAGAGTGGCAACATTTTTATTTTGGTACTCTGACACCCTGGCACACAGCAAAACGGTGCCGGGCACTTACATTTTTTTTCAATATTTATTTATCCTCCTGGCCACCTCTCTGCATCCTGTTGCTTCAGTGCAGCCCACCGGGGATCCATCTGCCGTCCGTCTTGTCAGCACCCTTTAACACCTACGGCTTGCCTCCCACAGTGGGGTGGCAGAGAGCCTCCCCCTATCTCCCCACTAATTCCAGATCCAGTTCAGGTGCCGATGGATACTCTCGGATGGCCATCAAGCTGCGCAAGAGATGCCACTTTTCCTTGCTCCCCCTTTAAGCCTGGTGGGCATGCAATGACGCTGGCAGCCAGGAGTGCTCATGCATCCGCATGCGCCCCACATCCTGGCATCTGCCCCCAGACTTCACCCCAATGTACAGTGTGAATCTCTGACCCCCAGCCTCTGCCAGGGGGCAGTTGGGTGCTGACCATCATGAGCCGCCTCTCCCCGGAGAGGGAGAGCAGTCCATTGGACACTCGATCCCTCTCCCTCCTAGCCAGCCTCCGGTGCCTGTGCTCGCTCCTGAACCCAGGTCACCAGCGTGGTGTGGTCTGGTGACCAAGCGCCTCTGTCTCAGTGTCACACCGGGCTGGTGGGACTTACATTTTAATGTTTTATCGGGGACTTCACCCCTGCACCCCTACTTAAGGATTCTCAACTCAATGGGGGGGGTGCATGTTGGGAGGGGTGATGAAAACATTAAAAAAAAGGTTTGGGCTGGGTGCAACAAAAATGCACTAGTGCCTGGACCCGAACCTAGTACCCTGCCGACTAGCGCCGCCAACCCACCCACTATGCCAGGGGGTTGGCTTGGCAAACCAATGTGGCACCACCCCTCACATTCCCTCACACCCCTCGCTGTGCATGCTCACTTCCTGTGTGCGTACGTATAGTGACATCCTGTTGCTATATTCGCCGACCCCCCCATCCGACTGCCCTACTCTATGGTAGCCCTGGAGACAGGTGCTGAGGATTGGGTCACCATTATTGTAGGTGCTCATTCCACAGTGCTGTTATCTCATGCTACCCATGACAGGGCTAGGGTGAAGGGTGTCGACTTTCCTCCCTCCCCAACAGACTAACATCCAGACTCTGGGGGCCGGTGCAGGCACTGTGGGGCCATCGTAAAGCCTGCCAGCTCAGTTTTTCACTTTTCTGCCCCTTCCGTTGCCACGGTTGCTCATCCACGTGTGGAGGCAAGCGTGTGCAGTGATCCGTGGCACTCTCTCTATGCTAGCCACTCCCGTATGCACTACCCTCAGGCCTCCACCCAGGGGCAGCCTTACAGTGGGCACAACTGAGTCCCCTACCCAGGAGAGGAGAGGAGAGGAGAGCTGCCTTATGGCTGCTCAATCCAGATCCAGGCCCCGCGAACCCCAGCGTCCCAGGCTTGTTCCTGAACCCAGGTTGCTGTTGTGGCATGAGGTGTAGTGTCCAGCGCCTCAACCCTCAGCACCACTGGGTCGGTCCATAATATTTTATTTTAAAGTACAACAGTGAGATAAGCATGGCTAATTAATGGTAGTGTCAGTCATGGTGTAAAGCATAACTACACTACAATAGTGTTCCACTAAGCCGCTTTTCTGGGATCTGACAAAGTAACTCTGTGGAATGTCATCACATTGTAGTTATACTTCACATCATGCCTGAAACTACCCATAACTTCGAAGCTCATCTTGGTGTTGTACTAAATAAAACATAATGTACAGATAAAATAAAACCTTATGTACAGATAAAGTAAAACATTATGTACAGATGTATCTGTACCGCTGTGGCATCTAAAACCGGCAGTAGTGCAGGATGAGTGTGGTCTCTCTCCCGCTGTAGGCAGACTGGCAGTCAGGAGGGAGGGCAGCACATCAGGGCTGTTTAGGGACCTGGAGTAGGCTGTTGCTCTGGTGCTTAAGGCAGGCACTGGCTGGTAGTTAAGCGGGAGGGAAGGCAATACATTGGGGCATTTTGAGGGGCTGGAGAGGGCTGTTGCAGTGGTACTTAAAGTAGGAACTGGCAAGTTGTTGGAGGGAAGGCAGCACATTGAGCCGTTCAGGAGTTGAAGGCAGGGAGCTGCTGAGATTGGATCTTCTTTCCACAACGTGGGACAGATTGTATATAGATGTTGGCTCCCTGCCAGGAATCACAGGCTGTCAGTAGCTGAAGGCAGGAAGCCAGGGAACATGACCTGATGTATCTCTCTGGGCACAAGTGGGAGGGAGTTTGAGCAGCAGTGGGAGGGACACAGAACTAATGAAACTTTTCTGTGTGCATTCCTGTGAGATTCCCCATCCATGTTCTCAAGAGGTTCACTGCCTACTCATATGGCTCTTGTGCATGCAAGGTCAAACAGCTAATGCAGTATTGACAAGCTGTAAGAGACAGCAGCAGCAGCCATTAGCAAGACACACCATTCACTCTGTGATGGTCATAAGACTCTATCATGTCCCTGCCTGCAATGCATTGCAAAGGGATATCAGCAAAATACTTCTCGACTTCGATCACAGTAGGAATTGGTCTTCTGTGCAAACTAACCTTGAAACAATTATGATCAAAAATGTTTCCTAACACAAAATCCTCAAACTAGTATTACATACTTCTTCATTAAAAGCTACCAAAGGCTGGCCTCGTAGCACAGTGCTAGCACTACAGTCTACTATGCTGGTGACCCACATTCGGGAACAAACACTGATTGTCATGCCTGGTGGGGGAGGATGAATTGAGCATCCCAGGAACTGCTTTCGTCCATGTGGAGGGAGCTGCTCCTATTGTATGACTGATGACTGGTGGATACCATTTGGTAGCACAGACAGGAGTACCAGTGGGGAAGGGATGCTATAAGATGCCTCCCATGCATGTGTGTCAATACACGCATTCATGACTGTGTCTTTGAATGTTGAAACAACAGGGAGAAAAATGGAGGTTAGAGGAGAAAGCTGGGCTGTCCTGGCCAGCACCCCCTGCAGTCTCTCACACGACCGACAAAGGTGGCCACCCACCACGTTGTGGTCCTATGTAAGTGGTGGATAACCAGAAAGTTCAAAATGTCAGTGATGGGGCTGTGGGGTTCCAGTGGATAGACTTCAGAATAAGAAACCAAGAACATAATTCAGGTTGCGTACACAAAAATACACATACAGTAATAATAAGGTAGTATGCATACATTTGATAACACAATATTTCTGTTTATAAGTCCTCCACTGATCCCTGCTAGTATTGTTCTGCAAAACATCTGCAAACACTTGAGCTATAATCCACCCTCTGAACACCAGGACACTGGAACACTTGCATTTAGAATTTTATCTGATGAGCACCTCTTGGATTTACGCTGCAAGAGGAAGACACAGTTTCATAGTCTACACTGAGAACATCCTCAGTCTCCAAGGTTACTCTGATCCTGATGGCAGCACATATCTGTTTATTTTTTTATTTCAAAAGTTTCGACAGGAAAGATGTACTAAGCTTGGAAACCGCTCTTTTCCAGATGTGTCGTGGGGGGATGTGGGAAGAGAAGTAAATAGTGCAAGATGAACTGTAAAAGTACATTATTTAAGGTGCAGTAGTAATAAAATAAGTATGGAAACAATGCATAGAATAAGTTAAAATTAAATATATCAGTGCGCAGCCACAGTAATGAGATATAACGCACATTAAGAAACAAGTGCTAAACATTGCAGGGAGCAAAGCAGTTGTTAGTAGGATAATACCACCCAGACTACAGGGTGAGGGTGGCTAGGCAGGCCCAGAGCTATGCTCAGGAATGCGGATACCAAAATAGATATTAATGCACGGTTAGCCTGGGGGTGGGGGTGGTGAGAAAAAGTTGCTCACAGCCAGGTGAGGGCAACAATAGGGAAAGTCAACAACACAGGAGTAGGGAATACAAAGGGGATGTTTACAGCATCGGAGAAGGGAACACAAGGGTCAATGGTCAGGATCGGTTGCAGGAGGGGGTGGCAAAGTCCTGAAGATGGGCTTTGAGGGAAGAGAAGGATGAGGCTGAGCAGATGGATAGGGAGAGGGAGGACCAGAGTTTAGGAAAATTATACTTTAAGGCAGCTTTGCCATTGGAAGTTTTTTGGGGGGGGATGGAGAGGGAGAGGAAAGCAATGTTCCAGAGGAGGTAGGAGGAAGTAGATGGGGATGAAAGGAGGACAGAGAGGTTGTGGTGGTGGTGGTGGTGGGGGGGAGTGATCCAAACCAGAATTTGGAGGTGAAAGTGGTACAGTGAATGAGGCCTCTGGCTTTGAGAGAAGGGAGGGAGAGGGAGGAGTAGAGAGAGCAGTGGTGTGTATGGGTGGGCAGTCCAAGGTAAAGTGTCAGAAAGAGTGGAAGGGGTGCTCCAGTCTGGCAAGGGAGGACTTGTGAGGGGTGCTATAGACAGTGTTGCTGTAGTCGATGATGAGAAGGATCATCTTGAAGAGTAGCTTCCTGCAGGCAGGGAGGGGGATGCTTGCTTTGTTTCTATACAGTGCACACAGTTTGGAGTGAAGCTTGTGATGGATGACATCAGTGTGCTCTGAGAAGTTGAGATGCCAGTTCAGCCAGACCCCAAGGTACTTAAACAAGTGGGCATCAGGAAGCATAGTACCATCAAGGGTGTGAAAGGAGGAGAGGGGAGAGAGCCTGACTAGCCTCTGTTGGGAGCCAGAGGTCATGGAGATGGTTTCCTGGGTGTTAAGAGACAGAAGGTTTATATGGAACCAGTGCTTCACACTGCCAAAGTCCTGTTGGAGACGGGAAGTCAAGTCAGGAGCAGAGGAGCCAGAAACAAACACCACAGTTTCATCTGTGTACATATGGATGGATGCAGAGGAACAGGCAGAGGGGAGGTCACTTAGGAAAATGGAGAAGAGAAGAGAAGAGGCCCAGGGCAGACGCTTGGGGGACACCAGAGCAGATAGGGAATGGAGATGAGAAGAGGTCTCCAATATGAACAACTTGCAATCTACCATCAAGCCAGGAGTGGACTTTATTGATTAAGGAGTCAGAGTGCCCCACAGTCTAAAGTTGATCTAGGAGAAGGAGTGTGGCACAGTGTCAAAGACTTTGGCCAGGTTGACAAAGATGGCAGAAGTACTGTAACTTGCCTCTGGTCCATACTGGACAGAATGGAGTCAGAGGTGGATTTTTTTATTTTTTTTTTTAGTTGTTTAACCAGGAGTAGCACACTAAGCTGAAAGTTTTTTTACAGGAGCGATATGGGAGCACAGGGAAGTTAAGTGACTTGATCAGTGTCACACGTATGCAAGTGGAAGCTGTGGGATTCAAACCCAGGTCTGGTCTGCTGGATGTCACCAGATTTGCAGCTCAGAGCCTTAAACCACTGCACTATACTGCCTCCCTGTGGAGTGGGACTTCCTGAAACCAGACTGGAGTGGAATGGAGTGGAATGGAGTGGAAAAGGAGTCATTGAAGAAGTGGGTGAGTTGTGAGAGGTCAAGATGTTCCTGGAGCTTGGCCAGTGTGGGGAGGAGGGAGATGGGATGAAAGTTTCCAGGATCGGTGGGATCATGCCCTTGTGGGAGGGGAATGACAGTAGCCTGCTTCCAGGTATCAGGGACAGAGGTGGAGAAGGGGAGGTTCAGGAAGAGTGAGATAGGGTAGGCAATGGCTGGTGTAGAGACGTACAAAAGTTTAGGATCCTTGCCATCAGTGCTTGTATCCTTGTGGGGTTAAGAGCAAGGAGGGCCTTAAGAGTGGTGGAGGGAGTGGTAGGACTGAACGAGAAGGAGTGTAAGGGCTGAGAGGAAGGGTGGGTGGAAGGAAGGAGAGAAGAGGAGATGGAGGAGGAGATATAGGGAGAAGGCGGTGAAAAAGGAGTTGAAGGCAGCTGTAACGACAGCTGGATCAGTGATGTGGGAGTTTTCAACCTTAAGGACAAGCAGGGAGGACTGAGTAGGAGGGGAGAAAAGGGAGTGGATGACTTTCCAGAACTTGCAGTGTGATGACTAAGGTTGCTCTGGAGTGTGGATGAGAAGTAATCTGATTTCACTATCCTCGTGGCTTTAGTGCAAGCATTGCAAAGAGACCGATGTAGTAACAGCATGGCAAGGGAACCAATCGTCTTATAGGACCACCAGACTTGGTCATGAACTCAAAGGCAGGCCAAGAGCTTGGCAGTGATCCAGGGAAGGAGAGCACCTCTGACCCTGGTTTTCCTTAGGGGGGTGCGGTAGTCCCAGACAGCCATGAATATGCTGTGGAAGGACTGGAGGGTCATGTTGGCATTGGTGGCTGAAGAGATGTGGGACCAGTCAGTAGCTGATAGGTCTGTGTTGAGGGCAGGACCACAGAACGATAATTTGGGGAGGGGGGGTGGCTTTGGGGCGATGGATCTTATGCACACAGTAGATCATATGATGGATATGATGGACATATCCAGGACCCTCACTCACTGTCTTAGGCAGTCCAGGCATCTTATATACCTTTGATAAAGGACACTTTGATGTTTGAAATGCATCGGGTATTATCCTGGCTGCTAACTTTGTAGCATTTAATAAAGATTTTCTTAGCCTGAATGGTGTAAGTCTTCAGGCTTTTTTTTTTCTGAGGTGGTAAGTGCCCGATTTTTATGTTTGTACTTAAGCAGTTATTGTGAGCACCCCAGTCCTGTGTGGATATTTTTAAGTATTTAGTCCAGGCATCTTACTGATGAGTAGCTTCTGGACTTTGGTGGTTAACTTCCCTTCAGCCTACTGGCCCACTGGCGCAGGGGCAGAGTGCCAACCTGCGGTGCTGACGACCCGGGTTCGGGAATGAATCCTGGCTTCGGAAGGGCCAGCCAGGGGAGAAGGATTGAGTGTCCGGTGACTGCTCTCCTTCTCCAGGGGGAGGGGGGGTTGAGTGTCCGGTGTACTATGGACACCCAGCGGAGGGCAGGTGTACAGCAGCGCCAGTGCCAGTATGTTGGGGGGTGGGGTGGACGCTGGCCTTCATTGCACGTCCCAGCCCCCACATAGGGGAAAAAAATTGCAGCTGGGCTCACCTCCATGAAGCCTCACCTCTGGCTTCAATCAGCCTCCAAGCCAGCTCTCCTAGATAGTCCCTAGGATTGCGGCACCACGGGGAGAGGGTGCCATGACCCCACCTCCTGGGGGCAAGCCAGGGGTGCTGGGAAGAGAGCAGGCAGTGTAGGAGGTGGGAGCCTGGAGGTCCATCACCGAGGAGGATCCTGGTGGGTGGCTGCAGCAAAAAAAAAAAAAATTTCTCTTCAGCCAGCCAGCCCGGTGGTGGTGAGAGTTGAGGCGCTGGAGGCCCCCCATCGTGCTGTTCTGGTGACCTGGGTTCAGGAGTGAGCCTGGGTCATCAGGGGCCAGCAGGGGAAGGAGAAGATTGAGCATCTGGAGGACTGCACTCTTCTCCTGGGGTGGGCTTTGGAGATCTCCCCGCTCAGAAGTGGATCCTGGCGGAGGCTGTGGGGCATGGCACCTTGGGTGGGAACAGCCAATGGAGTCTGTTGTCAGCGGGCATCTGCGGGAGGAGGTGGGCTCACTCCTTCAATGCACTGATGCCATTGCACATTCACGCCAGGGGGTGGAACAAGGATAATGGCCCTGTCTGCCAGTAGGCAAAAGGGGGTTCGGGAGCCGGCCAACCATGCCCAGCACCATGTCCTTCCAGTCAGCCCTTCCGGCTCTCTTCTGTGCCTGGTCGCTCTATCTGATTCTAAATAGAGCACCAGAGGAACAAGTGATCCCACCACGGGCGACTCAGAGCCGGGGGATTGTGCGATTGGGTTGTGGTGGAAAGGCAGCCACCGGAGGTAGTGCTGGAGGACTTCAGGTGGGTAGGATCACGGCTGAGCCGAGCAATCCCCTGGAGAGAGTCTGTGTAGACAGTGAGAAAGGAGCATAAACAGAATTGAAAAAAAAAAGAAACTTCTCTTCAGCCCGTAATCACTTGTGGAACATTTCCTTGAATCTTCCTGGCTTTGAAGGGACATTTGATTTTAGTATCTCACTGGCATGAATCGTTATAGTCCACTTGGCACTGATTCTTTTTGGAGTCAGTCCACCAGGCACTGTGGTGGCATCTACAGCAGTGCACCATTCCACCAGCACCATCAGAGTCTGTGTGGCACTGTTGAGTGAATGTCCTCGCACAGGCACATTGCTGAGGCACTTCACCATGCTGAAAGCAGATTCTATATGTTTCTTGCTGGTCCTGGAGAAGGACTTCCAACACTAATATTGACTTCAGAAGATCCAAGTCATCATGTGTGCTACATGGCAATCTTAAACATTTCAGGGGGGGTACCAAATTGTTCCCGACTTTCACTGAGCTCCACTTGGGTGTCCTGTGTAGTAAACAGGAGACCCTGTGTTAAAATCCCAGCAGTGCATCCAAAGATGTAATCGGGTCACTGTAGATGTTGTGGTTACCCTCCCTGCCTTCTGAGCTCAAACAAGGTTGAGGGGCCTGGATCATTAAATTCCTGATTGGAGAGTTCTTATCCAAGGTTTCAAAATGATTGCACAGTGTCTCTACCCAGGGAAATGTTTTTAGTGGGCCTAATGACAGCATGAGAGAGCAAAGGGTGGCAGCAGCCATCTGGCTGGGGCTCTGTGAAGCCATTCTGGTAAGTCTCACACTTTTTTGGGGGTGGGGGCGGGGTGTTACATGGTGGTGAGTTATATGCAGTATTTTAAATGTTGCCTAGAATAATATTCTGAGCAAAAGTGACTAAAGGAATTTGAGTGTGATATAGTGTGTGACTGACTAGGATCACAACACTGGGAGTCCAGTCACTGTTATCCATTATCTATCTCCTGCTACATTATGTGGGACTTAGTGCCTACCCATGCCTGACCTTTATTTGCATTATAGCCTGCTGTGTGCTGTAGATTTCTAGTAATATGCATACAGAGTTACCTGTTCTGTGTTGCACACTGTGGGTTTAAGGGACCTTTCAACCTGTGCCTGATCGACATTTGTATCGTAACCTTTTGTGTGTTGCAATAATCTTGCTATTCAATTCCGTTCATTTGGGAAATGGATCACTGAGCCAAGCGCATTTACAATGGTGTCTCTGTATGCAAGCTATTACAACCTGTTGTGTGTTGCAGTTATCTTGTTAACAATACTGTAATCTAAATTATGAAATGAGTATTTTTAAAAAATCCAGAAACCTGATTGACTGAGGAGCTCAGAACCCAGTGCTGATATCCCAGCACAACAGCCCTAGAAAAAGATTTGTGACCTCACTGACCTTTTTACATTAAGTAGGCACAGCTGTATCAATACACTTCAATTCACTTGCTTGTATTTAAAAATGGTGTAACATATGCCCTCTACTGGCCAGACAATAATATTACAATAGCTAATAGGTCTACTTTCTCTTCTTCTTCTTCTTTTTTCTCCTATTCATTAAAAAAAAAAAAAAACTATTTCTTTACTAATCCTGATGGACCCATCGCAATAAGACATTTCACTGTGTGCTTTCTGCTGGGATAGTGGCACTTCTCGGGCAGTAGCAGTACTCAACCTTTGGCCTTGTGCTTTATCCCACACAAGGCATGCCATTATCCCAACACAAAACAAATGCTGTCATGTCTTATAGTTTAATTATCACCTGTTCCACTCTATGGACTTTTATGTCCAGTGTCCATGCCTGTCCTCTGCATCCTGTTGCACTTTATAGGCATTGTGTTCCCACCTTTGCCTGACTCCTGTTTGTAGTACAGTATTTTGCACATTGATGGCTTTTTGAGCTACACCTGCAGTTATTTACATACCAATCTTTTTTCATATTTTTCATTGTTCACCTTCACAACCCACCCCCACTCCTTCTGGCTTACCCGAATTTGAAGTAGAATCACATCACTGGCTAACCAGCACTCCAAGGTCCTTATGTCCCTGCAACTTGGCACCACGATTAAGCTGGTTGCCTGACTTTTTCTCACCATGAATCTGATCCATTGAGCAGATGTGTCATCTCCGCCCTTCTGTGACCATTACCAAAATCACAATGAATGGGACAGGAGGTGGCACCACTGATACGTCGGATCTTCCTTGTGCCATCATGACTCTTGGATGGATGTCAGGGCAGTGGGATCTGGTGTCAGCATCTCCATGCTCACCCTCCAGTGGGCAACCTTGAAGCCACTAATGCTGTCAGCAGAGAAAACCAAAGCCAAGTTCCATGCGGAACAGCTCCCCTTCCTCCCTGGGCTATCAGTGGGCAGTCATTCCACAGGGAGGACAAGAGACCTTCCCTGGGGAGGGGAGTTCATCCAACAGGTAGCTCCTCCAGCCCCTGCCTTTTTTTTGGTAATATTATTCCTGTTTATCTGCTTTCTGTTCCTGGTCTTGGTGGCATCCCCTAGCCCCATCACCGGCTTGTCTTGTGGACTTACAGATTAACCATTACTTACACAGAGCTATGATGGTGGATGGCCTGCCACATAGGGTTGTGCAGTGCCTGTGGGGGATACTGAGGGAGCCAAGGCATTTTCCTCCTGGTTTTTCTTCCCCATGGCAGTCAACATGTGCCCTGGCATACCTGCACGATGCGCCAACCTACCTCCCCTCACATTTACTGCCAGGTGGCAGTCAGTGGCGGGAGTCAGGATCTCCCCTACCCTCCCTGAGAGAGGAGAGATGTCCTTGGAAAGCTTCATTCTCCCTCCCCCAGCCAGCCCCAGGCAACCCTGCACCCTTCCAGAAACAGGGGACCTGATTCTGAAATGGTCAGAAATGACGGATGGTGCTTGTACCACCCAGGAATGGTGCATGGGGCAACTTGAGCCACACCATGTGCCATTCCCAAATCTAAGATGTGGCCTGTGCTATATGGGGGACCATCTGTGCCAGCCGAGCTTGAGCCGCTCTTGTTGTGGATGCATGGCTGCGCTCTGGCAGACGGGGAATTGCGCCATGGTGGTGATTCCATATCCCCTTATTTAGGATTCCAAAAGTGCCACAATGGGTGCAGGGCTCACCAGGGTTTAGACCAGCCTGAAGCTGGTCTAACAACCCATGTGCTACCCCTGGCCCAGGCCCAGGTAGAACAGGACCCCACTATATGAAGCCTGGGCATCATCAACATGCCCTACTGGGTATCCTGTACTGGTCAAGCATTGCTATCAAAGATATGATCTGACTGTACCATGTCTGATATAAAGGTTGCAGCCTGCCATGGGAACAGGTCGTATGGCGGTACTGTAGCTACTGATGTAGCTGTGCAATTCTTGTATTAGAGATTGGCACTGACATCTGTACAGCCATGGAACACTGTTGTCCTTCCAACGGCATCTTCAGAGCAGTCGAGGGCTTCGTGGACTAACTGACCTGTAGTGAGGCAATAGTTGTACCCTGAAACACAGTTCTGGGATGTGCACTGCTGTGAGTGCTATAAGTGGCTAACAATAGTTGGGAATGTGTAGCATACTCCTGTATGCCGCTTGGCTGTTACAATGCAGTAGGCTGACACTGCAGCAGGTTACTGTCCCATATTGTTGACACAGTTATTTTGGCTCTGTTTTCAGATGTACAGACAACTGCAAAACATTTCTATGTTCTGATGCAGGGCACTACACCTGTGGTGGTGCTGCTGGACTATGGCCCTTGGCATCGCTTCCATGCATCCATGATAGTCCAATAGGACTGCACATACTCCTCCTGTAGCCTGTGGCAATACCCTCCCGTGCACCTTTTGTTTGATGCAGGGGAGCAGTTGCAGCAACCTGTGGGAGTTTGGCACCAGGACCCTACCTGTTCAAGAATTGGGTGAAGGGTCCCTGGTGTGCCAGCACTGGATGCAGTCTGCTGTTTGCTATAGCCTATGTCACTCTAAGGCCGGTTTTCAGAATCAGGCCCTGGGTCACTGGCATGGGGGAGTAAGGCATCCAGCGCCGCAGCCCTCCATATGACTAGGCCAGCCATTCCCTACCATTCTTGCCTGAAAACCTGGGCTTAGGATTGAACTGGTGGTCCCTTGAGTGAAAAGAGTGCACCTGAACCACTGTATCACTTGTGCAACTCTCACCTGCTGTTATCCAACCCCCCCCCCCCAATTATTCTTTGTGGGATGTACTGTCCTGCCCAGTGCCTGACTTCGATTTGCATTATGGTCTGTTGTCCTGTGAAGTTATTTTGTTATTCAATAAAAATAGTAAGTATCAACAAGAGGTGGCTAGAGCCACCCAGCTTGTATAGTTGTGGAAGAGCCTTTTGCAAAATTGCAATTTGGAATGTAGAAGGGCAGACACATTAATTGGAATGAATAATTGTGGTCTGAGAGCAAGACTGACAGAAAAGTATGGAGGGACACTGATACATACTGGGTTGCAGAGAAATGAATAGAGAGGGTGGTATAATGATCTAATGGAAGGTGTTTTTGTAGATTATGTAGGCACTTGTGTTTGTATGATGAGATGTTAGTTGGGCTGGAAGGGCAAAAGTGAGGGAGAAGTGTATCACAAGCATAGGTGTTATAACAAGCTGAGTATGGATGAATTATTACATTAAATAGGAACCCAGAATTAAAAAAAAAGGGTACTCCAGTCCCGCTCTGCTCTACTATTCTCTATCTAGGTGCCAGACTCATGGGAATACATTTAAACAATGACCACAGCTGTTTTGAATGCACAGCAGCTTTCAATGGAATTATATTCGAGTCTTCACACAAGAGAATTTCCACGCAGTAGCCTAATAAATATTAAGAAAAGCAGTCCACAGTGCAAGTTAAAAATTGTTCTTTAGAGCAAAACTGTGCATTGCAGGTTCTCTTATCCGACTTTAATTTCAAAGGCCCAGCAAGAAGCAAATGTTTTTTGTTACGGAGCTTGGAATAACCTTCTGCATGCTTTACTGTGCCAGATCCACAACAGCTGAGTTTGAGCAGCCAGATGTGCTAGGAAAAGATTCCTGAGGTTGAGCCTTGTTTGATTATGGAACTCACCTGTCCCCATAAGATGGAAGAAGCATTTACAACTGGCAGAGAGGTCTGTAGTGTTTTTGGATCATGAGTGAGATGTACCACTGGAGAGGAACATCGCATCAGAGTGACTGGTGATCAACCCTTCAGGGAGAGATCTAAGAAGTTTGTTTCAGCTAATGTGGAGGATGTCATGCATCAGTAACAGGAGCTGATGGCACCTGGGATCATAAAGGAGTCCCAAAACAGCACAGAAGAAAATTGCAACTGTCTGGATGTGCATGGATTACTGAACCCTGAATAAAAAAAATCCCTGACCAATACACAATGCCCAGAAAAGAGGATGCACCGGGCTGCCTAATTAGAAGCAGAACATTCTCTGTACTTGACCTCCACAGTGGCAATTTTCAGATCCCGATGGCTGAGGAGGACAAAGAGAAGACAGCATTCATTTTCCCATTTGTGATTTTACCGGTTTGAACATATGCCTTAGGGACTCTCTGGCACTCCTGCAACATTCTAACACCTGATGTGGAAGGCTTTGGAAGACATGAAATTATTAAAGTTCTCAGACAATTTGACTGTGTTTGGACATCGGAAGAGTGCAAAGCCAGTTCTGAAGGTTCTGGACTATGCAAATGAGTATAGATTGAAACCATTGCTGGACAAGTGCCATTTCTAGCAAGTGCTGTGTGGGTAACATTGTCACCAAGAATGGAGTACTTACTGATTCTGCTAAGGTTGATGCCCTTGCCATTAGGCCCAGATCTCGTAATATCAGCACTCTCCAATCCTCCCTGAGATTCTGAGGATAATACAAGAGATTCACCAAAGATTTCCCTTCAGTGGTGAATCTAGCGCTCAACATGACCGAAGGTCATCCACCCAAAAAGAAGGAGGAGAGTTCCCCTAAACAGTGCATACCTACAAAGGGCTATAACAAACTCAGTGAACCATTTGGCTCCCAGTTGTATAACAAATGTCAAAAAAAATCATCAAATGCCTAATGCAGGAAACCATCATGGCCTCAGTAGACCCAAAGAATCCCTGCAGTCTTCAAATGGATGCCAGCATGGAGGGTTAGGTGCCATATTATATTAAGAATGTAAAACTGGAATGAGACCCATTGCATTTGCCAGCCACAATCTGACCAGTTCTGAGAAAAACAATTCTGTTCACAAACTGAGTTTCTTACACTGAAGTGGTAGTGGTGGATCAATTACATGATTCCCATGGAGCTAGGTTCCTTGTGAGGACAGATAATATCCTCCTCACTTATACGCAAGCAACTGCCAAGTTGGAAGCCTCAGGACACTGGAGGTTATCTGCTCTGCCTAGTCAACTTACAATTTCAGTTTATGCTACAGGCTTCTGTAAGAACACTAGTAATGCTGATGCATTATTTAGAATCCTGCATCCCAAGCCAACTACTGAAAGGTCCTGGGTGCCCTTCTCAGAGCTCAGAGTATAGGCTATGTCCCAGACATGAGTTGACAAAAGGTAGCTCAGGAAAGTGCAGTTGGGGCCACAGTGTAAAGTAATATGTGTTGTGCAAACAGAAGCTTGGCTTATGGCCAAAGAAATTGAAATGTCTCACCTCAGTTGGTGGTTAATAAAGCTTCCTGTTTATTGTGCAAAACAACTATATACAGCGGACACAAAGTGCTCCCAGTAACAGCTTACATGTCGCGATTAATGACATGCACTTTTTCAAGGCCTTAAGCACAACTTTAAGGACCGCACAACACATATGTTCTAGACATCAGAGCATGATGAGATGCTCATTCCTGCCAGCCCAAACTAATCCACTGATTTGTTGAGACTTCCCCCGAAGCTGTGCCTGAGACATGCGAGAGCTTTACCAACCAGAACCTCACTTCACTACCACAACCTGACCAGAGAGACTTAAACAGAGTGCAAAGACACTGTCAGGGCTTTGTCTGGGAGCCTACATGCCTTCATTGGGCTTTCCTCCTCCCTTGTCAGCAATTTTCTGTGTCTACCTCAGACCCCCTAACCGCCGCTAAGACCTGCTGTTGTATTCCACCAGTTGGATGGATTAAGGGCAGAGCAGGTGCGAGTTTCAAGGCACCAACATCTTCTGTGTTTGGAGTTCAGTGCTGGAAATTGACCAGCTTCCAGGATACTCTCAGAGCTTTGTTTAGGAGTCTCCATACCTTCATTGGACTTCCCTTCTCCCTGCAAGCAATTTTCGCTGTCTATCTTGGACCTCCAGACCGCTGCTAAGAGCTGCTGCTATGTTCCATCAGTTGGGTGGTTCGAGGGCAGGACAGTCTCTTCCATTTTCTGTGGATCTGTCTCTAGCAGCCCTTCACACTGCAGCCTTCTGTGCTAAGGACCGAGTACAAAGGACACCAAGGAGCCTGCCTGGAGTCAGCCAGAGGTAGGCCATTGGCTAGCCATGCTGTTCCATTGACATTTTACCCTCCCATCATCCCCTGGTGTTCTAAAGACTTTAGGACTTTACCCTACATTCCTCTTCCAAAGGTGACTGTTATTTTTTTTTTAAACTCAGCTTTATTATGTGCCTCAGGAAATATGCCTATAAAGAAATAAAGGCACTGCAGCAATATTACAGCTATATTGCAGAAATTGATTACATTCAGATAAAAAAAAAGTATGAAGCACCTTCTTGAAGTACAGAGGCATGCAATAAATTAACAACATTATTATCTAGTTTCCCTATTTGGGTAAGCCATTATTATTAGCTTCATCTTCCCAAATCCTGTGGCTGGTCTTTATTGCTATGCAGTTTGCCTGAACCACTGTGTATTCAATTGTTTTTAAGGCTTTGCTCACACATAGAGTAATCATAATTAACTACTCCCCTGTTTTAAGCTTCCTGAGTATTTGGTGCTTAGCCAGTGTTGGTTTTAACTGTTCATTTTTGGTTAATCTAGTGTCTGTTTATTTAGTCTTCTGCAGTCTGCCAGTATCTGTACTTCTCTATTTGTGTTTGCCTAGGTTTTGCTCTCACATTTGGGTAATCACAATAACTATTCAGCTGCCTTAAACTTCCAGGTTATTTTGCTGCCTTGCCAGTCTCTTGTTTTAATTGCTCATTTTTTTGCTTACCAGTCTACCTGCTAATTATGCTACCAGCCTTCCTCCTCTGCCTCTTCCTGTTCCCTTCCCCTCCCCTTCCTTCATCCCACTCCCCTTCCACTCCCTTCTGTCCCTCACCCTCCCCTTTCTCTCCCACACCTCCCTTCCACAACCTTCCCTGCCTCCAACCTTCCTTCTTTTCCATCCATCCTAATCCCCTTTCCTCACCCTACCTTAATCTGGAGTTTCTCCACCTGCTTTCAACTGTCCCTTTCCCACTCATCCCTCTTCCTTTTTCCTCCCCAGCCTAGGGGTCAGAAGCCCCACTCCATTCTCCCCCCTCCTCTTATCCTGCTTCTCCTCCTTGCTGGCAATGTGGAACCCAATCCAGGTTCCACCCCCCTCCTGCATCCCTAGAGGCCTTAGTATTTTCCACCTGAATGCTAAGAGCTTCCTCCCAAAACTGGATGCTCTTATTCTATGGGCCTCTCAACCCTCTCCAGGCCACCTTTGTGTCATAGAATTCTGGTTCTCCTCCAGGATTCCTGATTCCATTTTAGCCATTCCAGACTATCACCTCTTCAGGCAGGACAGAAGTAACCATGTTGGGGCATTGCCTGTATGCCCACCAATGTCTTTCTTGCACAATCACTCTCAGAGAGGCTACACCCTGCTCCTGTTAGCTAAACTTTCCTTTCCTTCTTCATTTTCAATTTTTGTTGGTGTGTTCTATGCTTCTCCAAACATCTCTCTCTCTCTCTGCTCTGGTGGAGTCACTCTCAACCCTCTCTTCCCACTCCTCTGCTGGTGAGCTCATCCTCTTGGGTGACTTCAACATTAATTGGTTTTCCTCATCCTCTAGGTCAACTGTTGATAGGACTGAGCCCCTCAACTTTTTGCAACTCGTCATAGAACTCACCTGACTCAATTCTCACTCATCTAACTACACCCTCTTGGACTGGATTCTCTCCTCTCACTTCCACTGCATGGTTGCAACAGGCATATTGCTGAATGCTTTCAGTGACCACGCTATGACTTTCTGTGTCAGAAAAATCTGACTCCCTCCCTCCTCCCCAAAGTACAACTGGTCTAGATCCCTTCGATCACTGAACTCAGAAGCTGTACTGAGCGATCTGGCTTCTACTGATTGGTCCCCCATGGTCACTGCCCCAGACATTGATATGGCACTATCGCTCTTCCACTCTTAATTTACTTTTGTCTGAGACAAGCATGCCCCCATCTGGAAATCCATGGTAAAACCACCTCACCACCCCTGGATCACCTGTGATCTCACTGACATGTGTAAGACCTGTGAGTGACCAAGCCTGGGCCAAGTACAAAGTATCCCACTCCCTACAGGACCTCCTCTCCTACATGGCACTTAGGAATGCTTGCATTAAGGCTGTCTAAACTGATAAATCCCTCTAAACCTACAAAATAACACTAACTCCTCTGCTAAATTCTGGATGGTGAGTCACTCCTTTGTTGACCCCCTCAGCCCAGTCTGCTCCCCCAGTCATTTTAGTTAATGGCTCACCAGTATCAGACCTTACATCTGTTGTTGCTCACTTTGATGAGTTTTTCATCACTTGTGCTCTCCCCTCCCCACCACCTCTTGGTTCCTCCCCTCTTTCCCCCATACCTCCCCCCCACCCCACTCTCCCCTGGGTTTTGACTTTTCACCTATCACTCATCAGGAGACCCTTCTTGCCCCGTCCTCACTCAACCCTTCAAAATCTGATCAAGATAGTTTAGACCCTAAACTTCTCCATCTGTCTGCTCCAGCCATCACCCCCCCACACACACACACTCATCTCCTAAACCTCTCCTTCACCCTCTGGACTGTCTCTCAGTCTTGGAAGTTTGCCAAGGTTCTTCCCCTCCTCCTAAGGGGACAATCAATCCACTGTTGGCAACTACCACCTTATCTCCCTTCTCTTGCAAAGTTGCAAGAGAAACTGGTCTACTCATTGGTAGCAGAATTCCTCCACTCTTCCAACTTCCTCTCCACCTTCCAGTCCAGTTTTATGAAGGATCACTCTACTGTCACCTTCCTACTTAGACTCATTAGGCCTGATTCACAAATGTGTTGGGAATGCTGCAAGCCACGGGTGAACCGAACATATAGTGCAAGGGGCTTGCTGCATTCCCTGCCCAGCAACCGGGATTCTCGATCCCCTGCACCAATCTAACTTTCGGCAGTTTTGGGAGCCTTTTCATGGGGCTTGTGCCAAATATTTGGTACAGGCTACTGTAAAGTGAGAAAAGTATTGCAAATGCACCCGATCTTCTTTAATCGGGCGCAAGTTGTGGCAATGTGTTTGGCACAAAAATTGGTTTGATGCAGAGCTTGATGCAAGCCTTGTGTCAGCCTGCGTGAATTGGGCCCATTGATTCCATCCTCTCAGGGATGGATCATGGGCATGTCACTGTGGCCATTTTCATTGGCCTGGCCAAAGCTTTATTCAGTGTCCCACTATCTTCTCCTGTATCAGCTTAGTACTGCTGACTTCTCAACCCCTACTGTTGACTGGTTCTGATCCTAGCTCACAGGCTGTCAACAGTCAGTACAGGTAGGAGGTGCACTCTCCCCACCACTCCCTATCCAGGCTGGGGTCCACCAGGGCTCCAACCTGGGTCCAATCATCTTCTTCATCTTCCTCAATGACCTCCCCTCTGCCTTTGCCAACTTTCATATTCACTTGTACTGTATGCAGATGACACAGTCCTCTACAGTTCAGGTCCCTCAACTGCTTCTGTGGAAGTCCCACTCCAGCATGACTTTAACAGTGTTTTGCGCTGGTTCCAGGCCAACAACTTAAGGGTCAGCACAAAAAAACTGTGTCTATGACCTTCAGCACCAGCCGGAAATTGGCCTGGCTCACCTCTCTCCCTGTTTTCTCCATGCTAGAAGACTCCTCGCTTGAGGCTGTCTTAGCCTTCAAGTATCTTGGTGTGTGGTTAGATAGCAGGCTTGACTTTTTGGCTTACATTGATGCCATTCATGCCAAACTCTGCCCCAAACTCGGTGCCCTATACCACACTAAGGAATGTCTCTCTCTGCTGGTCCACCAGGACTTAGTCACAAAAATGGTTCTCCTAGTCTTCTACAATGCAGATGTGGACTGTGGCACCACCTCGTCTTCTTCCTTAACCACAAACAAATCCAAAATTTGAGTACGCGGTCCTGTGTGAACCCAGGGAGGTGCAACAAGGGTGGCTACCTCAACAGTACAAGACAAAGTCCAAATGTTGCACTCTTACTTGAATATAATTTCACACCAAGTTGTGACATAAGTTGATGTCCTTTTTATTCAAAGACAATTCAATACAGCTTGAATTCACTATGTGGACATAGGACCCAGTGCTTCACCTCTCTGTGAGGCTTCCAAGGGGTAATGAAGGAGAAATGGTTAATTTCTTAAGTTCTCCTTACCAATGATGTCATCATTTCATTTCATTAGTCTGATTGGCTATTGCAAAAATTCAAACAGATCTTGAATAAAAATGCAAAAATAATATACAAACTGAAACGAAAAGTAAGGAGAAATCTCTACTTCTTACTAAGCAAACATTTCTTAATGAGATTAACTAATGTTTATACTATTTTAAACAATCATCAGATATTTTATAGCATGTGCTGTACTTTCTTAGCCAGACTGGACACCCACTACAACTCCTTCTTCTGCTTTCCTACTAACTCTCCCTCTAACACCCAACATTGCTTCCTTTATTCCTCCTTATCCATCTTCCCGCTTCCCACACATCACCAGCTCCACTGTGCCTCCCTCAACTCTAAATACTGGTTTGGGTCCCTCTCCTCCTACTTATCCTATCTCATCTCCCCCATCATCTTCTTCTCCTACTCCTTGTGCTCCAGGGACACACACACTTTCTCCTATCTCCACCCACACCCCACATCTGGAAAATCTGGTTTCTCATTCTGCCTCCCCTCGCTCTCTGAATCAAGTACCATCCTCCATTCACCTCTCTTTCTCGCTCACATCCCTTAGATGCCAACTGAAACTTCTCCCTCCTCCCCCTTGTTCCTGCCTACCCTCTTTCTAAACCCTTCCTTACCTTTCCTGTCCCCACCTATGAGTACTGATTTGGCATCCCATTGACTGGGTTCCACCGCCCTTTCGAGTGTACCTTATTTGCACACTTGTTTGGATTAAGCACACTATTTACTGTATTGGACATCCTGTTGCAATTTTTTGGCATTACTGTTTGTATTGCACTTCAGCTTATTCACTTTATACCACTGGTTTGTATTTCTTTGTAACCATGATTTCCCTTCCCCTTCCCCCAGGTTGCACCTGGAAATGAGCCTTGGCTCAGTGTGCCTCCCTCACCAATTTTTATTAACTACCTAACTAAGAGTTGACCCTAGTTTATGGGCATGATTCATACACTAGAAAAATGACTTGATGTATCTTCTTTAAAATTCACTCAAGCAACGTATCTATTTTGCTCAAATTTGTCCTACAAAATGAAGTGTTGTACAGAGTGGTTCAAGGACCAACATCACTCCCCAGGAGACCACTGGTTCTTCTTCTCAAATTCCATGATATTGTCTTAAGTCCTTGCATGCGGATATGGGACACGGGTTATGACAAGATCCTCAGTCAGGTACATGCCCAGTTCTACTGGTGCAGGATGGTGTCAGGAGTAGATAGATAATTAAAGATGCACCAGGCATAACACCCTTCCCAAGTGACCTTCTCATCTTGTTAATATTACCAGCAATGAGCCTATCGATCTTATATATATGGAGTTTTGTCTCTGGAATCAGATCAAATGGCATCAGCACATCTTTGTTGTTACAGTCGTTGCTCGTGTTAATACCAGGTGTACCCTTATAGGTAAAGTACTTTGTGCATTATGGATTATCAGCATAATTCTGACCAAGGCAGGAACTTTGCAATCCATCCAGATAAAATTAGGGTATCCTCTATCCCATAAACTCATACCAATGTATTATGGAAACTATTGTTCAGGTGGAAGCTGGGAAAACAGTTGTCATATTTGTGACTAAACAACATGCGGCAAAGTGCAACACATCACAGCCAGCCCGGCTTCATATACTGGGAACTGTCCTTTCCTAGAATCACGCTGTTTACCTGTACCTCAAATGTCTCATGTTGTGCATCACCTCCATCCTTGCTCTGTCTCAGCCGGATAGATGGGTTCCTTCCTGAAATCACCCCCAATCCTCCATCTTTGAGGAATCCCTTCAGGCCTGGGAGCAATCAATGCACACTTCTTGAAGGGATGCCAAACCAATATTCCCAAGCCCATCCAAGGTCCCAATAAACAGTCCCCTTAAGTGCCAATACTACACATCATGCAGCCATGGTGCCCATCACCCTTGAGCTGTTTACCCCAGGGGGAACCAGGAACAACCCTGATGCATCACCACTCACCACTAAGGATCCCATTCCCTCCATAAGCATTCCTGCAATAGAGAGTTGTTCCACCTTAGCTCAAGTCCTGCAGCCAGCCACTCAATGGGAAACCTTGTGTATTCACCCCTCCACCGCACCAAGCTTACCTGGCATCCAGCACTTAAGCCTATGATACCTGCATGGACATCCCTGCCCATACCTCAACATGTGGCACCGAGTCAATCCGTTTCTCATGCTCGTGGCACAGGAGGCGCTCCCTGACATGAGCTACCCTCTGCTTACTTGAGGAACTGAGACACAAGGCCAACCACTCCTTCCCTGAGAGGCACTACCTTTCTGGACCAGCTCTCTTCACACTCAAAAAACACACCTTTTGGCCTTGGAGGCCCCTAATATAGCTGAATCCTAACCGCCTCCCTTTCCACTGAGGGCAGAGTGACAGAGCCAAGGTACCTAATACTCTGATGGGCTTGGTAAGTGGCAACCCTGCCCCCTCCCATTGGTGAACCCCAAATCCGACATTCTTTCACCTATGTGATGTCACCCCTGTCCTGTCTGGTTTCCCCTCTCCCGAGAGTGCCTCACCACCTGAAATATTTCTCCTTACATTTCCCATCCAAGATTTTAACTTTTTTATGCTCCAATATAGTTTCTGCAGGCTGAAATCTGGGCCCAAAAGCCCCACAGAATAAGCTGTCTCGAGGAAGCTCCTTCATCAGCCTTATTTCTTCTCTCAGCAAAACTGAAACTTGAAATTGCTTCTAGAAAAGAGCTTCTTGTACTGCGAACATCCATCACTTGCCACTTGGAACTCTGTTCTCTGCCAGATTAACCCTGCAAGCACAGGTTTGGACTTGCTACACTACTATTTATTATGCAGGTAGAGAAATAACACTCTGATCACCTCCATATTATCATTATTATTTTTTTATATTCTTTCTTTAAGCCCCCTTCTACACTGCAGCCAGACCTGTCCCTCAGGGTCCCCCAAGGAGCCTTGCTTAGCTGAGTTCCAGCACCCTACAGATGTCCTGCCTTCATGCTGCCTCGGATTCGGACCCCTACTCAGATGGTGAAAGAGGGAGAACCCTCCCCCTTCTTTTTCTTGCCCGCTCCACGACGCCTCAGAGGAGCCTTGTACCCCTCCGACTCCATCCTCCAGGTCCCCTTGGGATCCCCTGGCTTCATTGTGCTTGTTTTGACTGGGGGAATTTATTAATTTCCCCCCATTTTCTCCCCATCCCCTGAGGGCGCCAGCATGAAGGACATTCATCCAGATGAATGGTGTGTTGATGCACACTGATGTCAAGCGCCTAACAGCATCCTCCCTCCCTCGACTCCATAGAGCCGTATGCACCCCTTGCCCATGCTTCCACCAGCAGAAGAGCTCTGGGTAACTACCCGACAATCCACCTCATCGGAGGAGGACAGCATCTGTTGGGATGCTGTATCCTTCTCCTCCCCTCATCCGACCACCGTTGACCCAGGTCCATTCCTGAACCCAAGTCATCGGTGTAGTGTGAGGTGTGGCATCCTGCGCCTCAACCTTCAGTGCCACCGGGTTGGCATTCTCCCCCTTCTACGTGTGCATTTCATTGTCAAGTTGGAATCTGAGGGCTCTGGATCAGTCCTCCTGTGGTCCACCAGCAGTCATCATCAGGCTGGCTGCGGGGTCCTTTTTCTGTTTGCTCCCCTCCCCAAGGATGCAGGCACTCATGGAGGTCCAAGGGGAATGTGCCGCACCAGATCTCAGTTTGCATCCTCCACTCCCACAATGCCCTGAACTGCACTGCCACCTGTGGCCACCTAGGTGGTGTCACAAACCTACTCAGCAGGTCAGGCCCTCTACTCCCAAAGTGCCAATCTCTGAGCGCACTCTTGTGAACAGTTTAACAGAACAAGGTAACCCTCTTGTCTGTTTTGTGAGTTCGGATCAACCTTTGGTCTCAAGTCTTGGAGGGATTCAAACTGTGAACCTCTTGCTAGCGTACCCAATGAACAGGCTCAGATATTTCTGTCTTCGGGGGGCCAGATATCTTTGCCTATGGGCACCTAACCAGGTATACAGAGATGAACCCTTAAAAATTTTAATAAAGACCTCAGATTTTAAAATGCTTCTCTTTACAGTTTGGAACCACCATTCAAGCTTATGCCTGGTGTCTGCTATAACCATATATACTTTTCTTACAAATGAAAGAAATTCAAAGACAGACCAAGTATGCTCTAAAAAGAATTTTACTAAAATAGATAAAAATATGTAAAACACAAAATACAGAACTATTATATCACAAGACATGCAAATCTTTTAAAAGAACAAGGTTTAAATAGTGCAAATTCCAACAACAATATTTAGATTTTTCTCTCTTTCTAAATACCTGTTTAAAGTGCTCACAGATGATTCGTTGTCAGAGTCTAGATAAAAGTGTATAGTAAAACAGAATATACCTTATAGCAAACTGTATTTGCCAATCCCTGTTTGTGTGAGGTCACTTAGTTCCTCCTCTGTCAGAATATATAAAAAAATACATCTAATAAAAAAACAGGATGTCTTTTTCAAGAATCAAATTCTGCAATCCTCAGCATTACTCATGTCCTTCAAATGATATTTCTTTGATCTCATGATAAGCTTCCCCCTGCCAGGACATGAAAGCATCTTTATGATTTCGCACTAATACATCACAGCCTGCTTTTCTTCCTCTGGAAATGTCATAAAATGGATATGCTTAACTCAAGCTTCTTCCACCTTGTAATTAGCTTCAAGCCTTCCACGTAACACCTGGTATCTAAAACCGGTGTGTGTGGGATCTCACATGCTGTTTCAGCATTTTCTCATGGCTTTCCTCTTTCAGCTGAAATCTGGGAGGGGTGACTGAGGTCCCTCCTAGAGCACCAGAATTTCAGCAGAGACAGTCAGTAATACATTTTATATTTAAAAAAAAATGATACAGCACTCAGAACTGGCTGTCCACATCACAGGTGGCAGTATAGCAATGAGGGCAGTGACCCTCCCTACCCGGAGCAGGGCATCACTGGGACATTCAATCTTCCTTCCCTTCAGCTGGCCCTCGATGACACAAGCTCATTTCTAAACTTGGGTTGCCAGCTTCATGAGTGACAGCATGAGATCACCTCCGTAGTGTAATTGGGGGAGCCTCACAGATAATGTCTGGTATATTGCTATTGTGGTCTGCACTATTTTTGGTTAGATGGCTTTTGGCCAAGGAGATGAATGGAAGGCTGTGCTGGTGGCCATCTTGGGGAATGTTGGGGGGGAATGTGTGGGGGTTTCAGGCTGCAGGGAACTTCTTGACATGGGCTGGGTGGGAGAGGGTGTCACTGGACAACAGGGGTCTTCTTGGCATGGGGATTGGGAGATGGAGGCGTGCCACTGCACTGAAAACCAGGAACCTTTTTCTTTACATTGCTTTCAGGTTACCACCAGATACTGGATAGCCAGATCAGATCCAGCTATCCATGATCCAAAATCCAGTCTGACTTTGCATTGGATATTGGAATGAATTCTGGATTTTCTGATGATCCAGCTACTGTAACTTAAGTTGGATCTGTTTATGTGCTGTTCAAGCTGCACTACTAAGTGTTGTGAAGCTCAGTGTTGTTTTTTATTGACTTTGCTATGACTTTAACTTATGTGCCTGTTGCCTAATGTTACCAGACATATGCATAAAATGTTTAGATGTATATAAGCATTAGAGTAATCTCTTGTGTGCCACACCCATGGGTTAATATTCAAGCCCATCAACATTTTTTAAATACAGGTACTACCAACCTGCCAGTAAACACTGTAATAATGAACAGAAAATATAAACTGATAAAAGTATTTCTGAGAAAGGTGTGCTGCTGTGCTGATAGCTTAGCTTTTGTATTGCTGAGTCAATGAGTCCTTAGGGCCGGCCCGCCACAGTTTAGTTATTATCTTCTGATGCTTTCACAGGCAAAGCATGTGAAAGCAAGCAAAAGTAAGGGCTGCTAGAAGGGAGAGTGAAATATGTATGATGCCATAAAGGGTTTAAGATTAAAGAGGACAGGAAATTATTTCTAATTTGAAACTTTTTATAATGTTACCATTTTCAGAAAAGAGACTCAGACCCCTAAATGATCATTATTTAACTGCAACTGAATAAAAAGTACAGTTTTCTTCATGGACTCAGCAGCGTGGAGTTTTAACTATCACTGTTTTTGTACAGAACACTGGTTAGTGTTCTTATGGGTCAACAGCTCATACTTTGCATTCCGTACACAAACTGTGACACAGTCAAAATTCCAAATCTCTGGTTCCATGAAGAGATCTGTGAGTAATGCTGTCCATAAGAAGAAAACAATTAACAACACAGTTTTTTATCTCAGTGTTTATTCAGGCGCAGTGAAATATGGCTCATTTGAAGGTATAAATGTCATTTCTGTAAATTGGAACATTACTAACTGCAGCCAATTAGCATAAATTGCCTGCCCTTTTAAAGGTTAGAAGTTCTAAAGGTGATAAAACATTATTTTTTTTATATATTTAGCTGCCCTTCCATTTATTTATTTAAAAGTTTCACCAGGAAAGACATACTGAGCTATTAGGAGCTAATTTCCAGATGCATCCTAGGGGGATAGGGAAGAGGGATAAGTACAGAATAGAACAATAGATTATACAATAAAACACAGTAACATTTAAAGATATAATTTAAACAGTGCAGTGCTTTGTACGTCAAGAGTGTATGTATATTAGACACACACAAGGAATAATAAATAGATAGTAGTGGATGGGCAAACAGGCACAACCAGTCTGTTGTGCCACAGAGGGGTTCTGATGATCTCAGACCTCGAGAGCGAAGCTGGACAGATCTGATATCATCAGAACCCTGAGGTGGTGTAACAGGCTGATTGGGCATGACGTTACCCAACCACTATTTTTTATTAGTGTATAGTGCCCGTAGAAATAGTTTTAAATGTTTATTTTTTTTTGTAGTTTTTTTTTTTTTGTAGAAAAAGTAATTTTTGCTGCTTTGTTTTAGTCTGGGATTAAAGGCTGGCTGCTAGGGTCTGTGGTGTGGTTATTAGAGAGGAGACATCCGTGTGTTTGTAGTGCGGCCTTCTATTGATTGTTAGTATCAATTGGGAGGGCTTTGCAAAAGACAAATCGTGGCAGTCATATTTCTCACTAAGTGAGGGAGTGTTAAGGAGAGGAATTCTGCTTTATTTTCTGAGTAATTTGTAATATCTGGTTGATTCTGCATTGTATTTTTGTATATAAGTGTAAATAGCTGGTTGATCCTGCTTTGTTTTTTATCTGGTTTATAATGTGTGTTTTCGCGTCTTGGGTTCTACTGATCATGCTGCCGCTGCTGCTGTGAGTCTCTGTCTGGCTGATCCTGTGGTTTTGTCATATTTTGGTCTAAAATTTAAATTGTCTGGTTGAGCCTGCTTTTTTTGTATCTGGTTGATCCTGCATCTGCCAAGTGATGGTTTGTGTGATCGTGCTGCTGCTGCCATCGCCGCTGCTGTGTCTTTCTATCTGGTTGATCCTGCAGTTTTTGTTGTGGAAGGCAGTGTGACTCATGTGCTTTCTTAGTGCTGGCTGAGCCTCTAGAGGTTTTCAAAATGTTGTTGTACCACAGTGTGGTACAATCATGTTCCATGATGTTTAAACTGTGGTACAACAACATTTTGAAAGACATGGATTTCCATGAACAATGTTCCTCTATACACTATATAGCAATAACACAAGGCCAGTATGGGAGATATGTCCCATAAGGAACAGTGAAAAGAACATATAATAGTGAGGCAATATGGTATAAAGTGCAGTGGGGAGGAACACAGAGGGGGAAGAAACAAGCAAAGCAGAGAACCAGCATGGAACTGAATAGGAGAGGAAGAAGAGGAAGGAGGGTAGAGTGGGAGTATTGAGGTAGAAGGGTAAGAGTGAGGAAGGGCAAGGAGTAGGAGAAAAAATGGAAGGAGGTAAGAAGTGGAGCAGGGTTGGGCTTTGACTAAGGGCATTTACAGGAGGGAGTGGTGTAGACAGGGAGTAGAGAGCAGAAACAGCATTTGGAAGATGTGGAGCAAATGGGAAGGGGAGAGAATTCCAGAGTTTAGGAAAGTGGAAAGAGAAGGCAGCCTGACCAGCAAGGAATTTATGAGAGGGAAGCATGAGGGAACAATAGCCTGAGTTACGGAGGGTGTATGAGGAAGGGGGGCAAGGGGGAGGAGAGAGCAGAGGTTGGGGAGTGATGCCAGACAGAATTTAGAAATGAAAGAGACACAGTGGGTTAGGAGACAATCATCCAGGGAGGGGAGGGATAGGGCAGAATACAAAGAAGAGTGGTGAGTGTGGGGTGGGCTGTCCAGGGCAAAACAGCACAAGGAGTGGAAGAGGGGGGTCTGGTATGGCCAGGGTGGACTTTGGGGCAGCACCATAGGCAATGTCACCATAATCAATAATGGGAAGGATCATTTTAGCGATGATGTCTTGGCAGGTGGGTAGTGGGATGCAGCTTTTGTTCCTCTATAGAGCACCAAGCTCGGGGTGGAATGTTTTATGAATGGCATCTACTTGCTGCAAAATGTCAAGGTGGCAGTCAAGCCAGACCCCAAGGTACTTAAATGAGGCCACGTCATCAACTGTGACCCCATTTAGGGTGTGGAAGAAGGGGTGGGATAGGAGCCTGGAAAGCCTCTGCCTAGAACCAAAGGACATAGAGACCATTTATTCTGCATTGAGGGATAGTTTATTTGACCTGAACAATTGCTGGACAGCATCAAAATCAATTTGGAGCCTGGCTGTTAACTCAGCTGGAGAGGACCCAGAAGCAAACAGCACTGTGTCATCTGCATACATGTGGATAGATGCAGATGAGCAGGCAGAGGGAAGGTCATTGAGAAATATGGAGAAAAGTAATGGGCCAAGGATGGAGCCTTGAGGGACACCAATGCAAATAGAGGGGGAAGGGATAGGGACTCTCCAGTTCTCACTGATTGTGATCTATCCACTAGGTAAGAGCTTAACCAGCTAGTTGTGGAGTCTGAGAAACCTGCTGGCTTTAGCTTGTCAAGGAGAAGAGTGTGAAAGACAGTGTTGAAAGCTTTAGCTAAATCAACAAAGATGGTGGCAGTGATGAGGCCCTGGTCCGTGCCTGTGTGGTTGAAGTCAGTGAGCTGGAGGAGGGAGGAGGTGTGGAGTAGTGTTTGCAGAAACCATACTGGAAGGGGGTGAAGAAGGATGAGGAGGAGGAATCAAAGAAAGGAAAGAGTTGAGACAGCACTACAGTATGTGCTTGTGGAGTTTAGATAAGGTTGGAAAGAAGGCAATAGGAGGAAAATTGCTGGGTGAGGAGGAGTCACCTCCTTTGGGAAGGGGAATGACAGTTGCATGCTTCCAGGTGTCTGGGACTGAGGCCAGAGAGAAGGAGAGGTTGAGGAGGGAGGAGATGGGAAAGGCAATGACAGGGGTAGAGAGGTGTAGGAGCTTGGGGTCTAACCCATCAGGGCTCCCACCTTTCAGAGGGTTGAGGGTCAAGAGGTTACTTATAGCAGTAGCAGGAGTAACTGGTGAGAAGGAGAAGAGGAGTGAAGGAGGGGCATGTGGGAAGGTGGGAGGAATGGAGGTGATGGAGGAGAAGGTGGATAGGAATGAGGAAGCACAGGTGGTGAAATAAGAGTTGAACGCCATACTGCCTGAACATTCTATGACATCAATAACACCACTCCATACTGCCTGATGATGATGATGATGGGGTCTCACACCTTGAGGATGGGGGAGGGATTGGTTAGGAGGGAGAAGAGGGCATGGATGGCTTTCCAGAACTTGGAGGGGTGATTAAGATTGTTCTGGATAGAGGAGGAAAAGAACTCGGCCTTTGCAAGCCTTGTGGCTCTGGTACAAGTATTTCTCAGGGCATGGTACCTGTTAAGGTCTGCCATCTTCTTTTCCATGCCAGTTATGTATTCTGATATGCGTTGACCAGTTTTGATAAATAATCTAGCTTTGGGGTGCTCTCAGATATATATGGCGTTCCACTCTCCTCACCAGCTACAACTATTTCTTTTCATATTTCTAAGACATTCTATGACATCAATAATACAATGGGCTCGGACAATCCGCAATTCTCATTGGCTGACTGGCAGATTTCTGTTATGGTAAAGCCTATGATAACCTACGTAAAAGTTGCCAGTCAGCCGCATGTTCAAGAAAAAACAATCTGACCCGAAATCACAAAATGCAAACCGTCATGTTGTTTCTCCGCTGAACCAGCAGTGGCAAAAACACCTCCGCAGAGCAGGAAAATAATGTAAACAAAACAGTGTGCAAACCTAAATCAGGTACCAAAAGCAGGGTTTTAAAATTGTTTCCATGTAACCACTTCCACCTCACTCACCTCGTAATTATTTTTTCTGTATCCGGTCGGCTCAGCTCTGTTGACACTTTCCCAACCGTCACACTTAGCACACTCCCTCTCTGGTACAGTCCTTCTCTCTCTCTCCCATACAATCCTGCTCTTGCTGTGTAAACCCCTGCTCTTGGTGAGTCAATCCTAGCAACAAAAAAACACCCCACCACTAAAGAAATTCCCCCGAGACCATCTCCACTTCACAGACTTTAACCCAGAAGCTGTACGATGGCAACCCATTATGGGTCACAGCACGCCACACATTCAGTGTAGCTCAGTGAGAAAAAAAAGCATTACTCCAACATGAATCGCAACCCTCTCTTTAAATGAAAAAAAAAAAAAACAGGCTGCATTACGATACATGACACCCATGGTAACAGATCTAGCAACCAAAGACAGCCCTAGCAACAAAGAACTATTTTTTTGTAGCAGACTAACAAATACAATAAAAGTAAATGAAAGACCAAAAAAGCCAGTTTTATTTTATTTTTTTGTATCTGAAAAAAAGGGTCCACTGTATAGTCACAATAAACCACTCTAGAGTGTGGGTTATGCTGGGTTTTACCTACGGCTGACCTGGTTTGACTAGCTGGCCTGTGACATCATGGCCAAACCATGTCAGCTATGGGTAAATCCCAGCAAAACCCACACCCTGTCATGGTTTATTGCTTAATAACACCATTCCAGTCTATTCTTCTGAATGGCCTGGAATGGTGTTATTGATATCATAAAATGTTCAGGCAGCATGGAAAGAGAGAGCAGCAACTGCTGAGGAGAGAAGGATTAAGGGTAGTTGTAAAGACAACAAAATTAGATTATTAATTTAACAAAAAAAGGTCAACAATTTATCAGAATATTAAATAGACACTAAAAGGACAACAGGAAGGCATCTAGAAGTATAAAAAACTGTTACTATCACCTTTAAACTAGCGAAGTTCATCATAAAATAGGCTGAAGTAAAACAAAAATCAGTAAAAGTTTAAAAGTGTTTTTACAAGGTAGTGATGTGAACCATATATTGTGGGAATGTGTTATGATTCAACCTTTTTGGAAGGCAATCCGTATATCTTTGCCACAAGCTTTGGGAATAAATGGTCTCTTTTCACCTGAAACCTGTCTATTGAATGTTTTCAGTAAAGATATGTCCAAGCAACAGAAGAAATACATTGCATTAATCTCTGCAGCCGTGAAGGCGGTTATTCTGAGGCACTGGACAGACAACTTGGTACCTTCTATTAATGAATGGTATAAAGAAATCACATTAGCATTACAGGTGGAGTTTCATATTGCCAGGATGCACAATAAGGTAGAGGGTTTTTACCTGTTGTGGGGATCCTTGGATGCAGCCCTGGCAGTTTGGGGCTCCCATGGTCACCCAGGAGTTGTGTCCCCATTATGAACCCCTTGGTAGGATCTCCTTATGAATTGGCGTGGTGAGTGCTGCTTTGGATGAGGGGTTGGGTTTAGAATATCTGTGTAAATAACTTTCTTTTTGGTACCAACAACAAGGGGTTGGTCTTGTAAAGGTATGTTGACATTCAATGTTTACCTTGATGTCCCGGTTGTACCAGCTCTGCTCATTGTGTATGGTATATGTACTGTATATGACTATAAAATAAAGTGAATTAAAATAAAAAAAAAATAAAAAAGTGTTTTTACATTTTTTTTTAAATGTGTTAGCTGATTTTTTTTATATTGATAACAAAAATGGTATTGATACAATTTGTCAATACAAAAATTAGTACTGATGCAACATGTTTGACATTTTTTGCCTGTGTCACAACAAGAAATTGTATTGATAATTCATTTAAAGAGCTACTGACGCCTTTGGGAGAACTTTGGAAAATATAATATTTAGACACAATTCAGTCTGCATTTCATATACTGTATCTTCTACAGATTTCTCCTCTCCATTATTTATTACTGAAGAAATTCCCACTAAAACAAAATCTTTATCTATCTCTATCTTTTAGAGTTCGCCTGCCTCTATTGCTTGTTCCCTACTTGAAATTATACAATGGCAAGAAAGAATTTTGGACTGTGACTGGTCAGTCTTGGACTAGACCCATGGTGTTATCCCAGCACAATGCCACAGGTCTACTCTCAGCCTCACTGTGAACCTGCAGATGATCTTGAGCACATTGAGCATCTTGAGCTTGATTGTTTCATCTGCTCTTAAAAAACAAAAAAATATTTTTCCACACAAAAACATCTTTAAAATTATTTTTTTTATTCTGTATAACAACGAGTTATTGTATAATAGGAATAATGTACTCCAGGGTGTGTGTCGTTTGGGATAACGCCACGCCTGGGGCATTGGACGCACTCAGCCTGCGGCCTCATGCCCAACCCCCCCCCAGGCGTGACGTTATCCCAGCACGACATACACCCTGTCATGCATTATTCCTTTATTATAATGCTCTATTGTGACATTACAGTCTGTTGCCATCTGAATAACTGTGATGTCACAATCAGGATATTATGATATCAAGTTGGGAAGAAGCAATAGGAGCTGATGAACTCTCAAGGAACAACTTTTCTATTTTCATGCATATGACCTCATTAATACACAGTGTGAATAAGCAGTACAGAGCCAATGAGAGTATAAGCTGCTTTGTTTCCAAATATTATGTTTTACAAAGTTCTTCTTGAGGCATCGGTTGCTCTTTAAAAAAGTGTTTTCAAAATAGTATTGCAATGTACAATATGAATAAGTGATTTTAATATGGCAGTAAGCCATACAAAAAATTCCTGTAATAGTTCCGTTCAGAAAATGATAATACTATCAATGATGAGTGATAATACTATCATTCAGGGCCCATAATACTATTGTTTGGAGCTCTGAACAATAGTATTATCAGAGAAACTGAAGAGTGCAAATGCAGGATTCTCTGGCACGGGGTCATAATGTTGCAAGACATTACAGCACAGCAAAATAACGTGCTGCTAATACAGTGCAGTATATTACCAACTTTAAAACTGCATGTCTTATAGGAGGAAGCCCCCCCGAACCCCCCATTACGGGGGACAGCATCCTCGAACCCCCCCAACTTAAATAACCAACTCCAGGAGGGCAGTTAACACTTAAATTTGCACAAAGTACAAAAATATTTTAAAAAATTCCGTGCATCTGGGACCAGGAATCGAAACTGGTCCACAGCAGCACTGCCTCCCTTGCTGCCCATGTGAGTGAGAGGGTGCAGTACCGTGCATACACCCTTTCGCAGTTTTGCACCCTCTCGCTCTTCCTGACCACACTGTTCCTGTTGCGTGGTTTTGACGTGCGCAGCAGAAGATGTAACAAAGTGAGCTGGTAGGGTATTCTCTCACACTGACCCGTTTGTTTCTGTGCTCCCAACTGCACTTCTACACTTACGTCATGACATTTTTTCAAACTGCGCCTAGCGATTGTCCACTTTTTGTCAGTGGGTGGGCAGAACACTGCTGAAAACATGGCGGTCCTCTCTCGCTTACCACAAGTAATTTGTTCACTTTGCTGCTTTGCTGATACTGTTTTTCTTTCTATGTTTAAAGAAGACCCCATGTTTACCGAACCCTGTAAACAATGAAAAAGGTAGGACTGCCTACCAAACATACTCACTGGAGGCACTACGAGCATGACTTAAGAGAGACTGGTGTGGGGGTGTAGTGGAGACAGAGCGAGCGAGAACTTAGTGCAGGAGCCACCCTGCCTCACAACAAGCCACAAACAAGCAGCTGCAGAATTTCAAAATCAGATCCATATATTACAAAAAATAACAAATAGGTGAGTGTGTATCACTTGGGAGTAATACCATCTCCAGGTTCTGGGGACAAAGGAACCTCTCGAGCATCACTCTCGAGGTTCCCTTGTCCCCAGAACCTCTCGATGGTATTTCTCCCTTGTAATACACTTTTACCTATCTATTGTTCTATTTGTAAAATATAGTATTGGCACAGAACAACTGTATCAATAAGACGCAGTCTTATTAACCTTACTCCAAGTTTTAATTTCTAGCCTGATCTGTTTAAAAGTTAAACCTTTTAAAAGATCATTTCTGAAAAGGGCTATTAACACCCTCACCTCAGGCAACCGTTGGCATGGAGTTGCCTGCCCAAGGACCTAGATTGCCCATATTCAAAATGTTGTTTATGCAGCCATTCTTATTTAAATAACATTACCTGTACTTGCTCTTCCACCTTGCCTGAAAGTTGCTCCATGCCTTCTGCAGTCCCACCCCTAAAACAGCATTTTGATGACATGAAGTAAGGAAGGGGCTGCAGGGCAACTAATTGCTGTAGAAAGCAATCAGGGTCAGGGATGCCCTCTAAATAATATAGTTTACTTTGCAGGCACTTACACATGTTTAGAGGGGTAGTGTTACATGTATATACCCCCTTAACATGTATAAGTGCCTACAAAGTGAACTATATGTATTTAGAGGGTGTCGCTGCTCCTGATTGCTTTCTATAGTTATTAGTAGCCCTGCAGCTCCTTCCCTACTTCACATCATCAAACTGATGTTTTAGGGGCAAGGCTGCAGTGGGTATGGGCAGCTTTCAAGCAAGGTGGAAGAGTGATCACTGGTAATGTTATTTAAATAACTTAACAATGACTGCATAAAACAGTTTTAAATATGGGTGATACAAGTCCTTCGGCGGGCAGCTCCTTGCCATGAGCTGCATGACCCGAGGGCATAATGGTGTCAGCTGCTTTTTAAATTGTGCTGACTTTGGAGCAATTAGGACTAAGAACTTAATGCTTTAGCAATGAAATATTGAAGTCAGTTAGGTTGATACCGCAATATATCATGCTGCTACAAACTACATATATTGTTATATAAAGTTAAGAAATTGGTAGTAAGAATGCTGGCTCCTGATTGGCCAAGAGGTACTTTTGGCCGAGCCACTATCTCAGCACAACAGCCCCACTGAAAGTAGCTCAACAAAAATATGTTTAAAAAAATATGTTCAATTTACTAAAAATGATCCATTTTATAATCACAGTAGGGCACGCCAGGCGGTGTGTTGTGAAAGCAATAATACCTGATGGGATGGGTGGCATTGGGCAATACTGGACTGCCCAGGGTGTAATGAGGCCTGACGTTGAAGGTGGAGGGCCTTTATAGCCCCGGGAAGGTCCGGTATTGCCCATACCACCCACACTGGAGGGTATTATTACACTTAGGAAATGGACTTACATTATTTTTTTTTATAATAATGATTTCATAAGAAAAAACAGGGTAAAATATTAATAAAAATGAGCAGAAATGAGAGCTTCAGTAAAATAGTCCCTTTACTGGTTTCATTGTCAATAATTGCCACTAGAGGGTGCTGCTTATAAAATACCTTTTTACATTAGATTGCAGTGTCTCTTTCTCATAGCACTTGTTATTGATTACTTTTCAGCCACCCCCCCATGAGTTTTATCATCGAGCTAGTGTTAGATGTTGTTTTGTAAAGTAAAAAGATGGTTGTTGTTGTTAGACTGTGAGCAGGGAGTGAGGGCTCAGTGGTGGAGCGAGAATGGTGCCATGTCCATCTGAGGTGCAGTCAGACAGGGAACATGGAAGCTGGCTGATGAAGTCTGCTCCCCAACCTCAGCTATACATATGTATGCTGATGATACAGTCCTGTATGCATCTGGCTCCTGTCCTGATGAGGTTACAACCAGCTTACAGCAAGACTTCGACAAGGTTCAGCTCTGGTTTGCTAACCATCAGCTTTTCCTCAATGCCAGGAAGACTGTCTCCATGACCTTTGGCATAAGGCAGAGACTCTCTAGGCTTCCCTCCCTACCCAATTTCCATGCCCTTGATGGGACTTTACTTGAGGACACATCCTCCTTCAGGTACTTAGGTGTTTGTTTGGATCAACACCTAAACTTCTCTGGACATATTGACGCCATCCAGAAAAAAATGCACCTCAAGCTTGATGCCCTGTTCGGGAACCACAGTTGCATCCCTCCTATGGCTAGGCGTGAACTTGTTCAGAAGATGATACTGCCTATTTTCGGCTACTGTGACGTAGTCTACGGTCCTGCCCCTAAGTCCTCCCTGACTAGACTGGACAACCTCTTCAATTCCTTCTGTTGCTTTGCCCTGGATGCTCCCCCCTTGCACCCATCACTGCAATCTTTATTGTGCCCTATCCTTCCCCTCTCTTACAAATAGGTGACTCTTCCACTGTGCTAATTTCACCTCCAAGCACTGGTTGGGTGAGCTCCCTTACTACCTCACCTCCTCCTTTATAACACCCCCCTACCCTCCCATTCTGTTAGTTCAACTGACTCTAATACCCTGGTTGTCTCCCACAGATTCACCCAAATCGGCCAATCTGATTTCTCCTACTGCCTCCCAAAAACTTGGAATTCCCTCCCCCCTCAAATCTGGCACTCATCCTCTGCCTACTCCATTAGCTCTGCCCTCAATAATTACCTTGTACCTAGCTGCTCCTGCCATGTTCCTCCCTAATTCCCTACTCTAGGCCCTGGACAAACCCTACCCCTCTACCGTCACCTTCATTTTACCCTGTGCACACCCACCCCTCCCCAAAATTTCTAGCTCTCCTCCCCTTCCCCCAAATTGCTTCCCCCTACTGGCCTCCCTTGATCTCTCACAGAATGTAAAGGACCCCGAGTGCTCTCCATGGGTCCCTCTCCTACCCTCCCAGTGGCTTGTATCTCTCATCTATTCCCTTCCCCCACTATCCTAAGGGGTCTCTCTGAGATACTGCCTTATCCCCTCTCTGGTCCCCAGTCCCTTGCAGGTTCCTAGCATCCTAAGGGGTCTCCAGGGACATGACTCTTCCCTCCCCACCTCACCCTCCTCCCTCCCCTTCCCACTTTTCTTTCACATAAGCACTTGTTTACTTATTAACTCAACACTTATTATTTTCCACTCTTCTACATATTATGCGCAACACTGTTGTAACACTGTTTGTACCACCTGCCTTAAAACTGTATGTTAATGTTGATCTTTTAACTTGAATGTTTAATGTCTCATTCCTATTGTACTCCTTCCCCTCAGGTTGCACCGGGAAACAAGCGACTTGTTGCTCAGTGTGCCTTCCTGATGAAACATTTCAATAAATAAATAAATAAAAAGTACTTTGATTTTGTGTTAAAAAGTGAAAGTTATTGCTATGGGGGTGATTTGTCTGTGGCTGATAGGCAGGGCTGAAGAGTTTTGTGGAACAGAGCACAGCTGGGTAGGGGGTAGGGCAGTTTGAAATGTACAGGTCTGAAAATGCTTTGCCAGAGCTGGAGTTGTGCTGGGAATTGGCAGGAAAATGTTTTAGAGAAGTGCTGACTATGAGTAGTGCTGAACACACAATGTGCTAGAGCTGCTAATTTCAAAAGTAAACTTTTTTTGTTATTACTGAGGCAGAACTGTGAGAAAAGTGGCAGACTTTGTGTCGTCTCAGTATGGAGGGTGTCATGTTTTCTGTTCAATCTTCAGTTTGCGAGTGAGGTTGGGGGGGAGATTCTTCACTAAGCAAGTGGGAAAAAATAACTGCTACTTCATTTTCAAATCAGAACTGGCACATTGATATCAGTTTGCCACTGAAGGAGGCTGTGCTGGCACTTGTTATTTGCCAGGCTCTAACTGTAAGTTAATGTACCCTCTGGCATTACTGGCAGCCAATCAGAAGCCTTTGATTTCTAAGCCTATTTTCTGAGGTGAGCTAACGGCTCTTCTTGGGCAGCAGGAGCACTCAGCTTTGTCTTGTGCTTCAAATCACCTGAAGCAGACTGTTATCCAACCATAACACACCCCTCTGCCATGCCTTATTACTTAAATGTTACATGGTTAACAAAATGCTTAAATCCGGTTGCTTTTGCCAACATATTATATTAGCATTAATAGACAAGAATCAACACAAGAAACCTGTATTATAATGATCTAATTCCTGTAACACGGACTCCAAGCTTTTGTTTAAAAAACCAAAGAATATATTTTAAGCCCTAACACTTCCAAATTTAAACCATTCCAAGATCAAGTACCTGATATTCAGAAGAGCTTGGTGGAGGCAAACATAGCAGAGGCTGTTGAGGATGCAAACTGAATACTCTGTCTCTCTCAAATCTGTTTCTAAATCCCCATTAAAGAAGAAAAGGAAAAACATTCCCTGCAGTCCTGTCTCCTTAAGGCAACCAGTTCAAGTGCAGTGCAGTGTGGGAGCTGTAGTTCTGTCTAAAGAGCTACAAACAAGCATTTGTCAATGTCAAGTGTTGCTTGCTGTCATTAGCAATGGAAATGCAGGAGTTAGACAGATGCAGTATAGGAATGGCAGTGAAGTACTGAACTGACGCCAGCTCTGCCCCCACCCTGCAGAGATGGACAGGCATTTGGGTGTGCCTTTGGGTCATCACCCATAACGGTCATGACATTTCACCTCACCCTACCCTGCAGACACTTACAAGTGCCGAGGTGTGCTTTGAAGTGTTTGGGCTTTACATTCACCTCATTCTATAAGGAAATACACTGAAATGGGTGCAGCATAGGAGAATAGGGTAAACTCTGGGGCCAAAGGGTCCAAGGCGCATCTTGATGCCTGCCACTGGTTGCAGGGTGGGGGTGGAATGGTATGAGCATTACTGTCGACAAGCCCAAGTCACACCCCTGACGCCTGGCAGTCCCTACAGGGTAGGGTGTTATGATCGAAAACCCTAACACCCTGGGCGTTTCTTGGTATTTTTACTCCATGTTTTCAACATGGGTTTTTTGTGATCCCACCACATGAACAGTGACACTATCAGTTCATTAGCTAAATGGTGATTTTGCACAGTGACTGCACCATTTGGCGCCACAGGTGCGAAAACACATTTTGAACAGGATGTGAAAAATGACAGCTGTACTGTTCATGAGGAGGTGTAAAAAAATGGCAATGTTGAAAATCTGGAGTGAAAATATAAAAAAACTGGTGAAGTCACGAGTGTTCGTAGAAAGTGTGCAACACACGCCCGTAATGTAATTAGTTTTGGGATTTTTTACAGCAGATTTTCAACATAGGCACTTTGGGACCTCTGCTCATGAACAGTGTCACTGTGATTTTCTTAATCTATCCTAAACACTGATTTCCCACAGCGACCATGCTATTCTGAGCCAGAAGTGCGAAAACACATTTTGGCCAGGGTGTGAAAAATGGCAGCTGTACTGTTCATAAGGAGGTGTGGAAAAATGCCAGTGTTGAAAATCTGGACTGAAAAGATTACAAATTCGTGAACTTACGAGGGTGCGTGGAAATTACATAATGCATGCTCGTAACACAGTCATTTTATGGACTTTTGCCACCAAATTTTCAACATAGCCAGTTTAAGACCCCTGCTCTTGAACAGTGTCACTGTGATTTTCTTAATCTGCCCTGAATGTTGATTTCGCACACTGACCACGCCACTGTGCACTACATGTGTGAAAACACATTTTGAGTGAGATGTGAAAAATGACAGTTGTACTGTTCATAATGAGGTGTGGTAAAATGGCAATGCAGAAAATCTGGAGTGAGAATATAAAAAATGTTCGAAGTTACGAGTGTGTGTAGGAACTGCGCAATGCAAGCTTGTAAAACAGTCATTCTGGGGAATATTTTCACCAAATTTTCAACATAGGATTTTTGGGGGCCTACCTCATGAACAGTGTCACTGTGATATTCTTAATCTGTCCTGAACATTGATTTCACTTACTGACCATGCCATTGTGCGCTACATGTGCAAAAACACATTTCAGGTAAGATGTGAAAAATGACAGCTGTACTGTTCATAAGAAGGTGTGGTAAAATGACAATGTTGAAAATCTGGAGTGAAAATATTAAAAATGCTCGAAGTGACGAGCGTGCGTAGGAACTGCACAATGCATGCTCGTAAAACAGTCATGTTTGGGAATTTTTTCACCAAATTTTCAACATAGGGTTTTTGGGGGCCTGCCTCATGAACTGTGATACTGTCATTTTGTTAATTGGTCCCAAAAGGTGGTTTCATGCAGTGACCGCGAAATCACCTTTCGCGACTGAATAACAAAATGTCAGTGACCAAGTTCATGAGGTGGGGTCCCCAGAACCACATGTTGAAAATTTGGTGAAATGATTCCCCAAAATGGCCGAGATATGCACCAAAGTTGAAAAAAAACCATTTATGCCATTATACAGCTTACCGGCATTTCTTCAGTTCGCGGTTGGCTTTGAAGAGTGCAGATGTGTTCCCGGTCCACGAAGATCGTCGTGCTGGGCTCTGGAGGTAAGTATGGAGTGAGGTGGGGGTGTGGGGAGGTGGGGTATGCAGAGGGTGGGCGCGGGTTGGGGAGGGGGCAAGAGAATTAACGAAGGGCCATTTTTTTTCTAGGTCTTTAAAGAAGACGGGGGACTTTCACCACGCTGGGGTGGGCTCCCAGTGTGGCACCAGGCAGTTTGTTTAGGGGGCAGTGGTGCTGATGGGGGATTGGGCACCCCCGTTGGCCATACAGTGTGCTGGGGGGAAGACACATGAGCCATGGGGGATGCATTATGCCGACGGGGATTGGGCACCCCGTCATCTTTTTCTTAAAATTTTTTTATTGAAATGTTTCACCAGGAAGGCCCACTGAACGGCGAGTGGCGGCTTTCCATCGGCTTTCTGGGGACTGTGAGAGGCCAACAGAGAAGCCGTCGACATGGTGACACCACACAATCAGCTGTTTTGGTAGCTTGTAGTGCACCAAAACAGCTGATTGCATGGGGACGTGGCTGAATTTCTTGACACATTGTAGCCTGCTCCCTAACTGCTGACTGACTTAATGTGTTTCTTGCACATGCATGCAAGCAACACAAAAATGAGTGATCATAAAACTTGCTTTTTAGCTTAAATTGTGACTTTTCAGTATGGCCAGTAGTGGGAGCTATTATACTCCTTCTAGAAGCTAATTTGGGGAAGTTTTTAATTTTTAGCAGGCTGGAGGTGACCATGATACAGGAGGGCACTTCCAGGTGCAGTACTATAAATTGAACTCCCCAGTGAGCAGAGGCAAGCTTGGTGAAGGAGGGCATGGCAGAGGCAAGTGTCTGATGTGTTAGACATGGCAGAAGAGGCAGAGTGCTGGAGACTATACATTAAAAGCCTTACAAAAGAAATAAAGGTACTATAAATGTGGGGGATGTTTTTGCACAATATGGGGAAATGCGAAATGTTAGCATACAGACAAAATGCTGAAGCTTTTACATGTATGAAATGTATTTGTAATAGAAAACTGGAAGGGGGAAATAGTAAACTGAAAAACGAAAACAGGTAGAAGTTCAAACTGGAATGTGCAAGCTGGAACACTTCATCCATAATATTAGTAAAAAAGCGAGCAAGCAGCAGTAGGATTGGAGAAAAGAAATGAGCAGGTGGCAAACAGTGTAAATGGGCACAAAAGGGAAAGAAACAAGCATTTGTCAATGCTGAATGTTGTCTTGCTGGCATTGGCATTGGTAGTGCAGGAGTTAGAGAGATGCATAATAGGAATGGCAGTGAAGTACTGAACTGACCCCACCCCCACCCTGCAGAGACTGACAGGCATTGGGGTGTGCCTTTGGGTCATCGGCCTTAACGCTCACGCCATTTCACCTCACCCTACCCTACCCTGCAGACACCAAAAAGTGTTGTAGTGTGCCTTGGGGTCTTCGGGCCCTATGCTCACTCCATTCCTTTAGGAAATATGCTGAGATGGGTGCAGTACAGGAGAATAGGGTGAACTTTGGGGCCAAAGAGTCCAAGGTACACCTCGATGCCTGTCACTGGCTGCAGGGTGGAGGTAGAATGGCATGAGCATTACTGTCGACAAGCCCAAGTCACACGCCTGACGCCTGTCAGTCCCTACAGGGTAGGGTGTTATGATCGAAAACCCTAACACCCTGGGCGTTTCTTGGTATTTTTACTCCAAGTTTTCAACATGCGCTTTTTGTGATCCCACCGCATAAAGAGTGACATTATCAGTTCATTAGCGAAAAGGTGGTTTTGCACAGCGACTGCGCCATTTGGTGCCACAGGTGCGAAAACACATTTTGGGCAGGATGTGAAAAATGACAGCTATACTGTTCATGAGGAGGTGTGAAAAATGGCAATGTTGAAAATCTGGAGTGAAAATATGAAAATTGGTGAAGTCACTAGAGTGCGTAGAAACTGCACAATGCACGCCCATAATTCAATTGTTTCTGTATTTTTTAACCAAATTGTCAACATAGGCATTTTGGGACATCTGCTCATGAACAGTGGCACTGTGATTTTGTTAATCTGTTCTGAAAGTTGATTTCCCGGAGCGACCCCGACATTGTGCGCCAGATGTGTGAAAACACATTTCAGGCAGGATGTGAAAAATGACAGCTGTACTGTTCATACGGAGGTGTGAAAAAATGGCAATGCTGAAAATCTGGAGTGAAAATATTAAAAATTGTTGAAGTTACAAGTGTGTGTGGAAACTGCGCAATGCATGCTCGTAACAGTAATTTTTTTTAATTTTTTCACCAAATTTGCAACATAGGCTTTTTGGGACCCCACCTCATGAACAGTGGCACTGCTGTTTCATTCATCGGTCCCAAAAGGTGATTCAGCGCAGTGATCGCGAAATCACCTTTCGGGATCGAATAATGAGATGACAGTGCATGTGTTCATGAGGTTGTGTCCCAAGAACCCCATGTAAATTTGGAACCAGAATTCAAGAAAATGGCTGAGATATTCCCCTAAGTTGAAACCCCCATTGATGCCATTATACAGCTTACCAGCATTTCTTCATTTTTCAGTAAAGCTTTGAAGAGTCCAGATGTGTTCCCGCTCCTTTGAAGATCACAGCGCCGGACCTCCGGAGGTAAGTATGGGGTGTGGCGGGGTGGGGAGGTGGGGTGCGTAGTGGGTGGGTGCAGATTGGGGGGGGAGGCGCCACAGACAGCGAGGGACTGTTTTCTTTTTTCAACTAAAACAAAAATGGAACCGGTCATGGTGGGACAATTTGTTGGGTGTGCCACACAATGGGGGTGGGGGGAGGAACATGCCAACACAGTCAGCTTTGTGTGAGCGGGGGGGTGGGCTCCCAGTGTGCCACACAATGTGGGGGTGGGGTGGGGACATGCTGACAGGGGGATTGCACCCCCGATGTTTCCTTTGTTTGGGGATTGTGTGCCACCACCATGTTTATTGAAACATTTCACCAGGAAAGGCATGTATGATAGGTGTGTCATCTCTGACACTGCATGACGAACTTGTCTCTGATTGCAGTGGCACATTTCTTTTAAGTTGGTGGCACTTTACATAATTCTTGTGTCAGCGCTAGCATGCTGGCTAACTGGGGAATGAGGGACGCACCTAATAAAGCATGCCCTGCATTCGCCAACACTGACACACCTCTCACTGTGCTACTACTACAGCAAGATGTTGCTTGCATGTGTGCAAGACAACATAAAAATGGAGAAGAGTCTGAAGGTGATATTATTGAGCTAGCTGAAAATGACTGTTGCTTGGTTAAAGGGGAGGAGCCAAAAGAAGGCAGAAGTATGAACAAGCTGCATTTCCTATAGAACTGAGAAATGCACATTTAGTATCACCAGTTTAGGGCTGGTTTCAGGAGAACAGTCAGGCACAAGTGAGAGGGCAAGCTCAGATTCAATCAGATGAAATACAAATAATGCTGAAACAATTCCTGATCATATGAATGCAGCACATACACACGAAAAGACATTAAACGAGGGTAGTACAACACCACAACAGACAGAAGAAACAACAAGCACTGTAGCGAGAGATATTGTGGTCCCAGGAGATTTAGTTCTGAAACATACGGACAAATATATCTGTAGGAGGAGAAAGGAGAGCTGCATGGTAAGCTGTCTATCAGGTTCAGGAGTAGCCAATATGAATAAAAAGTTGAAAGGTTTACTGAAAGGAACAAACACACCATTAATGGTACTACACATTGGTACTAATGATGTAGGTAGAAAAAATAGAGTTGGTATTTCAAAGACAATTTGAGGAGATGGGAAGGAGGTTAAAATCTAAAAAATGCAGTGCCATTATAACAGAAATATTATCAGTTCTGAGAGCAGAGGAAAGGAAAACAGTCAAAATCAAGTAACTAAATGGATGGTTAAGAAAATGGTGTTTCAGGGAAGGATTGTATTACTATCAATGGAATTGGGGCAGATTTGAGATGGATAGGAATCTTTACTGTTCAGATTGGTTGCACTTAAACAGGAAAGCTCCAGGGTATTGAGAGTAAGAATAAATCACAGCATTCAGAACCCCTTAAATGGAAATTCTTTAGATAAGAAGTAAGGGGAAAGGGGAGGACATAAATTAACTGAAAATAAAGGAAAACTGGTTTGAAATAAGCTCAAAAGGAGAGGATACAAAAAGAATGAAAGGTTTAGCTGATCAATGCCAGAAGCCTGGGAAACAAAAGGGAAGAACTACAATACATGTTAGTAAAAAATAATATACACATTTGTGCAATAAGAGAAATGTGATGGCCGGAAGGTGCTATGTGGGGAAAGGAAATAGAGGGCTACAAGATGTTTAATAGGGACAGAAAATGTAAAAAAGGAGGCAGAGTTGTGGGATATGTGAGACATGATCTCAAAGCAGTGGAAGAAAGAAAATTAGGTAATACCTTAACAACTATGGATTAAATCAACACCAAAACAAAGTAAGGAATTTTTAATGCGAGCTGCATATAGATCACCAGCACATGATGCAAAACAAAATGAGGAATTATTGATCACACTGAATAAGCTGGAAAAGGAGAATATGATGATAATAATAATAATAATCACAATAATAGTGGGTAATTTTAATTAGCTGGGAAAGTAGAGAAGGAAAACCAGCCATAGAAAAGATTCCCTAGATATCGCAATAGCACTTAATCTACAGCAACATGTGGAGCAAGCAGCAACAAGCTGTGATCATACCCTGGACCTGGTCCTAAGCAACACTGAGGAACAAATAGCAGGATGTAAAGTATAAAAGAGGTAACTAAAAATTTCAGAAGTATGAGGGAAAGCCTTATATATTATAACCAGGTAACCTTGTTTGCTGATAAAAATCTGGATGAAATGTCGGATTTGTCAGTAAAATAATTCAAGAATCAGTGAATAAAAACATGCTGAAAAGTCCAAATACAATAACATTGGGAAAATACCAAAATGGCTCCGTAATAAGAACATTAAGAAGATTAGTTTGGTGCTCCTTAGAGTCTGGTGAGTTTCCTTGCTCCCTGAAGGAGACGGTGGTGACACCTCTCCTGAAGAAAGCTGCTCTGGACCCAAGCTGTCTTGTAAACTACAGACCAATCTCTAACCTTCCCTTTGTTGGGAAGGTGATTGAGAAAGTTTTGGCGCTGCCACTGGAGAACCACTTGACCATCCATGACATCTATGAGCCTCTCCAGTCCAGTTTTTGAAAGAGACTTAGTACCAAAACTGCTCTGGCTCGGGTGCTCAGTGATCTCCTGATGGCAAGAGATCAGAAGCGCCACTCCATCTTGGTATTTCTTGATCTCTCTTCAGCTTTTGACACTGTAGACCATGGGGTAGTTCTCGAGTGCCTGAGATTCATCTGTGGACTGTCTGGTACAGTTCTCAGGTGGTTTAAGTCCTATCTCATTAGCAGAACTCAGAGGGTAGCTTTGGGGATTTTTTCCTCTGAGCCATTCTCTCTGCCATGTGGTATCCCTCAGGGCTTGGTGCTGTCCCCCATGTTGTTTGCGGTGTATATGCTGTCCCTCTGAGACATTGTAAGATGGTATGGACTGAGGTTTCACTGCTATGCTGATGATACACAGCTCTACCTGTCTTTTGCACTTGACCAGGGTAGTGCATGCTCAGTATTTAACAACTGCCTCGCTGAAATCCAGGACTGGATGAGCTCCAGCTGGGTGAAGTTGAATTCTGGCAAGACTGAGGTGATGGTGGTGGATCCTGGTCACCAGACAGAGGAGTTGGGGCTGGTCAACCCTCTGGACTTTTTCTGGGGGGCATCCAGCTTCTTACTTCTGAATGGGTGCGAAACCTGGGGGTGATCCTTGACGATGGGCTGACCCTGCATTCGCAGGCATCGGCAGCCACTAAGTCCTCTTTCTATCATCTGAGGAACATCATCAGGGTTAAGCACCTTGTTCCATTTGGTAACCTTCCAACATTGGTCCATGCCTTTGTGACTTCATGCCTTCACTACTGCAACTCCCGCTATCTACGACTTCCAAAGGATTGATATCCGCCGCTTGCAGCTAGTGCAGAATGCTGCAGCCTGGTTGTTGATGGGAACTCCATGTGTGAGTCACATCACACAGGTGCTGCGTGAACTGCACTGGCTGCCTATTCAGTGGCAGATCATTTTCAGCATCGGGCTTCTGACCTACAAGGCTCTACACAGACTGGGTCTGTACTAGCTGAAAGAGCTCCTGATTCCTTACTCCCCTGGACAACTTCTCCACTCAGCTGGCGAGGGGTTGCTAGAGATTTCCAGGGTGAGTCTTAAGTCATCTGGGGTCCGTGCGTTGTGTACCCGGCCCCTGCCCTGTGGAATTCTCTACCCCGTCAGATACGTGAGTGCACAACCATGGAGGACTTTAAGAAAGTGCTTAAAACACACATCTGGCACAAAGCTTACCCTGATTAATTGTTTTATTTATTGTGAATATTGAATATTTTACTGATTTATTTATTTCATTGTTTTATCTGTTCTTACTGTTCAGCGCCTTGGCAGTGGAAAGGCGCTATACAAATACAATTATTAATATTATTATTATTAAGAACTGAATTAGAAGGAAAAAAGACATGCAACATTGCCAAAAATGTGAATAGAACCAATTATGGGAGAAACATAGGCATTTAACATGAATGTGTAAAAAAGAGGAAGTCAAAGATGTCAAGGGGATAAATCTTGCAGTTACTGTAAAGGACAGCTACAAACCTTTCTATAGTTATGTAAATGGGCAGAGAAATACAATGTCACAAGCGGGGTCACTGGATCAAAATGGGCAATCCCAAATAGTGAGAAGGATATGGTGAATATCTTCAACACTCTTTTTTTGCAGTGTTAATGGGAGGAATAATAAAAACAAGCTAGTAGATCACATGGACAGCAGTAGTGATAATGTAACCATACCAAGGGAAGATGTGACTAAAAGACTGAAAGCCCTAAATCCAACAAAGGCTATGGAACCAGATGGGTGGCACCCAAGGGCATTAAAGGAATTAGCAGAAGAATTATCAGAGCCAATTTTCATCATCTTCCAGAAATCACTAGATAGAGGATAATGTATGGGTTTTTATTGGTAACCACACTGTAATTGCATCGAGAGGTTACCATGACAACTTTGTAAACCTTGAGAGTGAAGCTAAGGTTGCTCTCTGTTTTCATCTGAGTATTTCTATTTTCTTGGTCTTCTATGAATTTTTGTCTTTTAGTGTCAGTAGTTGTCTCAAATTGTGATGATTGTGCTGTTTTGTATGTTGGAGATATAGGCTGTAGACCGCTGCCAGTTTATTTTTCTGTGACAAATTTCTGTTTTTGAAGCCCTAGCAAGAGATTGCCTCTCGATGCTATCTGTGAAGCTAGCAGGATGCAACTGAGATTGCAAGCTGACAGCACGAAGTGACAGTGCGAGTGTACAGTGAGAGGAGTTAGTAGGGCTTCTATGAGACTGATTTTATAAAGTTTTGAAAAGGTGCTTACTACATGGGTCGTTATATATGGCCGTGTATAACGGAGTTTGCTAGCCACTGCCAGAAGTTGATAAACATCACTGACCAGTTATTATATAAAGATATGTCAACTGTGGCAAAAACATATTGATATTGAAAGATACTAGTGGCTGATCCATTAAAGAACAAACAAATCTTCTCAAGTTTAAAGTTCCCTATGGAGCTTACAAAACTGTTGTTTTATTTTGAGTGAGCCTTGCATTTTGCCTCTTTTCTTAAGTCCAGATACACACATGGCCCGCAGCCTCTCTGCACCCGTGAAGGGCCGTGGAAAGCCAAAAAGTGCATCATACACACAGGATATGCATCTTTGAGGCACCCTGGGGCACCCACTGTCATGGTTACATGCCCACTCCATACTTGATCACCAGTCACCCACCCATCTCCATGTGGGGTTGGGGTGGGAATGGGCAAAGGGGGTGGGGCAGACAACTGCCCAGTCCAGAACACTGCCAGGGCAGGAAGAAACTGCACTGGCAAAAAGTGCAGAGGCTACACAACCCTAGGGGTTGCCATAGCGCCTATGCACCTCTCTCTGTCTGGTCATATCTCACCAGCCGGGTCTCGAACGGCCCCTAACCCCAGGGACAAAGATACGGGATGGGGGGGTCACCAGCACCAGCTGGTGGCAACCTGACAACTTGACCATTGTCCATAGAGGATATGGGAGCCCATGGAGGACCAGCACAGGCTACCATATGCCATGGTCCCCTGCGACTTGCGGAGTGGGAGATCCATTGAAAAGCTGGCTGGACATCCAGTTGGATGCTTGGAGATCCTGGTCCAAATGCCTCCGATGCCACCCATAGAACCTGTGTGGGGGCTCTGTGCCAGCAGGAAGAAGGGGGATGGGACTGTGGCTTGTACCTGTCCCTGAGCAGTCCTGGAGTATGTGGCAGTGTGGCAGGGATATGTTCATTTTGAGCATATTCCCATCTTTTTTGTTGATCAGGCTCTTAGTCGGCAGCACAAAAGTGACCCACAGGGATAAGTCTGACCTTCTGACAATCATCTGATTTCAGCATCTTTCATTTGTGGCCAGCCCTGAAGGGGTAATAGACTGAACTGGTTGTTCTGAGAAGCTTGCTGAAAAGCATTTTTGTGAGTGCTGAGTCAGAGGTGAAACTGGCTAAACCAGCAAAGTAGGTCAGTAACAGAGCAGTTATTTTCTACTTTATGCTTATTTGTATGTTTAACCAGAACACAGACTAGGATGAAATAACCCATTTTCAGCCATACCTGGGGAGTGTTTTATAATTTTCTGACCAGAAAAGCCACACTAAGTCACTTATGGAGGCAGTATGGTGCAGTGATCTAAGGCTTTGAGCTGCAAACCTAGAGACCTGGGTTTGAAACCCACAGCCCCCACTTGCAATCTATGTGACCCTGAGCAAGTCACTTAACTTCCTTGTGCTCCCAGGTCACACCTGGAATTGCACTTCAGCTTAGTGTGCCTCTCCTGGTTAAACAATTTCCCCTTTCCCCTTACTAAGCTATGGGGTTAGAAAACATAGAAACACTGGAATTCTACAGGCAGAAAAAGACCAGCTCATCCTGCCGTGTTTCCTGCCAAGCCCGGTCCCACCAGCCTAGTGCTAAGTATACACTGTTGAGTTCCCTCGTGGTAGCTTGACCTCACTCCCCTTCCACCCTTACCATCATACCTTATCAACCCCATTTGTATGTCCCACTCCTTTTCGAAGCCCGTAACAGTCTCCATCTCCACTATCATTCCACTTGTCCCTCACCATCTGTCATTAATGTACATCAGACAATGGTGGCAGCTGGGGGGGGGTGGACCTTGTAACCATTATGGAAACTTGGGCCACAGGGAATAATAGCTATGTCCTGGCAGTCCCAACTTACACTATATACAAGCAAGAAAGGAGAAAAGGCAGAGGATGGCTAGCCCTCTATGTCAGGGAAGGCACTGAGGTAGTAAAGGATGCACTCATTCGTGGAGGGAAAGGGGTAGCAGAATTGCTGTGGATTCAGCTCATGATGACATCTGGTAAGAAGCTGAGCATGGGGGTGGTCTATAGGCCACTGGAATAGGGGAACAAGGATGATAGGGAACTTGGGGCAGAAATAAAGAAGGTGTCCTCCTCAAAGGGAGAGGTAGTGGTAGTGGAGGATCTCAACTTACCAGACATTGATCGGGACATTCAGCAACTCAAAGTATTAAAAGTCAGGCACTGTAAGATATATTGCAGGACTGCCTGCTGGTGCAAGCAGTGAGGTTGGGAACCACTAGGTTCCAGTGACCATAGCACCGCATGGTTTGACCTGGCCCTTGGAGCCAGCATACTCTTATAAAAGGCTGAAGTCTGCCAACACTGGCTGTGGGACTAGGAGCAATCAAGGTCCTCCTGGTCCCTTGACTCACCTAACCGCTCGATGGCTTTTGAGCACCCCTTGGCTGGGGGGGGACAGTCAGTCAGTTAGAGGGCTCTTAGGGTCACTTGTCAAGCCAGTCAACTTCGACTCCAGTTGAGCAGGCTGCCAAGATCTTTTTTGAGCCTGTTAACCAGTTCTCAGACATGGTCAAGGATTTGATCTTGCAGACCCCAGTGGTACTGGTACTCACAGTGGAGGATGTGGTCCGCTCAGTCTCCCTGTCCGATCCTTGAAGGGAGCAGCCTCTATCAGATGTTGGGTCTTCCATGCCCATGTTGCTGAACGTGGGCAGGAACATGGTCTACAGCAACCCACCCAAAGGCCCTTCTCACCGATGATTGGCTAGTGGATGGTCATGGTTGTGGTTGAGATCACAGTCAAGGCGTTCCTACCCTCAGTTCCACTCAACCAGGGAGCATCACCATCAATGTTCTTTACCCACCTCATCCTTGGGCGAGGAGAAGCATTGCTGCAAGATGCATCGGTGCTACAAGGAGCTCCTCTGATAACAGTAGGCCATTTCAGGGAAAGGTAAGGATCCACCCCCTGGACCTCTGGTCTCCTGGCTGTCACCAGTTGTACCCCCGCTGGTTCACACCATACAGGTGCAACCCACAGCTGCTTCTCCATCTATTTGGGTGGAGCCACCACCACTACAAACAAAGGTGGGCACTCCAACTGAGGTCTGTGGTGAGAAATGGCCAAAGGCCATCTTTGAGTAGTCCTCGGATGACTTGGATCTTGAGTCCATGGCATCCTCTGGGACTCCCCTCCTCAATCATGGCTTAGTCGAGGAACTTTCCACCAAGCATGGCCTGTTGTCCCTCAGGGTACTTTTCTTACTCATCTCAGAGTCCATGTCAGTGCCGCTTAAGCAGTACAAAAGAGGGATAAGTGCCCCCTCATGGACATTTTGGACCAGGATGAATTTCCCGGGGTTGCCTTCCCTGTCGTTGAGGTCATTTGGGACCAGCCCTGCAGTTTTAGAACATCCAGCATCCTGCCTATCACCTGTTTTCCACATGGCCCAAAAGTTTGAGGTCCCCACAGGTTCCCTTTCATGATTCTTGGACCACCTCTTCACTGAGGGGTTGGTCACGGATTCGATGTTCCACAAATCTGGACACCAGTGTGATGTGGACAAGCCTGCAGACAAGGAGTCCTGTAAGATTGCCCACACCATTAAAAAGGTGTACACTTCGGTGTCTCTGAGTCTGTGTCAGGATAGCTATGCCATGATGATGGCCAAGTTCTGCCACTTCCTGATGTGAGTTTTTGATGTAGTCCTCCCTCACCTCCGTGTTGAACAACAGTTGGCGGTTCAGCTCATAAGAGACCAGGGTCAATTGCTGTCTAAACACCAGCTCCAGATGGCCTTGGACATGGGTGACCCTTGTTTCCGTGCCATGGCAGTGGCTGTCTACATGCAGTGCAGGGCCTGGCTGCATTTGTTTACCTTCAAGTGAACAGGTTAAGGCAGTTGGGCTTATTTAGTATGGAATATAGTAGGACAACAGGTGATCTGTGCATGGTGTACAGGGCATTGTCAAATACAGATCTGTGGGAAAATATGAGGTTAGTTAAAAATACTGATCGACAAAATAACAGTTAAAGGGTGATTTTTATAGAACAAACCAATGGGGCAATTGGCTAAACCAAAGGGTTGTAAAAATTTGGAATAAACTACCCTCAAATACAGTGAACAGCACTTCACTGGAGTGTTTCAAGTCATCATTAGATGATTTTATGGGAGACCATAACTAAACATTTTGACATGCATTGGTCAAGTCCTATGGCTAACAGGCTCCTGGCTTGTATTTTTCTGTGATTCTGTGATTCATGGTGGACACCCAGTACAAGCTGGCTGATGTCCCTGTTTTGGGCGATGACCTATTTGTCCCTGGGGTGGAAGGATATTTGACTCACATTTAGAAGTCCACTGCCAACCTAGATTCTGTGATATCACAGACGAACCAGAAAAAGAAGTCTTAGAAATAGGCCTTCTAGTACTAGTCTTTACAGTCACAGCCTCCTCAGCAACTGCCTCAGCAGGGGCAATTCCACACCTTGCACCCCAAGCCCAAGCCTGTGGACCAGGGTTCAAAAAAGGAGGGGCAGGGGTAGTGGTGCCCCTCTGGCAGCAGTTGCCAGTGCTCCCAAAAAAGCTGCCCAGTGGCAGGTTGGGAGTTGTCGTCTCTCCACATATCCTTGTCTCTGCATGCTTTCCTGGTCAGAGGCTGACTATGCCACTTCTTGCAACATTGGTCCACTATCACAATGGACAAGTGGGTGTTGAACATAGTGGGAAGTTGCCTCTGGACTTCGAGGCTCTGCTGCCTTACTACCTCCATGCACCTTAAGAGTCCGGGGAGTGTTAATGGACACACAGTCTGCTTTTCAGGTGGACATTGCTCGGGTCCTTGCACAAGGGGCAATGGCCCATGTCCTAGACATCTTGGCCAGTCAGGGTTACGTGTCCAGGTACAGTCAAACCCCGTGTATCCAAATTGCTTGGGAGCCATTCGATTAGTTTGGATAAATGGGGGTTGAATTAATGGGAGTGACAGTTTGTGGTACTGACAATCCTAATTTTGGCTGCTTTTTTTGTTTTGTTTTGTCACGGAACCCTTACCAACCTGTCACCTCGGTCCTCCCCAACACAGAAAAAGAGAGCCACAACCTCAAAAGGAGAATAGGAGGTTATGGTCCGATACCACGATAGGAACTTTTAACTTTAAACTTACCATGGAGCTGGAGAGCAGGAGCAGGGCATGCAGACTACTGTAGGCAACAGATGATATGGTTGGTATTGACAATGAAATAAGAAGTGTAAGGGTTGTTGGCTGGTCGGAGACACTGGCAACATGGCAGCTTAGCAGCTCACACAAAAACACACAGCACTGATAAAAGTCAGCTGTATGTAAAAGGGTAGGGGCAAGTGAGGGTAGCAAGTGCCCCCTCCATGCATTTTGTCCTTGATGTCAGCCACCAACTCCTGAGCTATGATTTCATTATCATCTAACTGCTGCTTAGCAGCCAACGAGCCACTTCCTCTCTGACATCCTTTTACACAGAGGGTGGGTGGTTACTTTATCAGAAACCCTCTCTCTCTCTCTCTCTCTCTCTCTCTCTCTCCGCATGCAGGAGCACAGTGATCAATGTGTATTTAATGGGCAAGGGCAAGCACCTGAACTCAATTAGCAGAATAGTTGGCAGCAATTGTCACTAATAGCCATCAGCTGATTACAGCTAAGTGCAGTTATTACAGCTGAATCAGCTGAATCAATTGATGTAAACGATTGTCAGCAGGGGACACAGACTAAGTTCGGGAAACTGGGAGGATCAGATAAACAAGGGTCAGATTATCAGGGTTTGACTGTACTTCCTGGTCCTGAAATGGATTGGTGGCTGATGTCCCATACTGGATCTGCACAATCTGGGCAGTTTATGTGGAAACTCAAGTTCTGGTTTTCATTTTGAATCATAATATTCCACCACTGGAGCAGAACATGTTCTGCTCTCTAGACCTTCAGGATGTGTATTTCCACATTCTGTCTGTCCATCCCATCACTGTTACCTTCAGTTTTGAGTGGAAGGGGTCTTGTATCAGTTCCAGATTATGCCTTTCAGCCTGTCCTCAGCACCCAGGGCCTTCACCAATACATGGCAGTGGGTGCTGCGCACTGGTGGTGCCTGGGGTTTAGAGTGTACCGCTACCTGGATGACTGGCTGTTAGCCAGTCCATCCAGACAGATAGTGGAGAGGTCCAGAGATATGGCAGTCTAGACTTACAGAGACTTGGGCCTGTTGGTCAACCTGGACAAGTCTGAACTGGTACTGAAGCAGTTAATCAAGTTCATCGAGGTAGAGCTAGACTCCCTGTGGTCCAAGGCCTGCCTACCTGTAGACTGGGCACTGAATCTTAAATTTTTTGCTTGATCATTTCAGGTTGGGCTCTTGCACCCTGCCTGGGATTTCCTGACGCTGTTGGGGAACGTGACATCCTGCACCAGCATGGTCCATTGGGTCCAGTGGTGTATGTGCCACCTCCACTGGGAGTTGGGCAGTCAGTGGTCCCAGTGCCTAGGCAACTTAGATCAGCCAGTCACAGTCACTCAGCTGATATGGGATTCCATCCAGTGGTGGCTAATCCCAGAACACCTGGAGGAACGAATCCATTTGTCCATCCAGAATTGACCATCATGCTTATGATGGATACATCTCTGGTGGGGTGGGGAGCACACCTGGGAGACCACACAGCCCATGGGTTCCGGTTACTCTGGGAGTCCCATCACCACATAAACCTGTTGGAGCTCCATGTAGTGCATTTGTCTCTGATGGAATTTGCTCCTCTAGTCAGGGGTTGGGTCGTGCAGATCCAGACAGATAGTACAACCATGTTCTGCCTAATCAGGCAGGGTGGAACTCACTCCCTTCTCTTGTGTCGGGAGGCATTCTGCACCTGGACACTTACTGTATGTGCACCCTGGGTGCAGATCTACTGGTGATCCATGTTGTGGGAGAAAACAGTCAGCTGATGGATGCTCTCAGCTGGGTGGGAGGGACATTGCATGAGTAGTCCTTACATCAAGAGGTACCACCTATTCTCCAAATGGGGGCGCACTCTTGGTGGACCTGTTTGCCTTCTGAGAAAATGCCTAACTGAGGCTGTTTTGTGCCTACCCCCACAGTCCAGGACACTGCTGGGGGGTACCTTCATGAGGCCCTGGATCCAAGGCCTCTTATACACCTTCCCTCCCTTCTCCTTGATCTACAAGGTCATGTCAAGGCCCAAAAGGACAAGATGTGAATGATCCTGATAGCTCCAGATTGTCCATGGCAGTTCTGGTACCCAAATATCCTTAGCCTTGAAAGTGGGTCTCCATGGAAACTGCATCTCCGCCTGGACCTGTTGACCAGATAAGAGGGGATGATCCTGCACCTGCCTGTTCAATCCCTGCCCCTTATGGCCTGGTTCTTGCACCGGTTAAGAGTTCCAGGCCTTGGGTCTCTCAGAGGAGGTCCTCCATGTTGTGGAGGCCTCCCAGAAAGAGTCTACTTGCAGATGCTATGTCTTTAAATGAAAGAGATTTTCTATTTGGTGTCAGTGCAAGGGGCTTAATGATGGCCCCCTTTCTGTGGTTCTGCGGCACATGGCAAATGCCACAGAAATCAAGGCCAGTCATGGAATTTGGGTCTGGCCGCAGAACTTACACAAAAACTGCCCAGCAAGTAAGACAGAGACTGCCTCCACTCCTTTCTGCCCATTACTATGCCTGCATGTAGCTTTATAAAAGCTAAAATTCACCCTTACCCATCTCAGCCCCTCAAGCCCTCACCACACAGCCTGAGAGCCCCCATGAGTCATCCTATTTTTTTTAATGGCACTCTTTTCTGGCTGAAGGTAGCTTGATGATCCACTGCCTTTTCCTATCACTGCTAAAGGGCCAGAATGCCTGCCCCTCATCCCAGTAGTGCTTTGTGGGGCCCACACAAAACCATACAGGGCATGAATCCAGCATTTTTGTCCAGCAGCAGTTGGAAGAGGTAGAGGATCATCCTACAGTGTTGTACAAAAAAACATGTGTCAATGTAAAAACAGAGTGATTCAATGAGGCTCTGGGTAGAGCATGTTTTGTGGCTAAGATGTGCAGGGTCATTTTTGTTTTGTTTGATGAGGGGGAAGAGTAACTTCTCAGAGGAGACCTTACAATACTTTTAAAGGAGGAAGAGGCAGATGATAATTGTACAGTGTTGGACTGGATGATGACAAATTTAAAACTACAAGGCCACTCAATGGTACTCTCAGTGCTATTTAGGAAGGTGGTGGGGCTGAGATGGGAGGTGGTGGGTCTTATCTGCTTTAAAACAATCAGAGGGAAAGTGGTTGCTGGGGCAGAGGGCAATTTGCAATCCTTTTGGGTTAAGCACAAGAGATGGCTGTGGATGTGCTGGGTGGTTGCAAACCTGATGGGTCAGCTCTGGTGCCTGGGGAGAGAGCACAGAGCACGATCTAGAGGATCAACATGGAGGGGAAGGGAGCCAGGAACTATGGAAAAATGTACATTTTTGTAATCAGCCTCTCACTCCCTTGTCCGAGACATTGTAAGCACTCTAAGGATCAATGTGTTCCCTTAGAGCTGTTTCCTGCCTGACCCCCGCTGATGATGATGTGTCTGGATGTCTGTATCCTCCAGCTCTTGGCCTGCCATGTGGACATGGACATGAATAGTCATGGCTCTGCCTCCTCCCCTTGCCTAAGTAGGGATGAGGCCAGTTGGGCCTGAGGTAGGAGCTGGAGTTCCGCACCTTTCTGCTGAGCACTGGTCTCATGGAGAGAAGGAGGAGACAGAAGCAGGCCCAGAGAGAAGCACTACCTCTCCTCACCCATTCAGAGGTAGAGAGAGGCCTCCTATGCTAGCCTGTAGTAGACCATTGAGCCTTGCCCCAACGGGAGGCATACCAGCTAAAAGATAACCACCCAAAAGACACCTAATGAAGTAGCACAAAGTAGTGGTGGAACACCTCTTAAAGAAGGTCACTGGGGCTCTTGTGGGCCCACTCCCAGTTCTGTAGCAGAGTGAAGCATAGGAGTGCTCCTCCAACATTAGTGAAAAAAGGCCCCAGATTGTACCTCAATGTGGTCCGGTAATTTGTTGGTAAGCTTTGAGGTAATGCTTGGGTAATCATCATGGCACCTGTGTGCATGGCAAGTGTCAGGGCCAGTCAAGTAAGCTATGGTTGGGCTGGGCTATGAGAGTGACAATGGTTTAGGTCAGGTAGTTGACCAAGGTCGTATAGTGCAAGTGACGCATCATGCAAGGGTTGGACCGACTGGTGTGGTACTGTAAAGGAGTCATACTCTGGCCCCATGTTCTGTGTATGTGTCAATAGTTAGTGCTAAAATTAAGCATGATAATTTTTACAGCCCCAGGATTGTGTCTCACCCTGTCTGGAGAAGGCACCACTAGCATGTGCCCTGTAGGATAAATTTCCCTAAGGGTACCTCTCTAGAAAAGTCTCTGGTAAAAGCAAAACCATAGTAATTCTAAACAGATTGTAATAGAGGTAATATTAAAGTAAACTCTAGCCCAATCGGATGCATACAGGGTAAAAAAATTGCCAATGCCAATATTAAGTCAGGGGATGTGGGCAACCTGAAGCTAATATGACCTGTAAAGTGAACTAGTCCTTCTGAGGACATATGTGACTATCGTAGAAGGTTAAATAAAACAGCTTTCCTGTTATCGCCAGCTCAAAGTGTGGTGGATTGTCCATTTGTGTGTGGTTTCTCCATTAGTGATGCACTGAGGTCTCTGATGTTCCTTGTACCCATTTCCCTGACCTGTGGTAGCAACAACACAAGAGACGGGACAGATCCCAGAGGGACTCTGCATTTGAGGGCAACTAGGCATGACTGGACTTAACCGAGCACTACTGACTGATTCCTCTCACTGAGAAATGACTGGAGGAATTTGAAAACAGTCTGAGACAGTCCTCAAAGCCCCTCAAGTCTATCTAGCAATTCTGTGTGATGCACTGTGTCAAAGCCAGATGACTGGTCAAGGAGGATCAAGATGGAAAATTTTTCCCAATGCCTAGCCTGCTGAAGATCATTGCAGACTCTGATTAGAGCCATTTCTGTGTTCTGTTACGGAAACAGGACTGTAATGGCTCAAACAAATAGATTACTCACCTGTAACCGTAGTTCTAGGAGTGGTATAGTTAACACCCACACTCTGGCAAGTCATAGCCACACTCTGGCAGTTCCACTGGAATGATATAATTGGTCATACATCTTTAAGCTATGCTCATCCCACCACCTGGGCAGTATATCCCCGGACTCTGCCTGGTAATGTCAGAGCTTGAGTGCTGGAAACAGAATCTGTGTGCCACTTGCCAGGGGAGGCCATGTGGTTTGTGTGAATGTGAACCATATACCACTCCTAGAACTATGATTACAGGTAAGAAACCTATTTTTCTAGGGGGGTGGATATAGTTCACTTATTCACACTCTGGCAGACTTCTATCAGTTCTCTGGGAGGAGGGGGTAAGGCGTGCCCCCCCAACTTGGTGAACAGAGATTGGAGAACTGAAGTCCCAATACCAGCATCCCAGCATGAGTCAAGGTCAATGTGGTAGTGGGAAATGAAGGTGTGTGCTGACTCCCAGGTAGCAGCCCTGCATACCTCCTGGATAGGGATATCTCTGTGGCAGCAGTATGTCTGGTGGAATAAGCTCAAAGCCCTATAGGAGGATCCCTAGCAGCTAGCGTATAGCAGAGGTTGATGCAGGATGTAATCCCCCCTGGCAATCGACTGCTTTGCTGCCAGTCTGCCCAGTGTGGCTTCAGCATATGAGACAAACAGCAGGTGAGTTGGTCCCTGAACTCCAGCTGTGTGCTCCACGTAATAGGACAGCACCCTCCACAGGTCCAGGGTATGGAGCCAGCGGCTGGCCTCTGAAGATGAGCTGGTGAAATACACTGGCAAGTTAATTTCCTGGTTAAGGTGAAACTCCATTACCACCTTTGGGAGGAACTTCGAGTTGGGGTGAAGGATGACTTTGTCCCTGTGGAAGACCAATTAAGGAGACTCCACCGAAAGTGCCTGGAACTCCCTAATCCTTTTGGTTGGCATAATGGCCACCAGGAAGGCTGTCTTCCATGACAGGTGTGATATGTCACACCTGAGCACTGTCTCAAATGGCTTGCCTATGAGCATTGCCAATACCTGCAGTAAGTCCCATGGTGGAGGAGGTATGGGCACTGGAGGGGCAAGTGGTCCAGGCCCTTTAAAGAGCACCAACCACTTTCTCCTGGTCACCATTTGTGTACCAGCCCCCCCCCCGGTAAGCAGAGATGGCTGCCAGGTGCATCTTAAGGGTTGTCCCCTGCAGTTCCAGCTGGGAAAGGGACCAGAGGTAGTCCAGGATGCTAGCCACAGGGCAAGCATGGGGATCAAGCCGACGACCCCCTGTTCTCCGCAGCACTACAGACATAATTCTGCAGCAGGCACTCTGATCTTCTGCGGAACTGTTAGGTCAAGTTCTGTGGCAAGGTTTAAAGTTCCATTGCACATTAATAAATAAATAATACAGAGCCAGCATTACGGTTTTGAAGGACCCAGCAAGGACGGCCTGTGAGGAGGACTCGTAACTCCCACCACAAAAATATAAGTTATATAATTTCCATTAAACATCAAGTTTTATGCTTTTCGGCACCTGTTCTAGCACTCCATATTTACCTATGGAGGACTTAATGTCATTGTATGTAACATTAACAGCTACTGACAGGTACCCCCAACCTGCTAGCAGCAAACACACAGCTGAACAGTAGTTCTCTAAAGGGCAACTTGAAGCAGCCTAACCATGGAGCACCCATGACTTCTTTCCTCTGCGAATGCCTAGCAGGAGCACCCTACACAGTTGCAGCTGGGGTGGCAGGCTTTGGGGTGGAGGACACAGATTCTCCCATACTGCCACCCCCAAAAACTGCCATACAATAGTACAAATATAACATGTTAAGCATCTGCAGTGTCAGTGTGATTATTTCTTGTTCTTTACTGTTTTCAGACAATCTTTGTTTGATTTTCCCATTTTGAATAAATCTTTAGCTTGGTTGTTGTCTTCCTTACCTTGGCTTCATCTTTTCTTCCTTTTCTTTCATGTGCACCTCCCTGCCCTAGCATGAAAACCCTGGCATCTGCACTGCCCCTTGACAATGGGCTGTCCTAAAGTGAGCCAGGTGATCCCAGGATTACACCTGAACATGGACTGCCATCATGGAACAGTGATTCACTGCTACTTGACTATCATGGTGGCTCAGCTAGCTTTTTTTCTTATTTTCACCTTTCTTTTTTGTCTCTGTAGCCTCGTTGTCTGTTTCTGTCAGGCAAAGATCCCCTTCCCACAAAGGAAATAATGGCAGCTAAGTTCTCTCTTCCACCCGAGACCAAAAGGCTGACATACTCTGCTCACCTTCACGAACAACTTAGTAAAAGTAAAGCTTTCTCTTTCACCATCACCTACGTTGTATCTGTTGTTGATATTGTGGGAATAACATTGCTGCAATAATATTGTGACTCAGTTTGTCATGCGGTATTACAGTGACAGGGGCTTTACATCATTACAATATTCCACCTACCCATGTTGCTGTATGTGTGGGCAGGGAGTGGAAAGCAGTAGTGGGGAAGGGATAAGGGAGCAGGAGCTGCAGTGCTTAGCTGAGTTGCTTCTGTGGCAGAGTGGGAAGGCATCCAGCTCCTGCAGCAAAGGAAACTTGGGGACCAGGGTTTGGTTCCCTGTCTCCCAAACCTGACTGTCAATTTTTTTTTTCCCCCAGACATTTCCCCCAGCTACTTTCTCCCCATCCCCTAGGTCCACGCTGCCCCCACAAAAAAAAAAATCCTGCTGTTATTTTATGTGTTGTGGTGTTTAAGTAGTTGGTGTTTTCACCAACTTTGAAATTGACTGCTGATGTAATGGTTGCGACGTATTGTGCCACAATGTTTTTGTTGGCGATGTTATTGCCTAGAACCCACCTCTCCCTTAATGGTAATAATACTCTCTGCAACCTACCCCCACATCAGACCTAATAGCAACAAGATTCTCTCTCTCCTCTCCCTTACGTGATCCTGTTCCCCCATCAACAGCTTTGCATGATCCCAGTTTTTAAAACCAGTGTAGCCCACCCCACCCATAATAGCCTCACAACCCACCCCAGGAAGGAAAGGGATGGTATTTGCAATGCTCACCAAATAATTTCATCACAGAATGTTGACACACTGGAGCTGTCCCGTCAGACTAGAGAAGTGTAAGAGACAGGGTCATCAGTTACACAGAGAGCCAAAATATGATTCATTCACTTGAGTAAGTCCCATCCTCAAATAATTATTTGATTACTTGACTACCGTATTGAAAGGTCAAGCTGAGTATTATTTTATTTTATTTATCTATTTAATTTTGTTTACTAGGTAGGCCCACTGGGCCCAAGAGGTCCCTTTTCAAGGGTGACCCAGAATTAGTTACAGAGAAATTGTGGGGTACAGGACATTTCAAATACATGACAGTTTTAGGTACAATCACAATACATAGCAGACGAAAATACAACAGTACAATGCAGATTCTTGACAGCTTTGAGGTACAATCATTGCAGACAAAATGAAACAATACAATGAGTAGACTCATATCAGGGGCAGACCTAGACTTTTTATGGGACAAAATAATCTTTTATTGTAGCACATTCATATAGTCTGTACATGGTCACCTTCCCATGTAGAGTGTTGGCACCTGTAGCTAAGGGTATAGAACATAGGGGGCAACTTACCCAGATTAGGATAGTCTTCTAGGGGTCAGTGAGTCACAGATTGTCCTTGACACCTACATTGCCTGTGTTCCCTATGCAGCTCTCGGAGTCTTTTTTTAAAGGTTAGTGAGCCTGCAGTTTGCAGGTGGTCTGGGAGATTGTTCCAGTGGGTAGAAGCAAAGTGGGCGAAGGATTTATTCCCTGCTGCCATTTGTATCCTAGGGACCTCCAGTAGCTTCCGAGATGAGGTGTGGAGCAGCCTGCCTGGGCGATTAGGGACCAGTATGCCATTTAGGCCAACTGGATGTGGGCCATTTATTATTTTGTAGGTGGTGCACAACAGAGGGAATTGATGCCTTTGGGTAAGGGAAGACCATTTTAAGGAGTCAAGCACCTCACAGTGGTGTTGCCTCGGTGGTGATTTGGAAACAAATCTCAATTTTGTTATAAAGAACTTGCATCCTACCCAGCTCCTTACTGGAAAGGGCCTGGACGATGGGAGTGGCATAGGTTAAATTGGGCAGCAGGATACTGTTTATGATTGCATCCCTAACCTCAGGAATAAATTGCGAATTCAGTCTGTATAGTAACCCAAGCTTCTGGTGTATAGTTTTGGTAAGCTGATCCACTTGGTATGTAAATGTGAGACTTTTGTTGAGGACAAGGCCTAGGTACCTAAAAGAGGTCACAATTTCCAAGGAGGATGAGACAAGGGAGAGCAGAACGGATCTGTCTGAGCCTAGTGTCCTAGGTCCATAGACCATGACTTTTGTTTTTTTGTCATTCAGCAGCAGCCTGTTCTTCAGCAGCCACTTTTCCAATGTACTGAAGTCCTCCTGTAGTAAAGGCTTCAATTACGATAAGCTTCCAGTGGTTCTGTATAGTACAGCGTCATCCACATACTGTATTACAGAGTTATGAATCTATGAATCTAAGCCACCAGCACAGTTGTTGCCAAGATAGTTGACAAACAGTAAAAACAGGAGGGGCCTCTGGATAGAGCCTTTAGGTACTCCCTCCTTGAGAGGTAGACTACCTGATAATGATCTATTACACTCAACCTGCTGGGTTCGATGGGAGAGGTAACTCTCAAATCATGCCAGGGAGTGGCGGTCTAGGCCTATATTCTTTAACTTGCCTGCCAGCAGGCCGTGGTCAATCAAGTCGAAGACCTTTGTGAGGTCAATGAAAATGGCTCCAGTGGTGTGGCCATTGTCAAGGGCCCTGAGGGTGTCAGTTGTAAATTTGATAAGTGCAGTGTCGGTACCATGATTTGGTCTAAAACCATGATGGTTTGGTACTAGTAGCTGGTGCATATCCAGATAGTCCCTGAGCTGGTTATATACAAGTCGTTCCTGTATCTTGGCCAAGATACAGAGGAGCAAGATAGGCCTGTAATTGCCAGTTGGTTCCTTCTGACCACCTTTATGTACAGGGACAACATGTGCCTCTTTCCATCTGGCTGAGAAAACTCCTTCTAATAGGGACCTGTTTATTAGCCAGGTAACATGAGAGGCAATAGTGGGTGCAGCCTCTTTCAGTAATCTGGGGACCAGGCCATCTGGCCCTGCATTTCCCCTGGTCTTTATTTTCCTTAGTAGAGAGAGTACACCCTTCTGCTTCACCTTTTTCAGATGGAATTCAGGATGTAGTTGATCCGGCCTGCTGGGGCGCAAGTGGTCAGAGGTCTTGGGGGATTTAGCCTTGTACCCCTCCAGATCAGTAAAGAACATGCTGAAGGCATTGGCTGCCTCCAGGCTGTTGTTAATAGTGTGGCCATTGGAGACAACTGGTCCTTGCTGGGGTTTACTGTTGCCTTTCAGTAGACCAATGATATGCTGCCAAAAACACCTAGGGTCAGTGAGACTGGCCTGCTGCAGGTGTTTGACATATTCTGTTTTGGCAGCTTTTAAGCATTTTTTGCTATGGTTTCTCAGCTCCCTAAAAGCAACCCAGTCTGTGGGTGTACCAGATGTCTTGTATTTCTCCCAGGCCCTATCCCATTGCTTCATGAGGCTTTTTAGCTCAGGGGTTATCCATTTGTAGCATTGCTCCTTAACTCTGACCTTTCTGAGTGGGGCATGCTTGTTGGCTGCTGACAAGAAGCATGCTTTTTAGGAAAACCTTAAAGCTGCATTATTGATCGCTGGGTAAATCGACTTGTTCCTCAGTGACATTTTTTTTAGATGCAATGAGCATTGATGATATTAAGTCACATTTCAGCCAATAGCAGGACTGCAGTCTGTCACATAAATGAGTAATTCATGTTGCAGCAATAAACAAACACTGTCACAGAAGCCTAGGAGTCCTACCAATGAACTCAGGACAGAAGTGCCATGTGGACATACGGGCCCTGATCTCAGCTGTCTTCTGTGGTCAGGAATTGCTTTTACCATTTTAGAAATATTGCCAGACTGTTCTCCCTTCATGATACTGCAGATCTCCACACTTTGGTACATGCCATGGTCTCGTCTTGGCTTGACTACTATAACGTGCTCTGTGTGGGCCTACCCTGTAGTCATGTGCATGTCTTGCAGCTAGTCCAGAACTATGGAGTGAGGCTTCTGACTTCTATTAGGAAGACAGACCATATAATTCCCTTGCTCCAAGTCCTGTGCTGGCTGCCATTGAGGTGGCACATTGAGTACAAGGCTTTGTATTCAATATGTAAAGCCCTGAACAAGCTAGTCCCTGAGTATCTGTGTGGCCTCCTGACCCCCTACACCTCAGTCAGAGTGGTGGTGAGGTTCATAGGGATGGGGCTTCTGCGGGTGCCACCCTCTCAGTTTAAATCAGTGGGTGAATAAGCTTCTGCAGTAGCTGCCCCCACCCTGTAAAACTCACTTCCATTGGAGGTGCAGTCTTCCTGCTCTCTAGCCTCCTTAAAATACCATTTTCTAATGTATTTGATGAAACAGACATACTACTGTTTCAAATAATTATTCTCTTCTCCTCAGTAATTAGAAGGAAGTTTCTGTATTAAGGAGTGTATCAATTGTTTTCTTATGCTAATCTCTCCATCATATCTGATTTATTTAGTTCCTTTTTATTGTAATAATGTATTGATATCCTAATATCCTTGTAAAAGTACTCCAAGCATAGATGGGGCATTTTAAACAAACTACTACTGTACTATTACTGCTTCTCCTTCTACTATACAATTAAAGTCTAACTACTGATAGCAGGCTCCTCCTATCTGATTGTTTGTTCCACTACAAAGGTCCCTCTGTCCTCTTGCAATAGATGAATTTCTTCCTATGATCTCCACCTTTTTGAAGTCTGTTTATCCTCCTTACCCTCATCTATTCACAGATTAAACTGTGCTATGTGTTGCCAGGCCCTCCCTACTATTCGCTTGCCATGATCTTCAAAAATAATTTGATCGCCTTCAACACAACCTGCTCTGACTAAAACTGCTTCTTATCACTAAAAAGAAACCAAAAATTATGTTCCTCTCTCCTAACAATAAAGAAGTACCTCTCAATCCCTTGGATGCAAGCTACTATATTAAGACCATCCTTGGTGAAACACTTGAACCAGTTCAGAAATTTAAATACCTTGGTTTCTGGCTAGACTATAAGCTTTCTTTTGTCACACATATTGAGGAAACTGCAAAAAAATTACACCAAATGCTTGGCCTCTTCTACCGAATTAAGCACTTGCTTACTTACGCCGCCAAACTCCGGCTGGTCCAAATGACCTTCCTCCCGTTAATCGACTACATGAACTTTCTATGTAGTCTCAGCCCTACAAAAGCCTTATCTGCTCTGGAATCACCTTATCACAGGGCCTTAAGATTTGTCACAAATGCCCTCTTCAACACACCACTGCTCCCTCTATCTGCAGATTGGCTGGTCCTCTCTTAGCACCTGGTGGTGGCGTAATGCATCCCTTTGGATGTACAGAGCCCTAACAGGAAAACTCCCCTCTTATATCTGCTCCTTTATTAAACATGCTCCTTGAATGTATTCACTCAGAAAACTCTTGTATATAACTTTTGACATCCCGAGGATTTGAACTCGGTTTGGTTCTTCATCCATAAGTCATGCCTTGCCTTCTCTTTGGAACTCCCTACAAAAATTTCTTAAACTAAAGCATGCTGTTGGCCTGAATACTTTTAAGTCGATGCTTAGACACACATTGAAGGAAGAAAGCAATTGCTATGCATGAATTTTCAGCCTGCATACCCTTTTGCTGTCTTTTACAACTTACACCCTTCCCCCACCTCCAATCTTGTCCCCCTTCTGCACCCCCCCCCCCTTGGCTTCTCAGCCCTTATTTTCTTCATTCTCTCACTTCTTACTTCACCCTCAAGCTTCTCCCTGCTGCCTTTTCTTCTATTCCTTCATTCTGGCCTCCCCTTCTGTCCTTCCCTTTTTTGTTATTAGTACTTCTTGCCTACTGTTATTTTCTTGTGCTATAACCTTAGAGTAAACCATATTACCTAGCTTCACTGTATTGATATTCTTAGTCCCCTTCCTTCTGCTTTAATTCCCTTTATGATCCTCTGTTTACCGCATCTGTGTATGCCTTTAGACCTGACTGTATAAGTATTTTCAGCTGTGTTTGTCCTTAGCTTCAGCTGTATAAGCATCCATTAGCACTATATTTTTGCCTTTTTATGATATTGTTTCATTTGAACATTCTGGGCCCGATTCTATAAGCACCCCTACGCATGTTGCAAGTTGTGACATGCGAGTGGTGCAGCTGTGCCAAGGACCCTGTGCCCAGTTCTATAAGGGGCAGGGTCCCAGTGGCTAAGTCCTGCGACTTGTGACAAACCCACAGGTATGCCTAACAAAGGGTGTACCTGAAAGGTTTTCCGTAGGCCGCAACCCTGGGTGTGAAGGGTGGAGGTGCTCCCCCATGCCCGGATCTCCCTGCCTGTAAAGCCCCACAGGGCTGCTGCATGCCCCTGACCCCAAGTACATGAAATATAGCTCCACAGGGCTGCTGCATGCTCCTGATCCCATGTACCGTAAAGGAAACCCGCACCCTACAAGCTGCAAAAATTCCCTCCCCATCCCGATCCCCTAAATGGCAGCCATTCACCATGTCCCGAGTATCCCTAGTAGCCCACCCCTCCCATCCAGCAGAACCTGACCACCTGCTCCCCACCACAACCCATTTTAGGCTGGTGACTGGCACAGCCCACCGCTCATCACCACGGGCAGCCACTGACTGAACACTGCAGGAGCGCATACTGTACATACCACGCATATGTACAGTACACACTCCTGCAGTGTTCAGTTGGCAGCTGGCCACGGTGGTGAGAGGTGGGCTGTGCCAGTTGCTGACCTAAAACAGGTCGTGGGGAGGGGGAGCGGGTGGTTGGGTGCTGCCGCTGGGGAGGGTGGGCCACTAGACTACTAGGGATACTCGGAACTTGGTAAATGGCCGCAATTTAGGGGATCAGGTTTGGGGGGGAATTTTGCAGCTTGCAGGATGCGGGTTTCCTTTATTATACATTGGGTCAGGGGCATGCGGCAGCCCTGTGGGGCTATTTTTCATGTACTTGGGGTCGGGGGCATGCAGCAGCCCTGTGGGGTTATTTTTCATTTACTGGGGGTCGGGGGCATGCAGCAGTCATGTGGGGCTATATTACATGTACTGGGGTCTGGGCATGTTCCAGCCCTATGGGGCTGTTTGGTATGGGGCATGGATAACCCAATGGAGCATTACCATGCTGTTTCTGGGTCGGGGCATTGTGGGGGGACAGATTTAGCCCTGTGGGGCTTTTGTGTTATGGGGTCAGGGCAGTGTTGGGGGGGGAGCGTGGCATACCATTGGGGAGATGGGTGGGCTGCACATGCAGGCAACCTCTGGTGGTGTAAGTACAGTTATGCCAGCTATATGCTGGTGTAACTTACGTTGACAGTTTTTCCCTTGGGGTTGTTGGAGAATAGCACCCTGGGGGATTTTGTTGCTGCTCTTCCAGAATAGGGTGCAACTGCTGCCTAAACCTCCTGGCATATGTCCACTTTGGTGCAAGCAGCCTGCGGCATGTTGCAGGCTCCTTTGCAGAATACCGTATGTTGCAACTGCTGGTGTAACGTGCTACTTGCACCATTTTTTTTTGGTGCAGATCAAGTTACGCCACATGTAACCTTTTGAGAAATGGGCCCCCTGTATGAAATTTTTTTTTTGCTATGCATCTGTGTCCTCCAGGATCTCCTTGCAAATGAGTTGTCTCAACAGTGATATCCTGGTAAAATACAATTGAATTGAATTACCCATCATAATGAGTCCTCCTTTCATCACAGCCACAAACCTTCTACCAGACTGCAGTGCCATCGGTCCACTATTTGTCTTGGGCCTTGCTCCAACGGTTCTGAAATACCATCTCCTGGGGTGGGGCCCTGCCATTTCAGTACCTCCACAGACAAGGTCCACATATCTGGCAGGCAGCCATGGAGCAGAGGAGTCTCAGCAGCACCCTGAGAGGCAGTAGAGAGAGTCATGCATCGGTCATGGGATGGAGACTTGGCTTCCTCTGCCCAATCAGCATTGCTTTTATACCTGTTTTTTATTCAGCCCCAAGAACAAACGCCATGATGCCAGGTGCCAGCACACTTAATGCTCCAACATCCATGTACTCTTCCATCCCTGATGTACCATGTACTCTCACCTGCACAGCAACCTTCAGAACTTGGGACTTCAGAAAAGCAGCCTTTGGGAGGATACAGGAATTATAGGTGGAAAGCGTGGGGAAATAGCAGGGACTGAGGGAGTGGAGAAGAAATAAGAGGTACTTAAGGCAGAGTTGGCAGGAGTGGCAGGACACTGCACTGGAGAGGTAGGTAAAAGCTGGAAGGGTAAAAATGTTTGAGGTTCATGACAGAGATAAGAGATGTGGTGAGAGGGAAGAGAAGAGCATTTAGGAAGTAAAAGGAGGGGTAAGCACAGGGAAACGTATCTGGGGACAGCTAGGGAAATTAGCAAGATAGTAAGAAAATCAAAAGCAGTACTAATAATTGCAGAGCTGGTGAAGCAGGGGGATAAGATGTGCTTCCAATATATACAGGAGAAGCACAAAAATAGGGAGGAAATAGTGAGACTGATGAAGGGTGAAGAATGGGAGGAAGGGACAAGGGTAAGGCAGCGTTACTGAATCAATATTTTTGTTCAGTATGCAGTAAGGAGGAGGATAGTCTACTGCTGGATTGCAGTAAGGCCAGAGCATTAGGGAGGGGGGGATCATTGTCACTTAAATCACAGACAAAAGGGTGCCAGAAGGGCTAAAGGTGAGCAGATCAATAGGACCAGGTACCCAAGAATACTAAGGGAAATGGCCCAGGTGTTTGCAGCACCGCTAGCAGACATTTTTAAATGCTTGTTGAAGACAAGGGATTGGAGGACAGCTGACATTTTGGCCCTGCACAAAAAGGGCAGAAAGGATGGCCCGGGTACTGTAGCTATAGACCTGCCATCAAGACATCTATAGTGGGGAAATGACTTAAGGCTATACTAACAGAAATGTTGGTAGACCTATCTATTTCAAAAGATTTTACCAGGAAAGACATACTGAGCTGAAATAGCATGTTTCCAGGTGCATCGGGGGTGGGGTGGGGTGACAGCACAACAAGTTACAACAAATAGGTTAGAACAATCAAAAATACAAGTTAACAAGGAATAGTAACAAGAACAAACTGTACAATAAAGTGCAGATGGAAGCAAAAACTCTAGTGTGAATAATGAACAAGTAAGTTCAGCAAACAAAGTGCACATGGAGTCCAAAATTGTAGGGTAAGCAGGTGTATGTGTGTGTGCATGTGTGTGTCCTTCAATGGTAATTCAATTTTCTTGGCCACAGAATTTGCAGAAAGTTGTGAATTTCCCCATTCATCTGAATGGAGTTCTAGTTTCAAAGCATTTCTGCGAGTGACCGCATTAAAACTGTGAGCTTCAAAGACTAAATTACAGTCATTGCTTATCTTTTATTCCAGGAAAAAAAGTGATTTAACCACTTTGTAACTCCACTATGCTGCACCGGAACTCAACTTTACTGTTAACTATTTCTCCTGCTGACATCACTTCCTGCCTGACAGCCCAACTCTGCAGAAATGTGTGTATGTGTCGGGGGGGGGGGCCTGTACAAAAAAATCTTTTAACTAACAAGAAAAAAAAAAATTCAAACTATGACCCACAGTATTATAATCATGAGTGGCACTCAACCTGACAAGTGATTCCATAAGTAGATACATGGGGCCCAATTCACAAAGAGCCAGTAGATCGGCACAATCTTGCCACAGCTTGCTCTGAAGCTGGGTGCACCAGGGACCCTGCACCTGATTCGCTAACAGGAGGGGTCCCAGTGCCAATGTCCTTGATGCAGTCGGCACTGCTCACCTGCTCCAAACCCATGGCACATAGGAGGGGAATGACGAAGGTTTAAAGCAGCCTCAGGCTACTGACAGTCCAGTCCTGAGATCACCACAGCGGGCTGCCCATTGCCACACTGCAGCCAGCGGGCAGGCCAGCAGTGTACCTGAGGTCCCGGACATATGCCATTGTAAGCCTTGTGTCACCTGCGCCATATAGCTGGGTGGTGTGCCCAGGTTGCCACCCAGTGGGTGCACGTCTCCAGGATCCCATGCCACAGGACTGCCTGCCACCGTCTGACCCCCACATGTAGTGCAGTGTCCAGCTTGGCATGTCAGGGTCATGGGACACCTGCATGGCTGGGGGGTACTGCCTGTGTATGCCCTGTGGTTGCCACTGCCCAGGGCTTGTCGGTCTCAGTCTGGCAGACCTCCTCTTGCCCATTTTCTCCAGAGGTGGCATGGGTCCCCAGCAGAGTGGTCCTGCGGTGATGGGAACTGACCATCTGCACGGTGTGGGCCTGTGGGCTACCGTCTAGTGGACCACCTGTGCCACCCTTGAACATGCCCACCACAGTAGTTCACACTGTTTTCTGCCACCAGCTATAGCTGTTGGTGGTGCATGGGCCAATAGACCAGCCCCCAGCTAATCTAAGCCCTGGTGGGTCTGGATGGCTTCCAGGGTCCCACAAATGGGGTTGTTGCAGTGTGCATCTGCTGCAAGCCCCCCAATGCCATGGAGCACTAACATTCAGGTGCAGAGCTGGCGCAGGACCTGTTTTGCTCAAGAGAACTCAATGTCACAGCAGCCTGCATTCCTGAATTGGACACGCCGCAATTTTTGATGTAAGGTTCCGCTTGCATCAGTTCCAATTTCCGCAGGCACCTTGCACCAACTTTTCAGCTTTGTGAATCGGGCCTACGCTGTTTGATAATTACTTTTATCTCATAGACAATTTGTTTTAATTTAACCATATAATTTGAATTCAGAAAAATCTTAGCAAACGAATGAAGAAAACTGCAGGCTCACGCAATGCACAGCTATTTAGCAATTTACAAAACTGTATTGGCATTTGCTTATTTTGTGCTGTTCAGAGGGACCATACTGTTCATTAAATTGACACATTGCTATTATTTAAGACCATGGGTTTCTTTATTCATTTGGTTCGAATGTTTTGATTGAAAATTCTGTTTGCCTTCAAAATGTAAATTTAAAATGTTTTTCCTGTATACAGGAAAATGTTTCAAAATATAACGCCCTCACAAGCCAACATGTATTTTATTATTTTCTGTATTTGTTTCCCCCTCATTTTTTAGTACTGAGGACATTTGCTTGGAACCAGGATTTATGTTCCCCATCTCCTTCTCCCCATTGAAGTCATAAATCTCTTTTTGTGATACAACAAACAAATGATTTTGACTTCATAGGGTGGAACACAGCAAGACAATGAGATGAAGGCTGAGGGGGACAATGACTCTGTTTTCCTTTAACGAGTACCTTTCATGATGGTCCAAAAAGTTAGAGCTTGTAGTCATTGTATGCAGTACTAGACCTGAAAGGGTGTGTGCATTTGTTATTTTTGGCCAAGGATTACTCTGCCTTCCATAATTTGGATTTGTTTTGGAGCCCTGCTGCACTTGCCATTGCTGTTCTGCTGCTGGGCTGCTGGCTCCTGATAACATCACTATAGGGCAGAGGAGTGACTCACACTGTGCAGTACCTTACAGTTGCAACATTGTTGCAAGGGAAAACTACCAGTACTCAGTGTACATGTTGTGTTCCCCCTTCCCCAAGACACCCCGTTAGCAATGTATTATGCCAAAATCCAAATGCCTTGTCAGTATACATTTTTTGTTTGTTTGTTACATTGATTCTGCCCTGTAGTGATGTCAGCGGTATAACCCTGGGCCCACAGCAACACCAGGCTTGCTATACAAGCTCTGGTACACCCTGAAGTTTTTAGCAGCTCGGGATGCAAAAACTAACTGCAGTGGACAGTAATGAAATACAATTCTAGAATCCATGCAGGAAGGGGTAATTTATGCATGAAAGTCATAAGGACTATGAAAGGTGCTCTTTAATTATCGACAGTAATAATTAGGGTACATAAATACAGAAACTTCATAAAATATGAGCTGCATTGTTTCTGAATATGATATTTATATTATTTAGAAGTTTGCACACCAGGACAGCTACATTTTAAATGATAAAACCTTTCTCAATGAGGTTTTAAAATGTTTTCCTAGCTAGGTGTTCTGATGTCATTCTGAATACAAAACTGTGCCCCACTTTTTATCTTCTTGACCGTAGATACATCACACTAATCATACTGAACCAGTGGTCTGTCACAAATGCACCACTAGATGGTGCTCTTTCATTTTATATATGGTGGCCGAACAGTTTTAACTATAAATCGCCCATTGAGAATGTACTGGAGCCCCCTGCTCTTGGGGCACCCTGCCTTTTGATTGTAGAATACATCCTTGTTCTTTGCCTGACCTGTGGAGTGACATCACTGCCTTTCTTCCTGTTGCACTGTAGCTGCCTAACCCACAGGCTTTTGACACAAGCCAGATGGCTGCGATTGGTAGGCGCACAGGCTGCCTTCTACTGCAGTTGGTGAGACAGAATAGGAAGACCTTTTATGATCAGCTGCGGGATCACAGTCAGACTGCAGTTTTGTTAGGCAATTCCATTTTCACTTTATGTTCGCTCTTTCTACAGTGAATGGCACTAGAAGCCACTTGTTTATTCGATAGTTTGTGTTATACAGAAATCTTGTGTTTTTTTTCCTTGCCACCACTCAGTTCTAGAGGAATGCTGCCCTTTACTACTCTTACATTCTCTTGTGAAAATGACACATTAATTTATGCTTGCTTGCTCTTTGAGGCTTTGCATTGTAACACTTACTTTTCACCCTCTGTTGTCTCCTTTATAGTAACAGGAAAAGCTGTTTTGGTTTTGCATTAAGTCTACTCATGGATGTCAGAGTTCAGGAATCCTAACATAAACAGATTTCTTTTAGATACATTCCAGAGTGATTCTGCAATATGTATACACACTACTGTTTAGTGCATGTTTACTCCTCAGAAGGTCACCAAAACCCCAGGACAACTTCACTCGTTTTGCCAAGAAATGCACAAGGAAATACAACTTTTTAAATATCAGTTGTGTTGATAAAATGTGCTTTATTGTTCATGTAACTTCTTGCCTCATTCTTAGTAGAAGTAGTATATAAAAGTGTGTAAGTGTGAAATGCCCTGCATTCTGTTTCATAGCAGGGTGGCTTCCAGGTACGAGGTTAAAGTGAAGGGTTGATGACATTACTACTTCCTGAAATACCCAGCCACAATAACAGTAACACTTCTTTTTTTTTTACATCAAGCCTTTGTTTAATATGTGCCCTAATGGTGATCTCATGCAGAGTTCTACAATGTTCTTAGATTTCAAACACTGTTGGCGTACCTTTGAAATCTACCAGATAAACAACACTATGTAATGACCACCTCTCCCACATCAGGGGCCCTTTCATTGTTGGGGAATCTCAATAGATGAATTAAAGAAATTGCCTGGTTTACCAGTATTTCAAGCCCTTCCATTTCTTAATTACTGTAAAGATGTGCTCATTAAAACAGGGTCATGTGCTCTTAGACTTCATCTGTTCCCATTGATTATACCTGTCCAAAAAGTTATACTCTGTTGCTTATGGCATCTCTACCCCTCACCCTGGAAATGATTCTGATGCCACAAGTAGAGGATTTATGACTTAAAGTGTGAAAAACATCAGAAACAAATTAAGTCCAATGGGCAAAGAACCTATTTTCACGCAAATGTCTTTATTAGCAAAGAATGGAATTGCCTCAAAATTAAAAGCAGTGGTATTTGTTAGTTGGCACAAAACTTAATCATATAGTTGTTTTAGCATTAATATAATTCTGACATAATTAGATTCATCATCAGTAATTTTTTTTTATTTCTCATGGATGCTTTTAAAGAAGACTTCATTACTAATTTTATAATTAATTACTTAAGCCATTAAAGATGGTTGCCACTAGCAATTTTTAAAAATCCCTTTCCCTGAGGTTATTTTTTGTGTTTGCACACTGGATTCAGACTGTGGATGTAATAGGAGGGTGCTAGCATACATTTGTGATAGCGAATAACAGAGCACCACACCACAATGGTTCATTTATTCACTGTGAGCATGGCCAGAGAGCAGGGTCTTTCAAAAACTCCAAAGTCCCATATCTCATATCAGGAGTGATATACAATTAAAATAAAATGGATATATTAATTCATATAATAACTCCGAGAATAAAGCAAATAAAAGCTTTATTTCATGTCTGACAAGCCTAAAGGGGAAATAAGTAATTTATTTCAACATTGAGTGGGTCTTTAGCATTTATTTCTACTTTAGGTTGGTCACAAAGGAGCACTTACCCAATGGGAGAGCAACTTGCACAATGCCTGGTGACATCACAATGGCATCTGCTGCAATTAAAAAATAGAGCAGCGAAATCAAACAGACACAGTTAAATCTTCATTAAAATAACTAATCTTGCCAGAGAGGCACTGATAGTGTATAAAAGACCTGTGTTACGGACAGGCTAAAAATATCACATTTATTTTTGTCTGCTGGGTTTGACCTCTACAGAACTCACTCATGGCTTCTCCACTCATGAGGTCAAATGCTGCAGATAAAAATAAATGTGATATTTTTTGTTAGCCCAAGGCATATCCCATATGTTTTTGCCTTAACTACATTATTACTAAAACGTATCTGACGACATTTACCTACTAACAAACACTGCTGTGCTAAATTTGATTAGAATGTTATGTGATTTAAGTCCAGATGATACCAACTGTCATTTGTTTGCAGGAAACTGGAAAATTGCTTCAAATAATTGTACTTTCCTGGGCTGAGCAGTTCGGTTCTTCTCAAACCTATGCGCAGGTGCTACCTAAAGGATAAATGTTATTGCATTGTATAGGAATTTCATTTCACAAAATCTACTAGAACTTGCCATTCCTTTTTTCTCGGAAGCCAAATCACTGGTAAAAGGTGAACAGGATATGAAATATTTTAAAGGGAACTGTTTCCAAACAAAAGTGGAGCAGCTGCTCACGGTCTATTTCTATGGAACAACATTATCTTTCTTAGAGGCATTCATAACCATTATTTCTGCTACTGAATGTGTCAGACATGTGTGGTATTTTATTTTAATTCATTTTTTTTCTTCTCCCTACTTAGCTCTTGTCCCTGCACCTTGCCTCTCGTTTTGTTGATGGGAATATCACAGTGATGTCTGCATTCAACTTGCTTCATTTGGTGACAAAGAGCCAGCCAGTGGCCCTGCGAGCCTGTGGGCTTCCCTCAGGTTGAATGGGTGCTGCTTGTTGTGTCATGCAAACTGAGGGTCCTGTTACAAATGGGTGATTCTGCTGCAGAAAATTATAAGCAGTTAGCTTTAGCTTTTCCTAAACTTAGCTGTCGTCTCCTGGGACTTTCCTTTGAAGCTGGATATAGCTTGATAAATCACTGCTTTGCTTATCATATATTCATATGCCCTCATTTTTAGTTTTGATGCCTGAGTAACATTATCTAGCTTTTCTGGTCACTTTTATTATCTTTTCTCACATTTGATTTATTCTTGGTCTTTAACCCAAACACCTCTGTTATTCTAAAATAATGCATATAATACGTGATGCACACTGTTCACTCTGCATGTTGACAGTGTCTCAGGAGTGATTTAGTCCTCAGTACTTATTGATTTTATAGGTTACTGAGATGTCCATAGTAAATGTCTCTTACTGTTGATAAGAAACTGCTCACAAAATTCCCAAAATTAAGAAAGTTACATTTGAAGGTCAACTGCAAATGTATTATAACAATTACTCATTTCCCCTAATATAACGACAACCAGGCCTTAATTTATTAAAAATAAAATTCAGGAATGACCATTTCTCATGCAAAAATGCCATTTTATTATCTCTCCCTCATTTGATAGTTTCATAGGAAGTCCTTCAGATGTTTTTTAGAGCAGCTGGTAGAATCATGGGTGACTGCTGATGTCATTTAAGCAATAATGATATCATTTTCCTCACTGTCCTGTCAGCTCAGTATACACACAATGCAACAGAAAGTAAAATGGCAAAATTCAGACTTCACCTCCAATTATTCAATGAGTATTTTAAACCAATGGGGATTTTTTTCTGTTTTTCTCTGCATTATCTAGCTGTTATAAGTATTGTATTTTCTAAACAACTGCCATGAGCTTCTGAAGAAGGACTGGTTGGTCCGAAAGCTAGAGCACTTTGTTCTTGTTGTTACATCTATGTTGGTCCATTAAAAGGTATCAAATCATTTGCTTCTGGATCTATTCTTGCAAGGACCAATACGACAACTGCTAAATCTAGATTCCAATTATTCAAGGACATTTGTCTGTTGAATTTTATTAATAGAATGCCACTGATAAATATCTGGTAACTTTTATAGGCTAATCAATAAAACATTGGGGTCAATTTTAGACAAGAATAAGGGTTCCCAAATACAACAGGTCATTGAAATGTTGATTTCCATTTTCCAGACTAACCCATAATGCAGTCTTCTGCAGAATGTTGTGCATCTACTCTGCAATAGGTTCTCCTCCTCTTCCTCCAAGAATGTGTACCCATTCCCTTTTAACCATTTCAAAATATATAATTTTCAACCTGCACCTCTTCCTAATTTGTAATTTTACTCTGCACCCCTGCTAATGGAGGCAGTATAGCACAGTGGTAAAGGGCACTGAGCTGCAAACCTTGAGACCTGGATTTGAATCCCACCAGCCCCCATTTGCATACTGTGTGACCCTGAACAAGTACTTAACCTCCATGTGCTCCCAAATCGCATCTGGAAACAAGCTCTGGCTTAGTGTGCCTTTCCTAGTTAAACAATTTTTCTTCCTTTCCTTTCCTTTCCTTTCCTTTCCTTTCCTTTCCTTTCCTTTCCTTTCCTTTCCTTTTCCTAATGTTAGACATTTAATCCTCTCACCCTTGATGGTCCACGACCTTGAGGGGAACCAACTAGAGTCTGTCACATCCTTCAGGTATCTTGGGGTTATATTCAACCAATCTTTAGATCTAAGCCTCCACATTCAGTCAACCTGCAAAACAGTAAACAGTAAACTGGGTGTTGCCTACAGAACTAGTTACATGATAACTCCTTCTGCTAAGCTGGCCATTGCCGGGGGATCCTGCTCCTAACCCTGACATTCTGTGCTCCTATCCTTGTGGCTGCTCATAAATCATCGCTACTGAAATGGGATGTCACCTATAACAATATCTGTCGTTATGCATCATCGTTCCCATGGCTCAAACATTGATGTTGGCTTTATAGTGACCTAGGTTGGCTCTCCCCCTCTTCATCCTGACAATACTATCTTGGCTCTCTATCTGACTCATAATCAGGCTGTAAACCCCGGCCTCCCTTGCAAAGCTATTAAGTCACATCACCTCATACCGAGGACTGAGGTCAGCTGACAAATCACTACTGAGGGTACCCAGGTGTCACACCTCTAAAGGGACCGGGGCATTTGGACATGCTGCCCCTCTGATGTGAAATGCACTGCCCCTGGAATTAAGATAATCTACATCCCACTATCACTTTAAAAATGGGCTATGACGTTGCCTGTCTATGGCTGAACATTGTACCTGTTTTGACCCTACCTGACCTGCCCCGCGTCACAGTCTCTGGACGATCTAAATCTCCTGCTTCTTGTAACCACCTCTCCACACATCACTCTCTCTCCTCTCCCCATTCTTCTCATCTTACACTACCCGCAGATTCTAGGACCCATCCTACTACAGTATCTTACTGCTACTGCCCCCCTCAGTTCTCTTCCTCAATTCAAATTCGTTAGGTACTTCTCTAAGCAAATTTGTACCCTCTTGTGGTGACACATGCATGAAGAACTTCTTCTTTGGGGCCTGATCCCTTCCTGTTATGATGCGTTCTACTACATGTTTAGTTGACTGTATTATCCTACATGGTGTTTTTATACCATAGTAAATGCCTACTTATAATAATGTATGACTGTACTAGTGCCTGTTCCCTTCCTGTTATGACCCGTTCCATGATTTGTTTAGTTGGCTGTAGTATCTTTGCTATTGTTGCATGTAATACTGGCTAATGTTTTGTTAGCCAATCTACTGTTATCTGTGTCTACATGGCTAAAAATAAGCTACTTTGTTTTGTTGTCAGGCACTTCACTTTACTGTTTACTGTCATCTTTGTCTCCATGGCTAAGAACAAGCCATATTGATGACTGTCATTGATTTCTGAAATGCTTTTCTGTACGTATTGCCTAGTACTCTCCTGGGTCATGCCTGAAAATAGTCATTTATTGGCTAGTGCACTTACCCGGTAAACAAAACTAAGTAAAAATCAACTTTTACAAAATGTGCACCTTCTTTACTGCACCCCTCCCCAAGTTTTTTCCTTTACCCTCTACTGTCTTTAACTTTGTACTCATTTACCCCTGCTAATGTCAGTCCCCTCTGCTGCACCCCCAAAATGTGTACTTTTAGCCAACACCTCTACAAAAATGTGTGCCTTTACCCCTGCATTCTTCCACAAATGTCCACCTCCTCCACTTCTGCCAATATTTGTACTTTTACCCTTGCTGACATTCTGAAATTAGTATACCTCCCCATGCATCCCTCCCAAAGTGTATACCCCAACCATCTCATCTCTCTCTGTATATCTCCTTTAAAAAAAGTCCAGTATTTCTACACTTACATGTGCACACCTCCTAAAATTTGCAACCCTCTCAAAATGTGTATCCCACATCCTTACCCAAATATATCCCCCTGCCCCTGCATAACTCCCAAGGGTAGAGGAACTGTTTTAATTAGTGAGGTGTAGCAAGAGTAGGTAATCTGGTGTGGTTGCCAGGGGTACAAATCATGGAAGTTGAGCTGGTGTAGAAGGTACACATTTTCTGAGGTGCCAGTTGCAGGGGAGGGAGGGAAGCCATGTGGCATAGGGGATATACATTGTTGGAGGGGTGAAAAAACAGGATATGAATTCAGGGAATGGTGGAGGGGCACTGGGCAGAATATTTGGGGGGAGGGTTCATGGTTTGGGGAATTACATTTTGGAAGAGTAGAAGAAGGGGTATAAACATGGGGTAAGGGGACATGAGTAAGGGCACAAACTTTGTAGAGAATGTAGAGCTATGGGTAAAGTCTTTAGAAGGGAATACATATTGAGTTGCAAACTTTGATAGGAGAGCAGCATTATAATGTATAAAGTTTATGAGGTGTGCAAAGCATGGGGTACACATTTTGGTGGGGTGCACAATTGGGGAGTAATGCAGAAAGGTATGTGGGGCAAAGATGACTGCTTTTTGAAAGAGCTCAGTGGTTTGCAAATTTTGCAAGGGTGCAGAAGGCAACATACCAGTTTTGTGAAGAGTGCAAATTTTGAAAGTGGTGTGGGGGTTGGTTACAAATTTCAGGAAGCACATAAGAGAAAAAGTTCAAATCTTGGGGGAGCAAGTATAGAGGTACATATTTTGTAGGGAGTATTGGTTGGAGGTACAGATTGTATAGGGGTACAGAGCTAGTGGGTATAAATTTAGGAGGGGGTACAAATTTGAATACTGTGAGAAAGGTACAAATCTTTGGAGTAGTGCAGATCGTAGTACAGATTTATGGAAAGATGGGGTGACAGATGTTTAAATTGTGGGAGGGGTGCAAGAGAAGGGGTGCACATTTTGGAAATATTGCAGATGTTGCTATTGGTGGTGGGCATGTGGTACAAAATTTGGGATGATGTGTGAATGTTGTATGAATTTGGGAGGGGTAGAAAGGGGGTGCAAATATTGTGGAGAATGAGGTTACAGGTAAAATGCTGAGAAGGCAAAGGTAGGGATAAAACTTTAGAAGGCTGCAAGAGCAGGAGTTCAAATTTTGGGAGGTGAGTGGAGTAGGAGGTGCAGAATTTGTGTTGGTGGGGTATATATATGTGGAAGGTTACAGATTTAGGGAGTAACACATGGGAGGCACAAATTTTGGGAGTCATGTGGAGGGCAGGGTACAAATGTTTGGAGAGCTGTGGTATGGGTATAAATCTGGGATGCATGCAGATGGCTATAAATCCAGTGGGAGTGAGAATGGAATACAAATATTGTTGGGACAGGGTAGGAGCACAAATTTTGGAAGAGGTATAAGATGTAGGTAAGTGTAACTTTTTTAAGAGGTGCAAGGCAAGAGTGCAAATTTTGAAAGGCTTTCAAGGATAAGGGCACATATTTAAGACAGTTTGCAGCTGTTTTATCAGGGCGTGGAGTTACATATTTTAGAAGTGGTGTAGTGGTAAGTATAAATTTCAAGAGGTGTGGAAAACGGGGAAACAATTATAAGACTGGTGCAAAGTAGAGTTAGAAACATTGGAGATGTGTGGAAATGTTTTGAAATAGTTGTAAAGAAGAGCATGTGTAACTTTTAATGTGATTATACTTTAAAGAACTAGTGGAACAGAAACAGACAGGAAAATGACACAGTGTTAAGAAACAGTCAATTTTAACTTTTTATTTCTGAAGTATTTTTTCTTTTTCCTTTTTGCTCATTGAAAAGTTTTCTGTGTGATAATATTGTGCTGGATGTGTGGAACAACTGGCAGCCTGGCAGCGGAGGCTGTCTCTATGCCCCCCACTGCATCATCAGCATTGTGACCTCAGTGACAGTGATATCACAGGCATCTGACCTAGCAGCCACTGAATGGCTATTCCTAAGCAGCAGTGATGACACAGTTAGTGAAGTCACAATGCTGAATATGTAATGGGGAACAGAGTTAGATATGTCAGTTGCCAGGCAGAGTGCTGTTCGTCACATCACATCTACTGTTGTCAGATAAACAAAAGGGAAATGAAAAAGTACCTTATGTATAAAAGGTAAGGGATGACTGCTTTTAAAAACTATTAGTTTTAGGCAGTACACCAGCTCTTTAAGAGAGAGGTAGAAGGGTAATGGCACACATTCTGTGAGTGCTGTGGAACCTTAGCAAAAGATGGGTTGGGGAGTGGGGGGAGACAAACCTGAACAGAATAAATAGGGAGGAAGTTGTGGGGTACTGCAATCAGGGCTGGAAGGGAACAAAGAAAGCCAACATTTTCATTGTAAGAGCCTGGGGCATGATATTGTACTGAAAGTGTTGGTGATCAGCCTAGATAACTTAGAAGATATCTACCCATGTTTCTTTACTGGACTAATTGCATTAAATTTGGAAGAAAAGACTGTTGCCATTTTAAAGCAGCTTTATTTGTTAGCAAAAATGTCATTATATATATGTAGATCAAGCAAGCAATCAATCAGTCAATCAATCAAAATCTTTATTTAACCAGGCGGACACCGTTGAGCAAGCTCATTTTCGAGATGGACCTGGGACAAACAATTAAGTGAATACAATGTAGATGAGATTAACATACAGTTTCAATTATGTGTACAACAATTAGGCATAGGCAGTACAAATGCAAGTAAAAAGGTGCAGATAACTGTAAAACATTAATTATAAATAGACAATTCATGCAACACATATAAAGTGCAGAACCTGGAGGGAAACAGTAGGTACAGAGTAGGTTCTGGCAATAATGTCCAGGTGACACCTAGCAGTGCATTGGGGTGAGAAGAGTACACGGCAAGGGGGGGAGGAAGATAGGAGGAATAAAAAATAGATAACAGACAAAAATAGGGGTTGAGTAGTAATGGGTAAAGGATATAAGGTGTAGATGTGGGCAGGGGAGTGAAGGGGGTAGGCATAGGGACAGCAATGAGAGGAGTCAACAACAGAGAGTGACCTAAGATCATGATGAGGCAGGGGCAGGGGCAGAGAAGTAAATATATATATATTTTAGCAAAAATGTATTTCTGACACCATTAGATTTATCCTCAGTGTAATTTTTAGTTTCTCAGATATTTCTAAAACAGCTTTTATAGCTACTTTTGTAATTAGTGACTCATGTCATTAAAGATGGCCATCACTCTCATTGAATGCAGGCTGTGTGGCCTAGTGGTTAAAGCACTGCACTACAATATAAATTATCTATGCCAGTGGCTTAGTAGGTAGCACACTCGCCTCTGAGGCCGGGAGATCAGAGAGCTGTGGGTTCAGTTCCCACATCTGGCACTTGGGTTAATATCCCAGTACTGACACTGTAGTGCAGCATGAGAGGGGTGCTGCACTTCTGAGGTGCTGTCTTTCGGATGAGACGTTAAACCGAGGTCCCATCTGCCTGGATTGGTGGTAGTTCAGGTGGATGTTAAAGATCCCATGGCACTTATCGAAAAGAGTAGGGGAATTTCCCTGGTGTCCTGGCCAAATTTCCCTCATTCACTGAAAATACCACCAACAGCTTAATCTGGTTCAAGGTCAGTTGGCATTCATCTGTATCCCCTTCTCCTGGGTCGTGCCTGAAAATAGGCAGGATTTGTCTAGTGCACTTACCCGGTCAACAAAAGCTAACTAAACTACATTCATACGTGGATGTATTAGGATGTTGTTACCCCATGTTTCTAGTGGTATACAGCACAGCATCATACCAAGATATTTTAATATTTTTATGGCAGGCATGACACAAGAATGAGAACTTTTTAAAACTTTAAAATCCCATCTCTTAGTTCATGAATGAAAGAAAACGAATACAAAATGGAAATCTTGATATTTTTGTCAAGAAAACATTATTGCTAAAAAAAAAAAAAAAAACACATGGTCACTAACAAATTCTACTGCTTTAAAATCTGATGCAGTGTGTGTGTGTGCGTGTGTGTGTGTTTGTTAAACTGACAGGACTTTGAGAAAAATATTGTCAATTTTGCTTAAATCACAACAGCATTCACCCAAAGTTCCGCCAGCTGGTCTGGAAAAATCTGAGGTTTTTTTTTGTGAAACCATCAAACAAGAGATGCAATAAATTAACATTCATACACCCAAAAAGGCAAGTCCTGTTGTCCTAATAGTGGGCATATAGTATATTTTAAAATCATTGCAATTGATCTTTAACTGATGTTATTGAGAACTTGTTATTAGTTGAACAGCATATTAGCTCTTGATGACAGGAGGCACACAACAGAATCTCACAAAGCATGCATTTTTTTAAAACAATTTCTGTGTCACATTTTTTTCAGACCAGCTTGAAACCTCCTTCCATTATCCAAGGCCATTATCCCATTCTAGAAGCACCTGGAGGTGGTACCCCAATCCAAACTTTGCTTCACCTGCTAGTCTTGTACCCTCAAGTAACTTTTTTTTAACTCTTTATCCGCCAACACTGCTGGTTGGGACCTCCTTCAGCTGACTCCAGCACCTGATCCCGCCCCTCTGAGATCCTCCCTGGCCTGTGAACCTGGACTCCCTGATCCACCCGCGACTCATCTGCTTAGGTACCCCATGGCTTTCAACCCCTGAGGTGGGCTTTCCCCCCAGCTCCATGACATTTCTGTACAATTATTTAATGCCCAGCATGTGGACGTGAAGACCAGAGGAATGATGGGACCTAGGATGGCAGCATCTGGTTGTGGGTGTGGTGGCAGGGAACAAAGTCATCTACCTAGCCAGTGGGGTTTTTGTACTTTTTTGTTCCCTGGAGGAGTGGAAATGCAATGATGTCCCGGTGATGTCAGATGTGCTCCCATGACTGATGCACTGGCGTATGCCTCCCCAACATTCCCCCTGCATCTTGCTGTCTCAGGCTCACCAACCCCAGCCATCACTAGGGATCGTACTTTTGCCAAGCGCTGCAGCTCACCTGCCCCAGAGGAGGAGAGCAGTCCCTGGGATGCTCAGTCTTCCTTCCCTGGCTGACCCTCCAATGCTCAGGGCTCGTTCTTGAACCTGGGTTGTTGGCGTCACAAGCGGTAGCTCTACTGCTTGTGCCAGTGGGCCAGTTTACCCTCAAGTAACTTGTGACTTATACCCTAAAGATGGGACCATGCGGGCAAATCTACACTTTAAGGACACAGCTCCTGCAACAACATGGGCCTGGGAGCAGGAGCCAGCAAGATGGGCTGGAGTCACAGGGGCACTTAATGAGCTTTGGAAGGCAAGGTAACTTCATCTGTCAGGGCTACCTGTAGTGTCTGTCCCCTATAGCTAGTCCATAGTCCCTCCCCAGGAACATGTCCTGAGGGGATGTCCCAGCAAAGTGCCTGATGGGGAAGGAGAGAAGATCCTCACCCCCTTTAATAACTCACCTGCCAGCTCTATCCTAGATGCATTATGCCTATGTACCATTTGTCAGTGAGACAGCTAAGTATTGACACTTGTCATCCCCTAAGGGACATGAAATTCTCCATGCATAAAACCCTTCCATGGGCAAACATGCAATGTAAAAAGCTACTCATAGCAGGAGGTATCCAAGGCAGATGCCCTCCATGTCTCAGCTGGCTGGCCCTCATTCACCCAGGCTTGGAGCATGCTACTGATTTAGGTGCAGCATGCATTTTAGTTAAGAGGTAAAGCACAATGAAAGTGGGTGGTGTAAGGGGTTGCAATAACATATTCACCCTCTCTGTGCAGCAAATAACATGAAGTGAAACTAACTGTGGTTTGATGGGGAGGTGTGGGTACCAAAAGCTAATACTAGCTCACCCCTAGGGTACCTTACTGCTATTTAAAAACATTATATAACACACTTAATAGTCACAACACCACAGTCTGAACTATAGTAGGCTTGTCTGAAATAATACCCTTAGCAAAAAAAAGAAGCTGGGCCATAACTGTAGGAATTATTTCATGACAACATCGGCAACAGTCAAGATATTGCTTAGTTATAAACATGGCCAGTCAAATGTTTCATTCTCTGTGGCTGAAAATAAGCCATTTACTGTTTTGAAATGACACATTTCTTAGTATAGATACTCCAGCTGTCCTTTGCACTGTGCCCACTGCACACTAAATCACTCCAGTGGTTTTGTAATTTTTTAACATAAAAAAACAGGCCAGGAAAAATAAATACGGTAAATTGATCCTCTGATTTTTCAAGGCATTTTAATAGAATGGCAAGTCACATTTTCTTTTTTTGTCTCCCCCTCCAATCTTAAAAGTTCTAATTATAACAGCAAAATTAGCCTACACCTTTTATCTACTGGAATATCAGTGTCCACAACTCCTGTGTTGGTTTCCTGCCACATGATAGTCTAGTACATGCACATACACAACACACTCAGAAAAAATAAATATTTTTTAAGAAATGAGTAAAGGTGTATTCTGAAGAACAGTATATTTTTGTCATTAACTTACATCTGTTGAATTCCATATAAAGCATCCCTTACAACTGACACCGCTGACATGTTGGAGCATTAACAGTCTGAGGCAGAATCCTTGGGCCATTAACTAACCAAGTGGTTAACTGTGGGTAATGGTTAATTTAGAATTACTGCTTAAATACCTATTTTGAAGTACAGTATTTACAAACTATGTTGTGGATAATATTTCATTTGTAACTGGCTAAAAACCAATGAGGTGTCTGCTGCACATCTACTTGACCACACTGAAATTTTACAGCATCTTGTTTAAAGCTGAAACTTCTCAGCCAAACTGCATCTATTTTGACTGACACGTTACAGTGTGTTGACTATCTCATCTCTCAGCTTGCACTAGAATATACTGTATATATCTCATTGTTACATTGCACCTGTTTGTACCATTACTGTAATGATCAATTTGTCTGAACTTGTTTGTCATTTTATTTATTGTACTGATGTACTCGTTATGCCTGTTACCCTTCCACCAGGTCGCACCTGGAAACAAGCCTAGGCTCAGTGTGCCTTTCCTGGTTACCAATTTTCAAATCAATCAATCAATCAGAAAACCAGACGTTCACTGTGTACTAAATAAGGAATAAAGCAAGACAGATGGGGGATTTTGCTATGTTAATGTAGCAGCTGGTGTGGTGGAGTCCTGAGCCTGAAGGGTGAGGGACTTCAACCACCAGGAGATACGCTGACAAACATGATCCCCCTGACAGAAGTGCCTTCTCCCATTTATACATGCTTAGTAATGTAAAGTTGTTTAGCAGTGTGGTGGTGTAATTTGGTGCAGAATCTTTGAATGTGCAGTTTTAAGGCATACTTATACATTAGATGTGCAGCAGGGATAAGGCTGCAGATGAGCTGCTTTACTAGTTGGGTGCGGTGGCACTTCAGGGAGTCGGTTGTGGTGGCATGCTTACAGTTGGTCCTGTTATTTTAAGTGGGTATTGCTAAGTTTATGCTTCATGTACTTCCCATGTGATCTGTGAGGTTAAGCTAGAAGCATGGGCTATGTTTTCAGTACTTCTCATGTGATCTGTGAATTGGACCTGGAAGCCTGGGCTGTTGATTAAATTCCTTGTGATCTAGCTCAGGTGCTGAGCAGTGGAGTAAATGAGGTAGAAGCAGAAAGTTTAAGACTAGTGTCTTTGTTGCTGGATTCTGGATAGGTACAGTAAGTGGATATTTTATGAGATTTTTGAACAATTAGAGCTTTTGATTATATTTTAGTGCTGTATGTATGTATGTTTTGCTCTTTGAAATGGTAGTGTTTGGATATTTTTGTGTTTTTATTCAGTGCTTAAAGCTTCTTTGTGAGAGCAGCACTGAAGCTTTTCAGCTTTGGATTTATGAGAAAGAAATATGGGTTTTCAATGTTTTTGGATGGACTTTCTTTGCTGTTTATGAGACATGAGGAATGTTACCAGTGGATGGTAATTTTTGTCATGTATTTATAAGCAAAATTTGTTTTTGATGTTGCTGGGTTATTTTGATTTGCATAGTGATTACCTTTTTGACAGTGAGGTTATGTAATCAGCATAGTTAAGCAATAAGCCACGAGGGTGTGTGGGTTATAGGGGGATTTACCACGGCTGGAGTGGTTTGCCCACGAGGCGCAGCTGAGTGGGTAAATCCACGCCAGCCATGGTAAATCCCCTAATAACCCAGATCCCCCGAGTGGCTTATTGTGATTATACCAAGTACTGTTTTTTTTGATTATTTAAAAAAAAAAAAACAGTACTTGCTATAATGCTTAAATAAGTGACTCAGTTGTAGAGCAGTCACTGTTTTTGTTTACTTTCCCCTGATGGACGGAGCTGCTGTTTTACAGTCTCTGCTTAGCGGGGAAACAAGATGGCGGATGCAGTTCCGTGATTTTTGCCGTCGGATTGCTTTTTTTTGAACATGCGGCTGGCTGGCACCTTTTGCGGTGATTATCGGTAGATAATCAAGGCAGGTAAGGTGCCAGCCTGCCTATCTGATTGGTCGGTGTCTGAGGTACATGGTATAATTAAGCAATAATGCACGACAGGGTGTGGTATATCGTGGGATATCGTCACGCCTCGGGTGCGGCCTCGTGCGTCCAACAACCTGAGAAGTGACAATATCCCATGATATACCACACCCTGGAGTGCATTATTGCTATTATGAACAGGAATACAAGTTTTAGCAGTAAAAAAAACATAAAAAATTTTAAATCCTTCTGAAAAAAAGGTATTTTCTGAGGTGGTGGAGGAGTACTTTTTAATAAAGTAGTTCCTGGAGGGCTCTTTGGGTAGCTGTTGTAAACTGAGTTTGTGTAGAGGAAGTCTGGAGTTTATGTCTCCAGTAGGTGGTGCTGCTGTTTGTTGCTTCTCATGTGTATGCTGTAGCGATGTTTCTTGAGTATTGTAGGTCATCCTCCACCACCACGTCATTGTCCTCGAGGAGTTTAAGCGTACATCACATCAATTAGATTGATATTATGTTGTGTAGCAAGTTCACTGCCATCCTCCTGAGTCTCATCAGGTACAGTGAAAAGTACTGGCCGAGCCGTGCTTCATACAGCTAACACTAGACTGAAGGGGGCAGCCCTTTTACTTGAGTTAAATGGGGAATATGATGTGTCACGGGCGGTTTGATGATGCATCAGTTTTACTGGCTGTTAAATGGGAAAGTGGTATCTGGCACGAGGAACAAGAGGAGCGGGCTGGTCGGCAGCTGTTGTTTTGTATGAGCGACATTTTTTTTGGTTTCAGTTAATTTTCCTGCGAGCGGAGGTTCTGTTGTTTGGGGCGTGCACATGTTGTCGTTTTGAAATTAGGCTGCGAGTTGCGTTTAAAGTTGAGAGCTGCCGTTGCTGTTGGAGGAATTTTTGAAAGTAAGAAGTGAGAAGGCTAGTGACCGGAGGTTTTCTGAAGCCGTGATGATGTAGCCCAATATCATCACGGCTTCGAAACCCTCTCGGCCAATCAGCTTGCTCCATTTACGATCACTGGTTCATAATAATGTTTTTGACCCCAGCAGGTAGTGCTCTCAGTTATTGCTCCCCTAAGCTTTCATTGGAACAGGTGTATGTGCTAGGTTAATTCAATACCATGTGATGATGTCCTAACCAGTGAGAAGTCAGAAATAGACAGACCCCATTTTATAAAACATAATAAAAAAATATTGTTCCTGCTGCTGCCATATCCTTTCATCTTATGAGCTGTGACTACTGGGAAACAGTTGATGACCACATGCATCAGAGGCATACCCTAATCTTAAAGATTGGCAGGTGGATGGGACTCTCTATGCTATATAGCTTGTTGTTTCCACCTGTACCACCAGTTGCCTATTACTATAGCTAGACAACACAACTAGTAGCTGTAATATTAAAAAAATAACCCAACCTACATAGGACTGAAAAATTACCAGCTGAAACCAAACAACTCCTGGCCAACATGCCATCTATATACAACTCTTAATGGAGGAACCAGGATGGAAGAATATGGGAGAGCACATATCCAGGCATGCAATTTAGAAAATCAAAACTTTTCATAGTTGTATAAATGCTTTGGATATGTTTTTGAAATATGTATGCTGCTGTTAACAGTTTTGCCTATGCCCTCTGTCTGGGCTCTTATTATCTTATATGATCTATGTTATTATCCTAACAGTTAATTTAGGTTCGTACTGCATCTATGGTGTAACATTGCACCATAGGACAATCCTGAAAAAGGGATAATTTTCCTGGAGATCTTATCCAGCATAAAGATAATAAATTTAACTTGATCTGAAATTCTTCATTCTCCATCATTTCTATATAATTCCATCCTGTGAGCTGTAATGACTGTGGGTGTACCAAACAGTGAAAACACAGCTCCCAATGAAAAAACCGAGAGGGTGAATAAAAAGAATTGTTCAGCAGCTAACCTGAAAGGATTGGCTGAGTAAACAGGCACCACAGTCTGGAGTGTCTGTCTCCTGAAGGCTATTGCACTGCCTTGTGAATGTTGGTCTGAAGACCACATAGCCACACTGTAAATGTCTGCAGGAGATGCCAGAGTCTGTTCAGCTCAGGTAGTGATCATACCCCTCGTGGACCTTTAATTCCCAGTGTGTAAGTGTGTGTGTATGTGTGTTGTTGGTAGGGGCAGCAGTAGTTCTCAATTACTAATGTAAAACTAGAACCATAATATACCCATCACAGTTAAATGCCTGTCAGTTTCTCTGTCTGTCTGTCTGTCAATCTATCATGTATCTATCTATCTATCTATCTATCTATCTATCTATCTATCTATCTATCTATCTATCTATCTATCTACATGCAAGGTTCCGCAGGTTCGCCAGCTCCCTTTCAGAAAAGTCCTGTCTGAGGACAAAACATAAATGTAAACTAGTACATGCAGCATAGATGTAGGATGACAAACAGTCAACCACATAAAACTGTACTACAATTAATACTGTACAACAGTCCAACCTGAACACACAATAACACAGAATTAAAAATACCTCAAACTAGAAGTGATATCAATTATTTTATTTAAGGGTTGCTTCTCTTTTTGTATCATCAGTTTGGGCACTTCTGTTCTAAAAATTGCAGAGCAGTGTGGTGCTGCCATGCTAATAACCACAGACTGTGAAGATTTAACAACTGACTTGCTACCCCTCCTATCCCATTACTTTCAGTGAGGGACAAATTTAACAAGCCCGTGAGGGTTCTCGCCAGCACATTCCTGACTTTGAAGTCTGAAACGTTAAAATGGTACCTAAGGCCATGAAGAGCTACACTATCTAATACTAAATGATGGTAATAGTCCATGTGGTGTGGCTGTGTAATTTCTGTGTGTGTGTGTGTGTGTGTGTGTGGGGGGGGGTGACTGGAAACTGCTGTCCTACTCTTTATGTTTTAGTTGATACGAGCAAAGTATCAATTAAACCTACAGAAGCAACTCCAAAACACTTGATTATTGAGACCTATTTAGGATATTGCAGTACACGGCCATAGTTTGTTTCAGATAGGGATTAAATGCAACTCCTTTTTATGTGGCAACTAATAACGTCTGCGTATTGTTGCCATGTGTACCCTTTTGTGCAGATTTCAAAGACTGTTATGTTTAGTGAGTGTGAGTTGGCAGTATTGAAGCCTAAGTAATGACATGTCAAACAGAATGTAGCACCAGTTGAATAAATTTGTAGCCAGTGTACCCCAGCCCCTGAAATGCACACAGATTTGCATAACCATGATGCTTCATGCTAGGTTTGAGGCATCTGATTGTATGTACAGTACATTTACAGAAACCACACACATTTGAAAGTACCTACCTTCTTGCATCATTTATGCATCCTACAGTACATATTGCTTTTAGTCTTTCTTTTCAACCTTTAAATGATGTCACCTCTTTCATTCACCCACTACAACATTAAAACAAGGAGTTTAGAATTTATAGAAGTCTGACTGGGGGTTCTCAGATGTTCATCATTGTGGGATTTCACTGTTTTCTTGAAGCTGAAAGTTTGCATTCTTGTGGAGTTGGGGAAGACTAATGTTTTCTTTTCTTGTGCATGGCCTGGCTATGGGACAGTGGCATAGGGACATGATCCTTGCCACATCCCAGTGTCATGGCACATCTCAGTGCCACTGGTACTTTGATTAATTACTGGATACCCACCAGCCAGACCTGAACAATAGTATAGAATCTTCATATATGGAGTACTGTTTATACATTGCATTCCGCAGTGCTTTACACGTAGTTTATTTACACAGGCTAGGACCGCAGAGATGCCACATTTCATTTCCAGTGGAGTCCTGCTTCTGCATTGGACATATTGTTGCCTTTTAATACATTTGGTACTTTTATTTTTTAACATGATGATAAATTGAATACTTGCTTGTGTATGTTACATAAATGGTAGCTGAAGTCTTGCTCATGCATTGTACGTAAGTGGTTAGTGGATGTCTTGTTCATGTATGTTACATAAATAGTCAGTGGATGCTGGGCTCTTACATGTTGAATGCTTGTCTGTGCATGGTACATATTAACATATGACACAGCCATCAGAAGAAGGCCTTATGGTCTGTTGAGTCTGCTGAATTGCAGATTCCCTGATCCAGCAACTACTGTGGGCCCCATTCCCGCTTCTTACCAACCTTGACCCTCGCCTTCACCCTGTCTGACCCCCATTGAACCCCCCTACTGTGTTTTGAGTGACAACCTTAGATAGGAGTTTATTCCACCTCATCACCACTCACTCAATAAAGAAGTGTCTCCTGAGACATCCTTCTTAAACAGTCCCCCCACTGGCTTATAGTAGTGCACCCATGTCATCTTGTTCCCACTGAGACACATGAGGTTTCCTATATCCACATTGCTTATACCTTTGATGTACATGAAGGTTTCATTCCCCTGTGTCCCTCCTCTTTCTCCTCTCTTTGAGTGAGTACATGTTGAGATCTCTCAGCCTGTTCTCATATGAGTTGCCTTTCTGCCCTGGAACCATTTTTGTAACCCTCCCTTTGGCCTGCCTCAAGCTGGCTGGTATTCTTTTTCAGGGAGTGGCTGCAGTACTGCACACCATTCTCCATGTGCAGTCACACCAAGGATCTGTACAGTGGCAATATAACCTCCTCCTGTTTGCTCATGGACCCCCTCGCCACACAACCCAACATTCTGTTTGCCTTGGCTGTTGCCTTTCTACACTGCATAGACTGTTTTAGATAGCTGGTGATAGCTATCCCCAGGTCCTTTTCCTTCTCTGATTTGGTAACCTTGACTCCCATAGTTTGTACTCGATCCTCAGGTTCTTTCCTCCTATGTGCATGACATTGCACTTCTTTGCATTGAACCTGAGCTGCCGTATGCCAGACCACCTTTCCAGCTTCACTAGGAATCCTTTAAGGTCATGTGGCCCCTCATCCATCTTCACCCTCCCACAGAGCTCGTTGTCACCCACAAATAGGCAGATTCTGCCTTTAATGTTGTCTCCAGTGTCATTTTTCAACACATTAAACAACACTGGGCCAAGCACTGAATCCTGTGGAACCCCACTAGTGACCTCCCTTGTACTGGAGAGCTCTCCCCACAACCACCCTTTGTGTGCTACCTCAAAGCCAGTTTTCCACCCACCTAGTTAATTTACTTCCAGTCCCTAGGTCCTCCAACTTTCTGATCAAACTCCTGTGGGATACTGTGTCAAAGGCCTTGCTGAAATCCAACTATAATATGTTAACTGCTTTCATTACCTAGTCAAAGAAGCTAATCAGGCTGGTTTGACAGGATCTTCCTGACATGAACCTGTGTTTTCTCTTGTCTTGGAGCCCATTTGCCTCCAAGTAATCGACTAGCTTTTTCTTCAGAATGATCTGCATTAGTTTACCAACAATGAAGGTCAGACTGACCTGCTTGTAGTTTCAAGGGTCATCTCTAGGCCCACTCTTTTGCAGCGGTACCACATGTGCAGTTCTCCACACTTGTGGTACCACATCTGTATCTAGTAAACTGTTGAACAGATCTGCCAGCGAACCTGCCAGGTATGCCACCAGCTCTCTCAACACCCTTGAGTGCATCCCATCAGGACCGGTGACTTGTTTGCTTTCAGAGAGATGAGCCCTTTCCCAACCCTGTCCTCTGGAATCCTGTTTTCAGCCATATCCCCGCAGCACTGGTCCATCCTTTTCTTCAGTAAAGACAGAGCAGAAACATTTGTTCAATACTTCTGCCTTATGTCTACTAGTTTCCACCCATCCCTACCCCCTTTTTCACTTCTCTGTTCCATCATTCTTGTCCCTCTTCTCACTGATATACCAGTAGAAGGCTTTTTCTCCTACATTGATCCCTTCTGCAATTTGTAACTCCTTTCTAGCCTTAGCTAATCTGACTATCCTACTTCCCTCCTTAGCATTCCCCAAGTATTCCCCCCATCTTCCTCCTTTTAGGACTTCCTAAACTTCCTGTGCATAGTCCTCTTTTCCGTCACTGCCTGGTGCATATCACTATCAAACAAGCTTGGTCCCCTGGTATTGGAGTTTTTCCTTTCTGTCTAATACAGGTGTTAGTGGCAGCTTCTATCCCTTCCTTGATCTTTGTTCACTTTCAAGCCACCCCATCCCATCCCTTGAGGCTAGCTAGATGACCCCTCAGCATCTTTTCATCTTACTGTAATCAGCCTCCCTGAAGTCTAATACTTTCATCTTAGTATATCTGGTTTTCTTACCTATATCCACTCAGAACCACTCTGTTTGGTGTTCACCACTCTCCAAAGGCTTCTCTACCTTGATGTTATGGATGTGCTCCCCATTAGTTAATACCAGGTCCAAGATGGCACCCTCTCATGTAGGTTAGGTCAACCCCTGAACCAGGAACCCCTACTGTACTGTGTCCAGGACCAACTGGCTCCTGCACAGGCAGTGGATGTGATGCTCCAATCCACCCTGTGCAAATTGAAGTCCCACACTACCACCACCTCACCACTGTTTGCTGCCATCCTGATGATGGTACCCAACTACCTGTCCTTGCCCTTGTCCTGATTAGAGGGCCTATACACTACATCCAGCCTCAATTTACTTCCATCTGGTGTTTGAATTTCTACCCACAGTGCCTCTTTCTTTCCTTACCCTAATTCTTCCCTGGCAACAGTGATGCCCTCCCTGACATATAGTGCTACACCTCCCTTTCCTTTCTCTCTCTCTCTCTCTCTCTCTGTCTGTCCCTTTTGTAGAGGGTATACCCTAGGATGGATAAGTCACAGTTGTGGTTCGGGGTAGCCCATGTCTCTGTGACCACTGCTAGTTCCACCGTCCCCTCTGCCATCATGGCCAGCAGATCATCCATCTTGTTCCCAAGACTTCTAGTATTGGGGAACACCACCCTCCACCACTCCTGATTTTCACTCTTATTTTTTGACAATAAGCCTCCCATCTCCTCTGCTTAACTGTCTGACCTTTCCCTCTCTTTCCTTTGGTCCTCCTCCTTTCTTTCCTTGCCCCAGCCCTCTTCTGTTCCTCGCACTTTCTCCTTTTTCCAAACCCCCTGTGCTTTTTTGCAGGAATGCCTTTTTTTTTAGAAATCCCAACCCATGCCCTCTTCTGCTTCCCTACTCCCTCTCTTTCTGAACCCCTCTGCATTTTCAGCCTGGGAAACCTGTCTGCCCCTTCCTGTAGGAAACCCTGGGTGCTGTGATGTTGCATAAAAAGTTAAGGTATGTCATACACATATATGTTTTACATAAAAGATCAGCTGACATTTTGCTAGTGTAAGTTACATAAATGGTCAGTTGAAATCTTGCTTTTGTATGTTAAAAAATTGTCAGTTGTACTTTTACTCGTGCATGCTACATAAATATTCAGTTGTAGTCATACTCATATACTGTATGTTACATATAGTCAACGGTTTGTTGAGGCCATACTCACATATATTACATAAATGATCAGTTGAAGTCTTTACTATAATTGCTAAAAAAAATAGTTTTAGTCTTGCATGTGCATGCTGTATAAATGATTAGCTGTAGTTATGCTTGTATATGTTGCATGTTGTCTGTGGTTTGTTGAAATCATGTTCATGTATGTTACATAAATGGTCAGCTGATGTCATGTTCATACATGTTACATAAATGGCCTGGTGAGGTCACACTAGTGTACACCGAGGTCATGCTTGTGTATGCTGCATAAATGGTCAGTTAAGGTCACGTTCATATATGTTACCTAAATGGTCAGTTGAGGCCATGCTTATATGTGCTACATTAATGTTCAGTTGAGGTCCTGCTTGTATATGTTACATAAATGGTCAGTTGAGGTTATGTTCGTGTATTTTAAATAAATTGTTAGTTGAGGTTATGCTCATACTTGTTACATAAATGGTCAGTTAAGGTCATGCTCGCATATGTTACATAAATGTCGGTTATACATAAGAGGTCAGGTGACCTCATGTTCATCATGTATATTACATAAATGGTCAGTTGAGGTTATGTTCAAGTATTTTAAATAAATTGTCAGTTGTGGTTATGCTCATACATGTTACATAAATGGTCAGTTAAGGTCATGCTCGTATATGTTACATAAATGTCGGTTATACAGAAGCGGTCAGGTGACCTCATGTTCATCATGTATATTACATAAATGGTCAGTTGTAATCAGGACAGTTATGGTGCTGGAAGATGGGGAGTAGCTAGTGTAGTCCCCATTTTAAAGAAAGGAGCATGGTGGACATTGGGAATTACAGGCCAGTCAGCCTTATTTCAGTGCAGGTAATGGTCCTAGTGGCCATTATCAAGGACATAATAAAGGAGCACTTAATTCATGACAGGGTTCTTGCCAACACTTAGTATGGCTTTATGAGTCCATTATACCAAACCAACCCATCACTTTTTTGGGGGGGGGAGTGACCAGGGAGTTGGAAAAGGGTGGGCTGTAGATGTAGTCTGTTTGAACGTTGGCCAGGCCTTTGACTTTGTGGTGCATGACAAGAGTCTGGGTAGAGCACACCAGTGCAGTGTACACAAGACATACAGTTCAGAAGGTGGATTGCTAACTGGCTTAGGGTTAAAAATCAGAGGACTGCGGTGGATGGGCACTAGTTGAAATGGAGAGGTGTATTCATCAACGTCCCTCAGGGATTGGTGCTGTAGCCACTATGTTACACATTTTTACTGATAATCGGGAAGCTGTGGACCCTAGCAGGCTGCTTATATTCATGAATGACATTAAGTAGGCTAAGGTGGTGGACTGCCTTGATGATGGAGACAGGCTTAAGGAGGACATGAACACATTGGGTGATTGGTTGAACTCATGGAGTCTCATACACAACATAACATGCTTCATCCTCTGCTCTTTTGTGATTGACTTCAGGACCTTTTCTTCTTTCAATGCAGCAAGAGGAACCCCATACAGTGTGTAGGTTCTACCTCCGTTTTTACTCCCCAGGTGTAATACCTTGTATCTGGCTATACTGAATCTGAGGAAATTACCTGCAGTGCCCATATAAATGGGGTGGTCACATGCTTGTGAGATTTCACCTAGGTCATTAATGTTCTTTATAACTGACCACCAGACCTGGCCATTTGCACACACACAACAGTTGAAGATATGCACCTTTCCCCTCTGTCATGATAACTCTACACTTCACCTTTTCATTTTACTGCCTTGAAAAAATAAAAAAACAGCAAATGCTATATCAAGATGGTACTACAAATGACACTCCTTTTCAAGAAGTAGTTATTCTATTACCAGCGTAATATTGTCCTTTGATAACAAATATAAGGTAGAGAAATCCATACACGGTTCTCTGGTAAAAGGGCTCAGTTCTTCACTCTCTATACAACATACAGTATGTCAAGCAAAACTTTTAGCGAACACTCTTTACTCTTTTACTTATTCTCTCTCTCCCCTTCCCTCCCTCCTCCCTCTATCTGAAGCTACTTATATACAGCTATTAACCTTGACACTGGATCAGATTTGAGACTCCAGCTGAGACCAAGTGACCTCAGAAATGTCCCATGTTGGGGACTAGCTGCGACTTTTCCTGTTCTGTAAGTTACTAAAGCCTCAAAGCTCAGTGGACTTTCATTACATGCTTGTCTTTCTACTCACCCTAAGTATCATCCTTCTGTTAAGCACCCTTGCAGGCCCACATGGTTACCATTTTATTACTGTAAAAACTGACCCAGTAAACAAATATTTCCCCTAATGAACATGTTACATTGACTGGCAGTCCTTTATACCAGCGTAAAACAAAAAAATGAAAACAAAATCTATAACAAATCCCTCAGGAAATGGTAGGCATAAAAGACCCTGAGTGCATTATGCTTGCCCCACATACATTACCTTAGATTTTTGATTGTTACACTGTGTTTTAAGTGGTAGCTTCCTCCAACTATGCACATTATAACCTACAAAATGCCATTTTTATTTACTATTTGTCAGATTTATTTTCCAATTGTCAGGATAATGTATGAGCCTGTTAAATAGTACTTTCTAACTGTATTGAAAACAACAATAAACAAGACAGTGGTGGCTGCAGTGAAATTCACTTATTTATTCACCCATTTAGCACACTACTACACTTTACTGCACTTTATTGTTTTGACAACATATTCGTGTGATTTGTACTTTTCCTTCCTTATCTGAAAAATCGATATTATGTTCTGTTTCTATGATGTGTTCACCGCCTTTTTGCTCAGGCTGACAGGGTAATTCAGTAGCCAGTGCCTTCCGAGATCCAGTAGATGGCGCCAATCATGTACAGTTTCTTGTAGTATTCAAACAGAAAAGTAGTAGTTGAGTGAATGTGAAGATTACACAGGCGAATGATATATTCAGTAAATCAAATATTACTTTTTAATTGATTTTAATAATTATCACAGATCATTTGGTAAGCTTATTTAATTTTTTACTGTATTATTGAGGCTGGTGTTCATATGTAGTAATATAGGTAAGAGTAAATTCTATCTGTCTGTCTGCCTATCTATATTGATGCACTGTATGTGCATATTTATTATTATAATTTGACAGTATTCTGTGTCAAAAGCCTGTGCAATAAAGAAGCAGTATTTGTTTTATTTATTCGAAAATTGGTGACTGGGAAAGGCACACTGAGCCAAGGTTAATTTTCAGGTGCAACCCAGGGGAAAGGGACAGGAAATACTAAATACATAACAGAGGCACAGTTCCCAGTTACAATAAGGTGCAATCACAGAACTCGGTTAATGCAAGAGTAAGTGCAGAATGAGGAAGCAAGGCAAAAAGCAACAATTAAGCATAGAAGCCAATCCTACAGAAGGGGTTGCATGGTAGTTGCATGGGAGAACTGTCAGGGAGAGGGAAAACAGGAGCAGGGGAAGGAAGGAATTTTAGCTGATACCTGAGGGAGGTAGTGACGTGGAGGGATGAGGGGAGCTGATTCCAAGTTATGGGAAGATTATAGGAAAAGGCTGATTGCCCAGCAGAGGAGCTGGGATGAGGAAGAATGGCACAGGTGTGAGGATCCCTGGAGCGGTTGGAGGAGGAGGTAAGGGGGATGAGGGAGAAGGGTAATGAAACATACCATGGAGGGGTCCCAGACCAATATTTGGATATGAAGGAGGTGCAGTGAACATGAGGGTAGAGGGAGCGTGGATAAGGAGGAGTAGAATGAAGAGGTATGAGTATGAAAGGGGGAGTTGGTAGCAAAGTGGCAGAAGGAATTGCAGAGTGTGTCAAGTCTGGTCAGGGAGGTGGAGGGGGTGGCATCATGGACCATGTCTGCATAGTCAAAGACTGGGAGCAACATTTTTATGACAAGCTCTTGATGGCGCTTGACAGACCCGTGGAGACAAACAATCTTTGTTGTGGTACAAGGCACCAAGTGTAGGGTCAAGCTTGGCATGGATGACAGCAATGTGGGCAAAGAAATCACACTTGCTGTCTAGCCACACACCGAGGTATTTGAAGGATTGAACCACTTCTAAAGGGGGTGCCATCCAAGGTGCAGAAAATGGGTTGGGTTTGGTAGGACATTTGACCAGTTTCTGGCTGGTGGCAAAAGTCATGGACACAGTTTTCTTCAGTGTTGATGACTTGGTGTGTACATATGTATATGTATATAGATATAGATACACACACACACATCTATATTTTGCATGGTTTAGGAGGCAGTGTTGTCTAGTGGTTAGAGCACCAACTTGGGAAACAGGAGATTACAGGCACAAATCCCACTAGAGTCTTAATACTCACTGTGTGACCTTGGGCAAGTTTAGTAACCTCCCAGTGCTTGAGCCCACCCAGCTGCAGAAAAAGTTAGAAACAGAACCCCTCCGAAATGAAAATGAGGTGTACGTTAACTGGGCTATTAGGCATAAAAAAATTGTAAAATATATATTTTTTTACTTTGTCTTGCCACTTCATTCTCCTTTATTGTCCGTCACCCTCTCTGTTCCGTTTTTTTTTTCAGCAGACCAGCACAGCGTATTGGTCTTTATTTATGACACCCTTGTTATATGTTATCACTCATTGTGCTCCAGTTTCAGACTTCTAGTTTAAGTATTTACCTTGATGCTCAAAACATAATAACACACCATAACATATTGGGTAAATAAGCTACACTGTAACTCACTGTACCCACCTATGCCACTCACTCACTGTGTGAACCCCAACCAAATCCCTTAACCCTTCAGAGATTCAATCTACCCAGCTGCAAAATTGGGTGAAAAGCAGGACATCACTGAAAATGAGATATTTTATTTCAGCTGGGGGTATCTTGAGCAAAAAATGTATGATCTGATGTTCAGAGGATGTAGTAAATACAGCAATATCACTGTAGCTTTAAGAATTTTCTGCAGCAGATCACCCAGGTACTGTATTAAAAAACCGACATTTTGCTTTGCTGTGTCTTGCATTTTATGGGCTCTCTGCATTATTTGAAGCTAGCATACATTTTTTGTTTCACATTTTTGAGTATGGACTGTGCTGCTTGCATCAACTAATGCCTGCATGTAAGAAATATGCAACTTTTCATGACGATTAAAGGAAGAGAATGATTAACCAGTAAAACCTGATTCAAATGTTGCTGTGTCTCACTGAGAAAGGCTCTTTCTTTCCCACTTCACCTCATTTACAGTAGCAATGTATCAGCCACATACAGCAACTAAAAACATGGCAATCCACAGTGCACTGTTGTAATACTGACTCTTAAAATGTCCAAGTAATCTTGTGTTTATTTTTAATCATCCACTTGTATTGTTTTCCAGGAATCTGCATTATAGTACATTGGTTATGTACAGGTATATGGGCATATGGTGTATGTTTATGAGGAAGCATTCGAAAGCAACCCTGCTGGTTCTTAAAGGTAAGCTACAGTCAACATTTGGAAAAACATATGTTGTGCGGAGAGTTTTGATTTGTGTGGGTAGTCCTAGTATAGTTTTCCCTTTGTTGTCTGTAAGAAGTTTTTTCCTAAATTTTTCTAGTTTTATGGCCCTGGGAATCTCCATATTTGTATATTTTACTGCTCTTCTTTTTCTACTATGCTTCCAGTAACTTATGACAGTGATGCATCCAGGACCACCGGTTCAGGAGTGATAGCTGCTGCAGGAGCCACTGTTAAGAGCCTGATGTTTTGACCTCACCTGAATGACTCTTTCTAATCCAAACTTTTTGTTTTCTAGGTATGTGTCTAGGTCTAGCCATCAGTAGTAAATGTTTCATTTGTAACACTTTTTGTTTCAGCAAACTACACACAGTCATAAAAAGAACACAAATCACCCCAGGCCACCAGTGCTATAATCAGCGAAGACTCTGTTTCTTTACAGACTAGCCCACTAAATTATCCCTCAGGTGTTTGAGGTCTGTAAATGTAGTCTTGATTAGTGCTCACTGGCTAAGAAGGTTTACTTAAAATCTCAGCTCTACCGCTGTAAACTTGGCACAAAATCAGCTCTTGCTGAATTAGTGGTCACAAATGCATCACTGCCACATGGGACAAGAGGCACTGTAGGAAAGAGATGAGCAATAAAAAAAGCAAACAGGGAGATCTCAGGGGCCATAAAACTAGAAGGCAAATTTATAAAAACTCCTTACAGCAGACAAAGGGAAAGACACACAAGGACTACATCTACAAATCAAAACACTCTGCGCAACATTTGTGTTTGTTAAATTTTGGCTGTACTTCCCTTTAATGACTACTTCAACATTATGAATAACAAATAAGACTTCATTCTGAAAGAAAAATCTGATTTAAGGAGATATTGATAAGTATCTTAGGATTGTTTTTTATAATCACTCTTACTTGCAACATATGCTTCTGTTGTGCATTTATGATCCTTTTTCTTTTCTAATTGTATGGTACCTTGTGCAACCTGTCTGGAAAGGCTTCTGATATTTGTTGACATAGGTAAATAAAAATAAATACGTTTACTCCACATATTTTGTGGTTGCAAGGGCAAGGAAACTACTTCTCTTTCAGGTACTGTTTCTGTACTGTCTTTGTAGAGTATGTCAGACAAAGAAGTGTCATATTTTAATTTTTAATTTATGCATTTGTTAACTGGGAAAATACACTGCTCGCAGGGACCATTTTCAGGTATGACCCGAGCCATCAAGATGGCACATAGCTTAAAAATCACATAGGACTTCACAAAGATTACACAGTTGACTAAAGGAAAAATAATAACATAATTCATACAGGATATGTACAATACAAGTGTAACCCCCCTACAAGTGGGGGTTCCCGAAAAGTCTTCCTTGAGCTTACCTAAATGCTTACTGCCAGGCTGGTGTTCTGCGTTTTAACAGTTTAAATGTATTGCCAGAGAGTGCCTGTATAGCCTCTGTGTACTGTTTCTTTAAGAGCTGCCTGGATTGCAGTCATAATTAATCGGAGAGGGAGCTCTATTAGAAGATGTACTTGTTTGCTGATCATTTGTTAGAGTAGTAATAATATTGCAATTTGTTCTAACCTGCCTTCTTTGCAGCATGGACAGTTCTGTTTGTTTCCATCATCTTGGTCCTGGACTGTCAGAATGGGCCAATCAGTACATTTGGGACTCTAAAATTGAGCCTGCCTACAAGTGCTTGGTGGGGCCAAAACTTGTAGGAATTGTAGTTTTAGGCTTTTGGCACCTAAAATAACCTGGAGGGGGAGCCCTTGTTGTGACTTGACAGACAGATCAGCCAACCAAACCTTTTGGATCTTGGGGAAAGTCCCACACTGCTTGCAGTTTCAGTTAGATCTAAGTTTGGAAGTGAAGAAGTAACAGCTCAAGATAGTTCGAGCAGCAATCCATAGTGGATTGCGCGGGAGAACTGTGGAAAGGCCTGAGTTTGGTCTGCATGCCTGCCTGCTGTTCCTGAGAGGGAACTTGTGCTTTTTTCGAACTGAATCCGGATTTGGAGAGCGAATTAAGCCACTGAATTGTGACCAGGCTTTAACCTGAAGAAGACCAAAGATTTGCTGAATGCAATCGGCCTGTCAGGACTTCCAGCTACCTCTGAACTCCCTGATTGTGCAGAGACTTTGTAATTGCGACCAGAGAGCCATTTGCCTGGTACAGTGGAATTTCCTTACATGTGAATGTGCTGTGTGCTTATAGTGGATCATAAGTTGGTTCCCCACTGTGTGTCTGAACTGTGTTTTGCTTACTGGAGGCTGTATCCAGCTCTATGGACTGAATCCATATCCATTTTCATTTGTCTGGGCCCTGCTACACTGGCCCAGCTAGAATACCTCAGAGAAAGTCATTGACGAGAGACAGGCCTGGGGATCAGCTCCCTGCTCAACGCCTTGAACAGGAACAACGCCTCAGTGATTCGTATGGGCCCTGCTTCTCCAGGCACTCCAGCTCAACAGCCTGCAGTCTTGATTTCATCCTGCCTGTGTCCAGTATTGGATATCGTGAGTAAACATCAGGGTAGCTCCCTGCAACAACAGCTAAATCTAAAAGTGCTGTCATCTGATTGTCTTGTTGCCTTTTCTTTCATGAACTGAGCCCTCCGGCTCCAGATTACAAATAGTGTGTATTGTGCATGTTGCTTTCTTCCATCACAGGGCCCCAACCAGCTGCAACATTCCTGGCTAGCCCACAGTTTTCCTACATGGGTACTCAGAGTGTGTGACTGTGTAGGGACTCTGAACTGCATGCATAACTGTCTGATTAATATAGTTTTTAAGCAAATCAACCTGATTACACCCCCCTTGTTCATGTCCCATGAATATATCAGATTTAACTTTATTTGCATTTAACCTGACTGTAGTTCCATTTTGAGCTAAAAGTATTGTACTGTTGCTATTTGCTGTGCTTAACCTTGTTTTACAGGGGGTCCAGGGTCAAGCTAGAGGAACCAGCCCTGGTGGTAAGTGCAAACAGTATGGGTAATAGTCTGGTGAATAAGGGTCATTGTGAAAGTAATTATTGTATATTGTTCAGGCCACTAGAAGGGAAAGAGGGGGGTTACAGTGTCCCGGAGGGCTGTGCCCAGGTTAGCTTGACCACTAACAACCCTGACGTCTGGGTGGAGGCACCCGTTTCATTACCCAGGCCCCTTAACCTGCTACTAGCCAAGCAGGCAGGGGTAGTAGCCCTTTGGGATAGCGCCACCTAGGGGTTTACACTCAGATAAACATATATGTGGAGACTTCACAATAAATCATAGGTAGACAAGCATTCTTGTTAATGTTGAGCTATCTTTATTTATTTAAACAATTTTCTAACCAATAAGGCACACAAGGTTGAAAAACAACTTGTTTACAAATGTGTCCTGGGGACAAAACAAAACATAGAAACACAGTTGTTTATGGTAGCAAAAGGCTGTACAATGCATTGAGTCTGCCCAGGCCTACTTAAGGTTGGATGTAATAGCTGTAGTTGCGATTCACTCCTTCACCCCCCCCACTCCTTCTACTGCCTTGTCCAGTCCTATATATCTTTCATACCGGTTCGACTCTCTCGCCACTTATTTAGTACAGACAACTTCTTTTAGCAGTTTGTTCCACCTACCTACCACTCTTTCCATGAAAAAATACATCCTGACATCCTTCTAATATCTCCCCCCCAACTGTATGATTCATTGAGTTCCCCCTCGTGCCTGCGTTTCCACTCAATTTGTTTGTTTATTCTGTTTCTTTAAAGTGCCCCTCCAAGGCTCAGAGCACCTGTATAATAAACACAATAAATAAATCCATCATAAGTAACAAAACAACAATACAAACCACATCCAATCTTACAAATATTCATTCCTCTTATACAATGCTATAAACATGAACGGACAAAGCAACAGTTATGTTAAGCAGCTCTAGTTAATGAAAAAGCTCTCTGGAGCAGGTCACTTTTCAGTTTCTTCTTAAATGATAGAACAGACCTGGCAGTGTGTATCTCTTTAGGGAGAGAATTCCATAGGGTAGGGGCTGCAACTGAAAAACCTGGTCACCAGTGAGCTTCAGCCAAGAAGAAGGAACAGCCAACAAACCCCGCCCTTTGCATCTTAAATCCCTAGACTGGACATGGGGAATCAGTAGATCAGTGAGGTACTAGGGGCCCAGTCCATTCAAGGCTTTAAACGTCACTAACAATACCCATAAATCAATGTATCACCAAACAGGCAGCCAGCTTAGTACCAGCAGCAAGGAATTAGTGTGCTCTTACCTCCAGGTGTATGTCAGAAGTCTTGCTGAAGTGTTCTATACTAGCTGCAGGCATCACAATTGACCCCCCCCCCGGTAAGCCTTTACAGAGTGCACAGCAGTAGTCGAGGTAGGAGAAAATGAGGGCATTAACTAGTGTAGCTAGTTAAGCAGAATCAAGCAGTGGCCACAGTCTGGCAACATTCTTGAGATGATCAGAGCCGTTCCTGTCCATGGAAGACACCTGCAAAACAAATGTCAACTGTCCATCGAGAACAACTTTAAGGCTGCGAACCTCCTCTGCCATCTGAACATGCATCCTCTATTGGGAGGGAAGATTCAGGTCACCACAAACAATTGATATCTGCATCTCTGAACCAACCACAAACAGCTCAGTCTTGGTTGGGTAAAAATCCAGCCAATTGGGAGGACATCCAAAACCTGATTTCCTCCAAGCATTGTTCTAATCTCACTCAGCACAGAAGATAACACATTAGGAGCAAAAGACATACTGCTGGGTGTCATCTGCATAGCAGTGAAACTCCACACTGTGGTGCCTAATGATCTCTCCTAGCAGTAGCATATACACTGAGAACAAAACAGGTGAAAGCACAGAACCCTGGGGAACATCGCAGTCCACAGCAACACACTGATTGGCTGGAGCTGAGCATTATTAACTGCTCTGCCATTGAGGAAGGACCAGAATCTTTGTAACACAGTCCCAGACAACCTTCCATGCTCCCCAAGTCTGGCCAACAGCACACTCAATGATCTATGGCATCAAGTGCTGAAGAAAGATCTAGCAGAATCACAATAGAGATCTCCCCATGATCTCTCGCCAGAAAAAGATCATTACATACCCTGATCATGGCTATCTCCATGCTGTGCTTGCTTTGGAAACCAGATTGAAATAGCTCAAATAAGTCATTCTTCTCAAGATGACTCACAAGCTGGGTCACAGCCACTTTCTCAACAACCTCAGCCAAAAAGGGGAGGTTGGAGACAGGTCGAAAATTGACAGGTTAGGATCTAACAACACCTACATAAGGAGGGGCTTCATCACTACCCTTTTTAGGGGCACTGACAACAGCCTCTCCCACAGGGAAGCCTTGACTATACCTGTTAATACTGGAATCAACTGTCCCCACCTGGCCTTAAGCAGCTAGGTGGGTGCAGGGTTCAGAACACACGTGGTGCACCACAAACCCATAAGAACTCTGAGGACCTCCTCCTCATCCAATGGCCGAAATTCCCCCCAACCCTTCACTGATCCACTTGCACTCCCCTCTTTATCACTGCTCACTGATGAATTGGTAGTGGAGGAAATCTGGTCACGGATGTCCACAACCTTGGCCTTCAAAAACTTGTTTAACTACTTGCACGTCTCCCTTGAAACAAGTTCCTTGTGGTGTAGACAGTCAGGATGTATCAGACTCTATACAACATGGAAATGTGAGGCAGGACAGTTCTCAGCAGCAATTGTAGCAGAAAAGAAATCCCTTTTTTTAAACTTAGCTTTATTAGCAAGTTCACAATAAACATACAAGACTTGAAATCATGACAGAACATTACACATCATGAACAAACATTTTAAATATAGCATCTGAGCAGTATTTGATTGTTCATTACATCTTCTTCAAGAGAGATCCTTTTTTTTTACTGCTGCAGTAGCCTCCCAGTATAGCCTCAAGTGGTCCTGTAGGACAAGTCTGTCAGCATCCGAGTGCAACCTTCTCCTCCTGTATTCTAACTTATGACCTGCAGCCTTCATCTGCAGAAGCTCAGATGTAAACCAAGAAGTACTCCAGTTGTGGTTGGACTAAGGATCTGTAAAGGGGCAGGGTCCATTCCCTCCTTTTACTTCTGATCCCCCTTCACATGCATCCTAGCAAACTATTTGCCCTCATCACTGCCATGTTGCAGTATGTCAGTGTTTTCAGGTTGTCCATAATTATCATCCCAAGGTCCCTTTCCTCCTTTGTTCTGTCATTACAAATGGTAAGAGACAGAAAACATTTCAGAAATAACTCATTGCATAGAAAATCATGCAGATGATAATGGAAAAAAGAAAAAAAATATGAATAGCATTGTGCAGAAGGTCCTTTATTTTACTTGGCAGGTTGCATGATTATACAGGCTAGAATAGAACAGTGTGCTTCTAGAACCTGGAGATCATGGACATCTGGAGTACTCCAGTAAGGCTGTTAAACAAAATAATAAAAAATAAATAAGGACAAAACTGCAGTGCTAGTGTAGTTGACAAGTGCAGCTGAGGGACTAGTAGGATTTGAACAATTTCTTTAGGGTAATGGCAATTCTGCACCTCTAATTTCTTGGGGGAAGGTTGTTCCATAGGTTTGGGAGCCATTAAGCAAAATAAACCATACTTATAGATCTAGAATGCCTAGACTTCTGCAGACACATGATATTGTGGACACTGAGGGAGTAGTTGGAGTTGTGGGCAGGAAATAGAAGGTGTGTGAGAGAGAGAGAGAGAGAGAGAGAGAGAGAGGGAACTTGCTAAACCAGAACATGTAGAGAAACATGGATCAGGGGAAGATATGATGGGTCTCAAGGGTGGGTCAACCAAGCTGACTGAAAAGGTTACAGAGGTGGGTGTGAGGTGGGCATTTAAGGATTAATCTATTGAAGAAGTGAAGTAACTGGTCCAGACCTGGGAGCAGACCCATAGGCTATGTGTCCATAATCAAGTATCGGGTGGATCATCTTAGAAACTAGCTTCTTTCTTACAGTGGGGTGGAGGTAGTCTCAATTTTGGTAGAAAACATCAAATTTAAGGTAAAGCTTGAACAGAAGGTGGTCTGTATGGGAACCTTCAGAGGGGACACACTGACGGAATAATTCTACTTGAAGAGTTCACACTAGGGTGGTGGTGTACCTTCTGCCATTCCTATTTGTTTCTTTTTGCTTACTTTTTTCTCCCCCTGGCCCCTGGTTGGCTCCTTCTTTCCTGGCATCCTTTGACATCCATCCGCTGTCCATCTCACACCCATCCTCCAACTTTGGGCCATCACATTGCTACCCACATGGCTTACCCCCTGTAGTGGGGTGGTGGGGAGCCCCCTAACTTGCCCACCAGGACTGGATCCAGTACAGGTGATGCCCTCTGGAGATGGTGCGATGTGTCTGATGGCCATCAAGCCACTCAACCTGGCCTCCATTTTCCGCGGTTTTCTTTTTCAGTGGTGGAGCATGAAATGCCGACAGTGGGCATGCCACATGTGCATTCACATGCATCATGCCCGCCCGCTACTCCACCTCTGTGCCCCACATTGTACTGGGCCAGGCGTGCCAACACCTAGCCTCAGCTAGGTGTCAGGCAAATGATGGCCTCAGTTCCCCACCCTCCCCAGTAGAGGAGAGCTGTCCTCTGGATGTTTGATCCACTCCCACCCTGGCCGTCCCCCGACAATCCGTTCGCACTGTGAACATGGGTCACCAGCATGGCAGGAGGTAAGTCATCACTGCCTCAGCCCTCCGCACCACAGGACTGGCTTCTGCCATTCCTGTTTGTCACTTTTCCGCCTTGACTGGTAGGTCTACAGCCTTCAGTCAGTGGAGCACCTTGGTCATGTACCTAATGTGACCATCCCATGACTGGCTGTAGATGGCGATGTCGTTCATGTATGCCAGAGCAAAGTCTTCTGCCCCAGACAGAATGTGGTCCATGAGCCACTGAAAGGTGGCTGGCACATGCTTCATCCTGAATGGTGTTACTCAAAACTTGAATGGACCAAATGAAATGATGAAGACTGACCTTTCTCTGGCTTCAGGTGCCAGAGGTATTTGCCAATAACCATTTATCAGGTCTATGGCAGTCATGTACATGGCTCCCACTAACCTCTCTAGGACCTCATCAATCCTGGGTATGGGGTATGCATCCAACTGTGTACAGCTGTTGATCTTATGGTAATCAACACAGAACCTTGTGGACTCATTCTTCTTGGGGATCAGTACCACTGGGGAGGGCAAGGGACTACTGGACTCCTGGATTCCCCTAAGAGCCAGCATTTCCTTAATCACCCCCTCAATGACATGCTTCACTCCCTCAGGGACTCTGTAGGGTGGCTACCTCAGTGGAACCTGGGACCCAGCATAAACATGGTCTCCACTAGTATGATATACCCCCGGTTTCCCCATGACATTTCCCCAAATGAATGCAGCATTCTATGCATTTCAACAGCTTAGGCCATTGTCAGCCACTCTGAGAGGGTGACAGCATCCACTGAGGATTCTACTTAAAGAAGAACTAAATATCTATTTCTGGGGGGGGGGGTGTTGTTTATTTAAAAAATAAAATCGTGGTGTGGTAGAGCCAGGGGTGCCATTTTAAAATATAGTGCTGTTTACCTTTTTAATATCCATTTAACCCATATTCAGCAGGTTTTTTACTTTGTAAATAAAGATCTTAGAGTTTGAAAGTTGGCACTGTGATCTAGCCATACGATTGTGCCAATGTGAGATGTGATTAAGTCACTGGAACGAGACACCCAACACAGAAAAATAGAAGCCCTATGTACAGGCCTTTTTCAGCTCATACTGTAAAACTTCTAAAGCCCATCAACATGCCAATTGGCACTTAACACTTGTGTCAGAGTCTTTCAAACTCCGGGGATCTTTGTTTACAAAACTAGCAACTTGCCAAAAATGGGTTAAACTGATATAAAAAGGTAAGCAGCACTATATTTTAAAATTGCACCCCTGGCTCTACTGCACCACAGTTTCGTTTTTTTTAAGTAAGCAACCCCCTATAAATAGTGTTAAGTTGTCATTTAACTTCTCCAAAGAGATCTACCAGTGGGTCTGCTTCTGCCATCTCCTTCAAATAACTGCACACAGCCAGGACCATCATGTCCCAGTCATGGTAGGACATCATCGTGTTTATATGGTAGACTTGCTGCTTGATCCTCCTGTTGGATAGCTCCACTTCATAATTAACATCATTCACCCTCCTAACCATTAAGGAAGAACCTCCCAAGGCACCTGCAATTCATTCTGTTGGATGAGGATGAGTACCATCACCTATTGCTTGACTTTGTCTCCCCGGCTGTGGTCCCATGGTCATACCACATCTTCTGTCTCTGTTGTGCAGTGGCTAGCCACTCCAAGATGAAATCCATGAGCCGTGACCTTAAACTCCAGAACAAATTCCACTTGGGGCTCAGACTCACTCCCCTCATTCATCCCATACCAAATCAAGAGGATCCCATGCCCTGTGGCATACAGGAACTTGAAGGGTGAGAAAACTGGTGGCAGTGCAATGTGAGAACCATGTTGACTCCTGGGGTTTTCTCTATATGCAAATAAATGATGTGGTAAGTACTTGTCCCAATCTCTTGCATGCTGGTTGGTGAATGCCCTTAGCATAGATTCAAGCAACACATTAAATCACTCAACCAGATTGTTAGTCTGGAGGTGGTATGAGGATGCCCTGGTCTGACAGAATCTCCAGTGGAAAACCCAACCAGCTGAATATCCTTAGTAGTTCATTGGCCACATTTTCTGCCTTAGTGGAGGGCAAGGCCATCACATCTGGGTACCTTTTGGTATAATCTATGACCACCAAAATGTACCTCTTCTCTTTGCAAATTTGGATGCTGAGTGGCCCACAGTATCCACAGCAACTGGCTGAAATGGCTCTTCAGTTATAGGCAGGGGAGTCAAAGCTGCCTTAGTCTTGTCCCCAACTTCCCCCCCGGCACTGTGGTACTGGATTAAGATATCGTGAACTAAACCGCGCATACAACACCACGCATGGAATATGGTGCATAGTTATAGTTATACAGTGACAGGGTTTTTTGTAGCATATGGTAAGAACTGCTACCCAGTCACTGTCCGCTTACATAGTGGAACGTCAAGGATGCTGCTGGGGCAGTGCCTGGCCAAGCCATTCCCGTGGAGGAGTTGCTAGAGCACCTTCCTCTGGTGGCATCGGGGACCTGGGGTTGTGGTTCGCTTCTCCCCAGGTCCCACTGAAGTGCGGCACTTGTTTTTTATTTTATAATGAGTTTTCCCCTGCTTTGGGGATTCCTTTTTCCCTGAAGTCCACGACCCCCGGAGTTGATTATTTTAAGTTTGGGCAGTGTGGAGGGTGAATGTCAGGGGGTGCAGGGGGCAGAGCCCCCCGCAAAAACAAAGAAGATCCTGTGGTGTGCACTGTATTTGTAGCGGTCGGCATATTGTGCCGATGGTATTTTGCGGCACGCTATTTTATGTGAGCCATTGTTGCTGTGTGCGTTTTTTTCTGTGACTTTATGACTCCATGCCGGCACTGCAGACATGTCCAGCAGTAGTTTTCCCGCATCCTTAAAGATACTGGGTCAGTCAAAATGGTTAGTCAGCTGCCTTTTTGTAAGGCTGATTCCTAAGTTTCCTGAAAAATGTATATATTGGGATAAGGCAAGAAGTTGCTTCCTCTTCTCCTTAGGAACTGCTATCTGCCAGAGCACCTCTTCCTCTAGTCCTCCCTTTGAAACCCACTCACTATATAGGAGGTAATTCTCCCAGTATACCTCTTTTCTCTGAACCTTGAGAGTCACTTTGCACCCTGATGGCCAGCTCCCTTAATTTCTGTAGCAATGGCCAGCTTGCTGGGCTCTCCCCAGCTTTGCATGCTTGACCTCCCCTAACACGCACTTTCCTGTGGGATAGCCACCCATGGCTGGGCTCTCCCCAGTCTGCAGCTGTGACTCAGACCTGCTGCTCCTGGCATGTTTTTCAGCTACAACTTTCCCTGTTGCTGAGGGAGGGATTGTTCCACCTGCACTGCCCCCTCTATGTCCTTAGGAACTGGTTCCTTAGCTTTACTATGTGTACTGACACACACAATGTTGGCCCTGCTGTCAAAGTCATTACCATAATTACATCAATGGGCAGGTCTGGTACAACACTCACCTCACATATACCCTGGCCACTTTCCCAGTTTAGAAAGACTGGGGTCATTGGCACTGATACCATATGACCCATCACTCCTCTAATTCTGGAAAACTGGCCTGGCAGGATCTGTTCCTTGTAATTCAAATCCTGTTTTTCCCATTGAAATGGAGGTCCCAATGTCCTTCAATCCCTGGATTGCCACCCCATTTACTAACAGAGACTGTATGTATGCAGTGGAGTTAGCGGGAACTGCATACTGGGTACAAGCCACTAGCTGCTGGGTGCTTCCAGAGCTACCCCCTCAAGCTGCACTCATACCTTTTACTATATTTTTTTGGCGAGTCAAATGATAGGTGTCCCAGTTTTTGGCAGATATAGCATCTGCGTTTCCCATGACTAGTTTCTTTTGAAATGATTTGGCTTTCTTTTATGTCTGGGTACAGACTGAGTTCCCTTAGGTTACCTTCCTGATCTTCCTTTAAAACCACCTGATGACTCTACCCCATTGTTGGCTGGAAGTGCAGGAATGCTACATATGTACTATATTTTCTCTCTGTACTGAAAATAGAAGTGCAAATGTGTAAGTGGAGGAAAGAGATTTTTAATTAGTGTTTTGGGCACTTTGAGACTTGTCTTTAAATTTGTAACAGGTAATGTGGGGAACCTAGCTCAGAAAATATTCTTGGGGATGAGTAGATTAAGAAAGCCCTGTGAATCAGATGTACAGTATGACTGGAAGGGGGTGGAGCTGACAGAGGCCTGCAGTGGTGCCTTATAACAAGAGAACTACAAAACATAGAAACATAGAAACTGTTGGCAGAAAAGGACTGCTTGGCCCACTCAGTTTGCCCAGATTTTCCCTGACTATTCTGTCTCCACAGACCCTACCTGGTCTTTGTCGATCCCCCCCTCCCTGCCTATTACCAGTATTACCGTATGCCTATCTCATGCATGTTTGAAGCCTCTACTCCTTTTGGTATCACCACCTTTGCTGGCAGACTGTTCCAGGTATCTGCCACTCTTCCAATGAAGCAGTTCTTTCTCAGATTCCTCTTAAACTTCCCCCCTTCCAGCTTCATTGCATGCCCTCTTGTCCTTGTGCACTTCTTCATTTGAAATTAACTCTCCTGCTATACCCTGTTCACCCCTGTGAGGTACTGGTAGGTCTCTATTATATCCCTCCCTGTCCCTCCTTTCTTCAAGGGTGTACATGTTGAGATCCATCAGTTTGTTCTTGTAGGGATTTTGATGTAAACCCTGCACCATTTTAGTTCCCTTCCTCTGGACTGCCTCCATCCAGTCTATGTCCTTCCTGAAATGTGGTCACCAGAACTGGACACAGTACTCTAGGTGGGATCTTACCACTGACCGATGCAGTGGTAATACCACCTCCCTCTTCCTGCTGGTGATGCCTCTCCCAATGCACCCCAGTATTCCACTGGCCCCGCCCACTGCCTTGTCACACTGCCCAACACTTTCAGGTCATCATCTATGATAACCCAATGGCCTCTTTCCTGCTTAGTGACTATCAGTACCCCCCCTCAATATGACTCCCTGCCCAATCACCCTCATGTCCCAGCATGTAATCTGAACTGTGCAGGAGTGGGGCATCTGCCTTAGGCATCTATAGACGTCCACTGATAGTCCAGAGTCCACAGAAGTCATTGTAGGAGAATACCAGACCAAGGTAGGAGATAAGACAGTACTGTGTTGTGGTAATGAAGCAGTCAGCTTTAGGGTAGTTAGCTACAGGTAGTGGTATACATCTAGTGGGTAAGGAGTAGTAAGAACCTGGATAAAGTAGGTACAGGTAAGGGGGTTGAAAAAGGAAAGTAGGAGATGCCCTATCTAGGATAGAGTAACAAATACATTTGGGAAAGTGGATAAGGAGTAGTACACACCCAGAGCAAGCTAGGCACAGGTAGGTGGGTTAAAAAGGGAAAACAAGAGACATTCTCTCTAGAGTAGGATTCCAAATACATTTCAGACAAGCTAAGGGAGAGGTAGGAATTCAACGGGCATAGGAAAAAAGGCAGTACGGTACAGGGAACTTTAAACAGGCACTAAGGTAAAGGAAGGAAAGAGCATGGGGGTGGTGCAGTGCGATGGGTGTGGAAACAAAGTCTTTCAGGACACCTTCTGGAGACTGAGATGCTGCCCTATTTGTACTAACCTCTGTGGGTTGAAGACAGAGGTTGCTGGACTCTGGGCTGAACTGGCAAGCATGCAGAGAGCCTTCTGCCCCACCCAGGGGCCACCAAGTCTGCCACTTCTCTCCAGAGTATGCCTAGGCAGAGGCAAAGCAGTTGGACTTTGGTGTGCTCTGGGAGGGTGGGAGAGGCAGGAAGGGTGCGCACTCTTCAGCCTGTACCACTGCACAATTCATTTGCCATGCTGGTGGGATAGAGCAGCTGGGAGGAGGCACCTACAGCAGTGGGAAGGGAGGAATTGGGGTCCGCAGAAGGGAAGTCCCCAAAAGGGAGGAAGAGGCCCCCAGCCCAGGAGGAAGGAGATACTGGTGGGGGACTCTATTGTTATGATAGCCTTGGGAGCAGGTGGAGAAAAGGAGAAGGACGTGAAGTGCCTGAGAGAGGCTTTGGCTTGTAGGGATAAGACCAGATCCAGAGGATCACTAGAGCAATAGGACATGGAAGTGAGCTGGGGAGGGGCCTCAAGCCAGTGGCATGGATGGTGGCTTTTCATGTAAGTGTTACCTGTATATACTGTAGCTGGCAAGAGAATAGGACACTCCACACCAGTGCTTTTAACATTGGTTAAAGACATGGTGCATGGAAGAGGGCTTCAGTTCCACTGGGGACTGGGGGTCAACCTAGGAGGATAGGGACCTCTATGTGAGAGACAGCCTGCATCTTTCCAGGAAGGGACCACAGGGCCACAGTCCTTAGTGGGAGGTTTAAATGCTACTTGGATGAGCATTTAAAATATCCATAGGGGAGACTGTAAAATCAAGGTAGGCAAAAATGACCCCCCCAGATGATGAAGCAGCAGGGAAGGACAGCGTGAGGGGACTAACCTCCCCCAGGGCAGGAGCACAAGAAGACAGGGGGTGGGGACAAGGCAGAGGACAAGGGTAGTAAAAATCAGGAAAGCAACAAGAAAGAAGTAAAGAGAACAGGTAATGGAGAAAGTAACAAGGGAAGGGGGGCAGCGACAACTTCAGGGAACAGCACAAGCAGGAGGCAGAGGGGTATCAGGGAACTAAGCAAGGAGGGAGTAAGGGGCTGGTAGTAGAGCCAATAGGTTATAGTAACAAGCTGTAAATGAGCTTAGTAAATCCAGGAGACCTGGGTTTTGAATCCCACAACCTCCACTTGCATACTGTGCTACCCTGAGCAGGTCATTTAACCTCCTCCTCCTCCTCAGTGCTCCTGTGTTGCCCCTGAAAACTGACTTTGGGCTTAGTGCACCTTACCCAGTTACCAAAAGAATTAAACAAAAGGTATGGAGAGCCATGTGCACCAATGCAAGGAGTCTGGGAAATAAAATTCTGGACCTGGAGGCCATAGTGGCAGATGCTAGCCTGGTTTGGTGGCCAAAAGGGAGTCATTGTGCATTTATATCCATGACTGTGACATGACCATACTGGGCTACTCTCTGTTCAGAAGAGTCAGAGAAGGGAAAATGGGAGGAGGGGTTGTACTATAAGTGAGGGAGAGAATCAAGGCCATATAAGTACAGGGGCACCCGGAGGAAAAATAAGGGTTGGAAGTTCTGTGGGTCATCCTGAAAACAGGTACTGGGGCTACTATCCATACAGGGGTGGTGTATCAGTCTCCAGAACAGGGAGAGGAGTTGAATAGGGCACTTGGGGAAGCCATCATCAGGATGACAAATAAGGGGGAGACACTGCTAGTTGGGCATTCAATCTGCCAGATGTGGATTGGAAACTTTCAGCTGCAGCTTTGGCAAGGAACAGGGCCATCTTTAACTCCTTGCATGGGGCTTTTCTCAGGCAGCTAGATAAGGAACCCTCAGGGATGGGGCAGTGTTGTATCTGGTGCTTACAAACAGGGATGGCATTGCAGACATCACAGGGGCAGTCCCCTAGGCACCAGTGGTCATCGTACAATGTGGTTTAAAATTAAGATAGGAACAGTGGCAAACCACATGAAGATCCTGGACTTTAAAAGGGCAGATTTTTAAGAAATAGGAGACTGCCTCAGAAACTGCCTTGTATGGAGGGGTTGCCAGAGAGGGGTCGTGGCACAGTGGGGAAAAAGAAGGGAAGGCATAATTAAGGCAACCAATCTCTGTGTAAAGAAAATGAGTAAACATAGAAGGAAGAAGAGACTGTTATGATTCTCTAGGGAAGTGGCCGTGGTAGTAAGGGAAAAAGAGTGACATTCAGGAGGCAAAAAGGAAATGCAGAGAGAGAGAGAGAGAGAGGAAGACAGGGATGTATACCAAGTAAAACAGGAAGAAGGGAAGGCAGTGAAGGGAGCAAAGGTGCAGATAGAAAAAAGGATAGCCAAAGGGGTAACTCAAGGGGATATGACTTTTTTCATGTGTATGAGTGAAAAGGGGAAAGCAAGGGGAGAAACAGTGAAGATAAGGAGGACAGCAGGGGGAGATTGCACAGAAGAGCATCAAGAAAAAACAGACATCCTGAACAGGTTATTTCTCAGTCCTCACAGTGGAGGAGGGAGCACGGTCCAATAGGAAGCAAAAGGAACAAAAGAGGGATGCAGACACAAGTCCACTTCCAGAGGAAAGGGTCCTGAAGGGACTTGCAGCTCTGAAGGTGGACAAGATTATGGGACCAGATGGGATACACCCAAGTGCACTAAAAGGATCTCAGGGAGGCATTAGCTGCTCTACTGATGGCATTATTCAACAGCTCACTGGAAACAGAAGTAGGTTCGGAGGACTGTGTTAAAGGAAAGGTTGAATCCAATGGTCTGCAAGATCAAAAGCAGTATGGATTCATGGGGGGAGGTCATGCCTGATGAATCTGATTGATTTCTTAGACTGGGTGACATGGGGAAATAGATGAAGGGAGGGCAGCGAAAGTTGCCCTTCTGGACTTCAGCAAAGTGTTTGACACCGTGCCACACACGAGACTGATAAAGAAATTGAGCAGCCTATTGATAGGATTCCAAATGGTGAACTTGATAAGGAACTGGTTAATGGATAGGAGACAGAGGGCAGTGATTAATGACACTCACTCTAAAAAAGGGAGAGTGACCAGTGGGGTGCTGCAGGGCTCAGTACTGGGGCCAGTCTTCTTAAGTGACATTGCAGAAGAACTGGATGGTATGCAGTTATACAGATGACACCAAACCTGTAATAGGGTTGACACTCAGGAGGAGGCAGAGAGAATGTGTAGTGACCTTGGGAAACTTGAGTAGTGGTCAAGAGCAAGACAGTTGGGATTCAGTGCTATAAGTGCAAAATCATGCATCTAGGGCATAGGAACCCAGGAGTTGAGTATGGGATGGGGGATGTACTGACAGTCACTAAGCAGGAAAGGGACCTTAAGATTATCATATCTGATGAACTCAAAGTGGCAGGGCAGTGTGACAAAGCAGTGAGTAAAGCCAGTGGGATGTTGGGATGCAGAGGGAGAGGTATCTCCAGTAGGAGGAGGGAGGAGGTGTTGTCACTGTATCGCTTGCTGGTGAGACCCTAACCCTGGAGTACTGTGTCCAGTTTTGGTGGTCACACCTCAGAAAGGACATAGATGGGGTGGAGGCATTCCAGAGGAGGTCAACTAAAGTGGTGCAAGGGTTGCATCAAATGCCCTATGAGTTGAGACTGAGTGATCTAAACATGTACCCCCCACAGGAGAGGAGAGTGAGAGGGGACATTATAGAGACCTACAAGTACCTCATGGGAGTAAGCAGGGTGCAGCAGAGAAGTCTCTTTCAAATGAGAAAGAGCACCAGGACTAGAAGGCATGCAAAAAGTTGGAGGGAGGGAGTTTGAGAGGGATATAAGGAAGTAATACTTCACTGAAAGAGTGGTGGACACCTGGAACAGACTGCCAGTGGAAGAGTTGGAGGTATAAACAGTAGGGGACTTCAAGCATACTTGGGATAGATGTAGGGGACTATTAGTAAAAAGACAGGGAGGAGGGCGGGTCGCCGGGACCAGACAGGGCTTGTGGAGACGTATTATGGAGGGAACATCAGGGCAGACTGGGTGGGCCAAGTGGTCCTTTTCTGCCAACAAATTCTACTATGTTTCTATTGTTTTGCACCGAGTGTATGATTAGCTGGATACTAACTGATCAACCCACTCAGCTGCCTTCTCCACAGAGGAACAAACAGTGTGACTGCACCTACGAATACAGCAGTGCCAAGTAAATTGAATGAGTAAAATACAGCAGTACCTTGTAGCACCTGCTGAAAAAGTGGAGTCCAGCAAACTTCCAATATTCATAAGATATGCTCTCACCACAACAGAATAATCACTGGTGGGCTTCCTTAATGATACAAAAGCTTTTATTTGATACAAATATCCACAAAGTGCAGGTTGAAGTAAAGTGCAGTAAATGCTCCCTCAGTACAACTGGAACCACCAAAATTTGTAACTTTGCCAAAGAGACTATTCGAAAATTAAACAATATCTAACTGAATGGAATTAAAAAGTTGAACTTAAGAACCTAAATACAACTAGTATGTGGTTAAATATAAACAATAAAATACAATACTGCTTTAAGAAATGGGTACCGAAACATATTAAATATGATACTAAAAGTCATAGAGTACCATTATGGTGGAACAATAATATTAAAAAAGCCATAAGAAATAAAAAGCAGGCATTTATTAGATACAAAAAGAAACAGACAGACACTAATTGGCAAAAATTCAAAACCAAAACTAATAAAACGAAAATACTTATTAGGAAAGCAAAACAAGGTCTTGAAATCAAATTAGTGAACACTACAAAGGACAATGAAAAACAATTTTATAACTATATAGGATCACTTAAAGGGAAATCCACTGGTGTGGGCCCTTTAGTGATCAACTCAGAACCAATTACCAATGAACAACTTATATCTGAAGAACTAAATAATTATTTCCTAAGTGTTTTTAAACAAAATGAACTAGCCTGTTTCAATTTAAACCATGACACAGCCAACCATATCCAATTTTCTGAAGCCAAAGTTATAGCTACTATTAACAAGACTAAGTCTAATTCATCAGCTGGTCCCAATAACATACCATCTTGTTTTATTAAGAATCTATCTAAAGAATTGTCAGATATACTTACCCTTTTATTCAACACTTCCATATTACAGGGAACTGTAGTACCAGATTGGAAACAAGCCACAATTATGCCTATACGTAAGGGTGTCTCAAAGCAAAATGTCAACAATTACAGACCCATTAGCTTAACATCGTACATAGGAAAACTGATGGAAAGAATAGTAAAAACCTTAATTTCAACTCACTTGCAAAGTCAAGGCTTCAATGATGTCTCACAACATGGTTTTACTCCTGGAAGATGATGTCAGATTAACTTAATCATCTTTTTCGAACCAGTGAGTGAAGCACTGGACAAAGGCTTACCAGTGGATGTTATTTACTTGGATTTTGAGAAAGCTTTTGACATTGTATCTCATAAAATATTAATAGATCACTTACTTACCATAGGATTAAATCAAAACATCACAAAATGGATTCACTCATGGCTTTCTAATAGAATACAAAGGGTTGGCATCAGAGGCCATTTTTCAAAATGGGGTACTGTTACAAGTGGAGTCCCGCAGGGCTCTGTCTTGGGGCCTATACTTTTGAACATAATGATTGCAACCATGCAAACAATAAATGGTGTTTGGATTCACAAGTATGCTGTTGACAGCAAATTAGGCTGTGTTGTCAATGACTCCCAATCTATCCAGTCTCTTCAAAATAATCTTAATATTTTATCTCAGTGGGCAGTTGATAATAAAATGAACCTTAATACAACTAAATGCGAAGTGATGCACTTTGGCAAAAATAACCGGATGGCTAACTATACTGTCAATGGTCTACAGTTAGAAAAGGTTTCACATGAATGTGACCTTGGAATTATTATTACCAGTAATTTGAAATTTAACACCCATAATAATAATGTAATAAAAAAGTGTCATAGTATCATTAACTGTATTTTAAAACACGTTAAAAGTAAAGAAGCTGAGGTCATTATTCCACTTTACACTAGTCAGGTTAGATCACATATTGACTTTTGTGCCCCATTTTGTGCACCGACCACAATTGGTAGTAAATCAGTGTTAGAGAAGATCCAGAGGAAAATTACTAGGAAAGTAAAAAACCAAGAGAATAAGACATATAGCGACAGACTCACAAATCTAAACTTGCACTCACTTGAATACAGGGCACTAAGGAGAAATTTGTGTTTGGCATTTAAAGCTTTTCAGGATCCTGCCTTATTTGAAACCATTTGTTTGGTAAATCAGGTATCAGTTGTTAACACTAGGTCACATTCCTCCAAACTTTACTCAGTGACCAATAAAACCATTAAGCGTAAGAACTACTTTACTCAGAGAATACCTCCCATCTGGGACTCACTCCCACCAAAAGTTATAGCTAGTAATACTTTGAAACAATTTAAGTATAGACTGGATAAGTACGTGGGAGTTAAAAAATGCCATTTCCGCCAGTTACATATGGCGGTGAGTTTCTTGTTGGGCTTGCCCTCAAACTCGTAAGCACCTATGAACCTATGTTATTAAATGGCTTTCTAATTATCTTCTTGAAAGGTGACCTCAAACTTCAGCCCAGGGTCATTTGTTAGAGTTGCATCCAGTTGGTTGTGGGTTGCTCCAGGGCTGAATACTGGGCCCCCTCTTATTTTCTTTGTTTTTAAATTTGACACCCGCACCCTGTAAATCATCAAAAGTAATACTTTATGCTGATGATGCAGTTATATCTACTGTAGCAAGACCCCACAATAAAGGGAGTGATGGATAGTGTGCAGAAGTTTTTTAACTTTTTCAGAGTTGGTTATTATCCAGAAAGTTGGTTTTGAAGAGAATCTCCCCTAACGCCTCTCAAGAGAAGGGTACTGAAAGGTTCCATTTTGGGGCCTTTTCTTTTTGCCCTCTATACTAACAATATCAATGCAGGTATTAAAGATGCTAGCATACATCTTTTTGTGGATGACATGGTCCTATATATTGACAGACCTACCCCTGATATGGCCAGCAAGGACCTTCAAGTAGCATTCAGTTGCTTGCAGCTAAATCTTCTAAGCCAAAGGCTCTTACAAAATGCCCAAAAAAACGAAGGCTATGTTCTTCTCTCCAAATGTTAAGATGCCCAATCCTTGGACACTTGGTTTAGTCCCTCCTATTACCACCCTCCTACGTGCATCCCTAGACTTTGTGGAGAAATTCAAACACCTGGGTTTTAGGATAGATCACAAACTATCTTTCGTGGAGCACATTGAGGAGATCTCAAAAAAACTCAAGCAGAGACTCGGTTTATTCTATTGAATTAAACACCTACTCACCCAGGAAGCTAAAACTAGGTTTGTCCAAAGTACCTTTATTCCTGTCTTGGACTATGGCAACTTCCTGTATGGTCAGGGCCCTAGTTCCCTGCTTGCCAGACTCAACACTCTTTACCACCGGGTGTTAAGATTCATCATTGGAGTGCCATACTCTACTCACCATTGCTCCCTGTATTCCCTGGTAGGATGGTCATCTCTTACTTACAGAAGACAAAACAATGCGGCCTTCTGGACCTTTAGAGCACTTACTGGGAAACTTCCTCATTACATTTCAGTGTGTCTGCCCCTGTGTATTGTAGGCAGTTATTTGCTGAGGAGCCATGCATATACCACTCTACCTCTAGAGTCAACTCATGCTATGGTTGATCATCATTTAGTTACGCACTCTCTACCCTATGGAACAAACTGCAAAAAACTCTAAAGCTTGTTCTCCATGTAAAATTGTCCACCTTTAAAAGACTTTTTGTACGCTCCTTTAAGGATTCCTGTAACTGTTTCCCATAATTATTACCTGGGACCTAAGGATGTTGGCCCATACGTAACATTGTTCTCCTGTTTTGCCCCTTGGCCTCCTTCCTTACCTTCCTACCTTAGCCCCTCTCCTCTACCCTGGCAGTTTTATTGTAATTATTGCACATTCAATGTAATTAAGCTATGTATATTTTGTATATGTCAGATGCAACTCCATTCTACTATCTGTATTCTTCTACCTTTTGTATAATGTTCTTTGTATTATCACCTCATTTATGTACTATATTTCACTGCTGCACTGTAATTGTATTATGTCCAGATCCACCTTGCAAATGAATTCATCTTAATGGTGTCTTGCCTGGTTAAATAAAGACTGTTTGATTGACTGAATACAGTAAAAAAACCAAAAAAGATTTATGCAATTTGTTGGCCCTAGGAGTGAAATAGACATGGACCTTGCTCTTGTTGATCTGAAAGGTGTAGTCCTTGAGTTAGTATTTTGGGGTTGTACTGGATAGGGCTCTTTCATTTGATCCTCATGTTCAGCAAGCGAATAAGATAATATATCAAAGGATGGGTCTTTTAATTAGGTAGAATGTTTGATCCCTGAATCTCAAATTTTATTAGCAAACAGACTACTGTTTGCTGTCTGTGATTTGGGCTTCCATATATGCAACCAACGGTGAGAGGGTTTTAGCTAAACTGAGGATCACTTATCATATCAGTTGCTACTTTCTTACTAAGTTACCCAGGTTGACACATAATTGGCACCTGTAAAAGGCTGCTAGGTGCTTGTCCCTTGAAAACAGGATTAACATCCACATGGGGTAAGGCATTTTTGGGAAAATGTCCCACTTTAATTGTTGCCCTTTTCTCAAAGGTTTGTGGATCACAAGGCACTAGACTTTGGAATAAGAGTCTTTTTAGCATTTCAGTCTTTTGTAAGTTACAAGGTCAGAGAATCTTACTGTATAAGACCCCTATCTATTAAAATTCATTGCCATCTGATATTAATAGTTCACAGTTAGGAACTTTTAAAATTCATAGAAACATAGAAATATAGACTTTGACAGAAAATAAGGACCGCTTGGCCCACCTAGTCTGCCCATTTCCTTATCTACTGGATAAGCTGCAGATCCTATTTAACCAACAGCCTATGTCTTCCTACCCCCCTCCGCAAGAACTGCCTTATGCCTGTCCCATGCATTCTTGAATTCTCCCACAGTTTTAGACCCCATAACCTCCTCAGGAAGGTGGTTCCATGTGTCCACCACCTTCTCTGTGAAAACACTTCCTCACATTGCTCCTGAGCAGTCCCCTCTGTCTTCAAATTGTGTCCCCTTGTTCTTGCACATCTCTTTTTCTGAAAGATGCTACGTTCTTGGACTTTGTTTATTCCACTGAGGTACTTAAAAGTTTCTATCATGTCCCCCCCTTTCCTCAAGGGTATCCATATTAAGCTCCTTTAGTTTCTCCTCGCATGGCTTCTCTTGCAGACTCTGCACCATTTTAGTTGCCCTCCTCTGGACTGCTTCCATGCTGTCTACATCCTTGTGGAGATGGGGTCTCCAGAACTGGATGCAGTACTCCAGATGGGGTCTCACTAACTGTCTGTACAGAGGGATAACAACTTCCTGTTTTCTGCTGGTGATGCCTCTCCTTATGCATCCCAGTATTGTCCCAGCCCTCCCTACTGCCTTCTCACATTGCTTGCTAACCTTAAGGTTATCTGATATGATTACCCCCAGGTCCCTTTCCATTTTTGTTGTCATTAATACCTCCTCCCCATTGTGTACTCTTTCCCTGGGTTTTTGTTCCCAGGTGCATTACTTTGCACTTCTTTGCATTGAATCCAAGCTGCCATACTTCTGACCATTCCTCCAACCTTGCCAAGTCCCTTCTCATCCTTTCCACCCCCTTGTGTATCAACCTTGTTGCAGATCTTTGTGTCATCTGCAAAGAGGCAGACTTTTCCTTCCAGTCCCTCTGCAATATCACTTATGAAGACATTAAAAAGGACTGGACCCAGTACTGAACCCTGCGGTACCCCACTAGTAACTCCCCTTTCTTCAGAGTGGACTCCGTTTACTATTACCTTCTGTGTCCTGTTGTCCAGCCAATGTTTTACCCAGGCTACCACCCTGGGAACCACTTCCAGGCTGGCTAATTTGTTTATTAATCTTTTGTGTGGGACTGTGTCAAATACCTTGCTAAAGTCTAGGTAAGCCATATCCACAGCCCTTCCCTGTCTACTACTTTGGTGACCCAGTCAAAGAAATCAATTAGATTCATCTGACATGATCTTCCCACTGTGAATCCATGCTGCCTTGGGTCCTGTGCCCCACTGGCATCTAGGTACTCAACAATTCTTTCCTTCAGAAGTGATCCCATCATTGTCTCTACCACAGAAGTCAAACTGACAGGTCTGTAGTTTCTTGCCTCTGTCTTGCTCCCACTTTTGTGAAGGGGAATCACATCCACCCTCCTCCAGTCCTCAGGTACAACACCATCCTCCCATGATTTGTTAGAAAGGGTAGTCAGTGGTGTCACTAGTTCTCCCCTTAATTCTTTTAGAATTCTGGGGTGAATCCTGTCAGGCTCTATTGCTTTGTACACCTTCAGTTTCTGGAGTTCTTTCAGAATCCTTTCTTCTGTGAAAGGACTGGAATCAACCCCCCCCATCCAGAGAGCTTCTGTTAGTTGGATTAGGTACCGCCCCTCCTCCTCTTTTGTGAATACTGAGCAGAAGTATTTGTTCAGTATCCCTGCTTTTTCACTGTCCCTCTCTGCCCACCCGCCATCCATTCTATTCAGCCTCACTATCCCTCCCTTTGTCTTTCTACACTCCCTAATGTACCTATACAAGGTTTTATCCCCATTCTTAACCAAGTTGGCTATCTTTTCCCAGTTTGGGCCTTTGCTATTCTGACTGCCTTCCCTGCTTCCTTCTGCCTTAACTGGTACAGTTCTCTGTCCTGATCCTTCTGTGTTTCCTTATACTTCCTAAATGCTATCTTTTTCTCCCTAACCTTCCCCGCCACCTCTTTTGAGAACCACAGTGGCTTTTTCTTTTATTTTGATTTGTTTATTTGCTTCAACAAAAGTTTGTTGTCTCTGTGATGGCAATTTTGATGTTTTTCCATTGTTTCTCCACCCCTCTTTCTTGCATGTTTGCTAGTGCTTTTCTAAGGCATGCTCACATTTTGACAAAGTCAGCCCTCCTGAAGTCCAGTACCCTCGCTTTTATATGGCTTGACTCTGCAGCTGAGTTTATTGTGAATCACACTGCTTGGTGGTCACTTGTTCCCAGATGGCTACCCACTTCTAGATCTGAGATCATCTCACTGTCCCCATTTGAGAGTATGAGGTCTAAGATTGCTCCCTCCCATGTGGGTTCATTTAAAAACCTGGCTCATTCAAAAGAATGTTTGTGACTTATTTACCTATTTTGTTTGTTAACCTTGTCTGTTAAAATGTGTTATGTACACTGTTTCTTTTGGTTATATATGTACTTGCTGCAAGTGTAAATGGGCAAATTGCTTATCTTCTTACAAGTATAAAAATAAAATGACCAAGCCCTCTGCCTCCTATCCGTTAGCCAGCTGCAAACTGACTTGACCATTTTGGTCCCCACACCCAAATTATTTAGCTTCATAATCAACCTTCTGTGTGGCACAGTGTCAAAGGCTTTGCTGAATTCTAAATAAGCTACATCCACTGCTCTCCCCTTGTCTATTTCCCTTATCACTCAGTCAAAGAAATGTATTAGGTTCAAAAAATGCATTAGATTCATGTGGCATGACCTTTCCTCCTGAATCCATGCTGCCTGTGATCCTGCATCCCATTGGTTTCTTGGTTATCAACTCTTTAGTAGGGTTTCCATTAGTTTCCCCACCACTGAAGTTAGGCTGACTGGCCTGTAGTTATTAGATTCCTCCTTACTGCTGTTCTTATGCAGAGGGGCCATATCAGGCCTTCTCCAATCCTCCAGAACAACCCTTATTTCCTGTGAGCTGTTGAACAAGACTGCCAGTGGAGCAGCTAGCACTTCCCTAAGCTCCCTCAGTACCCTGGTATGTATCTCATCCGATACCATAGCCCTACCCATTTTCAGGGGTACAAGTCCTTTCCTTTGAAAATCCCTCCTGAAACTCACCCCACAGCAGCGTCTACTCATGTCCCCTTGTTTTCCAGTTGCCATTCCCAAAGAATAGCTCCTCACAGTTTACCATTCATTCCTTTCAGAAACTTGAAGGTCTCTATCATGTCCCTCTCTTCCTTCTGTCTCCAGCGAGTACATATTAAATGCCTAAGCCAGTCCTCACAGGATCTGCCCTATTAGAGCATCACCATTTGCTGAGAAGGCACATGTTTACAGCCTATTCCCTGAATATGTGCTTCTGTGATCCAGAGTAGTCTAGACAAAATGTCTATCCCAGAATCAGTAATCTGGGTACATAAAACAAAGTAACATTCCCTTTTTACAAAGTGTTTATGGTGCTTGCCTTCCCAAGACACAGCAATCCTGCTCCTCCAGTTCTAGTAGTGGCACGAGACAGTCTAGTATAATGCTTATACCTTTAACTGCATCCTAACTGGATTACCAGAGAAAATGCTTAGCACAAATGTGATCAACAGTAAGATTTCTAATCTGTAATGACAGTAATTATTTAATATTTGCATTCATTCAAAACAAAATTAATGAAGAAAGGAACAGGGGCTCACAACTTAGCAGAGACCAGATACTAAATACAAATGAAGATCTGGACACTCACAGACTGGCACTTGACACAAAATATCAAAAAAGCTGTTCAAAATTTTATTAAAGTGCTGTAGTTGTAAGTAGGCTGACCTGCTAGAAAACACAAAGTTTTGCACATTTTTTTGGATCTTTTGAGTCAAGTGTTAGTTTATGTGTGCCCAATTTTTCATTTGTCCATCTAAATGGTTCCAGACAAATAATGCTCCGGGGAATATTTGTGAAGGAGAAGCAACACTGTTAGTACACAAGACTACATATGATACACATATTTTTCAAAAGTTTACTACATTATACCAACAATTAAGATGGGCTATCAAAAACAGCCTGGAGCCATTTAGATGGACAAGGGGACTTTTCTGAAGCAGTATATTTTTAAGCTGTTCTAAAACTATATGTAATGATTTTACACTATTTATTTATTTATTTGCTTTTGTTAACCGGGTAAGTCACACTAGACAGCGAAGTGCCTATTTTCAGGTGAGACCCGGGAGGGTTACAAACTGGGTTACAGAGAGTTTACATATAATCATGAGCGAGGTTTACATCAAGATGCAGGATGAGCATAAACAGGGTAAGGAGAGATCGAGTGAACAAACAGTAAGTCAAAAACCTAAGATTTACATCAAGATACATGACAGCTTAACAGGGCTATCGTAGGAAGCTAACAACAAATGGAGACAATATAGTACAGGATACGTACAGTGCAAAACAACAGAAGATATGGTTACCCGAGGGGTAAGTACTCCAGGGGATACAATATAAAATATACCCCAGAGTAGTTTGGTGCATAGAGGTGAGAATACCCTTATGCCATCAGAAAATCATAAATGGAATACAAGTGCCAGCGGGTACCTGGGGGGGGACCATGGCCACCTGGGGGGTAGAACAGGCTCAGGTGAGACATGTGACAGTTACAGAGCCAGGTACCAGAGGTTAAATAACAATAATAGTAGCCCCTAAGAAGGCAGGACCTGTCTCATCACGTCAGAACGCGAGTATTGTGGGATGCATGAACAAGTGGAGGAACTCTTCAGTTAATGCCATAGAGAGGATTTGAAGCCCAGATGGGAGGAGGAGGACCGAGTTCAGGCAGGGAGCGAATTCCAGATTTTTGGGGCATATACGGTGAAAGCCCGGTCACCCACCTGAGTACGGGTTCTAGGAACCAGGCGGTCAGGTGTAGCTCTCGATCGGAGGAGGTAGGAGGAAGTGTTGGGGGTTGGGGGAAGGGCAAGGAATGCAGGAGTACCGGATCTGACAATGTTGTCAATGAAGTTCCCAACTACAAAGGTGCGGTGTTTCTCGGGGGGTAGCCACTCTAAACGTGAGTAGAGGTCGCAGCGGTGGGTTGGGGGGGCCGCAAGCACAAAGCGTTAGATATTATTGTAAGCTGTATCCCTCTTTGAGAGGCTAGTTTTGGGCATGGGGCAAAGGCAACTAGCCCATAGCAGAGAGATGGGAGAAGGACCCCCCTGGCTAGGGCAACACGAGCCACCGGGGTTAAGCAGCTTTTGGCTCTATAGGCGAGGCCCAGTTTGCCATTCGTAGCCTTACAGACATTTCGGATGTGCAGAGTGAGATCCAGTTGGGGGTCAAGCGTAACACCCAGGTATTTGACTGCAGCCACCATCTGCAAGGGGGAGCCATCAGCCCTGAGGATTCTGAGCGGGGCAGGGCAAGATTTTGGAACCAGTTGTGAGCGGGGGGGGAGAGAGACTAAATGAGAGAAGGGTGGAGCTAAGGAGAGCGTGGTCAACCCTGTCGAAGGCTTTGGAGAGGTCCACAAAGATGGTACCAGTGAGGTTGCCCTGGTCAGTGGTGGTTCTAATCATCGGGGAGACAACAGTAAGGGTGGTAGCCATGCTGTGTCCTTTCCTGAACCCATGTTGAGCGGGGGAGTGGAGGTTGTGTTCTTGTATGTACCGGGAGAGCTGAGTGGCCACGACCTTCTCCAGGATCTTCGAGGCGGCCGACAGGACTGCGATGGGACGATAGTTGAGTGGATCTCTGGGGTTACCTTGCTTTAGAACTGGTGTTACCTTGGCAATTTTCCAGAGGTCAGGGATAATGCCAGTGGTTAGGGAGGAGTTGAAGATATGCGTTAGCGGTTGGGCTAGAAGGGAGGCCCCAAGCCTGAGTAGTCTAGGTTCTAGGCAGTCATGCCCTGCCCCGCTATGGGGGGAGAAGCGGGCAAGGTGCCCTTGGATCTCGGTAGCCAACACATGATGAAAGAGGAAGGGGGGCGGGACTTGGGGCCAGGGGGGGTGAGGGATGCACGAGCGGTGGGTGAGGGGGGACGGGTAGCTGAGTGAACGCGGCATTAAAAGCATTAGAGATTGTGAGTGGGTTGTTGCAGCTGACCCCATCTATGAGCAGGTTGGTGGGTTGCACTTTGGCTGAGACCCCAACAGCATTTCTGTTGTTCTGCCAGAAACTCCTCGGGTTGTTGGCAGAGGAGAGCAGGGCTGATTGGCAAGCCTCTCTTTTTGCTGCCTGGATGGCTTTTTTACAGGAGTTTCTGAGCCTTCTGTATGCAAGAAGGTCGGTGTTACTTAGGGAGGCTTTGTAGGCCACCCAGCTTTTATCCTTTTGCTTCATTAGGGAGAATAGTCCACCGTGGAGCCATTTGGTGATGGCGCCCCAACCCTCCTTTTAGTGAGGGGGGCATGCTTGTTCTGAACAGGGATAAACTTTGATAGAAAAATATCCAGGGCTAGGGCTGGGTCAGCTGACGCAGTGACCCCAGACCAGTCAATTAAGGCGAGGTCACCAAGGAAGTCAGATGGGGAGAATTTCGAGTAATCCCTCAACTGGATCACTTTCCTGGGCACTTTGGCCTGAGAGATGCCCCAGGTGCAGAAGGTTGGCGAATGGTCGGAGATAGCATCAGGTAGGATGCCCTTCGCCCCCCAGAGAGAGGGCCTTGTGGGCTCGGAGATTATTTGGCTAAGTGCAAGGCTTGAGAGCAGTGGCTCATATAGCTTACAGTTGGAGCCCAACCAATTGAGATTGAAATCACCTATGATGAGGACTTCACTGGGGCCCATTTTTCCACCAAGGAGGGAGAGTAGCGAGAAGAGTCCAGGCAGACCACCCTTGGAGGGGTTGTAGCAACAAATAGGTGAATTTTCTTTGTGAGTCCCAAGAGAAGAAGGGCATGTAGGAACTCACAGGGGGAGGCGTCGGATGTTGAGGCACCAGGGGTGGACACATTCAGGTGAGCTTTATAGTAGAGTAGCACACCACCCCCTCATTTGTTCCCCTGTCGATCACGTCTGATGAGGCCATATCCGGGTAGGGTGCATGCCGTGTCAGGGATGTGAGGTTTGAGCCATGTTTCTGAGATACCCATGATATCAGGGTTGTAGTGGGCGACCCAGGTGGTAAGCTCCGCAAGGTTACGTAAAAGACTCCGAACGTTGAAGTGGACAATTTTTAGTCCCTTGGAGGAGAACCACGCAGGTGGGGACTTGAGGGAGGGGAGGGTGACAGCCTGGCTGGGGCAGGTGGTGGCGCCAGACACACTTGTAGGGGGGGTGGAGGGAGCTGCCATGATAAGCTGGTGGTGTGAGATAGCTGTATCAAAGCAGGGGAAAATACAAGGCCAGGGGGAGGAGGGGACACCCGGGGAGAGACAGTGGTAGGGAGGCGTGACCGCACGTCAGATTGGGGTAGAAGGGGTAGAGAAGGTGAGGTGAATGGCTAGAGGAGTGACTGAGTATCTAGAGAGCAGAGTGTCCCAGCCAGTGGGAGGGAAACAGGCTGGGTTCAGGCAGAGAAGCCTTAAAGTAGCAGGGAAGTAGGGGCAGCCGCTAGTGGCAGGTTAATATAACCTGCAAATGGAAAACTAGGCTGATAGGATAAACTCAGCCCATGTGACCGCGATCAACCTATATAGGGGAAAGCCGACCAAGGGTGGTGGTGGTGGTGGGGGAGGTGGGGAGCCAAACGTGCAGCTTTCAGCGGGGCGAGAACAGCTGCGCCGACGGAAAAAGCAGGGCAGGTCCTTCCCAAGGTAAGGCAGGCTGTGGTTCTTTACTGAGGACCGACTGCAGGGAGTCTAGTGAAGCCGATTCAAAAAAAGGCGCCAATTTTCCACCAAAGGATTCTCTTTAAGGCAGGCTGTATTACCTGTGTGTGTGGGGTCTGGCTGTGGGGGAAGGCGAACGAGCCCTCGTGACCTCCGCTCCTCGGGGGTCTCGGCCTGAGGAGAAAGGAAAGAACAGGGGTTAATATAGGAGGAGGACTGGGGGAGGTTAGGCTAACAGACAAAAGGGGGGGTTTGCGATTGGCGGCCGGCAGCCCACGAAAGAGAGCTCAGTCCCAAACGGTACTGTACAGTGCAACTAAATGGAGCACAGGGGTCTTTACAATCAGCCTGCAATCACTTTAACAGTTCAACCAGCCGAGCAAAACAAGTCGGAAAAGTAAAATGTAGTAAAATATAGTGAGACTGTTAACAGAACTTAAACAGTAGTAGCTGGCTGGATTATATATTTTTTAAAGGGGAGAACTGCTTTAAGGGAGCTTCCTTTCAGACGCTGCAGTGCGAGCACCAAAATAGAAACATAAAATTATCAAAAGGCTGCAATTTTAGTCACAAGTCAAGTATAGCAAGGCTATCTCCACAGCTGCGACGACGGAAAAAGCAGGGCAGGTCCTTCCCAAGGTAAGGCAGGCTGTGGATCTTTACTGAGGACCGATTGCAGGAAGTCTAGTGAAGCAGATTCAAAAAAAGGCGCCAATTTTCCACCAAAGGATTCTCTTTAAGGCAGGCTGTATTACCTGTGTGTGTGGGGTCTGGCTGTGGGGGAGGGCGAACGAGCCCTCGCGACCTCCGCTCCTCGGGGGTCTCGGCCTGTGCGTGTGGGGTCTGGCTGTGGGGGAGGGTGAATGAGCCCTCGTGATCTCTGCTCCTTGGGGGTCTCAGCCTGTGCATGTGGGGTCTGGCTGTGGGGGAGGGAAAACGAGCCCTCGCGACCTCCGCTCCTCGGGAGTAAGCACTTACCTTTATGGTTGTAGTTACTGCCTGTGTCTTTAAGATAACAGTATAAATGCCTTGATACAAGGGTGAGCCTTGTCTCTTGACAAAGTGCAGCTGCATGAAACTTTGAGGCTTCTGTTCATTGCACATCGGCTATGGCACTGTGTACTGCACTTTACAATAAAATTAGTCAGCACTGAACTCAGTGTGTGTGTGGGAGGTATTTCTGCTCATACGATGCATCCTCTCTATTTCTGCACCCTCTGACGTTTGAGCTGAATTTTCTGTTTGTGACTGTTTACTTCCTCAGATTTAGCCCAAGCCAATGCTGCCGTCATCCATGTACATACAGGGGCCGTAGCAGGATGAGCAGAGCTCTGGGAATGTCTGCTGTGGCAGGCATGAATTTTACCATAACAGACAGTTATAAAAAACTTGGATTTGGAGATTTAACTGCTCTAGCTTGAGTAGAGGAGCAAGCATCAGCATCAGCTCTGGAAAGTGTGAATAAATCATTTAGCATTAGAGATGCTTTTGTCTAATATGAAAATATGCCATTTAGTGAGGCAGCAAGTTGCATTAGAAAAATACATGCAGCTTGGGAGGGTACCAAGGGACTAAATATATTAAAACAAGCTTTAGCTCCATTGGAATTCATGCTACAGATGGGTGTATACCTACATACAGGGTGTGGGATGAATGCCTGACACAGGCTCTGGGACAGCGGCCTGGTCAACGCTTGGAAGACTATAGTCAAGCATTGGTTTAGCTCCTCTCCTCCCACTATAGCTCATTGGCTCAATAATCTGCTTTTATGCATGAAACTTAAAGTTTTCACCTTAAAGCTGCTGGACAAAATGCACTGTGTCATCAAACCTTGGAGTCCATGCTTCCCGCAATCAGTAATAACGAAATTACAATGTTGCTTGGCCAAGTGCCACTGGGAGCTCTTGTGTATATCCCTGATGTCTGGGTCATGCATCCCACTGAAGTAATCAAAGACAGTAAGTTTTTTGTTCTATCTCAACATTCCCTCTGGTATTGGGACCTAATAGTAAAATGATAATCTGTTGTTTGGAGTGAATTCCTATTTTTTTCAACTTGTCGTGTTCTACTGTATGAACCTAAATTGGTACATTCATATTATGAAGTCATCCTTTGTAATATTGTGTTTTTTTGTAGGATTTTCTGCATAATACCTCAATAAACTATGTTTACAAAACAAAACAAAAACAACAACAAATAAAATGCGTTGGCATGGTAGAGAGGAGTTTTTTCAGCCCTGGAAACAGGAACTCCATGACTGATGTCTTAGATCAATTAATCTCAGTTTAGTGCCCTCAGCTAGAGTCCAGGAAAGACTGTCAGCAGATTTCAAGGAAGAAGTGTTAAATCAATTCACTTCTTCAGCAGAGTATGAGGACCTGAAAGCTCAACTTAATCAAACAATTGCAGCTTTTGTCAGGAACACAAGGCTACAAGCACAAAAAGGTCTTGAGGGATTAACACGATTATCAAAATAATTGTGTTTTTACTTGGAAACAATTCCTGTGATGGAAAATCAAACAGACTCTATACTTCAGAAGCAGTCTGGTGGGAGAGATAAGGGAGCTAGTAGGCAGCAAGCTGAAAACAAATCTGATGCAGCTTCATTGTTTTTATTAGAGGATTCTCTGTCCTCAGCTACCAGTCCGACCATCCAACTGCACTGCAGTCCTCGGATTGCATTCTAAAATGAAGGAAAACAAGGCAGAGAAAAAACTGAGGACATCTAGGTCAGGGGACAAAAGCTAGGAGTGCAACAAACTGAGGGATCAATATCAGCCATGCAGGAGGGGGCAGAGACAATAACTGAGTCAGTTAATAATGTAATCAATATCTTTTCATAACTACTAACAGCCACGGAGAATTCAACTTTTCAACAATGGGCTAATGTTTGAGATAATTTTGCCAATGTTATCGACCTTCACAAGTCTGCCCATAATCTCAACCTGAGGTGTGTTTCCTTGAACCAAAATACGTGTCATCAGCCCCGTAAGTGGACTCTCAGAGAAGAACACAGAATGGTTCTCCTACACATTCTCAGCAATTCCAGGACAATAGTATAACAAATGTTGCTATTGCCTCCCTTTGACTAAAGTCCACCTATATATCCACCATGAATAATGCTGTAGGAGTTTTTTTGTCAAGGCCTGTGAGTAGGATCTGGAGGCCCTCGTTAATGCACCAAGTCAAATCAACTTGGTCAACATGAATAGACAGGAGTCTGAGGCACTGCAGAACCTAAGTAAGAACCCCCTGATTACTATCAAACTGGTGAACAAAGTGGGCAGTATAGTTGGGCTGGATACTGATAAATATATTGTGGAGGTCAAACGTCAGCTGGACAACTAGATGTTTTACCATTGACTACCACCTGAGCTGACCATCACCTTCACACAGTTTTGTCATAGACGCATACCCACAGGGCCTGACTGGTCAACATATCAGGGATTTCCTTATCATTCTACTCCATCATCTATATACTGCCAGAAATGCACAACAACTTAGAAACACCTCTGGGTCACCCAGTTATACTGGGCATTAGCTCACGCACTGAACCACTATTTCACTTTATGAATCACCATATTAAGCTTTTTATGGGTGATCTTAGGCCCTAAGTCAAGGACATAGGGTAAGTGTTGGGTATATTACAGGACATCCTCATTGAGGGTTCAGATCTTTTAGTGACTATTGATGTGGAGTCACTTTAAACAAACATCTCATACGATGGAAACACTTTCCTAGACAGAAGGGCACCATGTTATATGTCCACTTCAGATCTATAAGTAGAAATGCTTAGATTTGTGTATGAATATAACCACTTATCTTCATGGGGGAGCACTATACACTATTAGCGGAATTGCAATGGAGGCAACTTTTGCCCCAAATTTTGCTAATTTGTATTTGGAGTTGTGGAAGGAAAGTGTGGTCTATGATTCACGTGTTAATCCTTTGTTGTCTAAGATATCCCTATGGTGCAGGTATTTAGACTGTATATTGATGGTGTGGCACGAAACAAAAGAAGATGTGGGTAGGGAACACATTTCTTTTCTGGATATTACCATTACCAAGAATGCACAAGAGGGGGCTGACACCAATCTCTTCTGTAAGACAACAGTCTGAAATTCTCTGCTTTTGACCAGCTCTTGCCATCCCCACCACACCATCAAAAACATACCTGTTTGTCAGTACTTGAGGGTATTGAGGAATGGTAGCTCACTACAGAGCTATGAGGTGAATGCAAGTGACCTTAGCAAGAAGTTTAGAGAAGCAGACTATTCCCTGGATGTTGTAAAAGGACATACCAGGGGGCAAGGGACACTGATAGACAAACCCTTTCATACCCACAAGTTCAGACTCCAAGGGAAAATGAAAGGTGGAATTTTGTTACAACTTAAGAGTACTCAAGCCAGAGACCTGAAAGGTATCCTCCAAAACAAAAATTGAAGGATCCTACAAGTACAGCCTAATCTTAAGGAAAGTGTTGAGCATTTCCTAAGGATATTCTTTAAAAAAAACACAAAATCTTGGTGATAGACTAACATAGTCTACAACTGATCCATTGGCTGTCCACATGGCTAACTTCCCTCCCACCAGGATGTCTATGGTGTAAGTTCTGTGAGGTGGTGATGGTAACAAGTCAGTCTGTAAACCATGGCACAGGGGATACCCACAGCATATGGAAGTGTATAACCCGCAATACCACTCATGTGGTGTGTATATACGGCTACTTGTTCTAGTTACTCATTTTATTCAGAATGTACAAAATGGAAGCTGAAGGGGTGAGTTGGAGGTCATGTCAGAGCCACTGCACAGGGCAATTTAAAAAATGCCATGGTGGCTCACACCAAGCAGTCCCAGAACCCAACTTCCCCTGTTTGTTCCTTCGAGGACACAGAAATAGTTGAAGTGGGTCCAAGGGGAAGGGATGTGGCTAACATATTTTCTAGGAGAGAGGACTACTGGGTCTTTAAATTGAAGACCACATTTGGGAAGGGCCTTAATGATAAACTAGAATTATCTCCATTCCTATGATTTGGTTCTCCCATCTGATTTGTTGGTATAATATATCATACTTTAAAAAGTATGTGTATCATAGGTAGTCTTGTTTACTAACAGTGTTTCTATGAGATAAATGGACTGACTACGTCTCACAATTGTACTGGAACTGTAGTGTGAGAGTACACAAAATTGATTTTGAGAATAATAGTGACTTCAAATGGTTCACAGCAGATGAAGTTGCTAGGGCTATTGATAGTTTCAAAAGCAGTAAGTCTCCGGGACCTGACAAATTATCTATAGGTTTTTGTAAATTTAATGTCAATTGGTGGGCTAATATTCTGACAGATCTATTCAATAAGATTGGTATGCATGCCTATTTACCTCCAACTTGGCATGGAAGCTATAGTATACCTATTTACAAGAAGGGTTCAGTTCTTGACCCTAGTAATTATAGGCCAATTAGCCTCATAGATAATTTAGCTAAATTATTTGCAAAACTACTATTGAACAGAATGATTATATGGTTGGAACAAACAAAGGCATTATCTCAACTACAGGCAGGATTTACTAAAAATAAAAATACAGTAACTCAAATTTTTATTCTAACTCACATATTGGAAAAGTATTGCAGGCTTAGAGGACAACCTATATTTGTAGCATATGTGGATTTTTCCTCAGCGATTGATTCTTTAAATAAACAAGTGCTTTGGGATAGTATGCATAGAATGGGTATTGACACTAATTTAATTAATATCATTAAAAGGTTATACTCAGACACTTGGGTCCAAATTAAATATTCAAAGCAAGGGGATCTAACAAATAAGATTAAAACAAATCTGGGTGTACGACAGGGTTGTGTATTAGCCCCTACACTGTTTAATATTTATGTTAATGATATTATTATAGCTATGGGTAAGGAGAAACATCATCCTCCAAAGATTGAGATAATAAAAATTCCTATATTAGCTTACGCGGACTATCTGGCTATAATTTCCACTAGTAGGCTGGGATTGCAAAATACAATCAAAGATCTGGAACAACTTTGTTATGGAGAAAACCTAAAACCCAACTTACAAAAGACACAAGTGATGATATTTGGAAGCAATAGATTATATAGGAGTATTTTTCTAAAAAATGAAAGGTTAAAGTATGTACGAGAATATCAATATTTAGAGGTTTGGTTTTCTAACAATCTAAAATAGAACAAGCATATCTGTTATGTTCATAAAAAAATTAAAAATACACTTCTTGCACTGAATAGGTTTGATCATTTATATGATGGACATTCAATTATTCCATTTTTAAAGACCGTGAATGCAAAGGTTGTTGCTCAAATTCTATATGCAGCAGAAGTCTGGGGAGTTTCCTCCCTTGTGAAATTAGAATCAACCCTTAATAATGCATATAAAAATACTTAAAGTTACCCAAGGGTTCATCAAGTGCTTTAGTCAGAACTCAAATTGGACAGCCAAAACTGGAACATATGGTTCAAGCCAGATTGATTGGATTCTGGATTAAAACTAAAACAGATCCTAAGGACAACTTGATCCAGTTATGTATGAGAGAGAAGGAAAGATTATTACAGTATAATAAACAAACATGGTTAAAGAGAACCCTAGGGTTATTGGAAACATATGGGCTAGTTTACTTAAATGATTGTGTTAGTCAAAATATTAGTCTGAATTTTAGATACATAGCCTTTGCTACTGATAAGATTTATGATTATTCTAGACAACAGGATTTACAAGAAATTAAAATACTGAAATCTGCTCAATGGTTGGTAAACAATACAAAGGAACACAATATTAAACAGTATCTTATTTTGGTTAAAAATAAAGAACATAGGCAAATTTTGACAAGGTTTAGATTTGAAAGTTTTTTTAGTAATGTACTTCTTGCTAGATACAATAAAGCATAAAATATTTCAGTGAACTGTAATTGTACCTTACAAGAAATAGAAGATCTAAGACACGTAGTGTTGAGGTGTCCCTGGTATGATATTCCCAGGAAAAAATTACTGGGTAAATATCTAACACTATGGGGTATTCCGGATAGATATCTGCTTGACCTTTTACTTAACTCTGAGAATGAGAAAATTCTCACTGATCTTGCACTTTATTTGACAACAATAGGTAGGATAAGGGAACAGAAGAATTTGCCGGGGAAAAAAATTGTTTCAGAATTTGATCACTGCGTGTCTGCTCAGTAATTATTATAAGCATACCCTAGCTACACGGTCTGTCAGGATTTGTTATCTTTACACTGTATATCCTCTTTTTTAGAAGAAGTATTTTTAAATAATGATATTATTGTGAGGGCTTTGTCCCTCTTTTTTTAAGCTTATATACTATTGCATGGTAACATGTGCTATGGATTGTTTGTTTGAATGTGATTCCATGTGAAATGGCTAATAGCCAATCAATAAATTATTTACTACTACAGTGTTTCTTCTCCCTCATAGGCATTCTTGGAGCATTATTTATCTGTAACCATTTAGACAGGCAATTTACTTTTCTGAAGCAGTGTCTTTTCAAGCTTTTCTATATCTATGTAGTGATTTTGCACTATTAATTTTTAGACAGTTGCACTTATGATTGTAATTTCTGCCTGTGTATTTGAGATAACAGTATAAATGGCTTGACACAAGGGGTAGCCTTGTCTCTTGACAAAACATGACTGCACAAGGCATGCTATGAAGCTGGGGGGAGACTCAGGGGAGATGTGAGGAAGTACTTCTTCACAGAAAGAGTGGTGGATGCCTGGAACAGCCTCCCAGCAGTGGTGGTGGGAGAAAAAATGGTAACAGGCTTCAAGAATGCATGGGATAGGCATAAGGGAACCTTAGAGGTAGGGAAAGTGGGGGGGTAAAGCTAGAAATCAAGTAGGGTCTGTGGTGTTATAGTAGGTAGGGAAAATGGGAAGACTAGGTGGGCCAAGTGGTTCTTATCTGCCATCAGTATCTATGTTTCTATTGAGGCTTCTGTTCATTGCTCAGCTGGCTGACACACTGTCTGCTGCTCTTTTCAATAAAATTGGTCAGTAATGAAGCTGCATTTGGTATGTTTGTATGTGCAAGATAGTTCTGCTCATACAGAAAATTGTAATCAATTAACTCCTACCCTATGGAATATGAATGGAAACCATAAGAAAAAATACTAGTACAAAGTGATAGAATACTACAAAAAATACTAACTCATTAGAAATGAGTCCTGAGGAGCCTGTGAAAAAAAATCACTCCTCCAATTTAAGTTAAGATGTACTATAATTGATATGCTACAAAACCAATATATGGCTAATGTGTTATTACTTGACCAAGAAGTGATTATAAAAGATCAGCTAGCATTATGTGAATCTATGATACACCATGAGATGATGATAACACGAGATTTGAAAAACAGTTTAAAGACCCTGAACCCTAATAACGACTCAGAAAGGCCTGAAGAGACCATATTATAATTGACCTGGGGAATTCACAGATCATGGAGACTGACATTTTAGAAACAAGAAAAGAAAGTTTGATGTGTAAAGATGTAATAATAAAAAAAGACTGCTATAAGCATGACCTTGAGAAAATAAAATAAGATGGGACCAATCCATATAGAAACATATGGAGAAACTGGATTATTGAATGAAAGAATAAGAATATAAAAGTGAAACCAATAAGTGCCAAAGGAATATACAAGATAGTGATTAAACAACAGAAAATAGTGAAAAAAAAGGAACAGTAAAGAAAGACAAAAATAAATACATTTCTCAAGAAAATTCAAAGCAAAAGAGCCTAATTACATTAGAGATAAATGGAGAAGAAGGGGTGTTGTTTGTTCACGTATTAGTAAGAAAACAGAATTCAAATTCAGAATCCCTATTTAAACTTATTAGATTTCTTTCTGAGACATTGGAAACAAAATTTAATGTTGATAAATTGATAGAAATAGCCCATCACCACTCAAGATATGAGTCAGAGAATGATTGTACTATCCACTTTTAGGTAGCAAGGTATCTGCAGGAAGTATCATAAGAATCATTAGGTATACCTGTGGAAGATACTTTTTTGTTGTGAGATTATATGTAGCAAGAGTGTCCTGTAATGAATACTCGTCTACATTGGGGACTGGGGTCCCACCTGGAGGGATACAGGCCTATACAGGGTGGGTGGCCTGCATCCACCTGGGAGGGAAAACCACAGTCTTCGGTGAGTGATTTAAATGCTGCATTGGCAAGCATTTAAGCTAGCCATGGGAAGTGGTGTAAGGAACCAGGAGATATAAACTGTTCACCCTCACAAGCTGAAGTAGTCAATAGGGAAACCCTAAGGGAGGGAAATCTCCAAGGGTGCCTAATAGCAGGAAAACAGTATGGTAGAAATGAAGAGGGATGGGAAGTAAGGCATAGGGGATAAGGAGAGTAGGCAGAAGGAAAAAGGGGGGGCTGACAAGAAGGATGGTAAAAGAATTTGGATGGCCATGTGCACAAATGCTCAGAGTTTGGGAAATGAAATCTGGGACCTTGAGGCCATTGTAACAGAGACTGGCCTGGATATTGTTGCCATTACTGAGTCATGGTGCAATGAGCACCATGACTGGCATATAGCTATACCAGGCTATACTCTGTTCATGAAGGACAGGGAGGGTAAGAAATGGGGAGCATTGGCTCTTTACATAAGGGATAGCATAAAAGCAACAGAGGCACAGGGAATACAGAGAGGGTCAGATGCACTGTGGGTCACCCTAGAGACAGGGAACAGAACAGCTATTCACACTGGTGTGATCTATTTATTTATTTATTTCAGATTTGGATTACATAACCTTTGAGCTAGAGAGCTCATTTACAAAGGTTCCACATCAAAAAGTAAGGTGCAGAGACACTTTAAAGTTACACAAGTGCAGCAGTTCCTCAGTGAATCAAACAAAGTTGTACAGACAACTGTGGGTAGTACATTGGACAGAGAGGTGCAGGTACAATAGGACATAGAGGTGCAAGTAAGCAGTCAATATGGTGTTGTCATGTTTTATTTAAGTGCTATAGGTTGGAAGAGAAACTTAGGCAAAGTATTGGAGGTTGTAGGGAGGATGTGCTGCCTGTCTGAGAGGGGGGAGGCTGGGTATGGCAGTCACATCCACCAGACTGGGATAGGCAGTTCTGGATTATCACTTTGGAAGGAGCAATTTTATTGAACTCACGAAGGGTGTTAGGGAGTTCATTTAACCATTTAGGGCCCCTATAAGCTAGGGACATTTGTGCTAGGGTGGTGTGTCTAAAGGGGACCTGGAGGGCATTTCTAGTTCTACGTCTGGTATGTTCAGTGGTTTTAGTCAGTTGGAAAAGCATCTTCAGGGGGGCAGTGGTTAAGTTTAATTTGACTCTTTTCCCAGTAGATATATTTGATACCTGATCCTGCTGTGTAGGGGGAGCCAGCCGGTTTGAGAGTATAGGGTACATGTATGTGTTAGTTTGTCTGTTCTGAGGGTGAGCCTGCAAGCCTTGTTGAGTAGCAGCTTAATCCTTTTTAGAGCTGTGTCTGTTGCAGTGCTGTAAATAACCAGCCCATAGTCAATTGAGGACAGTAATGAAATACTGATGGCTAGCTGCAAGACATTGTGTGTCAAAGTTCCTGTGCCTATAAAGTACACCTAGCTTAACCTTGACTGATTTGACAACATGGTCTATGTGAGGTGTAAAGCAGAGGGTTTCATCTAGGCACACTCCAAGATACTTAAATAAGCTTACTTGTTCAAGTTGCACACCGTCACGACTGTGTATTGACAGTGGGCTTACCTTTTTTTTTGCATGGAGTGCAGAGAACAGCATGCATTTTTTTTTATAGTTTAGCAATAGCTTATTTTGTTAGAACTAGTGTTCTAACATTTGGAAGCTGTCTTGGAGTTCCTTATTCAATTGGCTCAGTTGTTTGCTCCTAGTAAAGATTACCACATCATCGTCATACAGTAGCATGTTAGTAGGACAGGCCTGGGAAAGGGAGTTTATAAATAAGCTAAATAGCAAGGGGCCGAAGTGTGACCCTTGAAGGACTCTGAGGAGACTGTTCTTGGGTCAGACATTGCACCATTTATTTTTACACGTTGAGTTCTTTGTGAGAGGTAGATTTGAAATCATGTCACCATTTCTGGGGACAACCTCAGGGCCAGTAGTTTGGTTATGAGAATTTGATGGTTAACAGTGTTGAAAGCCTTAGTGAGGTCTATGAAGATAGACCCCACTAAGTTATCTTTGTTCAGGGACTCATATAAATATACAGACCTCCAGCACATGGGGTGTGTTGGGGATGGACGGATAAGGTACTGGTGGAAGCCATCCAAAAGATGGCGACTAAGGGAGAGGTACTGTTGGTAGGGGACTTCAATCTGCCAGATGTGGATTGGAGCATGCCAGCTGCAGCTTCAACTAAGAGCAGGGGTATCCTGGACTCCCTGCAGGGGGCATTTCTCAGGCAACTAATAAGGCAGCCCACTCGTGAGGTAGCAATATTGGACCTTGTGCTCACCAACAGGGACAGTGTTGCAGATGTCAAAGTGGGTGACCACCTGGGGACCAGTTATCACCGCACAGTGTGGTTCAGTATAAGTACTGAGCCAGAATCAAACCACACAAAGATAAGAGTCCTGGACTTCAGGAGGGATGACTTTGCAAAGATGGGGGAATGTCTCAGGGATGCCCTTGCAATGGATAGGACATGGGTGGAATGGAGAAACAGTGGGTGAAACTAAAAAAGGCCATAAGGAAGGCAACAAACCTCTGCCTCAGGCAAGAAAGCAAAACCAAGAGGAAAAAGAGACAGCTATGGTTCTCAAAAGAGGTGGCTGGGAAGGTAAGGGCAAAAAGTTAGCATTCAGGAGGTATAAGGAGACACAGAGGGAGGATGATAGTGAGGTGTATAATGAGAAGCTGAGGGAGGCAGGGAAAGCAGTCAGGAGTGCAAAGTTGCAAATGGAGGAGAAAATAGTCCAGGCAGTAAAAAAAGTGGATGAAATATTTTTAGGTATGTAAGTGAAAGGAGAAAGACCAGGGGAGGTAATGCAAGGCTAAAGAGGGAAAGGGGGAGGGATGGAGGGGGACAAGGAAAAAGCAGACATCCTGAACAAATATTTTTGTTCAGTGTTCACAGAGGAAGTGGAAGGCAAGGGACCACAGATACGTCACAGGAACATCAAAGGAAGGGAGGTGGACACTAGTCCATATACAGAGGAGAGATTCCTGAAGCAACTGGCAAATCTGAAAGTGGACAAGGCAATGGGGTCAGACGGGATACATCCAAGGATATTGAAGGAGCTCAGAGAGGTGCTGGATGCACCTTTGACAGTCCTGTTCAACCACTCATTGGAGATGGGAGTGGTCCTGGAGGACTGGAGGAGAGCAGATGTTGTCCCACTTCACAAAATTGGTAGCAGGGAGGAAGCTGGCAATTACAGGCCAGACAGCATGACTTTGGTGGTGGGGAAATAATGGAACCACTGCTGAAGGAAAGGATTGTGGAATATCTTGTAACCAGTGGCTTACAGGATCCGAGGCAGCATGGATTCACTGGGGGGAGGACATGTCAAATAAATCTTATAGATTTCTTTGACTGGGTGACCGGGGAAGTAGATCAAGGTGGAGTGGTGGATGTGGCCTACTTAGATTTCAGTAAGGCCTTTGAAACTGTTCCACATAGGAGACTTGTAAACAAGCTGGGCAGCCTGGGAGTAGTTTCAAAAGTGGTAATCTGGGTAAGGAATTGGTTGGGGGATAGGAGACAAAGGGTGGTGGTAAATGGAGTTCACTTGGAGGAAAGAAGGGTGGCCAGTGGGGTGCCACAAGAATCAGTACTGGGACTTGTCCTCTTTATTGTCTTTATAAGTGACATTGCAGAGAGGCTAGAAGGGAAGGTATGCCTTTTTGCAGATGACACTAAAAGCTGAAATAGGGTAGACACTCCAGGGGTGCATGTGGAAATAATGAATAAGGATCTAAGAAAGCCTGAAGAATGATCAAAAGTGTAGCAACTAAGTTTCAATGTGAAGAAGCACAAAATCATGCACTTGGGGCACAGAAACCCAGAGGCAGAGTACAAGATAGGGGCAGTAGTACTGACAACCGCCAAACAGGAAAGAGACCCAGGGGTAATCATATCTGATGACCTAAAGGTGGCCAAACAGTGTGGCAAGACAGTGGGAAAAGCCAGTGGGATGCTAGGATGCATAGGGAGGGGTATCAGCAACAGAAAGAGGGAGGTGGAGATACCACTGTATAAATCATTGGTGAGACATAATCTAGAGTACTGTGTCCAGTTCTGGAGACCACATCTCTGGAAGAACATCAACAGGGTAGAGGTAGTCCAAAGGAGGGCAACTAAAATGGTGTGGGATCTGCACCAGAGACCCTAGGAGGAGAGACTAAAGGACCTCAGTATGTACACCCTGGAAGAAAGGAGGGAAAGAGGGGATATGATAGAGACTTTCAAACACCTCACGTATATCAATAAGGTACAGGAGGGAAGCATTTTTCAGAAAAAAGATGTTCAAGGACAAGAGGATATGCTATGAAGCTGGAGAGGGGTAGACTCGGGGGAAATGTGAGGAAGTATTTCTTCACAGAAAGAGTAGTGGATGCCTGGAACAACCTCTCAGCGGAGGTGGTGGGGGCAAAATCTGTAACGGGATTCAAGGATGCATGGGATAGGCATAAGGGAACCTTAGTGGTTAGGGAAGGGAAGGCTATGTCAGAAATCAAGTAAGGTCTGTGGTATTACTGTAGGTAGGGAAAATGGGTAGACTAGGTGGGGGGCAAGCAGTCCTTATCTGTCATCAGTTTCTATGTTTCCATGTTTCTATAAGTATTTCCCCGATATAAAACTGTCTGGTAAATCTAAGGTTGCATGCCACTGGAGCCCAGGCCTGAGGCAGTCAGCTAGGGGGTTGTTTGGGCAAACAATAGAGTTTCTGTCAGCTAAAGGGTACTTACACTTCAAAGAGGTGGATTACTTCCATAATCACAGGCTTTCTTTTGAGTGTAAAAACATAGCCAGAGCAGGGAAAATGGAACCACCATGTATTTTACCAGGTGGGGAGACAAAAGGATGGACATTGCAGTCCATGAAACCAGGGTCTTAAGTAAAAATCCAGTTTGGACCAGTTCTCCAGAGAGGTGGCACCTTCAAGAGACAAAGACCTTGAGAAATCCATGATGTCAGAGTGACAAATTTGATAATACATAATGGGGGGCTAGTAGCTGAAGGTTTCTGAGGACTTGATGGAGCCTAGCAAAGTAGTTAGGTTAAGACTTTGAGCTATTACCATCTAAGCTTCAAGTCTGTTCTGATTCACCAAGACATCCTGTGCTGTAAGCTATTCTAGCTTGCTGAATAGGGAGAGAAGCGTGAGATAGGTTTTTCTGTGTGATACCTACTTTGCAAACCATTTTCTTTTTATTTCCATAGAATTACTGTTCCTCATAGTCTCAGTGTAGTATCCAGAATTATATGTGTAAATATCTTTAAATATTAAATATTATTTGTTATATACTTCAAGTTTCTGTGACTTAGTCCTTTGAGATACAGATAACTGGGTTATAATTGACAAAAACTGGTGGTTTGTCTTTCAAGAGAAGGCTACATTTACCATATTAAAAGCAAAGTGATTCTCAGCTGTGCAGTAGGGGTGGGTCATTTCCCCTTTTGGTGGTGCACTGTACCATGTGAGCAGTAGCTCTGGTGGAATTCATGCCTAGAGATACCCCGAGTAAGGCTGTAGCTGAGTGGTGGTGGCATACCAAGGTGACCATTTTAGACATCTGAAGGCTTGAGAAAGCAAGTAACAGTAATATTTACAGGCTGAGTCTGGAAGAGCCTCGACTGTCTCCTACTGGAGGCAGCAAGTGTGATCTGAAATAGTTTTGTCAGTAAAAGGTTATCTGTCCAGTCATAGAACAGTATATACATAAGGCTGTACATTCTACCAGTTTTATTTTGTTATAAGCAAGAGTAGATAGAAGACAATATGTCTGGGCTGTATGAAAAATGCACACTGCCAAATCTGCAGGAGCTGTGCAAGAGGAGAGGACTAGGTTATGAGGAAGTCCAGACATGGGCGGAACTCATAGACATCCTTGAAAAAAATGACCAGGCAAGTGATGCAAAAGTAGTCGCTGCTACCCAAAGTCATGAGAGGGAGACTAGGGAGAATGCAGATGTCCCAGAGCCTATAACTAGGGCAGCTACACAAGCAGACCGGGTACAAATGTTGGAGCTGAGCTTGACCTGGTTTAGGTGAAGGCAGAAATTGAAAGGCAAAGGACAGATGTGGATCTGCAGAGGAGAAAGCTGGAAGCTCAGAAATAAGAAAAGCAGTGTTAGCATGAGATCCAGCTGAGAGCATGAGAGCAAAAGAGAGTGAAAGGAGCAAGAAAGGAAGTGTCAGCAAAAGCGAGAGGAGTGAGAAAGACAGCACAAGCACAAGATGAAGATGAAGGAGTGTGAGCATGAGAGACAGATGGATATTCTGTGCCAGAGGATAAAACCACAAACTGTGTGTAATGGCATGACGGGTTCAACCCAGGAAGCCAAATTAATTTTAAAATGTTTCCCAGATATCAGAGGATGATGATCTTGATTTATTTTTGAGGTCTTTTGTGAGAATCTGTGAGCTAGTTGAACTGTGCAAGTCATCTTGGGTGACTCACCTATTCCTACTGTTTACAGGCAAGGCATTGGAAGCTTTTGCCAGAATGGACAATGAGGACTGCATGGACTATGATAAAGTGAAAAAGGTCTTTCTAAAGCATTTTGAGTTAACTGAGTTCTATAGGACAACATTTAGAGTGTAAAGAAAGGCACTGGGAGATAGCTATGGTGAAATGTGGTGCGGCTCAGTAATTTGTTAGAACGCTGGGTAGAGGGTGCAAAAGCTTGATCTGAAGTGGAAATAAAATATTTATTTCTTCAGGAAGAGTTTCTAAAACTGTACCTGAGGAACTGAGAATATGGTTGTTGGATAGAACTCTGAGGTCCACAAAGGACGCAGCTGAGTGGGCTGATCAGTTCATGTTCAGCCAACCATTCTCTCTTCACAAAGGTAATGGGGAGGGACATCAGATGGTTTTAAGGGAATCCTAGGGGGGGATCTGAAGGAAGACAGCCTGTTCGTGAACAAGAAGGGAAGCCACCTGGTTTCATAAACAAGGATACAGGTGAACGCAGGTGCTACATTTGCCAGAAACGGAGGCATTTGTCATATGATTGCATGGAAAATATGTCAACAGGTGAGAGTGTATCTAGAGGGGATAGCTCTGGAAGCCTCCAGCAGTTAGTAGCCTGTAGACAGAGTGTAGTGTCCTCTAGCTTTGCTGCACACCCTGTGTTTGCAAATGAGATGGTGACCCGGGGATTGAGGAACACTGCGCTCCATGGCTTTGGTGATAGCCCCTTCCTCCCACCCAGACTAATGCCTGGTCTTCCTTGTGGCTTGGCACTGTCATGTAGCCTCCACCTGGTGGCAGCCAAGAGCCAGAGAAACCCATGTCCCTCCCGGGAGAATCAATCCGGCTCCTCACTCTCCTCCCTGGCCGACACCTGACAGCTCAGGCTCATTCCTGAACCTGGGCCGCTGGCGTGGGAGATAGTAGGGCATGCAGTGCTTCAGCCCTCCATGTCCTACATGCCACTGGGCCAGCTCTGGACCAATATTTTTAAAGACATGGCAGACTACTACTGGACTTGTTCACAATGTCAGAGGTGGGAAAGTTTGGGGACAAGGCTAACGCAGCTTTGATTTCCCTGCCTATTATGGTAGAGCCATTTTGGCAAATTGCCATGGACATTCTGGGGCCACTCATCACCTCAAGCTGCACCAGCAAGCTGTTCATTTTGATGGCCATAGATTACACTACAATGTACCCAGTGGCAGTGCCCTTGTCATCCATCGAGGGTGAGAAGGTGGCTGATGAACTGCTCTGGATATTTATCCGGGTGGGTTTTCCCCAGGATATTCTGTTGGACCAGAGCACCAACATCATATCTGAGTTGATGGTGAGTCTTTGGAAGAAGTGTGTGGTAAGGCAGCTCCGGGTCACGCCATACCATCCCAGACCAATGGGCTGGTGGAGTGATTCAGTAGGTCTGTTAAGACCATGATAAGGGAAAATCTAAAAAAAATCCCCTACACTTGCAAAGAATGCCTTGGGTTCTTTTACTTCCACCTGGAGAACACCAAAGATGGGTGGAAGGGACCTTGGTTTAACATCACATCTGAAGGATGGCATACCCCCAACAGTACAGTGCCCCCCTAAGTACTTCACTCAGGTGGCAATGTTGATGGTATGAGCCCAATCCCAGTATGGGACCAGAACCCATGACTTTCTGGCTCAGAGGTGGATGCTGAGCCACACAGGCACCATAAACAAGGAAGAGGCATGAACAGATCAAGGTGAGACCTCCCAAGTTCTGATAAAGAAGGATCAGTTTAAACTTTTAGTTTGGAACACTGCAGGGATTAGTTTCAAATTTCAGGATGCTGAATGCATAGATTGGATTTTATTAAATTACATGATATTTTAATAATCTATGAAACATGGTCACAACAGGAAGATGTTGTAATTGAGGGATATGTACCATAGTGACCACACATAAGCATACAAAAGGTGCTAGATCGAGTGGTTCAGTACATTAATTCAAAAAGATATCCTTTACAGTACACAATAATACAAAAAAAAAAACAATTAAAGCCACTGGGACATCTCTCAGTGAATTACAAGTCATGTAATGCAGCAGTGATATTCAGAGTAGTTAACTCGAAAACAACAGCATTATTATCCTAAAAAAAAAAATGATAGGTCTTTCCATTATCTCATAATAATTGTGACAAATGAGCTATTCAGTTCAGTATGATTCAGTGCATGTGATGAATGGGGGAAAAAATCAATGGAGCATTTTACTGTTTTCTAAGGCTACACAGATACATTTTTTTTTTACTTACTATTTTTCTGCCCCTTTCTTCACTGCTCCAGGATCCTTTCTTCAGGGATTCCTAGGTCGGGCGCGCTCCCGTAGTTCCACCCTGAGTACCTCTATTCTGAGTGCCAGCTACCTACCCCATCCTGCTGCGGTTTACCCCCTGGGCGTGGAGGAGAGGGCCATCCCTTACCCTCTCTCACACCTCGAGACTGTGTCAGGAGGTCAGTTGGCCCCATCTCTAGAGCCCAGTTATGGATTTTCTCAGGACAACCGGATCCAATCTACAGGAACCTGGGACAGGGTATTTCCGTTTTTCTGGTCCCAGCCCTCGAGGTGTCCATACGCTAGGGAAACCTAGGGGCTAAGCATGTCATGACACGCTTGTGCTCCGGCTTCCGATGGACACCTCCCCACCCTTGTCTGCAAGCTACCTTCGCTGTACCTCCACCCGTGGTCACCCAGGTGGCGGTATAGCAGCGAGACTTGCATCCCACCCCACCCGGAGGAGGAGAGCAGCCTTCCGGTGCTCAATCCTCCTCCCCTGGCTGGCCCTCCAGCTGCCCAAGTCCGTTCCTGAACCTGGGTTGCTGGTGCCATGAGCAGTAACCCTACCACTGTGCCAGTGGGCTGGCTACACAGATACATTTTGAAGGCGGCAAGGGGGGGTGGTAAACATAAAAGATCAAGGCTTCTGGGGCAACTAATCTTTATGGTCATTATTGTTTTTATAAAGCAGACAGCACTGATCAGACTCAGAGAAGCACCCTCATTAAAGCTGTTCAACAAATTCAGCATCATCTACTGCATGCTTTAACTGGATTTAAAAGAACATGACTGCATAAACATTAAGAAATAGCATCTCCGTGATCTGTACTTCTGCCATTTATTATTATTTTGTTTTCATTTCTTTCTGTTGTTGTTGCTGTTGTTGTCTTGCGTCGTACACACTGCTGAGGAGTGCGAGAGAAAGGGACAAGAATTCATACTGTACTTCTCTCCTTCATTTTCACTTGCACTCCTCAATAGATGTAAGGGGCTGCCAAATTGCTACTGTATGACTCTTTGGGATCAGGATCCTTATTTTTCATTATTCTTATTTTTCAGTACCTAGTGGCACATTTCCCCACAAACAGTCCACCCGATCGCTGAGATTATAACCCAGTAGTTATACTGAACTGCCTCACATCTAAAAGTACAGTATGCAGTGCAAAAAAGAAAGTGACAGTCAGTGTGCTTTTGCATGCACACTGTGTGAGCAGAGTTGTTTATTTTTCCCCTAAACTCAACAAATCAATAGAATGTAACTGTCTACTATTACACCTCTGAGGCATGAGGGTTCACAATTTACTTACACAGACAACTGTGAGCTCTACTGAATGAACAGGTTAAAAGAAAAAAAGAAAATGAAAGACTTTAGTCAGTAAGATTGAAAAACGGCTTCAGGAAGAAATGCTTATTTTTTAGCCCTGGGTCAATTCAGACAGTAGTTGGATGTATTATCTTCCATTTATGAAAAAAATAAAGGGCTGTCACAAATTAAAAACACATAAATAAAAAAAACTTCCGGTGCTACTAGGTGAGTGAGTGACAACCAGGGAAAACGCTTTTTTTTTTTAAATTACGATGCCAACTGCTGGTGAATAACTGGGTTAAGTTAAAACACGAGTAAAATCACACTCCAAGACAGCAATCACTCTGGAATGAGTGGTGATTACTATGTTGTGACGAACTGATGAAGCACATTAAGCAGCTTCTGTCATGCCACATTCAACATCCCACCACCTCAGTACCGAGCATCATATGGGGGTGGTGGGGTAAACCACCTCAGTACCAAGTGGCATACCGGGGTACCAATTAACTTTTATTTAACTATCACTGTATGACAGATAAAGGCACTAGTTCTGCCTTAGCCCTCTCTCCTGTTTGTCCTTGTCTGGCACTGTTGCCAAATTTTGCAGTGCTTAGCAGCATCCTAAAAGATGTCTAGTCACTAAATATTCTGCAACAGCTTCCTCCTTGTTCTGGGTACTCCCATATGGCCAGTACAACGGGATGTTTTGATTCAGATACATCAGCTGTTTCCAGTACTGTGGTACACCAACCTGTTACACATTCCTTTCCCCTGTATTGCATTACTGTGTCACTCTTGTGACACTCTTGGCAACATTCCATCCTTAAAGTACAGGGTCCCTGTGTAAGGAGACTTCTTTGTGTTGCTGTTTTACCAGTGCAACCTCCTTCAGATAGCTCAGAGTTGGATCTTTCTGCTGTGCACTCACAGTCTGTGCATTTGATACTTTCCCCAAGCGTAACAGGTCCTCTTGTATACAAAGGAATACCCACTTCAGGGTGCTTTGCCTTCTGATGTGTTCACTCTGCAGACTACTGTGTCTTCTCTTCCTTTCACACTGTCAAGATTCTCAACTAGTTGCAGTTGGATCCCCCCTCAGCTTTGACTCCCACTACCCTCACTAGTCCAGACTGAGATGCATCAGGGTACACCTCTTGTGTCTCAGGCTTTAACTCTGATGTAAGTACTTGAACTTCCCTTTCTCCCATGGTGGTAATTGCTTCTTGCCATTCAGAACCCTCTGGCCTCACTGCCAGACCCTATTGCATAGTGACTGGGTTCACAGTTTAAAGTGAAGGGGAAATTTTTGAGTCTCCTCTCCCATCCTTCTGCACTCGTCTGAACACTCCTGGTGCCCCAGTGTGTCCTTTGTGGTCATTTGGGACCATTCTGACCAGTTTGCACAGTACAAACTTTAAACTCCAGTTCTCTATTTTGCAGCCATTGTTTTGCTCTGCCCCAGTTGACTACTGTATGCAACTATTTCTGTTGCCTGCATGATATTAGTTATCAGTATTATGCTGAATGGACACTAATCTAATATCCCCACTTTTACTAGCCCTTGGTGCCACTCACCCTGTAAATGACTCTTAACCACAGGTATTGTGATAACCTTCCCATTTACCAAGTGGATCCCAGCACTGTGCGTACAGCCGCAAAATTGATCTTGGAATACCAAACTCCTGTTGCTAATGAAAGGCTGGACTTGGCATCACTTAAACCTGTGACCCCTCTCCTATGTAGAGTAACATCATACACAAACTATGCTGAATTAGAAGACCTGGGCCCGATTGCAAAATTAGACATATGCACTACCCCATGCTTGGTACAGTATACTGTTAGATGGGTGTCACAATTAGGGTGACAGGAAAAGACTGTGAGTGATAGAGGTGTGATGGATTTTGCTGTGCCCCCACTCATGATGTTTTCACCATCCACACTGGTCTCCCCACTTCCACTCATGTCCAGATTGAGAGGGGATTATATTTAGTGTCGGGGCGAAGCCCCCCGCAAAAACAACTTGTTTCACAGAACTGTCCATTGATGGTGACATGTCTTGCAGTGGAGTATGGGGCCACAGTCATTGCATGCGACATGTTTCTGTTGCTCTAACTGACAATGACCACATTCATGTCACACCGCCATGGGTGAACCTTCCTGGAGACAGAACCCTATCCTAATTAGTAGAATTTTGAATAGTGGTTTGAAAAACTCGGCAGCCATGCTCCACTCTATCAGTTGCCAGATTTGTTTCTCTGCCTGAAGAGAACAGTTTCCCTGAGTCATGCACCAGTATTGCTGGGTCTCCAGTCATTTATTTGCTTTATAAAATAAACTGTTGGTTACTGTTTGAATATTTTAGTAAAATCCTCGATTACTCTGTGTTAGTTAGGGATATTAATTTATTACAGAGGTTTTTCTGGCTCCCATTTTGATTCCTGAGAACCAGAGACCACCCTACCAGGTTACTTTTTGTATTGAGCTATTTCTAGCTACAGAACCACTTATATTTTCTTTTTATTGAGAGGTTCAGTTTTTTTGTTATCCTTTTTACAGAAAACAGAAGCATTTTCACTTTCCATTTCTGGTTGTGCCCTTTCACCTTAATTAATCAGTTTCTGTTACAGGAGACCATGATTTGACCTTTGGCACAGTTTTTGAAGGTAAGAGACATTTTTACTACTAGGCACTTACTATTCTTGTGGTTATTTTTAAATATATTTTTGGAGCTGGCCTGGTGGTGCTGAGAGCTGAGGCACTGGATGCCTTACCTCGTCCTATGCTGGAGACCTTTGTTCAGGAGCAATCACGGGCTGCTGGGGGTTGGCAGGGAAGGAGAGAGATTGGGTGTCCAAGGGACTGCTCTCCCTCTCCATGGAGGGGGGATTTCAGTGGTCATCACGTTACTGGCCTCTGGTGGAGGCTGGGGGGCAGTGTGTCGATGCTGTGCACTAAAGGGGGCTGAGGTGGGTCAGGCACCAGGAGAAGCATGTGCAGACATGTGCACACTCTTTCTACTGGCATCATTGCCTGCCCCACTCACACAAGGAAAGAAGATGAGGAAATGGGTGTCCTGGTCACGGCGGCTTGATGGCCGTCCAACAGGTGCCCCAGCTTCAGGGGCATCGCTGTACTGGATCCGTCCTGGTGGGAGAGTTGGGGGCTCCCCACCACCCCACTGCAGGGGGTAAGCCACTGGGGAACAAGTGAGGGCCCTAATGGAGCTGAGGGCAGACCAGACGGTGGCTAGAAAACAGGGGAAGCACAGACGATGTGACCGACCAGGACCCAGGGAGAAAAAGTAAGCAAAAAAAAAAATAATAAATACTTTTATTGAAATAGTTTTTAATATTTTACTAGGATCTCTCTAATTTAGCATATCAAAGAGCCTTAGGTGCTCCACAAGCTGTAATAACTGTAAAAACTGTTTCCAGCTCCTGGAAAGGGCAGATGGCCACAAGCTCTGTGTAAAGTGGCTGGAACCAGACCACAACTTTAATTGTGAATTCTGAATTGTTCTTTGCCTTAAAAATTTAAATAAAAAGGTACATAAATTAAAAGTAATTATGGCTTCTCAGTCTGCCTGCTTGTCATCAAAAAATAATAAAAAAAGGCTCTGAGGGAGTTCCAATGATGATGGGAAGCACGCATCATAAGGTTCCATCTCCTCCTGTTCAGCAGCGGCATCAAAACATGTAAAGGGTGACAAAAAGATAAAGCTGCTCAGCCATCTAAAAGGCATGGCAAAGATGGATCAGATATCAGGGTGTCTGAAAGGGGGAACCCTGAATCTGTTGCTAGCAAAAACATAAATAACAGAGCCTCTTAGAAGATGGTGCCTGCTAAAAAGAACGTAAAAGAAAAAAATGTCACTCCTCCTGCACGGGGAAAGGAGCAGGCAGATAGCACAGAAAAAAAGCTCTAATCTACAGTAAGGACATATCAAAGATGTGGCAATTTTTCCAGGCTATTATTCTCTTCCCAGCTAAGAGGTCTGTCTGTCCAAATCAGAATAGACAACACCACAACAATGTATTACATAAACAAGCAGGGAGGGCAAGATCCTTAAAACTGTGTACAGAAACAGGATCTGGGACCTGGTATACACCTTAGAAGCAAACATTTATGTGGTTCACTTGCCAGGCAAAGACAATACCCTGGTAGATTCTTTAGGCAGAATCTGCCAGGAAAATCACAAATGGGACTTGAATGGACAGGTTGTAGCTACAGTACAGTGTTCAGAAGTTGGGGCATTCCCCAAATAGACCTGTTTGCTTCTTGGAAAACAATCAGCTCCCACAGTTTTGTTGCAGACCACCAGCCAGAGTGACAGTCCCAAAGGACACTCTTGCCTTGGACTGGACAGGGAGGTTCCTGCATGCCTTCTGACCATTTCACTCATTCAGAAAGAACTTCTGAAAATCATGAGGGGAACCTACAACAATGATCCCATTCGCTTAAGACTGGGTCAGACAGACCTGATATTCAATTCTACTGCCCCCGTTCAGCAAGTCACCAATCAAAATGCCACTGAATCACAATCTGCTGACCTTATCTCAGGGCAGCATAACATCCCCAAACCCCAAGACACTACACCTGAGGGCATGGTTCTAGAGGAGTTACAATACTCTGGTTTAAATCTCTCATAGGAAGTCCGGAAAGTGCTTGTAACTTCAAGGAAGCCAGCAATCAGGAAAACATATTCCTCCAAATGGAAGAGATTTTCTTACTGGTGTATCCCCAGAATAATAGCCTCAATAGACACAGGGTTGCCTATAATCCAGGAATATCTGGAACACCTGTAGTTTCTATGCCTAAGGCTTTCAACACTAAAGGTGCACTTTTTTATTTTTTTTTATTTAGTTGTTTAACCAGGTATAGCACACTAAGCTGAAAGCTTTTTTACAGGAGCAACCTGGGAGCACAAGGAGGTTAAATGACTTGCTCAGGGTCACACAGTATACAAGTGGAAGCTGTGGGATTCAAACCCAGGTCTGGTCTGCTGGATGTCACCAAATTTGCAGCTCAGAGCCTTAAACCACTCCGCTATACTGCCTCCAACACACCTCCTATACACTTAGCAGCAGTATCAGCCTACATATCAGCAGACAAGGAAAAATCACTGGTCTCACAATCCATGCTCAAAAGGTTTCTTAAAGCACTTGTAGCCACCAGTAAGGGACCCCGTCCTTTCATGGGATCTCAATGTCTGCCTTGCCCAGCTCATGAAGGCTCCATTCAAGCCAATGGACACTGCTGAACTGACGTATGCCACATTAAAAACCATATTCCTTATTACCATGATCTCTGCTAAGAGGGTGGTTGAACTACAAACCCTCTGTACAGAGCCATATTACACAGGGATAAGGTAGTCCATAGAACCAACAGAAAATACCTACCTAACGTGGTGTCTGAATTCCTCCTGAATCAGTCAGTAACTCTTCCTGTACTCTACCCAGAGCATTCTATTCCATATGAACAAAAACTGCACTGCCTTGGCCTGAAAAGAGTTCTGGATATTTACATGGAGCAGACAAAAGAAGTCAGGTCCAAAAACACTTTTTTTTTGTTTCCTATGGTGAAGTAGGCAAAGGTAATCCAGCAACTAAGAGGTCTATCTCTTGATGCATAGTCTCTTGCATTCAGTTGTGCTATGAAATAGCTGGGAAAATGCCTCCCAGAGGCCTAAGGGGCACACTCCACAAGGGGCACCTCTACCTCTGTGGCATCCACGAGGGGTATCCCCTTATTGAATATTTGCAAAGCAGCTATCTGGAAACAGTGCACACCTTTACAAAGCACTATTGTCTGGACATACAGTTCAAGAAGGATGCCAGCTTTGGAACTGCTGTCTTTCAGAACCTTTTTCCTAAGTAGGTTCTTCATCCAGCCTCTCAAGGTACTACTGTATAGTCTGCTTACAGCGTAAGCTTTAAGTGAGGGATTCTGGGTGTTAGAAGGAAAAATAACTCGCCATGGTAATGTTGTTTCTTCTTAGGGATCCCTCACTATGGTTACACTCTTCCACCCTGCTTCCCCTTCCAGAACCTGAAAATAGGTTCTCACATTAATCAGTTCCTTTTATTAATGTTGCTTGAGCGTTACTATTGCAGTTTCTCTACAATTGTAAAGTTTGGTTCTGCTTAACATTTCTATGTATTTTTGCATTTACATGTCTGCTTCAATTTGATTGATGTTTTTTTAAAAATGTATTGAAATTTGTATAATTTTTGGGTAGCATTTTAGCTTGATTTTCTAGCCACCACTCCACTCTGGCTATAGAAACAAATATGGTAACTGATAGAGTGGATCATGGATGCAGAGTTTTTCAGACCACTATTCTAAATTCTACTAATTAGAATAGGGTTCTGTCTCTGGGGCATCTGCCTCCTAGGAGATGATGCTTAGAGTGTAACTATATTGAGGGATCACTGAGAAGAAACATTACTATGATGTGTAATTTTTTCTTTCCCACCCCTTTTCTATCCATGCAAACATATTGCATGCAGTACGAGATACTGCAACTTTACATTCCCACATCATGCTATTCATGATGTCCATTTTTACTTATTGCTATCTGGTCAGCCTCCTGTGCTGCATCAGCAACATTATCTGTATTATGATCTTGCACCCGTACCCAGACATCTTCAGATGCAGCATTCAGAGATTGTTCCAACTAAATGACTTCTCTTAACCACTCTTATGTTTGTGCGTTCACCTCGTATAACCATCTATCATGCAAGTTATTTATTTTTTTACTAGTTGGTTGTTTATTAGCCTACAGTTTAAAAACAGTCATTACGATTTTATGACAATCAATACAAAATTATAGTCAGGAAAGACACAAATTACAAAGTGTTAGCGCATCAAATTACAGGGCCTTATCTATACAATCGGTTTCCTATCTCTAACCAGAAAAGTACAGTCTGTGTGTCATCGAGACAGGGTAGGGAATGCATATTAGCAAATGCCCTTGAAAAACAGGAATGTAAATTGATAATGCAGGCCTGGTACCTGGGTCCTTAACCAGGTGCAGCATTTATATAATCAGTAATCCCTATACTATCACAGGCTATAAAAACAAAAAATGTAGCATTCCCTTCCATGTACCAAGTTGACATTTGCATGAGTTGTTTATGCTTTCCTACAAATGCATTCAAAAAATTTGATATTGCAGTCACACCATCCACTATCATAGGGTGCAACAGTATAAAAAGCAAATCATACAAATGAGACAAGTAGATTTTCATGTTATTGGCCAAGAATAGGTCTCTCCATTTTTGATATGCAGGACTTTGAAATATTATGTGATGTACTAAAGTTCATACTAAAGTTCTGTGGTTCTGTGGGGCAGATAAAGGCAAAATGCCATTGTAAACTCTGCCCCCCCCATTTCAGTGGTAGTATTTCATATTAGACCCTGTTGACATATGGACATGCAGCCTGTTCTTAAATGTCTGTTTATTTTTGCGTAATACCACATTTACTGGAGGCTGTTCCATAACCCAACTATCCTGGAGGTGAAGAAAACCATTATCTTTTCACTCCTAATCTTATTCCCTTGTAACTGTAGTGGATGTCCTCGTGTTTCTTTACAGTCCAGTTTGTAGTCCATGTCTAGAGTAACCATTAGTTCAGGATTGTTTATTATATTGTAATATATGGATAAGCCTCAATAATACTATACTAAGTTATACAAAAATTTCCCAGTAATACATCACTACGCTCAATAATACTATCCTGGAAAGTGATAATACCATCATTTTTGCTGATGATACTACAGTTCAGAGGTCATTTCCAACTGTAGCATTATCAATGGATCCATATATTACAAAAAATAACAGAAAGATAAGTGTTTTACAAAGGCAATAATACCATCTTGAGGTTTTGGGGACTTTAGGACCTCTCGAGCTTCACTCTCGAGGTTCCATGTCCCCAAAACCTCTCGATGGTATTACTGCCTTGTAATATACACTTATATATCTATTATTCTATTTGTAAATGAACAGTAGGTCACCTCTTATTTGTCAAGATTTCAGAGTCATTTTACATGTTTTAAGCATGCTTCATAATCCAAGTCACACATCCCCCTAATAGACTTAGTCACCATCCTCTGTATCCTTTCAGTGTTGTTTGTACATTTTTTTGTATGGTGCCCAAAACTGTGATCCACAGTCCAAATGGGGATATATATAAGCTCTGTATAACGGCATTATTACCTCTGTGTCCCTACTTTTAATACATCTTTTGATGTTCCACCAGATTTTATTTGATTTTGTTTTTACACTATTTCAATGATTGTCTAAACTGAACTTTCTATCAATACGTATCCCTAGGTCTCTCTTGTTGTCGACTACCTGAAGTGTAGTGCCGAAGAATGCATATTTCTGTTCTGGATTATGTTTACCTAAGTGCATCACTGCACCTTTTTCCCTGTTAAAACTCATACCCCAGTTGTTGGTCCATGTACTTATTTTATCTAGGTCTGACTGAATGGATTTCCTCTGTACCTCTGTTTCACATACATCTCCCAGTTTGGTGTTGTCTGCATACTTTTGGCACCATTTAATAACGTTTTTATCTAAGTCAGAAATGAAGATGGTAAACAATATTGGGCCAAGTACTGACCCCTGTGGAAACCCACTGCTCACCCTCCCACTCAAAGATGTATATCCATTCAGTTTCACACACTGTGTTGTATTTTCTAGCCAGGCTTCTGCCTAGTCTATGAGTTTTCTGTTTAAACCAATGGTATTTAATTTCCCAATTATTGCCCAGTGGGGACCCAAATCAAAAGCTTTCTAGAAATCTAGATATGCAACATTCACAGGTCTGTTATTATCAAGCTCATGGGTAACATTTTCATAGAAACCTAACAGATTCATTAGGCATTACCTGCCTTTATGAAATCCATGCTGTTGATTGTCTATCCCATGTGTAATATCCCAATAATCCAAAATCTCATCTTTTAGTATTGACTCGAGGTGTCCAATATTCAAAGTTTGCACAGGTGCTAACAGGTCTTTGCAAATGCAAACCAGGGTTTGTGCTGCATCCCCAGAGTCAAAAAGGCAGTTGCATGGGCAAAGAGGGTTAGCACCCATGCAAAACATAATGTGTGAGTGCAGGCAAGGGGAAGGGCGTGGTGATGAAAATGTATGATAACTCATATTCAGCAGCTTTGCACTGCATAAAAGGGTTTAGTGCATTCCTTTTGCGCAGTCCAAATACCACCCAACAAAACCCTGACTTAACTCCAGGCAACCCTAGCTGCTGCTGGAGGTACTAAAGCCACCAAGCCGGTTGGCCACTTGGTGAAAACAACTGCCCCCTATGGTCCTTGGTACCACCCCGATGATTGCTGGCTTGTTATGTAGAAAATAAGGTCCCAGGTGGTAGTGGTGTCCCTCCCCAGTTGCCAGCCCCACCATACCTAAATGTATCCCCGGTGGTAGTTGTGTCCCCCCCATGATTGCCAGCCCTGCTGCACATACATGTATCTCTGGTAGTAGTGGCGTACTCTCTAACTGTTAGCCCTGTCATACATAGATGTATCACTGGTGGTAATGGTGTACCCTTCCAACTGCTAGCCCTACTGTACATAGCTGTATCTCCGGTGGTAGTGGTGTACCCCCCCCAATTACTAGCCCTGTCATACACAGATGTATCTCTAGTGTTAGTGGTGTACACCCCAATTGCTAGACCTGCCATACATAGATGTTATCCCTGGTGGTAGTGGTGCCCCATTCCTTTGATAGCCCACCTGGCAGTACAAAAAAAACCCTCCACGGCATCCAGTGATCCCCCCCAGTGGCACTGGGAAAAAAACCACACCTTAGCACAGCCCCCCTTGGCCAGCCGCTTGGCTCGGTATGGCTACATCCCAGCCCTGGTTTTCATTGCAGCAGGACTTGGTAAATTGCGACTATGTCCAGGTCTGCTTCTGCCATGGTGGCCTCTAGGTCTGTAATCTTATTGCCCAGACTTCGAGCATTTGCACACATGGCTCTCCAGATTGTACTGCCACCCCCTCTCATTTTACCCATTTGCCCTCCCTCATTTCCTCCACTATTCCTCTTACTATCTCCTTTTCCTTCTACCCTCTGGACTCTTATGTTAATTGGATTCTTTTGGGATTTCTCTCCCTCCGGATTCCCACTACTGATCTTGTAGGGCTGTGGGGGGGGGAGTTTATGCCTCCCTGCCTCATTCCACCTCCCACCTCAGCTAATTTAAATGCTCCCCAATATAACATTTAAATCATTCATGGAGGATCATGGTTCCCTTCCTGGATGGATGCAGGCCATCGCCGCTGTACAGGTCTTATCCCTCCAGGTGAGGGCCTAGTCCCCAGTGAATCTGAATTCCTCCTGTCTGCACCATTCCTTCAACCATGTGTTGAAATTCCTGGTGTGGAGAATTCCTTCCTCCCCCTATGTCATAGACAGGTAGCACCTCCGAGAAAATCACAGATCATGCTACATGCCTAACACCCCTTCCCAATTCCCTGAACTCCTCCTGAACTATTGCTGGCTCATCCCTGGCCAGGTCATTAGTCCCCAGATGGAAAATGACATCCAGCTGTCCCTCTCTTCCTGCTGCCCCAGCAATCCCTTGGATCCTCTTTCCATCCCTTTGAGCCATGGCACCAGGAAGGCATCTAACCTCCCTCTCCTCATCCCTACCTGCCCCCAACTGTATCCACTAATTATGAAGTCCCCCACCAGGAATTTGCTTCCTCCTCTTCTGGGGTCCTCTACCACCCCTATTGGGTTCTCCACTATGGAGGACCCCCACATTCACCCTGGTCACTGCTTTGGGTGCCGCTGTGGGACTTTCTCACCTGACCAGGGTGGGCATAGGAGTTTTGTAGTGGTACCAGATGGGAAATTTTCTTGCGCTTTACCACCTTTACCCTTTCTGAGCCCACCATTGTCCAGTTGCTTCTCCTACTTGGCATCATTTGAGGTAGTGGTGGTGGATTAGGTGGTATCTGGGTGGGGGATTAGGTCCTCTGAACCCAAGCCAACTCGACCTTGAGTCTGGCAATATCCTCCCTCAGCCCAGAGAGGGGTGTGAAGACCGGGGCAGCAACGTAGTCTCCAGAAGGTCTCCCTGAAGATTGCCACCCCACAGCCACTGCACTGTACCACTCTCATTATCCTATACTTCCTACTTTCTCTGTAATTATTTCCTTTTGAATTCATTTTATTGGACACCCTGTTGATTTGTTTTGGGCATCAGGACGCCATATGTTACAATTGAATGGTCACTATTTGCAAGGGGTTCCTTGACCTTGCATGAAGGTGTCATATAGTATATCCTTGCATGAAGGTATCATTATAACCTTGGACATTAATATTGTATCTAAGTAATGCGTACCCCTATTTGATTCCTTAACAGTTTGCCTAAGTGCACATTGCTTTGCTAGTCCAAAAAAAAGCCTTGGAGAAACTGGATTTGCCTTTGAGTCTTTCCCACCTTCCATCTGGTAAATTAAAGTCACCTGCCAATATTAAATCCCCTATTTCACATGCACTTTGTATTTCATCAAGTAGTTCATTGTTGACTACATGCTTAGTATTTTGGGGTCTGTAGCATGTCCCAAGGGCTATGTGCTAGATTAAAAAAACTCTCAAAACTCCAACAGCTGTGGGAAAAACTCAACTCAAGTAGGTTGCTACTTGTGGATCCACAGTGTTCTGCAGTTTTCCTTTAGCTGCAGGTATTCACAAAAATGGAGCCGGAGTACGACCAGCTGCACGATTTATGGCAGCTTGTGGGTGGTGTTGCCCAGGAAATCCCCACAGCTGCAGAAAACCTATGGCCGTGGGACTGGCCATAACATCTTCAGCAACTGCTGCAGCTGTGAAAATAAATCTCTGCAGCTGCGGAGATTTTGGTCTGCAATTGGAGTTCTGGTGTGTGACTTAGTCTCAAAATGTTTCGTGAATCTAGCCCTATGTTTTTACTTTGCAGATTTATAGTCTGCACCCAAATTGATTCCACTCTACTCTCTGCTTGTTTGTTTAATTTTATCAGAGATATCAATTGCCTTGATGTTTTAATTTACATAGATAGCTTTACAGGACCTCTCCCTTCTTTGAGTGCTTTATCTAGCCTAAAAAGATTGAAACCTCGGATTTCAGTATCCCATGTCATATATTTTATGTGATATAGAGTTTCCTCAAAACTTTTCTTATGGGGCACCCTAAATCTGACTGTTCAATGTTATTATTATTATATCGGGCTTCTGATTTCTTTGTAGGGAGAAGGTCAAACCGTGCTAAGGTAATAGCCCTTCCATTTTTAGGAGATAGAGGCAGAATTAAATACTCCTCTCACCCATGTGATATTGTATTTTATTCATTCCAAGCTATACTAAGATTCATGCTAAGAAATGATAGAAGCAAAAGGCTATGATGCCCATGAAGCTTCCTAGCTTACCTATAATATTTCAGTTGGTTTCCTGATCTCATGTAACTGTCCAGTCTGTTTTTAAAAGTGGTCTTATTGTCACTAACAATAATCTTCAAGGGCAACATATTCCATGGTCTAACAACTCTCTGAGAGAAATAATATGCCCTTTTCTTAGAATTACATTTGTTTCTTGTAAGTTGCAACGCGTGGCCTCTAGTATTTATGCGTACCTGCTTAAGATCTAGGCCACATTCTACTGAAAGGATCTGATCATGGATAATATCCCATGAAAGTAAGATATCACCTCTAAGTCTCCTCTCCTCCAGTGACAATAGACTAAATTTGGATAGTCTTTCCTCATAAGTAAGATATTTATTTGATACTACAGATTTTGTGACTTCTCTGTACTCTCTCAATTCTAAGTATGTCCTTCCTTCTAAACGGGCACCAGAGTTGTGAGACAAAATCAAAATGTGGTCTTACATAAGCTCTATACAATGGCAACAAAATGTCTGGGTTCTTTGATGAAATATTGTGTCGAATGGCCCACCATATTTTGTTTGCGTTACTAATAATATTAGTAATACGGTTGTCAAAGTCAAGACCTGAATCAACAATAATCCCCAGATCTCTTTCGCTGGATTTACTAGTTAATATGTTACCATAAAGATAATATTGATTTTTTAGATTGTTTTTTTCCGAAATGTATAACACTGCATTTAGATGAATTAAAGCACAATTTCCATTTTATGGACCAAGCCTCCAATTTACTCAGATCATCTTGAATAAGTTTATGATCATCTGAATTCATACAAACGTTGGCAAGTCTGCAGTCATCTGCATATTTTATGATGTTACTATGAATACCATTGGATAAGTCAGATATAAAAATCTTGAAAATTAAAGGGGCCAAAACAAATCCTTGCGGAACACCGCTTTCTACATTTTGCCAGGCTGATGTGTGACCATCTATTATCACTCTTTGCTTCCTATTAGATAGCCAATTTTAAATGCACTTAATATATACCTGGTTGATGTTATAAAGCTGTAACTTTTGAATTAATGCCCGGTGTGGTGCAGAATCAAAGACTTTTTTTTAAAAATCTAACAGGATAACATCACAAGAGATACCCTTATCCATATTTTCACTGATGAAATTGTAAAAACTAACCAGATTTGTTTTGCAGGATTGACCCTTTATAAATCCATGCTGTGATTGATCCAAACCTGACACAACTAAACTCAATTCATCTTTAAAAAATAGGTGTTAAGCTAATGGGACGATAATTATCTGGAGAGCTCTTAGCACCCTTTTTAAACAGCGGAATCACATTCGCTCATTTCCATTCATATGGTACAACTCCTGTATTAAGACTTTTATCAAAGAGGATTTTGAGGGGTACACACGGATAGTCTATCATAACTGAAATTAAATTGCCAGAAATGCCGTCTGGGCCTGCAGAAGAACCTTTCTTTGTTTCTTTTTTTTTTTTGCATAAAAGTCTTTTATTAACAGACAACTGTATCACATTTCACATCCACATTCCAATATCATTCACAAGCAAGGTATCTTGACATATATATCTCTGAGTAAAAACATGACATTGACACCATATGTGCTGGAACTGATAAAAGAAGGTATCCTGCCTACATTCCAAGCTCAGCCCATACTTCCTGACCCAATATATCTTAATAAGTCATACTTCCAGTACCCTAACCCAATTCTTTACCCCCCTGAAGCCCGGTCCAATATCCTCATTCCTCTAGCCCCCCCCCCCAGAATTATATTCTCAGCAGGGCCAAGATCTGCCAAGAGAGATGCCCATTCCCTCACACGGCCCCTCAATTTGTCCTTAACTAATAATGTAAGTCTCTCAAGTGACAAGATGTGAAGAATCATAGTCTGTCATTGTGTCACTGTAGGTGTCACATGTGAGACCGAAGTATTCTGGACACAGTGCCAGGCCAAAATGAACAGTACCCTTATCCATCTGGGTAGGGGTTCCTACTCTCTCTCCTCATTAACCTCCACTCCAAAAAGACACAAGAGGGGGTCCCATTGAAAAACTCTGCCAGCTAGCCTCCCCACCTCTAAAGCTACTGCTCTCCAAAATATCTGCAATATCCTGCACTCCCAGAAACAGTGGAAATTCGTTCCTCTTTCCTCTTCACACCCTCCACATTGAGGTGAGATGGCTGGAAGATGTTTATGGACCACTGCAGGTGGGCGGTACAATCTGTGTAGAAACTAATAAAATGCCTCTTTATACTTATTGCAGACCAACAGGCCCATATGCAAGGGTAGCACCATAGCCCAATTCAAGTCAGTTATTGGCCCCCCTAAATCTCGCTCCCAAAGACGTCTCACCTTTTGTGACTGGTCCGCTAAGCAGCTTCTACATTCCTTAACTACCTTCCCCACAAACCCCTTCTGATTTACAGAAACTGACATGACAAGAGATTAAATTTTAAGCATTTCTTGTCTACCCTCACACCCCCTCTGTCCAGTCCAGAAAGATAGGCCCTAACCTGAAAATAATGAAACATGACTCCCCTCCAATGCCAACCTCTGTCTCAGGGCAGTATATCAGAGGATACAGCCTCCTTGACACAAATGTGCTAGACTCCTAGCTCCTTCCTGTTCCCAGCCCTTCATCCCATGCTCATCCCACCCTGGTAGGAAAAATGGGTTCCCAACAATGGGTACCAGCACTGTGTCCATCCCAGTCACTCCTCATAACTTTTTAAATGTTTCCCAACTTTCTAATGTGAGCAGTGTCATGGGGTTTTTCCCCTCCTTGGCCCTAAATATCCACAGGCCCCTCTTTTCCAAAAATGCAGAGAGCCAGGAAGGGCAGCCCCCTTGCTCCAAATCCACCCAGCTGGCCTCCCTGGGAGTGTGGACCCAATCCCCTACATACCGTTGTTGAACAGCAAGAAAATAGTGTCCAAAATCTGGGAAATTGAGGCCCCCCTTCCTGGTTCTAATTTGAGCTTCTGTAGACTAATCCTTGCTCACTTCCCATTCCAAATAAACACAGAAAAGGTCCCCTCCAACTATTTAAGATCCCTCTTTGTTAGCCCTACATGCAGCATCTGCATTAAATACAGCAGGCGGGGTAGAAGATTCATCTTATCAGGTTAACTCTCCCTATCCACGAAATAGGCAAATCTGCCAGGATACTTTTAACCATGGGGGTATAGTTAATATCATGTAAAGTCCCCAGGGACTGCCCAACTTTAATCCCCAAATATGTAAGTGCTTATTGACCCTCCTAAATCCCCACATCTGATTCACCACACCACCCCCTGGCAATCTCATCAGCTTGGATTTATCCATATTAAGCTTGTAGCCCAAGAAATGAGCAAATCTCCCCACCATATCTAACAGTATGGGCGTGGACCTTTCTGGTTCCCTCACAAAGAGCAGCATATTGTCTGCATACAATGTAATCTTGTGCTGCACCCCTAATACCCCTCTTACCCCCTTAATCCCTTGATGTTGCCTAATAGCCGCAGCAAGTGGTTCCACCACCAAGGTGAACAGCAGTGGGGATAGGGGGCAGATCTGTCTTGTTCCCTGCCCTAAACTAAAACCCTCTGACAGCGTACTGTTTACTAACACTTTGGCCCTAGGGGAGCCATACATTGCCATAATCCACCTCACAAACAGGTCACCCAAACCAAACCGGGAGAGAATCTCAAAAAGGTAAGCCCATTCAGCCCTGTCAAAGGCCCTTTCGGCATCCATCGATATTATATAGGTATCCTCCCTTCCCCTATTTGCTCTCCAGACCATGTTCAAAAGACGGCGCACATTATGATAGGAGAGACGACCCCTAATGAACCCGGTTTGGTCTGGGTGAACCAACTCCGGTAACACTACCTCCAGCCTAGTCGCCAAAACCTTCACCAGAATTTTTAGATCACAATTCAAAAGTGAAATTGGCCTATATGATGCACATTCTGTCACCTCCTTCCCAGCTTTAGGAACCAGACAAATGACCGCATCTGAGAACGTGCCCGGAAGTTTCAGTTGTTCTCCCTCCTTCTGCTGGAAGGTATCACACAATGGTCCAGCCAACTGACTTCCTAAGGTCTTATAGTACTCAGTGGGGAAGCCATCTGTCCCACTAGCCTTACCCCTCTTTAGTTTCTGTATGGCTGCCACCACCTCAGCCTTCACAATGGGTCTATTCATTGCCTCAGTCTGGTCCCTCATCAGGTGTGGCAAGTCCACCTGCCTCAAAAATTCGTCCACCAGGCCCCCTGTTGCACTCCCCTCAGCTGTGTAAAGGGTCTTAAAAAAATCATGAAAACATTTCCAAATCTGTGATTCCTGCTTATGGAGACTACCTTTCCTGTCCTTAATGGCAGTAATATGAGCTGGACACCGGCCTTCCCTTCATAAGCTGAACCAACAGTGGGCCGGGTTTATTGCCCCACTCAAAGAGTTGTTTTTCACAAAAAGTCCAGGCCTTCCTCACCTCTCCACGTAGAAGGGCATTCAAAGCCTCTCTAGTGGCTGTTAGGTCCACCCTCACTCCCCCCCCTTCTCCACCTGCAACTCTTCTCTCCAGTGCCCTCAGTTGGGCTTCTAACATAACTCGTCTCTCCTGTTTCTGTTTCTAAACCCTGCTAACATATCTAATAATCATGCCTCTCATACAGGCTTTCCCTGCATCCCACAGCATGACCTTGGACACCTCCGCTCAATTATTAGTTTGGATATATTCCTCCCATTGCTCCTTTAAATATTCCCTAAATTTTTTATCTCCCAGCGAATACATCGGGAACTTCCAGGGAGGTCGACCCTCTCTCTGTATTTCTATCTTAAGAGTAAGAATCACCATTGTATGATCGGATATGTGAATAGGACTGTGTTTAATATCTATTACTCTCCAATACCATTCCCTCAACAGAAATACATAGTCGATACATGACCATGTACCGTGTGGATGAGAATAAAAGGTATACTCCCTAGCTCCTGGATTCACTTCCCTCCATCCATCAATTAATCCTAACTCCCCCAGCCCCAATCTCCATTGGAGGACCACTTCCCTTTGCCTACCACAGTACAATTCAAGCCCCCCTCCCCAGAATAAGACCCGGGAACTGCTCTTTTACCAACAATGATTGTAGCATACCATAAAAAGTTGGATCAAATACCACCGGGGCATATATGCTGGCTAGTGTGACACTTTCCCCCCATAATTCGACGACCACAAAAACATATTGCCCTCCTCCCACATCCTGCACCACCCTCTGAACTTGGAAGAGTAAGGTTTTATGAAGAAGGACAGCGACCCCACGTTTGTGGGACTTAAATGATGCCAAATAGCACTTCCCAACCCACCCCCTCACCAATTTAGCATGCTCTGACTCAGTGAGATGGGTCTCCTGCAGGAGAGCCACTTGTGCCCCCTGCCGCCTCAGAGCAATTAACAAGCCAGTTTGTTTTATTAGAGTCGCTATCCCCCTTACATTCCAGGTACAAACATTCAGCTCTTGTACTTTAGTCATCATTGCTATTTACAGTGTACGTTTGTCTTCCCTCCTGAAGCAGTGGGAGAACTTTAACACACCATTGTTGTTCTTTATGCTGCAAAAGCCTTCTTTGATAAAACCTGAGCTTAGATTCTATTTGGATGTGAACAGATAGATGTGCATAACAGTGCACCGCAAAATAAACTAACAAACATACATATAAACATAAACAATAAACTGTATCAACAGACATATCTATGTATTCTATATTTTTCTTCTTCCTCTGTATCCCACTCACTATTCTCACTATTCGACCAACAGCTAACCTACCTAAGCCCCCCTTCCCCCTTTTATCTGTCCCTCTCCACTCGGGTCACTTGCCCTCCCTTTTTTATATTATTTCCTCTCTCCTCTCTCCTCTCTCCTCTCTTTACCCCTCTCCACCTTTAACACCCCCTGCCCACACTTTCTATGGACACTAACTGCCTCTTATGCAAGAGTGTCCTACTACCCGATACCTTCGACTGTGTTCTCCACAATCTCCCCCCTCCCCGCCGGAGTACATAAAACACTTCTGATCATTTCTTTCCCTAGTGATTCAGAGCCCCTGCCCATACTGTTGATCTAAAGCCTGCAATCTCCAGGAGGGACCATCCCTATAAAGCTATGAGAAGATTCATCTTTCCATGGAGTTACCCCCCCATATCTGCCACCTCTCCGTATGATTTGTCCCTTTCAGCATGCCGCCCACCCCCCCAGAAGCGGAGCCACCCTTCGTCCACCCATCCCCTGTCACCTCTCATATCCCCCCGTTATATTCCCCCAGAATCCCAATTGAGCCAGATATCAGTCAGAAGTCAGCTCTTTTTGAAACACCATTCATACTTCTGGCTCTCAACCCCATTCAGAAGACTGGTACATGCTTGCTCAATCCGTCATTTCTCCTCCCTGCACCTCCCCTTAAGGGAGTGTGGGCCAAATCATTCTCCACCAGTCTTTTAATACTCGGAATGAGCTTCTTTCCCCCAAAGGTCCTCATGAAAATGAGGGATAGGCCCTACTAAATCTTCTGGCAAGGCCACTTCCATCCAGTGGCAGAAGTAGATGAGTGCAACAGGCATCTCTTGTATTCCAAAGATACAGTGCGAATAACCATCCAGGCTCCTTCCCCTGCACCTCCCCCCGGGGAGCGCGGGCATGCAATACCTTGATTCCATTCAAATATATACAATCAGTCCAAAGAGTAACAAGCCAAAAAGGCAGAGGCCCCCAGTCTCCTCAGGATCACCATGGGTAGTCCCCAAATGCTCCTACTGGTACAGCAAAGTACAACAAAGTAGCTTGCCTACTGCATGGCTCAAGGAAATAGTCACTCCTCCCATTTTCTTTCTCAATTCTTCAATGAAGGTTTCAGCCTTCTTCACTTCCCAAAATGAGTAAACTGCACCCTCATGCTTAATCTTAGGGGTTGCAGGGTAAATTATAAAATTCTCCACCTTCATACCACACAGGTTAGCCATCACCTCATTAAACAGCTTGCGTTTTTTCAGCAATCTGGCTGAGTAGTCCTGAGAGATAAACAGCTTGTGTCCTCATAAACTAGTGAGCCTTTTTCTCGGTATGCCTGGAGCACTTTCTGTTGGTCCTGGTAATAATGAAACTGCATAATGAGCTGCTGAGGTGTTTGGCCAGCCAGCGGCTTGGGCATAACAGCCCTGTGAGCCCTTTCCATCATAAGTCTGCCATCATTCATCTCGATCCCCAGCAAAATTAGCAAGGTCACTGCACAGAAATCAAGGGCACTTCCTCCTTCTTCTTTCCCTTCGGGTAACCCCCTTAAATGGAGGCTGAGTCTCCCATGATAATTCTCCTGGTAATCTGCTGCTCCCTTCATTTCTTTTAATTCTCTCTGCAATGCCAGGATTTTCTCTGGAGCACCCTGCATCTCATCCTCCAATCTGGAAATTCTCTCCTCTGCATAGTTAAGATGAAGCGCTTGTGCAGATTGTTGTGTAAGAACTTCTTGTATCTTATCCTCAATACGGGATTCTAACTTACACAGTCTAGGTTCTAGGGCCGTGACAACCTGGCCCATTAGTTCACGGCTTAGTGCAGCTATTTCCATCACAGAGAGTGAAATCAAGCTCTGGCTTTCACTCTGCCCAACGGCCACACTTTTCTTTCCCATTTTGGCTGCAGTCCGCTGGCTCTTACTGGGTCCCGAGGTTAAATACTCATCCATACCACATTCGCCACTCAATCCTGTGTTTTGATCAAAATTAGAAGTGAATTAATACTTTTATTTTACTTAATTTTCCCCCGATGAGGAAGAGTGAGGCAGGAACACGTCTTATCAGCTTAGCGGCTCATTAGCGCCCCCCTTTGTTTGATTTAATTTATTTTTAATGATGTTCAATGGGATGTCAATATTATAGATAGATTTACTATCTGAAACTATATGGCTATTCACATCAGTATCAATGTTTTAGGCTTTACAAAAGTGAGAATTTAGAAATTCAGCCATTTCCTTTGGATGTTGGAGAACTGTGTCATTAGTAGCAATCGGGCCCACCCTGCATTCCTGTTTTTTTCATGGAATGAATATAACTAAATAACATTTTACAATCACCTTTCTTTGCATGAAAAGCCAGAGATCTTTCCATATTTAATTTTTGCCTTTCTAATTTCCTTTTTGCATTTTTTTTGAAATGTTTTAAATTCCATTTGTGTTCTTTCACATTTATTAACACTGTACTTCTTATAAGATCTATTTTTCTTTTTAATTAGTTTCTGTAGTCTAATATTAAGCCATTTTGGATGAACATGAGAATTATTTTTATTTATTCTAGGTATAAATTTATTTGCAGCATCCATGATGATAGAGGTGAAGGACTTCCATACATCCTCTATATTATCTTGGTTCAAACGAGCAGGCCAGTCAATGTCTGCCAAATATTCGCTAAGAGCTAGATGGTTTGTTTTGTGAAAAGTGAATAATTCTGTGACATTAACTGATTTTAGATGTGAATTGTGAAGTATAAAATTAACAGAACAATGATCACTATTACTCAATGGTGCCATTGCAGTGCATTCTTTAATGTTAGTTGGTTCACTACATAAAACAATAGCCAGAATATTTGAACCCCTGGTTGGAAATGTTACATGTTGAGTTAAATTCAGTGCTTTGCATGTATGCAGGCAATCTTTTGACATTCTAGACATAGCAGGATTATTTACCAAGTCTATGTCTTCTAGATTTAAATCACCCATAAATAAGATGTTCCCTGAATTGGCAGCTGCTACCATTTCAGAAATAATTTCTTCTAATAAATCCAGCTTTGAATTAGGTGGTCTATAGTAAAGGCCCAAAGTGAGATTTTTATTATTTTGAAGTTTCATGTTCAACCATACAGTCTCTGTTGAACTAGACTCTTTTTTTAATTTTATTAGATATGTCATGCATTAGCAGAGAGGAGGGGTGAAGAAAGCAGCACCACCCCCTTTCCGATTTGATCTGCTTAAATGAAATAGTTTGTAAGCTGGGATACACACTTCCCAAGTCTGTTCAGTGGGCCACCAGGTTTCTGTAATACCTATGATGTCAGGTTTCTCACTGCTTATCTTTATTTTTAGTTCATCCATTTTATTGCACAAACTTTGGGCATTTAACAGCAGGAACTTTGAATCATGATTATTTACTTGTTTGTTATTATCCTGGACTTTTTTTTTTTGTTTATTCTTTTTATCTTCTCCTACACCCCTATGCCTGCCACTCCTTCGGGCCTCCTAGTGCTCCGTGCCCCCTGGCAGTCCTCTTCTGGAGCACCTCCCCACAGATAGCAGCCAATGCCGAGTTGTCACGGTGTATCCCATAGCCGGGGGGGGGGGTCTCCCTCCTCTGAGAGGGAAGGCACTGGGTGGCAGGGAAACCCAGCACACTATTTTTACTTATGGTCCGGGATGCCGCTGTGGCCCAGGATGCTCCTGGAGGCTCCTGGGAACAAGGAGAGCAGGGGCTGTCATCTGGTGGCGCCGAAGCCAATTTCCGGCTTTCTTTATTTTAGTCCCTCCTGCTTCTGCTACTTGTGTTACCCCTGGTCTCCACCGGGGGCCACTACAGAGCAGAGCTATCCCCCACCCCTTCCCAGGAGGGGAGAGCAGTCCTCTGGATGCTCAATCCTCTCCTTCTCCCTGCTAGCCCATAGCACCCGAGTCCGTTCCCGAACCCGGGTCACCAGCATGGGCTGAGGTAAGGTGCCAGCACCTCAGCCCTCTGCGCCACCGGGCCAGCATCCTGGACATTTAATAGAGTCAGATATGTATGTTTCCCCATCCCTGTTAGTTTAAACTGATTGAAGGAATCACAGTTTGAAAATTCTGACAGAGACTAATTACACCCTGTTTTTTCAAGTGCAAACCATCTCTGGCATATTTAGCAAAACTGTTATTGAAATGCATTCAATGGTCAATAAAAAACTAAATTACTAGAAGAGCACCAATTTAGTAGTCTGGCATTAATTCTCTCGATGGTTTTATTCTTTTCAAGTTTTGCTTGAGGAATAGGAAGGATGCCAGAAATGAAAACATTACAGTCCTTTTGTTTAATTTTGTTCCCCAGTTCAATGAGTTCAAAACAGATGTCTTTTTCATGTGTATAACCCACATTGTTTGTGCCAACATGAATAATAACATTGGACAGTCTAGTTATAAGTGAATCTACTCTAAGTGCAATACTTTCTATTCTGGCACCGGGAAAACAAAACACTTGAACCTGATTACTCTCTAAATTGTTTATATAAGAATTTAGGTATTTTGTTATTGAGTCACCTATTATGATTGTTGGAAGATTGCCTATCAAGGTTGCAGCATGCATATCTTGTTCAATTTGCTCATGCTATACTGTATCTATTGTGAAATAAGATATCCTGATCCGTCTGATTTGACAAAGAAGGGCAGTCCAATGGCACTGAGCAGACATATAGAAACATAGATTTTGATGGCAGATAAGGACTGCTTGGCCCACCCAGTCTGCCCATTTCCCTACCTATTGGATAAGCTGCAGATCCTAGTTAACCAGCAGCCTACTTCTTCCTACCCCTACCCCCTAGAATTGCCTTATGACTGTCCCATGCGTGCTTGAATTCCACCACTGTTTTTGACTGCACAACCTCCTCCGGAAGGCCATTCCATGCATCCACAACCTCTCTGTGAAAAATACTTCCTAAATTACCTCTGAGCCGCCTCCTTCTATCTTCACATTGTGCCCTTGTTCTTGCACACCTTTTTTGAAAGATGCTACCCTCTTGGACTTTGTTGATTCCCTTGAGATACTTGCAAGTTTCTATCATGTCCCCCCTCTCTCTCCTTTCCTCAGGCTATACATACTCAGCTCCTTAAGTCTCTCTTCATATGTCTTCCGGTGCAGGCCCTGCACCATTTTAGTTGCCCTCCTCTGACAGCCTCCATCCTGTCTATATCCTTGCGGAGACTGGTCTCCAGAACTGCACGCAGTACTCCAGATGAGGTCTCACCAACTGTCTGTACAGAGGATAATAACTTCCTGTTTTCTGCTGGTGATGCCTCTCCCTATGCATCCCAGTATCCCCCCAGCCCTCCTAGCTGCCCTCTCACATTGCTTGCCCACCTTTAGGTGATCTGATATGACTACCCCCAGGTCCCTTTCCATTTTTGTTGTTGTTAGTATCTCACCCCCCCATTGTGTACTCTTCCCCTGGGTTTTTGTTTCCCAGGTGCATTACCTTGCACTTCTTAGCATTTAATCTAAGCTGCCATACATTTGACCATTCCTCTAACCTTGCCAAGTCCCTTCTCATCCTTTCCACCCCACCTTATGCATCAACTCTGTTGCAGATCTTTGTGTCATCTGCAAAGAGACATACTTTTCCTTCCAGTCCCTGTGCAATATCGCTTATAAAGACATTGAAGAGGACCGGTCCTAATACTGAACCCTGTGGTACCCCACTAGTAACCCCCCTTTCTTCAGAGTGGACCCATTTACTATTACTCTGTGTCCTATTCTCCAGCCAATTCTTTACCCAGGCTGTCATCTTGGGACCCACTCCAGGCTGGCTAACTTGTATATTAATCTTTGTGTGGGACTGTGTCAATGCCTTGTTGAAGTCTAGGTAGGCCATGTCCACAGCCCCTCCCTGATCTACTACTTTGGTCACCCAGTCAAAGAAATCTATCAGATTTGTCTGGCATGACCTTCCCACTGTGAATCCATGCTGCCTTGGGTCCTGAGCCCCTCTTGCCTCTAGATACTCAGCAATTCTTTCCTTCAGAAGTGATTCCATCATTTTCCCTACCACTGAGGTTAAACTAACAGGTCTGTAGTTTTCTGCTTCTGCCTTGCTCCCACTTTTGTGAAGGGGAATCACATCTGCCCTTCTCCAGTCCTCGGGTACCACCCCATCCTCCCATGATTTGTTAAAGAGGTAGTCAGTGGTGTCACTAGTTCTACCCTTAGTTCTTTTAGAATTCTGGGATGAATCCATCAGGCCCCATTGCTTTGTCCACCTTCAGTTTTAAGAGTTATTTCAGAACCCTTTCTTCTAAATGGGCTGGTATCAACTTCTGTATCCAGAGTGTTTCTACTGTTTGTTTTAGGTACCTCCCCCACTTCCTTTGTAAATACTGAGCAAAAATATTTGTTTAGTATCTCTGCCTTTTCACAGTCACCCTCTGCCCACCCTCCCTCCTCTTTATTAAGCCTCACTAGCCCTCCCTTGGTCTTCCTTCGCTCCCTGATGTACCTATAAAGGTTTATCCCCTTCTTAACAGAGTTGGCTATCTTTTCCTCGGTTTGGGCCTTTGCTGTTCTGACTGCCTTCCCAGCTTCCTTTTGCTTTAACTGATACAGTTCCTGTCCTGCTCCTTCTGTGATTCCTTGTACTTCCTGAATGCTTTCTTTTTCTCTTGAACCTTCACTGCCACTTCCTTTGAGAACCATAGTGGTTTCTTACATCATTTTGTTTTGTTAGTTTGCTTCACACAAAGGCTTGTTACCTCTGTGATGGCAGTTTTTATTATTCCCAATTGTTCTTCCACCCCCTCCTTCCTGCCCATTTGCTAGTGCATTCCTTAGGCACTCACCTATTTTGGCAAAGTCAGCCCTCCTAAAGTCCAGTACTTTTGCCTTTGTATAGCTTGACTCTATTGCTGTGTTTATTGTGAACCATACTGTTCGATGGTCGCTAGTTCCCAGATAGCTACCCACTTCTACATCTGTGATCCTCTCTTCATCTCCATTTGAGAGAACCAGGTCTAAGATTGCTCCCTCTCGAGTGGGCTCCAATATTAGTTGTCTAAGGTACTATAATACTATGTCACATAGTGTGCTCTTCTCCCCTTTTTGTACTTTCTTTTTTGAAATTGTTTCCCAATTTTCATCAGAAAAACAATCTCTGCTTCTCTTATTAGAAGCTGGGGGGGGCAGAAGAGCAATTGGATTGAGTAAATTTTGATAATTGACTGTCACCAATTACTGACTCTTTATAATTTGGTTTGGTTAATAAAATAGTAGCTTCAGCTGGGGTATGATGTTCACTCTCATTTGTAATGTTAGTAACTTTCAACGGATTAATCTCATGTACAGAGTGAGAGACAGTATGATGGTTTCTGACCATGTTATCCAGGAAATTCTCAAGCTCCTTAATTTCTTTGGCAACTTGAAGTTCCTTAATTAATACTACAATTTTATTATTCACAGATGCCATTTCCAATAAGAACAGCTTGTATCTATGGATAAACAGGAAACTATTTCAATATTACATAGTACATGATTGCAAATAGCACAGACTGATAAAATATGTCCTGACTGAAGAGTAAACGGGCTTGTCTTCACAATAGCTTCACCCATTTTATGATACTTAACCCAGTCTTTGTTCAGATATGCCATGTAACAGTCTAAACAAAGATGATTTTCTGCAAATCCACAGCTTGTCTGCCTGCTATCCAGCTATTCCTGCTAGACACGCTCAACACGTGCGCAGACGCACATGTCTCTGTGTGCGTCTCCACATGAGATGCCATGCGCCTGCCCACATGTGCTTGCTCCACTTGCTAACATGAGCATTTTGTAGCCAGGGACCCAGACGTCACAGGTCATGTGACCAATACCGGGCATCCCTAACAACAAGCTGCAAGTACCAGGACTATCAATTAAATAAATTAAATGGCCCCTGTTACTGAGAGTTATCCTTTAGCAGAGTACCAGACTACTCACTTCTACTAACAAAATCTGCACATCCTCAGAGAAACAGCCCTTAAAAGGACTATGCTTTCCCCAGGAAATATCACAAATACAGGATTTAAAAATACAGATAGTCGTTTTTGCCTTTCTCCCTACACTGCTTCAACTCGCTGCAGTTTAGCTCGTACTAGAGGGAGTGCTACCCCATCACTGTAGCCTGTCACACAGCTTTCGGCTGTCACACAGGGCAGTTACAGGAGTTAGCTGTAGCAGAGATATTTAGGTTTTTAGCTATGGTGCTATTCCAGATTGCTCAAGTAACAACATATCTATATTCTGAACTCTAGAGAAAGATATAATTTTGATAAGATTTCTTTATGTAGCTGATATACAGTTATAATATTTTCTTTTATGAAATCTGACCTACAATGGCATAGATCAATTTCCCCAGATAAGCATTCAAAGCCATCATCCAGCCCAATGATCTTTTAGTGTTTTCCCACCAATTTTTTCTTTATGCATACAAGATGTGCACTTATTTCACAAATTCAGTAAAAGTCATATCATGCTTTTTATGTGCAGTATGCATCTTAAGTCTGTAATTCTCTATAGTCTCTCAGCTCATACCATTTCAAACTGGCAAGTTTCCAAGTACAGTACTATAAACATTTGAGACTTCATCAGAAATTCTACCATGGGCTTCCAGAGGACAACGTTGAGACTAACGAGGCCAAATGGGCAGCCCAGGTACTTTCCTCCAGTGTATGTATTTTACATAATCTTTCAAAGAACATAAGAAATTAATCCATGCAGCCTCCCCCCCCAAGCATATCTGCACCATGAAATAGAAATAGATTTAAATAGAACTCGTGTATGTGCTGAACCATTTACCCCATTACTTACCTACTTGGAAGCCTGCTACTTTCCTAGTTTATTGACATTCAGTTGATGGTAGTAGTGGTGGAGGAGCGTACATAAAAGTGTATGGGGGGAGGGTCAGAATTGCATAGAACACCTTAGCCCGGGGCACTGAGAAAATAATTGCCTTCTTGAATATACTTTAGTCAACTTACCTAGCTTTTTATAATCATGAATAATCCACATATTTTAATGAATAATCCTTGATTTAACAGAAATACATAAGTTATTCATGATATTCAGGACAGGGTCAGGAATTGTAGCTTTTGAAGAGATGTGAGAGGAGAAAGGAAGCCAAAAATAACCAAACAGTGCAAATCATGCAACAGTAAAGCAAAATATTCCATAGTTTTTCTAAAAAGTATAATTTTTGGTTGCCCAGATTTTTAATTTATGTTGAGTACCAGAAAGTTTAAAAGCAGCCTCCCCACTGTCATTCGAGAAATCCTACCAGCATAATTTTACCCTGACCCCCTGGCTCTGCCACCTATGTGTTCCTTCTCTTCTTCTGCTGCTTCAAACTGATGCTGTTTTTCTTTGTCCTCTGCCTCTTGACTCATCTTCTCCCCCTACAGCAGCTGTTATGCTATCTTTTTCTCCTTCATTTCTCTCCAGTGCTATTTTTCTTTCTCCTATCCTCAGACAACATCTTCTTAGTCTTTATCTTTCTGTTCTCAGCTCATAGATTCATTTGCTCACCTTGAGCTTAGCAAGCTCAAGATGATTGTTTTAATTTCTCTAGTTCTTAGTTCACCATTGCTCTTGCTTGCACAGTTTGGAAAGAAAGTTTGACCCCTGTGATCACACTCATAGAAATATAGAAACTGTGGGCAGATAAGGACCACCAGGCCCATCTAGTCTGCCCTAACCCTACACTAGTCTGTTGCCTTTGACTCTAACTGGTCAATGGATACTCCCTCCTTCTTTCCATCTCTAAGTTCCCCTATACCTGTCTCAGGCATGTTTAAAACCCTCCACTGTGCTCACTTCCACAATCTTTTGTGGCAGTCTGTTCCATGGGTTCACCACCCTCTCTGTGAAGAAAACTTCCTCACATTTCCCCTTAACCTGCCTCTTTTCAGTTTCATGTCATGCCCCCTTGTCCGTGTACAACTCTTGCATTGGAAGATGTCTCCCCCCTGCACCTTGTTTATACCCTTAAGGTACTTGAATGTTTCTATCATGTTCCCTGATCCTTCCTCTCCTCCAGCGAGTACATATTGAGGTCCTTGAGTCTCTCCTCATATGTTCTATGTTGCAATCCCTGCACCATCTTAGTCACTCTCCTCTGGACTGCCTCCAACCTGCCAATGTCCTTATGAAGGTGTGGTCTCCAGAACTGCACACAGTACTCTAGGTGAGGCCTGACCAACATTCTATACAAAGGCATCACCACCTCCCACCTTCTGCTAGTGATACCTCAACCTATACACCCCAGCATGCCACTAGCCCTCCCTGTGGCCTTTGTTCTCTGCTTTGACATCTTTAGGTCATCTGAAATGATGACTCTCAGGTCTCTCTCTTCCTTGGTGATCATCAGCAACTGCCCCCCCCCCATTTTGTAGCTTACCTCAGGGTTTCCTTAGAACCTTAGATAACCTGCTTTATCTTCCTATAGACACTTCTATGTATGTAAATACCATGTAATCTGTACAATAGCTGTATAATTCTATGTACATATGAACTTCTTTTTCTTCCTCTCTGTAAAGAGTATTATCTGTATTGCCTTCTAAATACCTGTGTTGACCTGTGTATACAATTGTTCATGCTCCACCCAGGTCCATCTTGAAAATGAGCTTCTGCTCAATGATGAACGCCTGGTTAAATATAGACTTGATTGATTGATTGATTGATTCATCTTCTCAGGTGCATTATATTGCAATTCTTGGATTTGAACCTCAGCTGCCACACCTCAGACCATCTTTCAAGCTTTTTCAGGTCCCTCCTCATCCTCTTCACCCCATCTGGGGTATCCACCCTGTTGCAGATCTTGGTGTCATCTGCAAATAGGCAGACCTTTCCTTCTAACTTAGGATGGGGGGGTTGATACCAGTCCTTTCACAGAAGAAAGGGTTCTGAAAGAACTCCTAAAACTGAAGGTGGACAAAGCAATGGGGCCTGATGGGATTCACCCCAGAATTCTAAAAGAACTAAGGGGAGAACTAGTGACACCACTGACTACACATTTTAACAAATCATGGGAGGCTGGTGTGGTACCTAAGAACTGGAAGAGGGTGGATGTGATTCCCCTTCACAAAAGTGGGAGCAAAGTAAAGGCAGAAAACTACAGACCTGTTAGCTTGACCTCAGTGGTAGGAAAAAATGATGGAATCACTTCAGAAAGAGAGAATTGTTGAGTACCTAGAGTCCAGCAGGGCACAGGACCCAAGGAAGCATGGATTCACAGTGGGAAGGTCATGTCAGATGAATCTAATAGATTTCTTTGACTGGGTGACCAAAGCAGTAGATCAGGGAGGGGCTGTGGACATGGCCTACCTAGACTTTAGCAAGGCATTTGACACAGTTCTACACAAAAGATCAATAAATAAATTAGCCAGTCTGTGAGTGGGTCCTAGGATGGTAGCCTGGGTGAAAAAATGGCTGGACAACAGGACACAGAGGGTAAAAGTAAACGGAGTCCACTCCGAAGAAAGGGGGGTTACTAGAAGGGTACCGCAAGGTTCAGTACTGGGTGCGGTCCTTTTTAATGTCTTTATAAGTGACATTACTGAGGGACTGGAAAGAAAAGTATGCCTCTGCAGATGACACAAAGATCTGCAACAGGGTTGATACACAAGGGGGGTGGAAAGGATGAAAAGGGGCTTGGCAAGGTTGGAGGAATGGTCAAAAGTATGGCAGGTTAGATTCAATGCAAAGAACTGCAAAGTAATGCACCTGGGAAACAAAAACCCAGGGAGAGAATGCACAGTGGGGGGGGGAGGTATTAACAACAAAGCAAATGGAAAGGGATCTGGGGTAGTCATATCAGATGCCCTAAAGGTAAGCAAGCAATGTGAGAAGGCAGTAAGAATGGCTGGGAGGATACTGGGATGTATAGGGAGAGGCATCACCAGTAGAAAACAGGAAGTTGTTATCCCTCTGTAGAGACAGTTGGTGAAACCCCATCTGGAGTACTGCGTGCAGTTCTGGAGACCTCATCTCTGCAAAAACATAGACAAGATGGAGACAGTCCAGAGGAGGACAACTAACATGATGCTGGGTCTGCACCAGAAGTCATACAAAGAGGGTCTAAAGGAGCTTAATATGTATACCCTTGAGGAAGGGGGGAAGGGACATGCTAGAAACATGTAATTCCTCAAGGGAATCAACAAAGTCCAAAAGGATAGCATCTTTCTGAAAATGAGATGTGCAAGAACAAGGATGCACAATTTGAAGGTAGAGGAGGGACGGCTCAGGAGCAATGTAAGGAAGTATTTTTTCACAGAGAGGTTGGTGGATGCTTGGAATGGCCTTCCTGAGGAGGTTGTGGGGTCAAAAACAGTGGGTGAATTCAAGAATGCATGAGACAGACATAAAACTGTTCTAGTGGGGGGTAGGAAGAAGTCGTCTGTTGGTTAACTAGGATCTGCAGCTTATCCAATAGGTAGGGAAATGGGCAGACTAGATGGGCCAAGCGATCCTTATCTGCCATCAAAGTCTATGTTTCTAGTGCCACTGCAATGTCACTAATGAAGACATTAAACAGGACTGGTCCCAGGACTGATCCTTGAGGTACCCCACTGGTCATCCCCTCTCTCCTGACTGGATCCCATTTACCACCACCCTCTACATCCTACCTGTTAGCCAGCTTCTAACCCAGTTTACCATCTTGTGCCCCATTCCCAGACTACCCATCTTGTTAACCAGGCTCTTGTGTGGGATGGTTTGCTAAAATCTTGGTAGGCGATGTCTACTGCCCCCCCCCTTTATTAATTTCCCTTGACATCCAGTCAAAGAAATCTATCAGATTTTTCTGACATGACCTTCCCACCAGGAATCCATGATGTCTCAGATCCTGGGCCCCACTGGCTTCCAAGTGTGCCACAATTCTTTCTTTAAGCATTGCCTCAATGATCTTACCCACTACTGAGGTGAGGCTGACTGGCCTATAATTCCCTGCCTCCTCCTTAATCCCACTCTTGTGTAGAGGCACCACATGTGCCTGCTTCCTGTTCTCCAGAACTACTCCAGTATTAAGCGACTCCGTGAACATGGCTGCCAAAGGTGCTTCAAGCTCCCCTTCGCAGTTCCTTCAATATCCTTGAGTGTATGCCATCTGGTCCCATTGCTTTGTCTACCTTCAGTTTTGTGAGTTCCTTCAGGACTTTCTCCACTGGGAATGGACCTGTGTCTACCGTCTTTGCTCTCCTCACAGCCTTTCCTGCCTTCTTTAGATTCCTTAGATTCACCTCCCTGTCTTCCTCCCATTGAGTCTCCTTGTATTTCCTGAATACCTCCATTTTGGCCCTGACTTTGTTTGCCACCTCTCTAGAGAACCAAAGTGGCATCTTCCTTTTTCTGCCCTTGTTTACCACCCTGATAAATTGGCTCATCACCTCCCCAATGGCTCTCTTCAGGTGTTTCCACTGCTCCTGCACTCCCCCTCCTATTGTCCTCCTTGCTAGTGTCTCTGTAATGTATCTCCCCATTTCCGCAAAATCTGCCCTCCTAAAATTCAGGACCTTTGCCTTTGTGTGACTAGACTGAGTCTCTGTCTGTATGCTAAACCAAACCATGTGATGGTTGCTGGAACCCAGCTGACCTTCCACCCAGACATCTGCGTTTCTGTCACCATTGGTAAGTACCAGGTCCAGAACCACCCTGTCCATGGTAGGATCAGTCACTAGTTGTCTTAGGCCTTCCCCCTGTAGGGCATCCAGGATGTCTCAGCTCCTAGCTGAAGCTGATGCTGGGATGGTCCAATCCATGTCTTGGATATTGATATCCTCCAGCAGTAGTACCTCCCCGTTTGTTGATATTGTGTGAATTTGATCCCCTAGGTCCCTGTCCAGTTCTTCCCTCATGCTGGAGGCCTGTAGATCACCCATGTGTGGATTGCTGTGCCATTGGTTGGCTCAAGTGTGACCTGTAGTGCCTTGGCTCCCCCCGTCTCCCTCTGTGCAGAAAGTTTTCATTTCTGCTTTGCCAAATATGTGAAACATAGACAATGACAGCAGAAAAAGACTGATGGTCCATCCAGTCTCCTCATGGTTCCCTACCAAATCCCTGTACCTAATGTTCATACAGGATTCTAGCCCTCCCACTCCACCCCTCTACTCCTCTCCCTTTTGCAGTCACTGTGAGTAACCACTGTACCCTTCACTCTGTCCCAACCATTCTTTAAACCATTAATGGTTTTGGCACTCAGCACCTCGGCTGGTAGACTGTTCCACCACCCTTGTGGTAAATTGATAATACTTTTTCATGTCCTTCTTGAACTTCCCTCCTGTCAGTTTCCAGTCATGCCCTCATACTGTTACTCATGCTAAATAATTCCCTGCAGTTCTCCTTTTTTATTCCTTTCAGGAACTTGAAGTTCAGTATCATATCTCTCCTCTCCTGTCTGGTCTTCAGCGAGTACATGTTCAGTGCCTTGAGGCGCTCCTCGTAAGACCTGCTGTGTTAGCCCTGAATCATCTTTTTCAGTCCTTCACTGCACCATCTCCAGTCTGTCCTTGTCTTTCTGGTGTTGAGGACTCCAGAACTGGGCACAGTACTCCAGATGTGAGCTCACCAATGATCTATAAAGTAGTAGTATTACTTCTTTTGTCCTGCTGTCAATACCCCTCCCAATACATCCCACCGTCCTATTTGCCTTACCATAGGCCCTGCAGCATTGATTTGATTATTTGAGAGAGTGACTAATGATAACTCCTAGCTCCCATTCTTTATTCATAGTGCTAGTCTTATCCCCCCATTCAGTATTCTGTCCTGGGGTTCTAGGGCCCGATTCTAAGATGGCTACACTGGCATAAGGTGGGATACACCAATCCCCATGGCATATCCTGAAAACTTACACCATACAATACACCCATTGCTATTTCAGGAGGGCATCTATGCCATTGCATCTGTGGGCTGCGACAATCACAATATATGACCATACATACACCGCAGCCCGTAATGCCTGACACAACTGCGGGTTATAACAGCAACTTGGCCCAATTCCAGAAGGCCCGCTGTCGCAACCCACAATTGTGATTCCAGGACATGCAGTGACATAGCTGACTTTTGACAGCTCGGAGCTGTCATAACTGGCATCCAATGGCTGGCACCATCGGATGCAGCCTCACAGCACCATGGCAACAGTGCCATGCTGTCCCCCTGGCAACCACTAGCACACCCTGCCTTCCAAACCCCTGACCATGAGGGACCCCCTGGGTTCCGTGTCAGTAGCACCCCCTGGATGCCTGTGCCATCTGTCCTTGCTCCCCCCATGTCCCCTGATGTGTTATGTGGTGGTCCGTGGCGGGGGGCTCCAGGGGGGGCGCCTGATGCCTGCTGTGAGATGCAACCTGTGGCATTAATACACCATGCATGAGCTACTGCCACATGCATGGCATAGTTCGCAAGTCACAATTGCTAGGACCCTGCTGCTTCTGGAATGCAGCATAGGGTCCATGGTGTAGAGGAAGCCGACGTAACTTGCAACTGCATGCGAGTTACGCCAGCCATCATGGAATTGGGCCCCTTGTTCCCTAGTTGCACCACCTTGCACTTTTGGCACTGAACTTCAACCTCCAAACCTTAGACCACCTCTCTAGTCCTTGCAGGTCACTCTGCATTTCCTTGATTCCCTCATTACTATCCACCCTCCCACAGAGCTAGTGTCATCTGTGAAGAGACAGAACCTGCCCCAGCTTCCTTCTCCAATATCACTGATGAATGTGTCAATGTATTCAGTCAATGTCTTCTAGCATAGTCATATGGGTCAACCAATGATTCTCCGACTGTGTCTAATGTACCAGTCTGATGGGAACTGGAAAGCAGAGTGACAGCTTGCAGTTTTACCTTTATAGATAGGTGTAACAAAATATGTAGTCAAGGTGCAGGAAAGCACTAAGGAATCCAAATGCTTGTCTCACAACCCTGTTTCCTCCACTTGTTTTACTTTATTCACCTACATGGTCCACTGACTGCTTGGGACCACATTAACATCAGTCCCATCTACGTTGATATTCGGCTCTTGTAGTATAAGTTCCTGATTGACAGCAGTGATGATATGCTTTCAGAATCATGCCTTCAATCTAGGAAAGCCCTCAGGTGTTTTTTTGGGGAGCCATGTTGATACTTTTTCTTTCTGAGTACTCTATGTGGGACAGGAACATTCATACCCACTGGTGTAGAAAAGAAAATGTGCCACCATACTCTGCAAAGAACTGGGAGTTACGAGATTTGACAACACCTGTTGCTATGGCCAAAACAACCATTGCATTTAACACTGCTTATTCACTGCATACATTTTCTCAGAATTTTCTTTAGTTCAAGTTCCACATCCACCATCAACAGGAGTATTTATTTATTTAGTTAGTTTTTGTTTACCAGTTAGGTGCACTAGATAATAAAATGCCTATTTTCAGGCATGACCTTAGAGAATTACAAACATCAAAACAGATTTTACAATTTTACATATTGGGAAAGGTAACAAAGAAACAACTGTGACAATTTTTTTTTTCATTTATTTCTGTTTAACCAGGAAGGGGGACTGGATCAAAATAACAATACATGCACACTGCTTTGTATTGGCAGTTATAACATTGTTGTTTGACATATGTATTAGGTAGCAAGGTATCTATGTACTCTGGTATGGCTCTTATTAGCTGTACAGATATGTTGTGAAAATAAAGGCCATGCAAAGCAATTTTCTATTACCAAAAGCAACAAAGTATTTGCTAAAGTGGATTTTCTACAATATATCATATACATTATATGTTTAAATATTTCCAGAATTGTATTTTCCACTGTTTTGCAGTTACATTATGAATAGGACTTCAATAGTTTTGCAGGTACACTATTTATTTATGCATTTGGGAAAGCAGGTTTTCCACAGTTTTGCAGGTGCAGTATATGTGTAAGTATTTGCAAAAGTGGGGCTTCCATAGTATTGTAAGCGCAAAAGTGGCTATTCCATAGTATCACAATTGCAAAGTGACTTCATCAGTGACACATGAATTAGCCTTATCCAATACTGGCTATGCTTTTCTTCTGCCGATGCACAACCACAATGTTTTATTTAGGCTGTTGTGTCCATATTTTAACCCTTAGGCTGTCAACATAATTAGAATGCATAGTAATTCTGAACTGATATATAAATTTTCTGTTTTTCAAAATACAAAAAACACCCTCCGTAGGACAGTATCTAATAAACTTGTAAGCATTTGGTTTCAAATCTAAGCTATTTTTTATTTTCTGAGCAAAAATACGATGTTATTTTGAACACATTTTCTATAATTTTGCCACCTTGTGGCACAAAAACTATTTATCCAAATCACACCAAAATTTTTATATTTGTTTATTTATCGTATAATCAGATTTACAACCTTTGAGCCAGCGGCTCGTTTACAAAGGTACCTCATCACAGAGAGGACACACATGGTTAACATAATTTACAGAGTACAGTCAAGACAGAATAACAGATTTTTTTACATATTTACAGAATACAGACATACAGAATCACATAGTTTTACATTGGTTGCATGAACAGAAATACATAGTATTACATACAATTGCTTGAACACATGTGTAATAAATAACATTTTCAAGTAGTACCAGTAGGTACTGGCAGAGGAGAGGGGCCGGGGGAGTGGGGTGGGTGGGGTGGGTGTTCAGCCCAGTGGACCAAGTCAATAGTGCCAGAAGAGCAGCAGAGTATCTTTTAGTGACAGGTGCAGCAGCAGGTGTTGAACAGCAGGTCTCGTAAGGCAGCTTTGAAGGGGACAATTTTGAAGGTGTTGGAAATGGCTGCGGGGAGTGAGTTGAACCAGGTAGGGGCTCTGTAGCTGAATGACCTCTGAGCCTGGGTGGTCCTAGTTCTGGGCACTAATAGAGTGACCTTGTCTGAAGTTCGGGTGACGGCTCTGGAGGGTGTAAATTGGATGGAGGCAGACACCCCGGGGTGGGGTGGAAGAGCCCAAGTAGTATCTTCTTGGTTAGCAGGATGGTTTGGTAGCAGATGTGTTTGTCGAAGTTTAGGAGTTTGGCCATGTCATAGAGTTGACAGGTGTGGGTGAGTCTAGGGGCACTGGTCAGTAGCCTGCAAGCCTTATTTAGTGTGAGTCTAATCTTGCTGAGGGCAGTAGAGTCAGCAGCACCATATACAGGGAGGCCATAATCAATAAGGGACATTACTGCGGACATGATGGCAAGCCTGAGTGCATCAGGTGGGAGGCAGTCCTTGTGCCGGTAGAGGATGCCAAGGTGCACGTGTGCGGCGGAAGCAAGGGCAGTAATGTGGGCATGAAAGGTGAGGGCCGAGTCAAATGTGATTCCAAGGTATTTGTACAAGTAAACTTGTTCGAGTGGTTGACAAGTGCTGGGGAAGATTTGGAGGCTGTTTTGCTGGCTTTGTTCTGGTGGTGGGTGAAGAGCATTGCCTTAGTTTTTTTGAGGTTAATTACTAGTCTGCTCTTACTAAACCAATTCTCAGCATCATTGAACAAGTGCTGGAGGGAGTCTTGGAGGGAGGTGAGATTTTTGTGAGCTGCATAAATCATGGTGTCATCGGCATATAGTAGAATATTGCCAGAGCAGGCACTAGGCAGGGCATTTAGGTACAGGCTAAAGAGTAGTGGGCCCAGGATAGAACCCTGGGGAACCCCTGAGAGGATGGGATGGGTTTCTGAGAGCACCCCATTGTTTTTGACATGCTGGGAGCAGGCTGATAGGTAGCTCGCACACCTGGAGAGGGGACCAGCAGAGAAACCCGTATGGTTGAGGGCATTTAATAGGAGTGGGTGGGAGACAGTGTCAAAGGCCTTAGAGAGGTCAATGAACACTGCCCCAACTAGGGAGCCAAGGTCCCGGGAGGCATGTAGGAAGTTGGAGAACTCCATTAAAGCTGTGCCTGTACTGTGACCAGCGCGGAAGCCATGCTGTTCTGGACACAGGAGGTTATATTTTGCTAGATATTCAGTGAGTTGGGTGGCCACCACTTTTTCTAAGGCTTTGGAGGGGAAGGAGAATGCAAATTGGCCGATAGTTGCTGAGGTTGGACCGGTCACCACTTTTGTGAATAGGTGTGACTGTCGCAGTTTTCCATGCTGTGGGGAATTGTCCCAGACAGAGGGATTGGTTCAGTAGATCCGTAAGTGGGACCAGGACTTCATCCAGGACCAGCTGGAGTTTTTTTGGATCCAGGGAGTCACTGCTAGGACTGGTGCCTTTTAGTGCTTTAAGCAGGAGTGGTTTGGCTTCCTGAATGGATACCTTGCATAGGTAGAACCAGGGGTGCTGCAGATCTGAAGGTGGCGGGTTGTGAGTAGGGTCAAAAAAGTTACTCGGGTGGACAGGGCTAAGATCAGTAAAGGAGGAGTTAAGGCAGTTGGCAATGTTGGTGGGGTCAGTGATGGTGGTGCCATTGACTGTAAGGTGGGCTGGGGGGGGAGCATGATTTCCCAGTTATTTCTTTTATATTGTCTCAGATGTTCCGGGCGCAGCCCCATGAGGAGGTGAGGGTGGTCTGGTAGTGGTTAGCCTTGGATTTGCGGATGGTCCATGTGCACCTGTTCCGGGCAGCGTTACACGGCAACCCGACCAGTCTCAGTGGCTATATGCCAAAGGTTATCCCTGTTCCTGAGTAGCTGGAGTAGGGCAGAGGTGACCCAGGGTGCATTTTGTGTTTTGGAGCGGATCATGGTGAAGGGTGCAAAAAGATGACATGCCTTGGTAAAAACCTGTGAGAATAGGTCATGGGCAGTGTCAACGCTCGTTGCATGGCAGATGGGAGACCAATCAATGTGAGCGAGGAACTGTCTGAGTTTTAACAGTCCTCCTGGGTGAAGGCACCTGCCGTGTGTGGTTTGGGCTATGGGTTTGGGGGTGGGGGTAGACCAGAAGAATAGGAGAGGGGAGTGGTAGCTTAAGGAAACTGGGAGGACTTGAATATCTTGAATCTTTTGGGGGCAGTTAGAGACAATGACATCTAGGAGGATGCTTGTCCCTGAATTTTGGTTATGTCTGTTGGGTTGTGAGACAAGTTGGGACAGGTTCAATGCAGCGAATGTGTCTCTTATCAGTGAGGCAGTGGGACTGAGCCAGTTTACATTGAGGTCTCCTACTAGGACTTGTTGAGCCTTATGGGGGAGGGAGGAGAGATATTCAGTGAGAGATGATATTGCAGGGGTCTGGTTCCTTGGGAGGGATATAGGAGACTGTGAGATAGAGAGGGCTCTTGGATGGGTCTGGGGTGAGTTTGAGGTAAGGGTCTGGGCACCAGCTACAAGCTTGGGGGCAGGGAGGGCATGGCCTATGATGGTGTCACGAGCATAGAACGCACAACCACCTCCACATTTACATACTCGATCCTTGTGATATAGGGTGCAGCCTGGGAGGGAGACAGAGGAGTCTGGGGGTGGACTTAGTTTGCCAGGTTTCTACTAGGGCTAAGATGTCTGGTTGGTGATATATAACCCATCACTGAACAGCAGCAAATTTTTTAAGTAGGCTGCATACGTTCATGGAGGCAATGCGGAGTCCATTGGATTTAGTTGGAGGATTGATGGGGGTAGGACCTGGGTTTGGGTGGATATTACCAGAGAGGAGTAATAGTATGACTAAGGCTCTAGCCCTGGGGTGGCAGTTTGCTAGTTTCCTGTAGGTACATTGAAGGGCCGGGCAGGCAGTGGGTGAACAGGGAATGGGCAGGGTTTGGAGGGTCTGGACGATACAGAGGTGGTGGAGCCAGGGGAGCCAGGGTCGGAGGTGGGATTGGGGGCAGCAGGGGTGGATGCAGAGGTCCGGGGTGCATTGACATGGTGGGTGGGTGGGTGGGCTACAGTGGTAAGGTATGTGGGTACAATTGACCATGGGCAAGGGCTGAAGTCTGGCTGGTGGGAGGTAGGTTCCAGGAAGTGTAAGAAGATGATACATATAAGGTGGAGATTAGCACTCATGATGCCAGGTATCCTTGGAGTTAGAGCACAGTGACTGGTAGGGGGGGGAGCTAAAGCTTTAAGAGCTGTAGGAACCAAATCAAGATTATCTTGGCTTGGTGAATAAAGCTGCTGATTTCAGTTTCAAGGGTGCTGGGTTTGAGACCTGGGGAATTGACAGTGGAGTGCTTTTTTTTTGGATTAAGGAGCAAAAAGCTTTATGAGCTTTAAGATCCAGTAGAATTATGTGTTGGCTTGGTATCCTGGTGGTAGAGCTATAGACTTCAGTCCCAAAAGTACTGGGTTTGAGACCTGTGGTAGGACAGTAGAGTATTTTGGTAGATTTAAGGAGCAAGAGCTTTAAGATCCAATAGCATTATATCTTGGCTTGGTGTCTTAAAGGCAGAGCTGCCAGATGAGCAGGATTTGAGAACTGCAGTGGGACAGCAGAGAGTATTTTTCTAGCTAAATTATGGTGCCAAGAAGCTATAAGAGCTTTAAGGAACCAGAGTAATTCATATTGGCTTGATAGCCCAGTGGTAGAGCTGCTGACTCAGGTGTCAAGTGTGCAGGGTTTGAGACCTGCAGTGGAACAACAAAATGCATTTTTTAGCTGAGTATGGGGCCAAAAGGTATAAGAGTTATGGATCAGAGGGAGTCAGTAGCCTGACTCTTTGGCTTAGTGGTAGAGGGTTTGAGACCCACAAGGCGTAATAGTAGATAAGGTGGGAGTAGAGATTAGGAGGGTGCAGAGTGGTGTTGGTGAGGAAGAAATAGTAGTTAGGAGGGTGCTATAGTGACTCCTGGTGGCCGATGCCAATAGTAGTTATAGGTAGGGAGTGGAGATGAGGAAAGAGATGGAGTGGTGCCTGGGGATGCACAGCACCAACTCCTAGAGGTCAGAGAGTATAAGCTGCAAATGGCAAAGTGGACACTTAGGAGAGGTCACGTGATATGTCATGTGACCTTGCAGCAGCAATAAATGTAGAGTGATGGGTGGGGCAGTTGGCATGCAGCAGCACCGACAGGGTAACACCTCTCCACAAGCAGGCTGGAAGGAAGGTAGCTTTACCTCTTAAGGCTCTCTGCAGTCCCCTGTTACAGGTTCCTCAGCTGGGCAGTGTACTGAGGGGAGTGTGGTGTCAGGCACTTGAGAGATTGTGTACAAAGGATGTGCATGCTGATTTTCAGATCTCTGTCTGTAATGCTGCCTGCACTATGAGCAGACAAAAATTGGAGTTTAGCATAGAAGTGCCCACCAAATCCTAAATATAATGGCACTAATTTGCCAGTATGATGAGCACTGTGAAAAATGCTTTAAAAAATATACATATATATATATATATATATATATATATATATACACACACACACACACACACACAGTATATATATATATATATATATATATTTATAAAATGGGTAGGAAATTGTCGTTGTTTTATTGGATGATGAGCATCACACGTGCATATATCAGAGTGTGACCGCACACCTGCACTTTTACCACCCCTCCAAAACAATTTTGACATTTTATAAAATAGATAAATCATTTGAGGTGTGCAGTCGAGCCTGATATACGCACGCCTTGCGTGTTGACGACTCGGCCCGCGGCCGTAAAAGCGAGCATCAGAGCGTGACTGCACACCTCAGAGTGGTATATCTATTACATATAGTATATTATGGTAGCACGGTAGTGCTACCATAGTTAGAGTTGAGGAGACATTTACATGTTAAACCCAAAATTTTGCACCTTAATAACTTTACAACCGTTTAATGGATTTGCCTGAAATTTGGAATACACGATCAAGACCCATATGCCTTGAGATCTGCCAAGTTTCATACTGGTTGGATATACGACTGTGGAGTTATTAAGCGTGATCTGCGCGTGCATTTACGCTTTTTTGGGAATTCTGCGGTCGCACCTACAGGTCGTACGGTTTGTGCGACCAGTCCAAAATCTTCAGGGAACATGTGGCCAGAGTTCCCGATGTGCCTTTTGAAGATTTCATGAAAAAATATTAAACGGTTCAAAAGTTATTCAAAAAACAGTTTCCCATTATAAGTCAATGGGAAAAGTTAACAAAAAGTTCGACAGTGTCGAAAATGCAGTTTTTACTTTCCCAAATGGCCCTTTTATTGTCGCAAATCTGCCATTTTGTTTTCAGTTGGTGATCAGAAAAATGCTTGGCATTTAAATTTGGGACCCTCTAGCAACCTAATTATTTTTGTATTCACCTAGTCGGACCTTGAGGATGCTAGGCATGTCTTTATTTTGGGGTAAAACACCCCATAAATATGTTTTTCAAATTTCTGGAAAAGCACTTTCGTAAAGTACTTCGCACTTCATGACACTGTCGAATGCATTTGTGAAAGCTTTGCAAATTAGCGACAGCACTTTTCTAGGCTGTGGAAATAACAGCAATTTTTGGCACCCTGCGCAAAAGAACGGTTTGGAGTTTTGGGCTGAAATTTGGAAGGAACGCAGCCCACATCTCACAGATGTGCCTTTCCATGTTTTGTTGAAAAAATATTACATGGCGGCAAAGTTATGGTACTGCAAAGTTAACGCTTTTTCCGATAGGATAACATTACGGCGTCCGACGCATTGCAGCAATCCTTTGGCGCCCTGCTGCAAAATAACGGTTTGGTCTTTTGGGCTGAAATTTGGAGGGAAGACAGCCAACATCCCACAGATGTGCCTTTTAGTAGCTTGGTGAAAAAATATTACAGGGAGCCAAGTTATGGCACTCCAAACTTCTCTTTTCCCATAGGATACCATTACGGCGTCATGCGCATGCTAGAGCCCGTATCTCGAAACGTGCGAGATATGGACTTTCATCAGAAAATGCTTAGTCCCCTAACAGGGGCTAAGTACAAAATGAGCCAGGAAAGTCTTAAATCATATGACTTTTAAATTGTTTTTATACGTCATACGGTTCCTGAGATATAAGCAATTTAGTATTCCAACTACTCATTTTCTGCTCCGAGACCCATTATTATGCACACATTCTTTGTACTCACTGTCTTTCTCTATGAAGCTTTTGCAGAAAACCAGCCTGTGCGTGTCCATTACTGTTACCATTGCCCTTTCGCTTGAGGTTCCGTACCTGTTTCACTTACCGTTCACGCCTACGCCACCATGTGCGTTATCCTTTGCGTTTTCATTTGTACTTGTGTTTCTGTTATTTTTTGCCACTTGCGTCTACTGTTTCTATTTCTGTTTTGCTTTGCATCACCATGCCCATTACCATTTGCGCTTGCGGGCACCATGTTACTATGTGACAAGACATCACGTGGTGGACCGTTCCTGTCTACGCCACCGTGTGTGTTACCCTTTCTGTTCTCATTCGCGCTTGCATTACCATATGCGCCACTGTTAGTGCTTCTGTTTGTGTTGCTGTTCCTGTTACTATGTAACAAGGCATCACGTGGCGGGAGCTGGGACCTTTGGGCCGCAGCTCCCGCATATTCAATCACTATTTCTCGTTATCATTCTCAAAAGAAGGAATTAGAGGCAAAATCCATTTAATGCATTGATTGTTCCCATAGCAACAAAGTGAAGAATTGGTAGTTAGGTTGAAATCCTGATTCCAGCCCACCCCCCAACCAGCATTGGGGTGCGTACAGATCTTCGGTCCTAACTCTCACCCCATTCTTCTATACCTCTGCTTCTTTATGCATGTGATGGGTGAGAGTTGGGACTATGACCCCAATTTTCACCCCAATGCTGGTTGGGGGTGGGCTGGGTGGTCCAAGGGGGGTTTTCAACCCTAACACCAAATTTCCTCACTTTTGTCACTGTGGAACAACCGTAACTGATGCATTAAACAGAGTTTTTTGCCTCTAATATATATATATATATTATGGTAGAGGAGCCATTTACATGTTAAACCCAAAATTTTGCACCTTAATAACTTTGCAACCATTCAACGGATTTGCCTGAAATTTGGAATACATGATCAAGAGCCATACATCTTGGGATCTGCTAACTTTTGTACTGTTTGGATATATGGCTGCGGAGTTATTAAGCATGATCTGCGCACATGTCTACACTTTTTTGCAAGTCTTTGGTCATCTCTACAGGTTGCACGGTTTGCGCGACCAGTACGAAATCTTCAGGGAATGTGTGGCTGGGGTCCCCGATGTGCCTTTTGAAGATTTCATGAAAAAATATTAAACGGTTCAAAAGTTATTCAAAAAAGTTTCCCATTATAAGTCAATGGGAAAAGTTAACAAAAAGTTTAACACTTTCGCAAATGCAGTTTTTACTTTCGAAAATGGCCCTTTTACTTTCGCACATCCACCATTTTATTTTCAGTTGGTGATCAGAAAAATGCCTGGCATTTAAATTTTGGACCCTCTAGCAACACAATTATTTCTGTGTTTACCTAGTCGGACCCTGAGGATGCCAGGCATGTCTTTATTTTAAGGTTAAACACCCTAGAAATATGTTTTTCAAGTTTCTGGAAAAAGTACTTTCACAAAGTAGTGTCAAACTCACGAAAGTGTTGCAAAGTTTTGCGAAAGCTTTCGCAAATTCTGACACTACTTTTCCAGGCTATGGCAAAATGACAGCAATTCTTTGCTACCCAGTTGCAAAAGAACAGTTTAGTCTTTTGGGCTGAAATTTGGAGGGAACGCAGCCAACATCTCACAGATGTGCCTTTCAGTGTTTCAGTGAAAATATATTACAGGGCGGAAAAGTTATGGCACTCCAAATTTTACACTTTTTCCCATAGAATAACATTACAGCCTCCGCCACATTACAGGAATCATTTGCCGCCCTGCTGTAAAATAACGGTTTGGTCTTTTGGGATGAAATTTGGAAGGAAGAAAGCCAACATCCCACATGTGTGCATTTCAGTGGTTTGGTGAAAAAATATTACAGGGAGCCAAAGTTATCGCAGTCCGAACTTCTCTTTTTTCCCATAGGAAAACATTACGGCATTCGCCGTGCCTTTCAGGGCCCATATCTCGGAAACGGTGTGAGGTACGGACTTTTCGTCAGAAAAATGCTTAGCCCCCTAATCAGAGCTAAGTACAAAACTAGCCAGAAAAGTCATACATCATATGATTTTTTAATTTTCTTCTACGTCGTACGGTTCCTGAGATATAAGCAATTTAGTATTCCAACTCCTCATTTTCTGCTCCGAGACCCATTATTATGTATACATTCTTTGTACTCACTGTCTTTCTCTATGCAGCTTTGGGGAAACCAGCTAGTGCGCTTACATTACTGTTACCCTTACCTCTTCCGCTTATGTTCCGTACCTGTTTCATTTACTGCTCTCGCCTACGCACCATGTGTGTTACCTTATGCTTTCATATTGCATTTGTGTTACTTAACCATTTGTGTCTACAGTACTGTTTATCTTTCTGTTTTGCTTTGCATCACCATGCATGACATATTTGTGTTTGCGGGCACCGTGTTACTATGCTCCTGCCGCTGCATTGCATTCACTATTTCTCATTATCATTCTCAAAAAGAAGGGAAATTAGAGGCAAAAAACTTCATTTAATGCATTAGTTAGGGTTGCTCCACAGCGACAAACGTGAGGAAATTTGGTGTTAGGGTTGAAAGCCCCCCCTTTCCCCCCATGTCCACACTCCCAACCGGTATCAGGGTGTGCGTTCGGGTTGTTGGTTCTAACTCTCACCCCATTCTCCTATACCTCTGCTTCTTCACACATCTGATGGGGTGAGAGTTACGGCCGACAACCCCAACACGCACCCCGATGCCGGTTGGGGGTGTGGACGAGGGGGTCAAAGGGGGGCTTTCAACCCTAGCACCGAATTTCCTCACTTTTGTCGCTGTGGAACAACCCTAACTAATACATTAAATGAAGTTTCTTGCCTCTAATATATATATATAGACACACACAGTATATAAATATATATATATATATATATATATATACACATTTATAAAATGGGGTGGTAAAATCATAGAAATCCCACTAACATCATTGGACAGACTAAATCACATGACCGTGCATTATTTCCCAATGACCGCACACCTCCCAGCGTGACCGCACGCCTGAACTACTTCCCACTCTGAACAGAACCTCATCACAAAGTGACAGCAGTATCACTCCACAACTGTAAACAATAGCATCACTCACACAGAGACTACTGAAAGAAAAGCAGCACACCACTGCCTCGCTCTGACAGAAATCAAAACATCTGACAGAAAAATTTCGACAAATGGCAGAATTAGCACATACCTCAAAGGACCTTGCATCAATTCTCAGCAAAGATGACTGGTACAATGATGATCTCTTTAAAGAACTTGAACAGGACTTACCTGAGCAGCCACTTCAGAATCCAGCACAGCAAATAGTGAGTAGACATGCCAGCCTTGACCCTGAAGAAATAGATAACATAGAAGAAGACAAAGCTGAAAAAAATACAAAAAAGCAAACTGTCTGGGCAACAAAAGTATTTACAGACTGGCTAGCAGAAAAGCAAATACACCTCGATTTAAAAACAGTAACACCAGATAAATTAAACACAACCTTGAGAGAATTTTATGCCACAGTTAGAAACTCTTCAGGTGAACAGTATGGCGTGTCAAGTTTTATTGGTTTAAGAGCAGGACTCAACAGGCATTTAAATTCACTGCCTCTATCACGACAAATGAATCTTGTCACAGACACAGATTTTCAATCTGCAAACAATGTTTTGTGTCCATCATAAAAAATACAGAAAAGATGGCAGAGACTGCACTCAACACCACAAATGCTCACAGAATCAGACTTCAAAAGTTGAAGTACTCTCCAGCACTATCACCAAACACTGCTGCAGGACTAGTCAGAAAGGTCTGGTTCGACCTACAAATATTCATGGCTCAGAGGAAGGGAAGGGCAAAGAGAACTAAAAGAGACTTTTCATATAAAACTGATGAAAATGGGTTACAGTACATAACCCTAAAGTACAACCCAGACAGCAAAAATCATAAAGACGCCAGAGAGTTAAACCAAACCACTTTAAGAGGCTTTATTTTTGCACAGCCAAATGATCCTCTGTGCCCTGTTCTTTCTTTCAAAAAGTACCTCAATAAATGCTCACCTGAAAGCACAGCTTTTTTCCTACACCCCAAAAGAGCCTCACAGGACTTATTAGACAAGCAGAAAACCTGGTACAGTAAAGAGCCTATGGGAATTAATTACTTATCTTCTCTCATGCCTCACCTGTCTATGGAAGCAGGACTGTCTCGTTGATATACAAATCATTGCCTAAGATCAACTGTTGTTCAGCTGCTCTCCTCAGCTGGTCTCGAACCATGATAGATCATGGCTGTAACAGGCCACAAATCTGAGGGGAGCCTAAAATCATACTGGGCACCCACACTACACGATCGAAAAAACTGGTCAAATATACTGGCTGGCACAAGCTCATCAGACTGCCAACCAGTACCCAAAACCACAGCTTTGTCCCAAACCGCCGACATTCCCAACCAAACAGCAGCCGAACCACAGCAGAGCCCTGTGTACACTACCGAGGAGCAGCAGCCTGCCTTTTCCAAGATGCTGGAACCGAAAACACTGCCTCCAACAGACATACCAGCCAGGTCCCACAGAGCACCAGAGGACAAACAAACTCACCCCATCCAGACTAACACAGACTCCAAAGATGACAAAGAAGATTTCCCCACGGAGTCCGAAGACTACGAAGCAGATTTCCCCATACAAAATTCACCCGGAAGCTGCGTAGAAATCACCGTGCAGCCCCAAACCGCAGCCGTCCTCCAACCGTCCCTCACAGAGCCAGAAAAAGCACTACAGAACACATCCACGAAAGAAACACAAAGCACTCAAAGAAAAAATGAAGAGCCTCAAGCACTCCCCCACCACTTACCTGCAGGACCGCATCCACTTGCACCGTACATGCAAAACGTCACGGTGCATGGCAACCTGCAGTTCAACATCTGTTACAAATAAAAAATGAACAAGCAGTTCAAATAAAACTGCAAACCTTTCAGCTGAAATTTCACCAGTTCTGCCAACTCATTCAGCACTTCCTGCCACTCGAATGCACTGTTTAGCACACGTTGTCTTTCCAAGATGAACCACTCTTAAAGTGACAGTACTCAGTAACAGTTAATGTTCAACTCTTAAAGCCACAGTACCTTACCTACTTCAAACGGTAATGCTATACATAACCACTAGTTCTCAGCAAAGAAACAGTATTCACTTCCACTGTTGTCCTGTTCAATGTTTATTCATTAAAAGAAATTCATATTAAACAGCCTATTCTGTATTTCTTTCACCTTATACCATTTCCACATAGCACTATTTTATCACAACAGGGGCCATTTTGTAAGATAGATAACCCACTCTTGGGTGTGCGGTCACGCTGTGATATACGCACGCCTTTGGTGGTTGAACCACACCAGGGCGCAGTGATATCAGAGCGCCGAATCAAGACACACCCAAGAGTGGGTTATCTATTACATATATGTGCTATATATATATATATATATATATATATATATATATATATATTATGGTAGCACGTAGTGCTATCATAGTTAGGGTTGAGGAGCCATTTACATGTTAAACCTATAATTTTGCACCTTAATAACTTTGCAACCGTTCAATGGATTTGCCTGCAATTTAGAATACACAATCAAGAACCATAGATCTTGGGATATGCCAACTTTCATACTGTTCGGATATACGGCTGTGGAGTTATTAAGTGTGATCTGCGCACACGTCTACGCTTTTTTGGAATTCTGTGGTTGTCTCTGCAGGTCGCACAGTTTACGCGATTGGTCCAAAATCTTCAGAAAATGTGCGGCCGGGGTCCACGATGTACCTTTTGAAGATTTAGTGAAAAAATATTAAACGGTTCAAAAGTTATTCAAAAATCAAGTTCCCATTATAAGTCAATGGGAAAAGTTAACAAAAGGTTCAACAGTGTCGCAAATGCAGTTTTTACTTTCGCAAATGGCCCTTTTACTGTCGCAAATCTGTCATTTTGTTTTCAGTTGGTGATCAGAAAAATGCTTGTAATTTAAATTTGGGACCCTCTAGCAACCTAATTCTTTTTGTATTCACCTAGTCGGAGCCTGAGGATGCTAGGCATGTCTTTATTTTGGGGTAAAACACCCCAGAAATGTGTTTTTCAAATTTCTGGAAAAAGTGCTTTCGCAAAGTACTTTCGCATGCACGACACTGTCAAATGAATTTGAGAAAGCTTTCGAAAAGTTCGACAGTACTTTTCCAGGCTGTGGGGAAATGACAGCAATTCTTTGGCACCCTGATGCAAAAGAACGCTTTGGTCTTTTGGGCTGAAATTTGGAGGAAACACAGCCAACAACTCACAGATGTGCCTTTTAGTATTTTGGTGAAAGAATATTACAGGGCGGCAAAGTTACAGCACTCCAAAGTTGACGCTTTTTCCGATAGGATAACATTATGGCATCCGCCGCATGACGGAAATCCTTTGGCGCCCTGCTACAAAATAATGGTTTGGTCTTTTGGGCTGAAATTTGAAAGGAAGAAAGCCAACATCCCACAGATGTGCCTTTCAGTGGTTTGGTGAAAAAATATTACAGGAGACAAAGTTATCACATCCGAACTTCTCTTTATTCCCATAACATTATGCTCATTACTTGTCAGGGCCCAGATCTCGGAACGGTGCGATACGGACTTTCGTCAGAAAACTTCTTAGCTCCCTAATTGGGGCTAAGCACAAAACTAGTCAGGAAAGTCATAAATCATATGACTTTAAAAAAAATTTTCTACGTCATACGGTTCCTCAGATATAAGCAATTTAGTATTCCAACTCCTCATTTTCTGCTCCGAGACCCATTATTATGCATACTTTCTTTGTACTCACTGTCTTTCTCTATGCAGCTTTTGGGGAAAACCAGCCTGTGTGCTTACATTACTGTTACTGATACCACTTCTGCTTGCGGTTCCATACCCATTTCACTTACCGTTCCCGTCTACGCCACCATGTGCGTATACCCTTATGCTTTTCATTTGCACTTTGCTATGCTTATTTTACAATTTGTGTCTACAGTACTGTTTCTCTTTCTGTTTCGCTTTTTGTCACCATGCGCATTACCATTTGCGTTTGCGGGCACGGTGTTACTATGTGACAAGACATTACGTGGTGGGGGCCCCGTGCTCCCACCTCCGCATTACATTCACTATTTATCGTTATCATTCTCAAAAAGAAGGGAAATTAGAGGCAAAAAACTCTGTTTAATGCATTAGTCAGGACAAAAGCAAGGAAATTCGGTGTTAGTTGAGTCTCTTGCACCTCTAGCTCACACCCAACTAGCATCGGGTGCGCATTGGAGTTGTTGGTCCCAACTCTCACCCCATTCTCCTATTCCTCTGCTCCTTACACATGTGATGGGGTGAGAGTTATGGCCGGTAACCCCAATGTGCACCCCAATGCCGGGTTGGGTGTGGGCGGGGATCCAAGGGGGCTTTCAACCCTAACACTGAATTTCTCACTTTTGTCGCTGTGGAACAACCTTAACTAATGCATTAAACTGAATTTTTTTGCCTCATATATATATATATATATATATATATATATATATATATATATATACACACACACATATAGATATAGATATGGATATATAGTAATGTAACAATAAGTGTTACATGTTTTGGAGCTAAAATTTGTTGTTCAATAAAGTAAGTATATTGAAGTGAGTGAACTGAAAAAAATGCATTTTATCACAGTCCTCTCCCCTTCTGGAGAGATGTGGGGTTTACAGATATAGTTCCATCAAAATCAAAGCATTTTGCTACTCTTTGAATACATTTTACTTAATATTTCAGTTTTTAACCTATTCATAACTTGTCACAGTTTTATTTTAAATTAGAATTAACCTTTGTTTAAAGATCAAGTAGCTACACAAACAAATTCTTAAAACTGATATTCGTAATTATGTTTAAGTATAGTGTTTTCTACTTATTTATTTACTTTCTTCTGTTACTAGCTACTAGATTTTTCAGATAATGCAGTACTTATTGCAGTGCCTTTAAAAAGCAAAGCCTTTTCCCCAACTGATGCTACAGTTCCTGTATGTGACATCACAGGCTGTTGTCATGGTAAGCACTATGAGGTAATAAACAAAGCCATTATAAGGTCATTTGGAGTCAGTTGAATGCTTTCTATACATACTTCTTAGCCTATGAAGATGTAATATAAACTCTGGCAAAGAAAACTGAAATCACCCTTATTCATTCCTTCTTATGGTGGTTATTGGTGATGCATATGATCAACCTTGAGCATATTCAGTCTTAAATTACTATGTTACTGTGAAAATTTGAAAAAAGAATTCTAGTGAATGGTAATAGGTAAAACATTATGTTTATGAAAGCACATGTTTAAGTGCAGAGTTACACTTTATAGCATTTAATAAGTTTAAAATGACTGCAATAGGACTTAGACAAGACTAGAAGTAAATACTGTAGAACTATTTATTCTCACATAAGTTATGTTTAGCACAAGGTGCTAATCGGCTACAATTGTGCAAATTTAATTTCATGATCTGCAATTAGCTCCTAATTTACACCCATTGAAAATATGCAATTCTGGACAATTGGCAAAACTTTTATTTTAGCACAATTATCACTTAAACAAGTATACTGTAGCTATAATTATTTTACATCAAATATAACCTGTTCTACAGTAATTTGAAATATAAATGGTTAATTGATTTAGTAAAGTATAAGAGCTGTATCAAACAGAATGGTTAAGAGTGCATTTCTTTTTTTTTTTTTTGCTGGGTTCTGCATCTGCTGGCCCATCAGTCTGAGCATGCTTTTCCCCACACCACCACCCCAGGACTGACCCTACTTCAGAACACTCCTGGCTTATGCCCCAGGGGCAGGGATGCTAAGGGGTCTTCCCCCCATGTAGACTGGTTTGTAGCATGGGAGCAGGAGCCTGGGTGTCAGTGCAGTGTACATCTAGTGGTGGACATCATCCTGCGGACACAGAACTTCTGTTTTTTTTCACATTCAGGAGGATGTCATGCAATGATGTAAAGGCAACGTGAATGTCTGACATGCCTCCCCACAGATACAGTCCCAGCTGCTGAACCCCCTAGCTGCTGTATGGGATCACTCAAGCATCGGTGACTTCCTACCCTCCCCCCCAGCAGAAGAGAGAGGTCCACAGGATGCTTCATCCACCTCCTCACAGCTGGCCTTCCAAGTACCCAAGCTCGTTCCCGAATCCGGGTTGTCGGTGTCATAAGTTGTAGTGTTATTGCTGCACTGGTGGGCCAGCTGTAAGAGTGTGTTTCTAAGCAAGTTGCAGCATTGTTCAGCCAAAAACATTTTTAAAAGTTTGTAGCAGTGTAGCAGCATTTTAACAAGCCAAGACCTTTGGGGGAACCCTCAGAAAAGAAACTCCAGGCCAAGTTCAGTGAAACAACAAGTTGCTTTATTTCAGAAAAAAACAAGGGTTCTAAAGTAGATTACTTTAGTAATGTAAAACAAAAAACTTAACAGGAGACACAATACATTATTCCAATATAAACAAAATGTCAATGAAGACAAAGAATGAATAATTAGTCAATGAAATATACATGTTACAATAAATGAAGGGAAAGCAAACAGCAACCATGGAATACTACAGAAGAGGTTACAGGTCTTGGTAGGTGCAGATAGTTCCTCACTCACTTTACAACAATAATCAGGTTGGCAATATGTATAGAACTACATACAGATTGTGCAGAATATAAATTAAAAAAGTCCAGTAATGTTACGGGGCAAAGGAACAAACCAAGTGACACAGAAAATTCAACATATAGCAAGTGGCAACACATTTATCAATCCAAAGAAAGTATTAGCACAAAGGTAGGAGAGCAACTCTAACCTGCATCAGATCAAAGATGGCAGCCAGGACCCAGCTAACACACTGTGAACTCCCCCGAAGGTTATTATTATGTTCCACCTTAAGGGCAATTATGCCGTGAAATATTACTTGACCTTGTCCTTTGCAGACTGGAGACTGGAGATGGATGTGAGTGAGACAGGGAGACTATTCCATGTGCGAGCAAATCTATGCCTACTAGATTGGCTCACACTGTGTCTGCAGTGGGGAATTTGGAATCTATTTCCTTCTTCCAACTGTATCAAATCAAAAACTTTATTTAGCCAGGCTAAATCATCATTGAGCAAGCTCATTGCAAGATGGTCCTGGTCAGTATAGACAATATAAACTGAAATAAGAGATTGAGCAGGCATTAGTGCATACAGAGAACACCAGATACAATTTGTACATTGAGAGAGCAAAATACAATAGGGTAGACAAGTGGAGATGTGTGACAGTAAGCACATTTTAATTAAAAAGAGACAAATATAGTGAAAACAAAGGCGCAACAGTATGCATGTACAGTTAGAAACTAGAGAGTCATATATAATTGGTCAGACAGATGGGTAAGAACTAGAAGAGGAACAAGAGAGGAGGAGAAGAAAAGGAGCAGTGACAAGAAGTGTTGAAATTGGGGGAGCAGTGCTGGGGATATGAGGCTCCAAGGTGGTGGACAATTAGTCTTGTCACTTGAAGCAAGTGCAAATATCCCTGAGGTGTCTAGCCAGCAGTAGTTTGAAGGAGAAAGGACTGGGCAGATAGGAGATCTTGAGTGACTTTTGCATGGCATGCTAAAGGGAGGGGAAGGAGACACTGGCAACTGCTAGACCATGCTGTGTCTTTATTCTAGGCACCTTGAATGAAACAAGTGAGGAACTCCTCAGACTACATGTCCCCTTGGCCCACTCAAATAGAATTGTGATATAGGTTGGAAGCTTATCAGTTAGTGCCCTAAAGAACCACAAGAGAGCATTTGTTTGTCTCCTAAGTAGGAGAGAGGGCCAGCCCATCGCTTTGTAGAGCAGACAGTGGTGAGTTCTAGGTGGTAGGTTCAGAATGAACCTCAAGGAGCGATGGTAGAGGGTGTCAAGTTTACATACAGCCTGGTTGGGACAGTGGCTGTACAGGAAAGCTGCATAATCAAGCGAAGGTAAAAAAGTTGTTTGTACTAGTCTCTTTCTGGCTTCAGATGTGAGGAGGTATCTTCTGCAATAGAAAATGCCTAAGCGTTGTCTTAGTTTTTTAGATAGTTCATTAAGATGAACCATGAAATTAAGCCTGTTGTCCAACCATATGCCCAAAGACATTCGCTGTGCAGGGTGTAGATCAGGAGGTTCGCTGGGAACCCCAAGGTGTAGGTGGCATGTGATGAGATAACCATAGCTTTGGTCTTTTTAGCATTGAGCAAAAGCTTCAGTTTGAGCAGGTTATACTGAAGGATGTTGAAGTCATGCTGGAGCTCCTTGTGCACAAGCTCTAGAGAAGAGTTGGTAGTATATAGAACCCTGTCATCAGCAAATAGATGTACCTTACCTAAGTGAATGTGAGCGTCAATGTGGTTTATGTAAATTGCGAACAGTAGTGGATCCAAAATAGAGCCTTGCGGCACCCCCCCAAGGGAGTTTTTTAGCGGAGACAGTTCCCCAAGGTCCTTAACTTGCTGTGTTCTGTTGGAAATGTAACATTTGAACCACTTTAGGGCTGAATGGTCAGGGCTAAATCTCCTCAGACCATTTAGCAGGAGATTATGATCCACCATATCGAAAGCATTACTAAGGTCTAAGAGGAGGGCACAAACATGTTTTCCTGTATCCAGAGTGGTTTGCCAGTGACAAGTCACATTAGCAAGGGCAGAAACTGTGCTGTGCTGTGCTTGGGTCTGAACCCAGATTGGGCTGGGTTTAAGATGTTTTCGGATTCAAGATTTTTTCTAAGCTGGGCATTAACTATTTTCTCCAGGAGTTTTGAGAGGGTTGAGAGAAGGGAACAGCTATAGGGAATAGGTTGCATTAGAGGTAGGGGTAAATATCTCACTAAGGTACTCTGGCAGTTTGTTCAACCAATATTCAGTGCCTATCAGGGCAGTATGGAGAGAGTGACTCAAAAGAGGTGGTGTCCAGTCTAGCTCCTTGTACGTAATACAATAAGGAATTTGGGATGACAGGTCAGAACAACCTGCAAAGTGTATTACAAAGGAGAGATAGCTTATATGGTGTAGTGTTAGGGGATCCAGAGAACACCACATCCCCATAGTCAAGCAAGGGGAAGATGGAACAGTCAACTACTATTTTTCTGGTGGAAACAGAAAGGCAATTGTTTACTCTGTATAGGGTCCCAAGTTTGGATAAACACTTATCCACAATATAATTTATGTGGGAGAAATAACTGAGGTGTTAGTCAAGGATCATGTCCAGGTATTTATAAGAAGTTATGGAGTCAATGGAGGTGCCTGATAAGGAAGGTAACTTCAAGGCAAAGTGGCTGAGTGATGCCAGTGGGCTGTGATAAAAAGTATAGATACAGTTTTCTTCTGATTAGCAAGGTAATCTCCTGGTTTACGGAACTACATCAAAATCAATGGTAGAATAATTTAATTATGTATGGGTTCATTGCATCTTATTATGATGGTAGTGATCACATTAATGTTCATTGTTTTATAACACATAAATATGCCCAGTTCCCAAGAATCTGGAAGACAGCCTTGGTCACCCCCATGCACAAACGGGATGACAAAACTTTCATCTCACTATATCGCTCCATCTCTATTTTATCCCCGCTTTCCAAAGCATTGGAGAAGATAGTTGCCGAACAACCGGTAACCCACCTAAGTCAATATGGTATACAATGCCAGTAGCAGTAAGGTTTTAGAAAACAGCATAGCACCATAACTGCACTACTAGAATTCACCAACTTCGCACACATTGCCCTAGACAATAGCCATCTGGTTGGCTTCGTCTTCATTGATCTAACAAAGGCTTTCGACCTTGTTAATCACACCCTTCAGCTTAAGAAGCTCACTACCCTTGGGCTTTTCCAGGACTTGGTGTCCTGGTTCAAAGAATATCTGACAGGTCACACCCAGAAAGTAAGAATCAATCAATGAAACAATCTCTGACATGGGGCATGTCTCGGAAGGGGTACCACAAGGCTCTATCCAGGGACCCCTTCTCTTCAGTTTATTTATCAACGATCTCCCACTGGTCTGCCCAAACTCTCATGTACTTTTCTATGTGGATGATGCTGTCATCTCCTACAGTAGCAAAAGCCCAGCAGAAACTCACACATAACCTACAGCAAAGCTTCATGGCTTTGGAGCACTGGTTCCTCCAAAACAAACTAAGCCTAAACTGCAAGAAAATTAAATCAATGTTGATTTCCTGTCCTCAAAAAGGGAGGGGTCTCCAGCCCCTTAATATCCTTCATCAGATGGACACTATCTTGGAGCAGGTCAGTACCTTTAAATATCTAGGGGTATATCTAAATGACAACCTCTCCTTTGCATATCACGTAGATTAAACAGTGAAAACAGTAAATAAAAAAACTGGGTGCACTATACCAACACAAATCCCATATGACAGAGGAGGCTAGATGTCTGTCAGTTGCATCATCAATACTCCCGACAATTGATTATGGGCTTGTGGTTTATGCTGTCACTGCTGACTCAACCTTAAATAGAGTGTGATTAGCACTGAATAATGCTTGTCACCTCATCCTAGGTGCTGACAGAATGTCACACACCTGCAACCTCTATACCAATTTGGGTTGGCTTTCCCAAGACCTATGCATCAACTATCAAACATGTCTGCTGGGAATCAAAGCTCTACAGGGCCGCTCCTCCCCCACCCTTCAGACCTTCTTCCTCCTTGCCCAAAACAAGCATGTAACCCATAGCACTTTTAGGAATCCCCTTCATTTCACCTTCCGAAGGACTAATCTGGCTACTAGCTCCTTCTCTATTAGAGCCCCGATATGGATAAACGAGCTTCCACCCTCCATCCTAGGGTTAACTGGCCCCACCCAAATCAAAATAGCCCTGAAAAGATACTTCTCTGTTAAACCCACCTGCATCTGCACTTAACTTCCTCTTTGCCTCTGGATGGGGCATCTATTCCTCTACCTCCCACCCCGCTGAACTAGTTACTATCTTATTTCCCTACTTCCCTATCTTACTTACTGTCTTATTCCCTACCTCCCTTCCTCTCCCCTCCTACTTACTATCCTATTCCCTACCTCCTTTCCTCTCCCCTTCTCCTACCCTACCTTTCTGACAACACTTCCATGAAGTGGCCTTCTGACAAACACAGATATACAAATTGCTGCTGTATGAAATGTACTGTGTGTTATGTCCTAATACTACTGTTGTAACTTGGTAAATGTGATGTGGAACCTTTGTAAATGAGCGCCGCTCAAAGGTGTGTCCAAACAATCAATCAATCAATCAATCAATCAATAACACAAAAATTAGGCCACAACTGAAGCATTCTCATACAGGCATGGTCTGTTTTTCTTTATGTAACCCAAATGGCTTGGCATTTTATCACACATGTTTTCTATGCTTCCCTAAAATGTGAAACTGTTATGAAACATTATGTGGGGTATAGTAGAACATTGACAAAAACCTTCCATATTCCAGTATAGATACGTATTTTATGAAAATAATTTTGTTTTTCTTAACTTTTTAAAGATGAAAAATAACTATTGTACCCAACAGAAATGAAATTAAATGAAATCAAAGGTGTCTAAAGCACTTTGTTTAGAACTAATTCCCCAGATTACTAGGTTACAATGTAACTATGTCTTGTTAAACTGTCTGACGCAATATAGGGACTATTATTTATATACTGCATACACTTTTTCACTTCTGCTAGACTTTAAATGGCTTTTTAGTTCAGGAAAATAGCACACCACAAAAATTAAAATGTCCAGAGTTTGACAACTTTATATAATCAACAGACCTTTGTACAGAACAAACCTTACATACAATTAGGAAGCTATATTTAAGACTGAAAAGCCAGGATGTAGGAAAATTTTGCTAATTTGTAAGGTGACCTTTAAGTGCACCAAAACCAAATAATTTGTAGGGTATGACAGAGGGCACATTCCTGCAAAATGTGTGTGAATACTGCTTTAGTGGTTCTTGAAAGACAAACAAAGAAACCTGGAATGAAATCTTTATCCCCTCCCAAATAAGACTGAGGCTAACAAAGGAGTACAGCAGTGCTCTTTCAAGGCTTGTCATTAAAATGAAGTTCTGCAGTGCAGTTAATGAGATGGTTCATAGGGGAAAACAATCTGTTTTTAAGAATGTTCAGATCAAAACCAATTTTCAGTGTATGAAATAAAGTCATGTCAATGCCCTTCATTCAGTAATAAATTGTTTTATGTTCTTATTTACTTCAATCAGGTGGTTTCAATTTTTTAAAAGACATTCCTTCAAATACTTGACATGGTTAGTCAGTAGTGACCAACAGTATTATTTTTTTAAAGAAAGAAACATCTTTGCTTCAATGATTTTCAAGCATCTGTGCTTTAAGCTACTTTTTATGAACATTCGAATAATGACTCAAGGTAAAAAAGCAGAAAAGCATCCAATGTTAGGAAACTGCAATCCAATACCATGTAATTTAAACCTGCAGTTGCTTCTCTTGAACTAAATGACATACAGATGGGCAGCTCTGTTCCTTGTTCTTTTGGAACACAATTGGTCTTTTTATATGAGCTCACATATATTAGCAACACAAAATATTTTTGTCAAGAGTGTTTATTTCTAATTGTAAGTATTCCAATTACATCGATAATTAGAAAAGAGTCATTTTAAATAAGGTATTTTGTCAACACAGATTTACAAATGAAAGAGTTTCCTTTGAATGAAGATATAGTGATTGAGTCCAGTGGATCAGAGCACATTTTTAATCAAAATTAACAAATGAAAACCCTACAAGTCAAAAACTGTAGCTAGAAGAAGGATCTTAAACAAAATGTTGTTACTGAGAATTTCTAAACATTAGAAACTTAAACATATATCAACGCATAAAACATATTTTATGAATGAAAGCAATGCTGAAGTTATAGCTAGCATTACATAATTAGTATTTGAGATTTATGACTTGTGTAAATAGTCTGTAGACATTAGTTTTCTAAAATATCCCTTGGAATAGTACAACAATTTTATTGCACTTAACTGATTCAATCAATTGTTCTTTAGATTAGGGTTGTTGTTTACATATAACAATATATTTGTTTTAACTAAAATGACATCTTAGAACATGTAGGTAATGTCAGTGAATAAAACACATTATAACAGACTTCTAGGAAAGCAGAGCCCTCCACTGAAAATTTGAAGTAATATTACATATACTGTAAGTGTCCTGTCTATATCAGTTTTGAGCTCCTTTTCTAAATGGAAATTAATTAGTCTAATCAGACTTAATTAGTATTTTGTGAAACATCTATATGAAGCAGTTTTGAGAAACAAAATGTACTAGTTTGTATTTTATTAAATAAATAACTGCTAAATTTCTTTAACTTGTAATTTGTTTCAGTCCTTGTCTCTTGAAGTGGCATTGTCACTATATAAGTGATACTGTGTTATTTTCTCCCTTGTACCCCCCTCCTGCAGGACACCCATTGAAACAAGCTGTTTGGCTCCGTAGGTTTTTCCTGGTAAAGCTATTTCAATAAAATAAAATAAATAAACTCCCTTGTCTAGATAGAACTAAATTCTCAGAACAGGCTGGCTTAGTCAAGCACAAAGGCAGTGGACTATCACCAGGAAAACATAATTGATGATTAAAAGCCTGAGGGATTTTTTTTTCTTTTAAATGGCTAATTTGTACGCCAAACAAACCCATGGCTAACCTTAACTTTCTTCCATACAATCCAGTTGGACGTCTTGACTTAAATACACAATATCCCACAGAGGACTACATTAGTGTACAATTTTAAATGAAGACTTCAGCTTAAAAGCTGACTTCGCAAAATCTTTGGATTCAATTATGACCAATAAAAGTCCATGTTAAGTATATTCTATACCACTAATATTAGCCATTGTATGTTCTAGTATGAGGCAATTTTTATAATATATTTTTGTATATTTTTAACATACAGTAATTGTATATTGTTACTTTTATTATGTTCCTGCAACACTTATGATAGGACAAACCTGAAAATGAGAGACCCACCCAGCCATCCGATAATGTATAAGCACAACAATAAATCTGTAGTAAAACAGTAATGTTAATTCTGGTATCTGCATGCTATTTCATCTTCCTACAGCAAGTTATCACAGACCATTACACTGTTATATCTTACCTCAGCTTTTGCCTGGCATTTTTGCCATTGTTCTATCTATTTGTTACTCCTCAATCTTTCTGTATGCTTCTTTAATCTTAATGGGTACCTTGTTAATTTCTCTTGTTTTGCTGCTGCCTTTGCCCACTTTATATCAACTGTCCTATTTGCATTGTAGTGTTTACTTTTGTGATTTTTTTTTCCTCAGCTGTTACCAATGCATACCAAATCCTACTTCTGTCTCAGTTTGAGATGGCACTTACCTTGTATAACAGGTATCTTATGTTTACTGCTGCGTTGTCCTATTCTTGCATTTTATTTCCAACATTTGTTGTATTATGTTTCTTTCAGGTTGCTGTGTATTGTCACTTTTCTGTACTGTTACTGATCTTGTCATGTATTCTGTACTTCTACTTTGTAACCTCCTGGGTCGTGTCTGAAATTAGTCATTTATATAGCTAGAGCACCTTAGCCAGTAAACAAAAACTGAATAAAAATAAATGAATTCCTAATGACCGTAATACACATATTGACTAGGTACAGAATTTTCAAAGTGACTCTATGAAGAAACCTTTCCACTTACTTCAAAACATCATGCACATCTTTAAAAAAAAGTAAAATTAAAGGAATGATTATTATGACATTTTGAGGCCAGTGTCCTTTACACCACCTTTCTGCTGCAGTTTACTTCGCTAATTTATGAACTGGTATAAAAGGTTTTCTTTCAGAAAGTACTTGTGTATACAGGATAATTCACTGGTAGTTGTGAGTTATGGCTTCTCTGTCAGGCACGTGAAAGACTGCATAATTCATAAGAACCACAGTCTTCCAAGTGACAGAATGACCCAAACTCACTGTTACTAATGAGTTATTTTTCTAAATTAAAAGTGTAATTTCTAACTTAGAAAAAGAAGTAGAGTTACTGCTGGATGCAGATGCTCTGTTTAGTTGGAGTAAGTGCAGTCCTGTCACCTCTGTGACTGGATAAAAAGGGTTGGTAAGAAAAAAAGAAAACATTTCACTGCAGTGAGTCACTGCTTTTCTTCAATGTAATTACTGTTTGTGAATGCAGAATAAAATATGTATTTCTTTTGTTGTGTTAACTTTGACTAGAATGTCATACCATGCTAAAACTGATTGAATGTTATTTTCACTATAAAACTACATAGAATAACAGCTGCACTTCTTATTTAAGGGTAATATTAAGTGTGTGTGTGCCTATGTATCTGTGTAAGTTATGAAGTAATTTTCTCTGCTGACACCCTATCCCATAGGCTCAGGGTGCCATACAAAATACAACACAGCAGCATTATGACAATTACTTACATAACTTAACATTAATTCAATCCCATATTATAAACCCACCTCAATGTCTGTTGTGCTAACTCTCCCTAGAATGTCATATAATGCTAAAACTGAATGAATATATTTCCACTATATATGACAAACCCACCCATCTGTGCCCCCAACCAGCACCCCTCTCGCAGCTGGCTGCCGCAGACCTTCACCCATGTTCACCCCTCACCATGTCCTTGCACCCACACTTGTCCCTTGCAAAGGTGGTGCTTGAACCCCCAGGTGAAGTTTGGGTTCTGTCATATCAAACTTCACTCCCCTCCACTTCTTTCCCTGTATCAAGAGGGAATCTGGTTTTGAAATTGCTTGAACTAGATTTAGCATGCCTTTTCAGAATGATGGTTAACCCAGAAATTAACATGCTATACCACTTATATTTAAAATACAGAACCAGTCTGTATATTGTGCTAAATAAAAGATATACTTTATTTACACAATATAGTTACACATTGGCCGAAATAGAACAAAAGTACTTACAGGAGCAAACACTGAAAATAATAGGAGTAAACCATAAAAATGCAAACTTAGCTTTCCTATAGCTAGGTCAAACTTACAGATGAAGATATGAAAATGGCATAGTCTCTCGTCTTCGAAGAACTTGACCCACATCAGAGCTACCCCTTTCCAGTTTCATACCATCGATCAGCCTGTTCAACTACACACTGACCACCTTCTTTTCTGGCTCACTGTGAGGTCCTCCTTTTATAGAGAAAACTCCAATGTGTTTCAATACACATCTGCTTTTTACCTTTCTCATTAGGACATGTTTCATACAAACAAAAGTATTTGTTTGTAAATAGGATCCAGTTTGCTGTGCTTTTGGCATCAAAGGTTTGTCAACAGTTTCACTGTCCCAGGGTAGCCCCCTGCCAGTAGACCCTCAGGAATAAAGTTTATTACTCAAATGACCCTCCTTGTAAACCATGAGATAAACAGCAGGACCATTTAGCAACATGTAAAAACTTCTAGAATCTGTCCTGGCTGACCTCCTAGTACTTTCTGGGACACTTCAACCAGTTCGCCAGTTCATTGTATTAAACATTAGTATACATTTATGGCACACTACTATAAAACTGCATATAATACAATTGCTCTTCTTATTTAAGTATAATAATTAGTGTGTGTGTGTGTGTGTATGTGTGTTAATGTATATGTGTAAGTTATTAAGTGACTTTCTTTGCTGACACCCTTACCTGCAGGCTCAGGGTGCCATGCAAAATTCAACACAGCAGCATTAAGAGAATTACTTACATAACCTAACATCAGTTCAGGCTCATATTATGAACCTACCTCAATAGCTATTAATAAATAAACCCCTTAAAATAACTCATCAAGTCAGTCCAATAGAAGGGAGCTGATGGAACTAATCTGCAAAGGCCAGCATGAAAAGATGGAATTTCAGCCCATTTTAAAATTCTCAACAGAGGGGGCCTCTCTCAAACAGTGAAGTAATGTATTCCACAAAAGAGGTGCTGTCACAACAAATACTTGGTCCCCAAACTGTTTCAGCTGAGATCTGGGGACCGTCAAGAGACCCTTCACAGATGAGCAGAGTTGCTGACTAGGAACATGAGGACACAAGAGCTCTTTCAGGTAGCCTGGGCCAAGACCATGTAGGGCTTTGAACATTAGCAAGCCTGTCTTGAAGGTGGCATGCCACCTCACTGGCAGCCAGTGCAACATCTGCAGTACTGGGGAAACATGCTCAGAGTGAGAAACCCTAACAATCAACTTGGCTGAGGTATTCTGCAGCAGCTGTAAGTGATGTGTCAACTCTTCCTATAAACTGAAGTATATAGGATTACAATAGTCAAAACTTGATGTAACAAAGGTGTGGTACTAGTGTTTTAAGGTCCTCAGGAACCGGCTAGGGTTTGATCTGGGGGTTATCCTCATAGGATCATAGGATCATAGAAGAGTTTGAGTCATGAGCCTATTGGCCATTGGGACTCAACTATTTATTCTGAAAAGGAATATTTCCTGTCACCCATAAATACATCTAAAGATGCTTTAAAACCATCAGTCGTTGTACTGGTCACCACCTTGTTTGGCAGTTTATTCCATACAGTAACCACTCTCTGATTGAACCAGTGTCCCCTTATATTTGTTTTAAAGAACTAAGATAAGAAATAAGATCCTAAGATAGAAAAAGCCACCACAGGCTACCACAGAAACCTAATGTTTCCATATCAGCTTGTCAGCTCGTGATTGTATATGTTATGTGGTTACCCCTTGTTGTGCAAGGATTTTTATCCTAACTAAAAAGCTGTTGTACAGTACCACAGTTATAAGGTCACATAATGCTGTGGTACACTTCTGTGGTATGGCAGCTTTTTAAATGAGTGGAAATTGATGACACCTGCTATGTTTCTTTTTCTCCCCCAGACACACATAGCCCAGACCCCCTCTTAACACAAAATATTCAGTTGTTTCATCAGTTTAAAAAACAGAAATCTACCCTTTACTTGGGTGGGTTTTCAGCAGCTGACTAGGGGTGGGTTTCTATTTTTTTAATAATAAGAAATTATAGCTAAGATTTCATGGAAACATATAAAAAGAGGTTTTTTTTTATATATTGTGTTTCAAACCATATACCATACAATAAAATATGGACATCCATGCACAGCTTGGTTTTATTTCTGTCATGGAGTTCTGATCATATCAAGGATCTCTCAAGCTTCACTGTCGAGGTCTCTATAATGTTATCAGAACTCCAAGATGGAAGCACAGCCTTGTTGTGCATGGTTGTTCATGCATTATTCTCTGTGTGTATATACTGTTTGCCTGCCAGCCAGCCATCCTGTCGGTCTATCTGCCTGCCTGCCTGTCTGTCTGTCTGTCTGTCTGTCTGTCTATCTATCTATCTATCTATCTATCTATCTATCTGTCTATCTAAACTGGATAAGATAAATATACTATCTGTCTGTCTATCTGTCTAGCTGTCTGTCAATCTAAAATGGGTAAGAGAAATATAGTATCTGTCTGTCTATGTCTATCCATCTGTCTATCTGTCTGTCTAAAATGGGCAAGGGAAATATACTGTAGCCAGTAGAATCCAGTTACAGGACTGTGTGGTTAATACAGTTTATTTATTTGTAGACATTTTCATCAAACAAATGGCAGGATGATGAATGAGATACAATAACTAGTTTTTTTATGGGGGTATAACTGCACTGGTCAAGGTCTTTCTGTCCAGTTTTTGAGACTTTTCTCATCATTTTCTAAGTACAATAAGGGGGTGCAACTACACTGAAATTATTGGACTTCCCAGGGCATTTGACTGTACCTTGCACCTAAGAACCCACCTTGGGCATATAATTATTACAACATAAATGTATACCCTGGCATGTGGTATTGCATAGATAGATGATAGATAGATAGATAGATGGATAGGTAGATAGATAGATAGATAGATAGATAGGTGGATGGTGATAGAATTTACTCATTTGCTTAAAATATTTTTCTTGACTTTCTCAGGATCAGTATGCAACCAATGTTCTTTTCTTGAAATAAACTACATAAACTCAAAAATAATTTGTATTTTTGTTCAGAAATATTTGTCAAATCAGATGAATAACACATATCTTTCAGCCCTTTTATGTAGCAGATATAATGTAAAGTGGTCTCCTTCTGCGTGTTGCCTATGTGGCACAGTATTTATTATTATTTCTGCTAATCCCTGACCTACAGTCCATAGTTATTAGGCGGTATTAAAACAATTTCCTTGAAGCAGTAGCTACATTAAACTGTACAAATAACAGGTTAAAAGGTAACCATACATGAATGCTATAATTACCTGGAGCATCATGTACACAGAAGCAGGCACACCATTCTAGGAGATGATATAAAATAATATCTAAAGCATGAAAAGATCAGTGCTATAAAATGTTGACAGGTTGTCTTATTCAGTGAAACATCATATGCCCATTACCTTTATGTTAGTTCAAAGAAAAACCTATGTCATGCAAACTCAGAGGCAAAGAAGTCACTCTGTGTAGGTTTTTGTGTATGAAAATACAGGCAATGTGTAAGTGGTTGTGTTTTAGTATTTCACACAGAAAGCTTTGGCTGTAGCACATTGTCACTGCTCCAATGGAATCACCTGGCTCTTGTGCAGCATTCTGTTTAAGACTTGGAATTAAAAGAAAAAAAAATCAACTGCAGTTTAACTGCACATACAAGTGCATTTAGGGACTGGTCTGGCCATTGACAAGTGAGTGCAGAAGCTGTGTTGTGGCCACCAGCCAAAGCAATTATTCAGGATTTAAGCTAAAAAGGCTCCTTCTCCCGTATCCTCTCTCTTGCAGGGTCATGTAGGGATAAAAAGAACTGTAAGGTGGTCTTTACCCAGCAGGAACTGAGGACGCGCTTGACGCCCCTGCAGTACCATGTCACTCAGGAAAAAGGGTCTGAAAGGTAAGACAGGATGAAGGGGGAGTACCGTGATTAGGTAACAACCCTCCTACTCTTACACCTCCTCTATGATTTTTTTTTTTTAGAGATCTCATTCACCCACTTGCTTTTAGGAATTCTGCACTCATTTATTTTCCTCCCACAAATTAACACCACTGCACAGACAGAGCTCTGCAATGTGAGGGTCAAGGGTATGTGTACGCACTTTAATGCAAGATGTATGGTTGATAAAAACATAGTGGCTGTTTTAGTTTACTGCAGAACACATGGAAATAAATAGTGGTTTAGGCACTTTTAAAAAAAAAAACTTCACAGAAAGCAAAACCATAAGGGGAATGGCCTAATGCCAGTTATCAAAACTTTTTGAAGGTGGTCATTGTATGTTTAGACATTTTAGCTGCCAAAAAAGAAGGTAGTATAATTTAACCCCCCCCCCTTTTTTAAGCACATGTGGAGAAAGTATTTATTGGCTCATTTGCGGTTGGAATGTCAAAAATGTTCAATAACTGCCCTCACATGGCTGTAGTCCTTGGAAGCTAGCCCTAAGTGCTGAAAAAAGGAGTGTTCATTTCCAAGCCTGCTTTTAGTGAATAAAAAGTCAAGTCTGTCAGCTGGTTCCAGCTCTGAGGTAACTTGCCAAGGACTAACCATTTTGTTGTCTATACCATGGACCTTGGCAGAAGTCCTTGGCTTAACTTGGGTTCAGATTTATTAATGATGTAACTGCAAGTTTCCATTCATGAACTGAAAGGGCTCTTTACCACATATGGGGCCAGATATTCAAAACTTTGCGCTGGGCAAAAACGTTTGCTCAGGTTTAGTGCAGGATTAGCATGGGTCTGCTATATTGAAAAGGCCAAATAGCATGGGCAAACTGCATCAGCGCCAGGCAAAATCATAATGTATGCAAGGGGCAAGCTGACATGAATGCAGGCGCAATGCTATATTCAGCGACTAGTGCTGCGCTAAGTGGTTTTGTGCGACTTAGCGCGACACTTAGCGTGTTGCACATTACCGCCCAAGGAAAGCTTGTCTTAACCCTGGGCAATCAGCTTTGCATGGTGTTTGTGCAGCTTTTGCATGGCTTTGCGTGACCCTAACAAATAAATATGACACATAGACAAAGCTAAACATAGAGGAAACATGCTGCTAACTGATGGCATCACAATGATGCCATCATCTTCCACCAGTCCCAGCCATGCCAGGCAGTAAGTGGTGACCCTGCTGCCAGTGGACAGCATGGCAGTGTGGCTATACAGCACACACCTGTGGACCACTCTTCTGTGGACACCAACAGATGCCAGCACACATGTGCAGCACTGTGGGCATGGAGGATGTTGAGGGGAGAGTGTATGGGTGGCCAGGCTGTGCCACAGACCAGGTGTGGCCACAAGGCTGGGATGAATCATGCAGTGCACATGGGCCAGTACTGGGAATACCCCAACACCAATGTGCCTTTCTGTTAATATATGCCCCCCCAGCCACATACCACACAGCTGTATAACTGCCACAGCACACAAAGCAGGACATGTATATGTCACTGTGAGCATCCCATGCCAGAGGTGCAGCATCTATGGGTCACACAACAGTGTAACAGTAATGTCCACTGTCAGTAAACACCTGCAGATTGGGCCTCTCACTGTGTATAGTGCAGTCATCATCACTGCCCTACACACCATAGGCATTGCTGTGTCCACACACTACTGGCCCCCTTGCTACTGTAGTGTCTGCTGTGCACTGTAGCACGACCTACAGCGTGACAGTTGTATGCAGCACCTCCACCATCTGTACCTATGCCATGTTGTCCCAGTACAGCTGCAAGCAGCAGTGCATGTGAAAGTACAGTGTTCAAAACTGTATAATATTCCCCAAACTGTTTGCGAAGAGCTAACACGTTTGCGCGGGTTTAGCGCAGGGCTAAACCGTTAGCCCGGTGCAAACTACATGCAAATCAGGGCATAATGAGATGCTAATTTGGATGTCTGCCCAGAGGTTACCTAAGTAGGCTCATTTGCATGTCACTTTTGAATATAGCGAAGTTTAGCACCGGGCAAACGTGTTTGCACGGGGCTAACGGTTTAGCCCTGCGCTAAACCCGCGCAAACGTGTTAGTGCTGCGCAAACAGTGCGGGGAATATTTTACAGTTTTGCACATTGTACTTTCACGTATGCTGCTGCCTGCAGCTGTACTGGGTCCACGCATTTGCTGGCACACACATTGGCCACATAGTTCACCTCTACCTACCTTCACATCGCTGTACACTGTGTTGCTGTTGTGGTTTGCACTTCCTGGTTGCCATATTCAGAGCTGTCTTATTCCAGGGCTAAGTTTGCCCTGCACTCCCAGCCCAGTTTGCCCAGCCTTATTCCCATGCTGTATTCAGAAGCTGTTTGCCCTGGGCTATTCCTTTGGAATATGGCTTGCTTTGTGCTCCGGGCTAAGTTTGCCCACCGAGCAGTGCTAATTTAGCCTCGGGGCAAAGTTTTGAATATCTGGCCCATGGGGTCTTAATTAATAGGCACCACTCTCTTCCTGTCACAGTATACTGTCTGAATTTACTAAATGTGAGTCACTGGCACTAAAACCCCACCAACAAGCTGGCAGGAAACTTGAACCTCCTTTCAGAGAGCCTTCCACCCAAATCACTTTCTGTTGTGTACGTGGAGAGTGAAATGATTTAATGCACACAAACATCATGGGATTAGATCACTCTTAAAAATCCTGTTGATAAAAAAAAAACAAAAAAAAAAACAAAAAAACTGGGAGCTCATAAAAAGGGTGAAAGGATAATAAAAACAAGCTGCAGAGCACATAGACTTTTTGTTAGAATAATACAGCTGATTTGTATTAAATGAATGACCTCCTAGCCTCTGGAATTGTTAATTTATGAAAATATTTCCTTAAAGTTGCAGTATCTTCTTTCAAGAAAAATGTGAGGGTTAACCCTATTTGAAGCTGTAAAACCAGCAATTTTCAGAAGTGCTTTCAACATTCTGCAGACCTGTAGACTATAGAACCGCATTTTTTAGTTGCATACATAACCAAGGCTTGATTAGCCCATTAGCCTGCAAATTTAATAGGAACATCTTTCAAATTTAGGCCCCTTTACATAAACATACTGGACTGGATTTTCAGCCCATCTGAAATCGGTGCAGCTGCAGGGAAAAATTGCCACAAGTGGGGCCTCACTTGTGGAGTCACAGTTTTCCATGCAGGTGCCATATTTTCAAAGCAGGAGCTGATTTACAACCTGCTCCCCGTTGCATGGCAGCTTGCAGACAGTTTTTCACTACAGCTGCACCAAAATGGTACACCCAGTGGAACTAGGCACACTGTCTCCTGCAGTGGCGCAGATGGAAAATATGTACATTTGTAGGTGCAGAGATTTCAGTCTGCACCAGCCGCGGTGGAATGGCACTTAATCCTGGGAGGGTTAAAAATGCAGCCCAAGGTATTTTGTTGGGGGGGGCTACAAGGTCCAAATTGTGTTCTGAGGTGTAGCTCTGGTTGGGGTTCAGTGGTGCAAAGCACCCCCTTCCGAAACTGCAAAGGTTAAGTTTTCAAAGGTGAGCATCTGATGAATCCAGAGCTTTTATTTGACAAGACATTAACCAATCCCCTCTCCCTGGCTGAACTTGAGGCCCTAACATACATTTATTTAATAGTTTGCCCCAACCTGTGAATTGGGGGTAGGGCAAAGGTAGTCCAAAACCAGGCTAGCTGGTCAAGTCCCTGCTCCCATACACTGATTTTAAAAAGAAATTGCCAGCTATTGGCAGTACTACCATATTTATAACCAGTCCTGCATGCCCAAGGCCCCTTAATACCTACATTTAACTGTCTGGCCCCCCTTTGGACCCCTGATACATGATTTAGGGGGGAATGGTAGTCAAATGCCAGGGTAGTGCAGTGACCTCTCTCCATAACCCACAGCACAGCAGTTCCATATTTACAGCCTTTGACTACATAAGCATGCACGCTCAGGAAGGGGGAGGCGAGGGTAGTCTACATCACTGTTGATGCTAGGCAGACTATTATGACAGTCTGTCTAGCATCATCAATGATGATGTAGACTGTTCCACCCTCTCCCTTCTAGGGGTACTTATACAATGAGCAGACTAGGTAGCCTAATGTTTGACACTATTGTACTCCCAAATTGTCAATTTTGGGGTTTGTAAAGGGGTCCAACTATTAAATAATTGCATTTTGTAGCCTGGGAGATAGGGAGGGGAAATTGTTACAAAATAAATTCTCCCCTCAGTCATGGGTCCTAAATAATTGTCCCGTTTGTCCTTCCACTAATCCCACACTGTGCGCAGCTCCCACATTATTATTTTATTAGATATTATAGCGTTGTGTGACTGTTCTGCTTGTTGGTATTCTTTCATGTCAGAAATCAGAAATCATATTGTAGTCTTTAAAAGTTTGGTCCACAAAATGTGTCTGCCAGGAAACTGGAAGTCAGATTTACAATTAGTTCAAAAAGAAGCTACTGTAAACTTTGCAATCTACTCACTTAGGACTGTTCTTCTTTTCAAGTGCATTTACAGGAGAATACACAGATCACAAGGAAAATGGGGTCTACAAATGTGTTGTTTGCGGAGCTTCTCTTTTTAAGTAAGTAGAAAATAAAATTATTGAGCCTGACAATAAATGTTTTACTGAACAGCTTTCTATGTAACTCAACCCTGCTCTCATCTTACTTTACATGAATTGTGTGTTATCCCTATTAAAGATTTTATGTTCAAATATTATGTATCCTAATATGGTTAAAACAGAGAATCTACTTGTTTCTTGCTGCTTTAGGGAGCTTTGTGTTTGCCATTGATGTTGGTGTTTTGTACTGCATGTGCATTTCTGCATGCTACACCCCCCCCCACCCGGTGTTAGACGAGGGAGCTGAAGAAAGTGGGCAAGATGTGCACTGCAAGACACTTTTTGAAGACCTCAAAGGTCTGAGAATTACTTAGAGGATAATATACGGTCCTCTGTCAGTAACCAGTTTGTTAACCATCGAGAGGTTGCAAGGGCGACCATGTAAACCTCGAGAGTGAAGCTCGAGAGGTTTATGTCGAGATGGCAACCTCAAGATGGTTAACAAAAACTGGTTACCGATAGAAGGACCATACATTGTATTTTATAGTGTATGGTCTCAAGAAAAATGAAGACTGCTCCTTACTTTTTAAATATTAGTCACCGCCACGGTCGATGAGGGTCATTCTCTCACCACTGTGCCCCTCCGTCGGTTCATGAGAAAAAAAAGGCACAGGCATGTGCAGATCATTCCCATTATTAACCCATCAATGTGATGTACCATTGATGCGTTAACAACATTGTGACGTCACAATGTTGGTAAAATGTTGTTATAAAAAGGTAGATTTCTACATATAACAACGTTCTACCATACATTATAATTAAGGGTGTGTGGAAGTTACATCATTTTGAGGGCAGTTTGATCAATTACACCCACTCCCTTGATTGCAGATTGTACTGTAAGTTGTTCATAGTGAAATCAATTATTTGATCTCAAGTGCCTTCTTGGGCCAAATAAAATTTATTTATTTTTTTTTAATAAAAAACACTATGAATGGAAAAGGGGTATGAAGGTTAAGTCTCACCATTATAACTCCATATGACATGACTACATAGAAACATTGAAACACAGAATTTGCTGGCAGAAGAGGACCACTTGGCCCACCCAGTCTTCCCAGATGGTCCTTGCCTAGTCTGTCTTCGCAGACCCTATCTGGTCTCCAGCTACCCTCCCTTTTCCTTGTCTATCTACTAATATTCCCCTGTGTCTATCCCACACATGCTTGAAGCCCTGCACTGTCCCCGCCCCGCACTTCTACTGGTAGTGTGTTCCAGGCATCCACCACTCTTCTACTGAAGCAGTACTTTATCACATCCCTCCTACCCCTCCTCCCAGCTTCATTACATACCCACTGGCCCTGCAGCTCTTTCTCATTTGAAAGAGAATCTGGCTCCATGTTTACTCCTGCATAGTACTTTAAGGTCTCTATCATGTCCCCTCTCGCCCTCTTCTCTTCCGGCATATACATGCTGAGATCCTTGAGCCTCTCTTCATAGGGCTTTTGATGCAACCCCTGTACCATCTTAGTTGCCCTCCTCTAGACTGCATCCACCCTGCCTATGCCCTTTCTGAGGTGTGGCTTCCAGAAATGGACCCAATACTTCAGGTGGGGCCTCAGAAGTGGACAATACAGCAGAAACAACACCTCCCTCCTCTCGCTGGAGATCCCCCCATGCGTTCCAACATTCAACTGACCCTACCCACTGCTTTGTCACACTGCTCTATCACTTTGAGATAATTTTTTGGCATTGAACCCCAATTGCCATGCTCTTGACCACTCCTAGAGTTTCTCAAGGTCCCCACATATTTCCTCCACTCCCTTCTGAGTGTCCACCCTTTGGTGACATCTACAACAAGGCATGCCTTCCCTTCCAATTCTTCTGCAATGTCCCTTATGAAGACACTGAAGAGGATTGGTCCCAGTAGTTAGCCCTGCAGCACCACACTTGTCTCTGTCCCCCTCATAAGAGTGAATGCCATTAACCACCACCCTCTGTTGCCTATCCATTAACCAGTTTCTTACCAAATTTACCACTTTGTATCATACCCCTATGCTGCTCAATTATTTTATCTGTCTCCTGTGCAGCACAGTGTTAATCTACTACCCTCCCCTGATCTACTTCCCTGGTCATCCAATTAAGCAATCAGATTCAAGTGGCTTGATCCCCTCCTCCAATCCATGCTTTCTTTGGTCTCTACCAAACTTTCCTTAACTTCCCCACCACTGATGTGAGACTAACCTGCTTATAGTTGCTAACCTCCTCCCTGCTGCCACTTTTATGTAGATGGACCACATCTGCTCTCCTCCAGTCCTCTGGAACCATGCATTTTTCCAGTGAGCTATTGAATAAGTGTGCCAGTAGGCAGCTAGCACCTCCCTAAGTTCCTTTAGTACCCTTGGGTGTATCCCATCTGGCCTAATAGCCTTGTCTACTTTCAGAGCTGCAAGTCCCTTCAGGACTCTTTCCTCTGAAAATGGACTTGTGTCCACCTCTTCCCCACTTGTTCCTGCTGCTATCTGGTGGTCCATCTCCTCCCTACACTGTAAAAGACTGAGCAGAAGTACCTGTTCATGATGTCTTCTTTTTCCCGATATTCTTCTGTGCAGTTTCCACCTGCTGCTCTCCTTATCCTCACCATCCTAACCCTTGCTTTCCTTTTCTAACTAATGTACATGAAGTAAGTCTTATCCCCTTTTGTTAAATCCTTGGCTATCCTTTCCTGTGTCCGCACCTTTGCTCCCTTCACTGCTGAGGTGGTTGGATTCCAAACTGAACTGTCAATGGTGCAGAGAACCTTTTATCCCACCCAAGGGCCACCAGGTCAGCCAACGCTCCACTAGAGGATGCCTAGATTGAGGCTGAGCATTTGGACCTTGATTGGCATTGGGAGGGTGAGGGTGATGGAAAGGGTACACACTCCACAGCTTGTACCACTACACAGTAGCTTCATCATACTGGTGGGATGAGGCAGCCGAGAGGAGGCACCTGCAGGAGTTGGAGGAGAGGATGTGGGGGTCCTCAGAAAGGAAGGCCCAATGAGGGAGGAAGAGGCCTCCAGCTGAGGAGGAAGCAGCTGCTGGTGGGGGACCCTGTTCTTAATGGGAAAGTTTTGAGAGCGGGGGGAAGGGAGCTGAAGCACATCCCTGGTTCTTCAGCTGGGATGGATGGGGACTGGATTCAGAGGATCACTAGGATGGCAGGAGATAGGAGGAAGCTACATGTCATTGCCCACCTGGGGACTAATGACCTGGTGGAACTACCCGAGCAACTCCTCCTCCCTTCCATATCTCTCCTGAACAGAGGGTAGCCTGGAATAGCCCTTGTATAGTAGGTAGGTGGGATCCATTTGGTCATAACAGGGGCTTCTGATTGGAATCCTACTGTCTAGTGTTGCCCCTCTTCCCCAGTAGCACTCCACTTCCTTTGTCCATTTCAGAGAAGAATCACTGAAAATACATATATAATAAGTCACAGGCAGGTGAAGAATTTATGGTTCATGGACTTTGATCAATGTGAAAATAAGGCCCTAAGGATCTATATGTGTGAAAATAACATAACATAACATAACATAACATAACATAACATAACATAACATAACATAACATAACATAACATAACATAACATAACATAACATAAAACATTCATACCAGGCCATTCTAAAAATATCCCATGACACCTACAGTATGTACTTCTAGTTCCTATAAAATACAGTGCTTCTATATTGGTGGAGGCAGTTCAAAGAAGGGCATCAAATGTGGTGCAGGGCCTGCACAAAAAGTCATATGAGGAGAGACTGGGAGACCTCAATATGTATACCCTGGAGGAGAGGAGACACAGGGGAGATATGACAGAAACCTACAAATATCTAAAGGGCATAAATAAGGTACCGGAGGGTATCATCTTTCAGAAAAGGAGATGTTCAGGAAAGAGAGGGCATGGCATGAGGTTGGAAGGGAGTAGACTAAGGGGTAATGTGAGGAAGTATTTCTTCATGGAAAGGGTGGTGGATGCATGGAATAGACTCCCAGTGGAGGTAGTGGGGGCAAACACAGTGGGAGAATTCAAAAATGCATGGGACAGGCATAGGGGAACCCTAGCAATAGGAACAAGAAGGTAAAGCCGGAGATCAAGTAGGGTCTGCAGTTTTTGCAGTAGGTAGGTAGGTAGGGAAAATGGGCAGATGGATGGGCCTAGTGGTTCTCATCTGCTGTCAATTTCTATGTTTCTATTTACAATAGTGTGTAATATTTATTACAGTAGTAATAGTTGTTACAATTCAGCAATGTGAAGATGCAGAAAGCATTAAGGACTTATTAAACATTAGAACCTATTTGAAGAAAAGAGGAGAAAAGCAAAATACACCAACATACTGAGTTATATAATTATGGTGTATGATTCCTTTATTTAAATATTAGCATTGCCATTTATTCATTACTTCTTCGGTTAGCAGTTATTTCTCCTCGTAGCCTTCCAGCTACCTCTGAAGGAAGTAAATAAATAAGTTCTGTTCAATGGCCTGATGCCTATTAGAAACATAGAAACAAAGAAACAATTTGTTGGCAGAAAAGGACCGCTTGGCCCACCCAGTCTGCCCACATGTTCCCTGCCTAGTCTGACTCTGCAGACCCTAACTGGCATCCAGTGACCCTCCCCCTCACCTATTTACCAGTATTCTCCTATGCCTAACCCATGCATGCTTGACTCCCACCCCCACACTGTTTTTGCTCCCACAACTTTGGCTGGCAGACTGTTCCAGGTATCCAAATACTTTTTCAGTGAAGTAATATTTCCTCACATTTCTCCTAAACTTCCCCCTTCCAGCTTGTTTGCATGTCATCTTATCCTGGTGCATTTTCACATTCATTAATAAAGACTTTGATCATCCTGGTAGTTTTTAGTGTAATAGCCCAATAAATAAATTGTAAAAGCAGCATTTGAACAGTCTTGTAAATGTACTAGTCCATTTAATCTAGTGTATGTAAAGTCTTTCAGCATACCACATTCAGGCCCTGTCCTCAAAAAAGTCACCTCAGTTCTTAGTCTGTGTGTACAATAGTGGCATAACTGCATCTATTCCCAAATAAAATGAGAGAGTTAGGGGGTACATAGTGGGAGGTAGCAGGAATTTCTGTTTTCCTCTACTCTGGAGAGTGCATAAATTCTCATTTCCTCATCTATGACCATTGCAAATCCTTTAGATCATTGATGAACATGGCATATGGTTGTCAGAGAATAGAAATGTAGCCTGTTGGGCTTCTAAAATGTTAACATTTTAAAATCAGAGTTATTTAACATGTTTAAGTTTCATAAGTATGAGGCTGATGGCAACACAATGCCAGACACCTCTGGAGATGAATTCTGTGCTGAGCGTGTTTGTTTGCAGCCAGTAACAACTTAGGATTTATGCACTCTTCTTTTATCAGTCCTGCGAAATAGACTGATAGAGTGGTAACTGGAGACTTATTCTGCTAATATGCTAAGGAGGTCCATTTCTTGTATTGTAAATGATTACTCTTAAAGGCCTTCAGTGCCAGGTATATCAAAGCATGCACATCTCTTCAGGCTACAGATTACTTGCTTTGGAGCTGTGGAGAGACAGGTATACATGATAGGGGTATCTTGTAGTAATTCTACAGAAATGCCATGCAGTATTAGTACACACAGCTGTGAACTGTATAGTGAATGGGTGCTCATCCTAAATAAGAGATTGTTGATATCTGAACTATAGTGTTGTTTCCAGCCACTTGACAATGTATTCACAAACTGCTTGCATCTGTTTGCTGTAGCAGGGATTTCTGACTGGTTTTCATAATGCCTTACTATATCTCACAAATACATTATTTTCTATATAGCCTGGTAGCAACACTTCCAGCTGCATAAAGGAGATCAGTAGTGCTCCTTGTTTATGAATCTGATAGTTCCATTTTAGTTTATTTTTTTCCCCTGAGTATTTATTTTCCAGTACTGCACTGCATTATGTAAGGGTGCTCTTATAGAACTAAGAAGTGGACCTCCTTAGCCTATAATAAAATAGAGTTGTCATTTAATTAGCAGTACGTCAGCCTGTTCCTTGGAGCCGACAAAGTAAAGTGCAAAAATTCTGTGTTGTGGTTGGTTGCAACCAACTATATCCAGAACGTGTCCCTTCTTCACTGTGACTGATCCAAATCAGTCATGAGGCATCTGTCCTGACTTTCTTTCAAATGTCATCCTCTCACCTCTCCCAAGTATCTATGGGAGGCAACCTCTACCACTGCCTTCTTGGTGGACTATCGTCATCATAGATAATTGAGGTTGGACATAATCAAATATAATCTTTCCTTGGAGATCATTCCTAGCCTCCCTGTTTGTTAAGAAAGATCACACTTTATGACCACCTTTATAAAGCATACTTGATCTATAGAAGTGATGCCAAACCCTTGGCCCTGTGGCACATAGAGCATGTTGCCTTATGCAGGAAAAGAAGAGAGTTCTGCTGATGCTATATGACAATCAAAAATGTACTTTCTGACAACCAAAAAGACTGGGCCAGGAGGTGGAAGCATTATCAGTCTTTAGATTCCTTAAACAAATGCATCAATAGCAAAAGTATAGAATGGCATAATCAAAAAATATGATCCCAGCCTTGCAAGTATTGTAGGGACAATGGCTTTGCTTCTTGGATCTCAAAGATGTGGATTTCTGCTTCCCTAGTCCTCTACTGTGATTGGTTGGATCACATTTTAACAAATGACCAACACATTCAGTCAGAAGAATTGTTCATAAGTATTGTAAGTGGGTGCACATTCTGTTGCTCTCCCAATGGGAGTAGAAATTCATATCAAAATACCATATACTGTACTTAAGAATAATTCATCACAGCTGTATATTTAGCTTAAAAGAGGTCAGCTCTGATACTACATAGGAACTGAATGTCACCCATACCTTTGGCGAGGAGTTCCTTGCAAATGGAAGTCCAGCTGCATTAGAAGTGTGTCATAGTGAAACCCATTTTTTGTGGCATGGTTTAAAACAGCAGTGCAACAAGTTTTTTTTTTTTTCCAAGAAGCTAGTTTCAGCTACAATTAACAAAATAATAACATATCTGTCAAATCTGCTTTTCTAGGTTCCTCCTATGCTGAGCACCATGAGTTTATTTTATTGATTCTAACCCTTGTCAGGTCAACAATGCTGTTTCTAAGCCAAATGTGGCAGTCATCTTTTTTCTTGAGACAAAAATAAATAAAAACATTTATAAAATACTCAAATGTTGGTGGAACTAGAACCTTTTATCACCAAATAAAATAAAAATATGTCTGGATTCTTTTATAGTGAAAAGAAAGGCAGGGTTACATTTTTGCCCAATTTTATTGCACTGCTGCTTTCAGTGATAATTTTATTTTTCAGTGCCATTAATTCTTTACCTTTCATAAAAAATGAAAAAAAAATTAAAAAAAAAGATGGTCTGCCAAAAGAGGTAATGTAGTCTAGTGGTTAGAACATTGTCTTGGGAACCAGGAGACTGCAGGTTCAAACCCTGCTATAGTCAAATAGTCACTATGTGATCTTGGACATATCCCCAAACCTCATAGTACTGCAGTCAACCCAGCAGCAAAAATGGGTAAAAGCAGGGCTCCACTGGACATTTAATGCTGCATCTCAGTAGGGCTATACTCAGGGGTTCAGTTAATTTATTTTTTTGTAGAAGTCAAATACTTCCATGAGTCAAAATCTGGAAGTCATTCCAATTTTTTGGAAGTCAAAATACTTCCTAGATCCCACAGTTTGAAAGCCAGTATTCTAAGAAGGATCAATTTATGGATGTGAAACCACTGGCTACTCTTTTTAATAAATCATGGGAGGATGGTGTGGTACCCGAGGACTGGAGGAAGGCGGATGTGATTCCCCTTCACAAAAGTGGGACCAAGACAGAGGCAGGAAACTACAGACCTGTCAGTCTGACCTCTGTGGTAGGGAAAGTGATGGAGTCACTTCTGAAGGAAAAATAGTTGAGTACCTAGAGGTCAGTGGAGCACAGGATCCAAGGCAGCATGGGTTCACAGTGGGAAGGTCATGTCAGACAGAATCTAATAGATTTCTTTGACTGGGTGACCAAAGTAGTAGACCAGGGAGGGGCTGTGGACATGGCCTACCTAGACTTTAACAAGGCATTTGACACAGTCCCACACAAAAGATTATTAGTCAAATTAACCAGCCTGGGGTGGGTCCCAGGGTGGTAGCCTAAGTAAAACATTGGCTGGACAACAGGACACAGAAGGTAATTGTAAATGGAGTTCACTCTGAAGAAAGGGGGTTACTAGTGGGGTACGCAGGGTTCAGTATTGGGTCCAGTCCTTTTAATGTCTTCATCAGTGACATTGCAGAGGGACTGGAAGGAAAAGTATGCCTTTGCAGATGACACAAAGATCTGCAACAGGGTTGATACACAAGGAGGCGTGGAAAGGATGAAAAGGACTTGGCAAGGTTGGAGGAATGGTCAGATGTATGGCAGCTAGATTCAATGCAAAAGTGCAAATAATGCACCTGGGAAACAAGAACCCAGGGAAGAATACACAATGGGTGGGAGGTAGTAACAACAACAAAACAGGAAAGGGACCTGGGGTAATCATATCAGATGACCTTAAGGTTAGCAAGCAATGTGAGAAGGCAGTAGGAGGGCGGGGTATACTGGGATGTATAGGGAGAGCATCAGCAGCAGAAAACAGGAAGTTGTTATCCCTCTGTACAGACAGTTGGTGAGACCCCATCTGGAATACTGTGTCCAGTTCTGGAGACCCCATCTCCACAAGGACATAGACAGGATAGAGGCAGTCCAGAGGAGGGCAACTAAAATGGTGCAGGGTCTGCAAGAGAAGCCGTATGAGGAGAGACTAAAGAAGCTTAATATGTATACCCTTGAGGAAAGAAGGAGAGGGGACATGATAGAAACTTTCAAGTACCTCAAGGAATCAACAAAGTCAAGAGAGGTAGCATCTTTCAGAAAAAGACTTGCAGAACAAGGGGACACAATTTAAAAGATAGAGGAGGGGCGGTTCAGGGGCAATGTGAGAAGTATTATTTCACAGAGAGGGTAGTGGATGCATGGAACAGCCTTCCTGAGGAAGTTGTGGGGTCTAAAACTGTGGGAGAATTCAAGAATGCATGGGACAGACATAAGGCAATTCTTGTGGGGGGCAGGAAGATATAGGCTGTTGGTTAACTAGGATCTACGGCCTATCCTGTAGGTAGGGAAATGGGCAGACTAGATGGGCCTAGCGGTCCTTATCTGCCATCAAAGTCTATGTCTATGTTTCTATGGATGTTAATACAAATATTAGTAACAAAATACAATTTCTTTTAGAAAAGGCCATAATTGCTTTGCTTATGTGCCTTCAGTTTTGCAAGTCATCCTATTTTGTTGTTTTACATTTGGAAGTCAGTAACTTCCTCCCCTTTTATTTTGGAAGTTTGTACCTTATTTTTGGGAGTCAAATACTCTCAAATGGAGTTAACTGAAGCCCTGACTATACTAGGACCTCATACCGTAAACAACAAACAAAAAAAACATTGTTACCAAATCTTTTGAGCACCCTTTACACAAACTGTATCTCAAAATGCTATACAAGGCAATGAGTTAGGCATTGATAGTGGAGGGACTGTAAGCTGGCAAACAGAGCTGCCATTTTGTGCTTAAAATAAGGCAACGACAGCCATGGACAATTGCAGTAAAGAACCTGATTTAATGAGAAAAGTAATGCTAGCCACAGCCCTGGGGGTAATACCCTATTCTTCTCATGAAAGTGACTTGGGATCTGAAACACCCACCTGGCAGACCACCTAAGATGGGCAGAAGAGACCTTTATTTGATATCTAATTCAGTGGATAAGCAGAAGCTCAGGAGAAAATGGGGGAGATTTTCAAAAGGGCTGGCTATGGATACAAATGCAGAGTGCATCTGCATCTGCATCCATCCACTTGCGTCCAGGCAACCCTGTTGCTATTTTCAGAAGATGCATCTGATTTTGACAAAATGTCACAGTTTGTGACAATGAGCTGCATCCACTTCAGATGCACTTGCATCCAGTCTGGACACACTTGCATCTTTTTTGGATGTGAATTTCAGACACTGTTAGGCCATCTAATAGATGGTCTAGGAAGTTTGGGCACATTTCTACTTTGAAAATAGCAACAGATCCATCCTGGGCAGATCCTTTTGAAACTCCTGCCCAATGTACTAACATACTAACATACTATTTGCCAGCAGATTAGGCCTTACGGTCTATCGAGTCTGCTCGAACCTTAGATCCTTAGTTGGGTGCCGAGACCCTCCCATCCCTTGTGCTCCAGAAACCCGTATCATCCATCCCCACCCCCCTGGGACAGGCCATCATCTGATACATCCACTTTCTGTGTCTGTCCCACCCTCTCTTGAAGCCCTCCACTGTGGATCTCTGAACCAGCTCACCAGGCAGTGCATTCCATGTATTTAAAGTACTTTCTTCATCCCATTCATATACATATTGATATTTGCAATAACTTTGAAAATACATGGCAAATTGAGAAAACTCCTTATATTTTACATATTAGACGCAATGACTGAGAGCCAGTGGTGGATCAGTTGTATCCTTGTTTATTTATTTATTGAGGCTTCTTGTGTTTTAATAGTTCATATCAGTAGATCTATTCATAGCATACATCACCTTGAGGAGAACGTTAAAGGGAAATGTCCACCTGAAATCGAGCTATGCCTCAGTGTGAAGCATAGCCCAATCAGTGTTTTTGCAAAGTGTTTACATTTTTTAACTTATAGCCTGTTGAGAAATGTAGATATTATCTGGCTGATCCTGCATCTGTCCCACCAGCATTTTGGATTGATTCACCCCTATCAGTGAACCCACAACCTCCTGCGGCTGTCCTGAGAATGACCTATGACCTGAGGAGCAGTTGCGGGAGCGTGCATAGAAATCCTATGCAAATGAAGCTATTATAGTAATGACTCAAGTTTGCAAGGTACACGTCCTGGTGCTGTACCAAGACCAAGTATAGAATGGCAGTCAACTGCCAGTCTATGCCTGGTCTTGGTATAGCACAGAGATGTGTACCTTGCAAACTGGAGCTATTGATAGCTCCATTTACACAGGGCTTCTTTGCATGCTCCCACGGATGCTCCCTGGCTCATATGTTGTTCTCAGGACAGTCACAGGAGGTTGTGGATGTGTAAATAGGGGGTGCATCAGTCCAAAATGCTGGTGTGAGCAAGTAAGGATCAACCAGATAATATTTACATTTCTCAACAGGCTGTAAGTTAAAAAAAATGTAAACACTTTGTAAAAATGATGATTGGGCTATGTTTCACACTGAGGCATGGCCTGATTACAGGTGGGCATTTCTCTTTAATGTTTGATGGGATATCTGGCAAAGCTATGTGCCTCAAGTGTAGCGAGGTCCTTTTTGATAATGATTTCCAATAAGGGAAGGAGCGATGGCCATTTCAACATCAGTATTTTAATTTCTTGCTTATAAATTCTTCCATTACTAGCAGTAATAGTGAATTAGGAAAGGAAATGTTTGAAGTGATGCAGTGCAGTGGCTGTGAAATGGCAGCTTTCAGGGAGGGCTTTGGATACATTGGGGACTAGGGTCCCACCTGGAGAAACAGAGGACTGTACAAAGGAAATGGCCTCCATCCATCCAGGAGGGGAAAAGCAGTTCTGAGTGGAAAGTTTAAATGCTACTTTGATGGTTATTTAAATGAGCCAAGGTGGAGGCAGAGAGAATGAGGGAGACAAAGAATGCCATCCCCAGAAAATATAGCAACAGAGAGTAAAAATCTGCGGAAATAATTTCTCCAAGGGTAGAGTGTCATAGGGAAAGGAGGGTGGAGGAAAAGGAGGGTTGTGAGGTGGTTCTGTGGATGAGGGAAGAATTAAAGACAGTGGGCACCTCTCTGATCTTAAGGAGGAGGTTGCCTATCTCCAGGCCGACATGGCTAGGATTCATGAAACCTCCTCCCCTGCCCAGGGACCACCAGGGCTGCTACTACTGCCTCAGAGGTTGCCAAGAAAGAGGAGTGGTTGGACCAAGGTGGGCTCAGGGACGGTGAGGGTGGTGGAACAGAGGTGCATCCCTCCAGTTGTACCTCTCCACAATTCATACACCATTCTGGTGGAGAGTGGTTTCTCTATGGAGGCACCTGCAGTGGAGATCAAGGAGGATGCTGGGAACCTCCACAAAGGAGACCCACAGGAGGGTGGCATGGGACCCCACAGGGGAAGGAAACAACTCCTGGTGGGGGACTCAATCGTTAGGGGGTAGAACTGAGGGGGGGAGTGAGGGGAGAGGCAGGTAAGGTGCCTGCCTGCCTGGCACCATGGCTTAGAGGGACAGGGAGAAAATCCTCAGGATCACAAGAGCAGCTGCACGGGGGAGGGAGCTGAATGTCATTGTCCACCTGGGGACAAATGACCTGGCTGGGAATGGGATCAGAGCAGTGCAAGAGGAGTTGGGGAAGGGCCTTCGTCAAGTAGCACATGCAGTAACCTTCTCGGAGGTGCTACCTGTCTGTGACATGGGTGAGGCTAGAGTACTCTGCACCATGGGATTCAATGAATGGTTGAAAAACTGGTGCGGAGCTCAGGATTTTGGCTTCATTGGGGCCTGGGGGTCTACCTGGAAGGATACAGGCTTATAGTGGTGTGATGGTCTGCATCTGTCTGGGAGGGGAACCAGGATCCTAGGTGATAAGTTTAAATGCTTCATTGGCAAGCATTTAAACTAGCCAAGGTGGAAGGCACTCAAAAGGAGCAGAGAAATCCCAGCCTCCCCCCACAAAACAGGGTAGTTAGCGAGGTAAACATCAATGTAGAGAAGTCAATAGGGAGCAGGACAGGTATAAATGGAGAAAAAGGCAAAGGCAGCAAGGACAGAGATGGGGCTAAAAGGGGTAAGGCCATCAAAAAAGGGAGGGTGATGAGTACCAATGTCCATAGTCTGGGTAACAAGCTCCCTGAACTAATGGCCTTGATGGAGGAGGGACGTCTGGATATTGTGGCAGTCACAGAAACAGGGTACACAGAGAACTATGACTGGGATGTCAACATACCAGGGTACACAATCTATAGGCAGGACAGGGAGGGTAAAAGAGGAGGAGGAGGAGTAGCTCTCTACATAAGGGAAGGGATCAAAGCAGTGGAACTAAAGGGTAAACGGAGGAGAGGAGGCACTGTGGGTCACCCTGGAGACAGGAAATGGCACCACAATCTGCACGGGGGTTGTATACAGACCCTCATCTCAGGGGGAGGCAACGGACAAGGAAATGATAGAAGGCATCCTTAGAATGGCAGAAAAAAGGGGATATATTTTTGATGGGGGACCTGAATATGCCAGATGTTAACTGAAGCACCTTTGCTGTAGCCACATCCAAGAGCAGAGTCATTCTCAATGCCCTACAGGGGGCATGCCTCAGACAGCTAGTATTGGAACCCACTCAGGAGGGTGCAATCTTAGACCTGGTACTCTCAAATGGGGATGGAGAGAGGATCTCAGATTTAGAAGTGGGTAACCACCTGGGATCAAGCGACCACCATACAGTGTGGTTCACGATAAACACAGCCATAGAGTCAAGCCATACAAAAGCAAGGGTATTGGACTTTAGGAGGGCTGACTTTGGGAAAATGGGAGAGTGCCTCAGAAAAGCACTAGTAAATGGGCAAGAAGGAGAGGTGGAGGAACAATGGGGAAAAATTAAAACAGCCATCACAGGGGCAACACGTCTTTGTGTGAAGCAAATCAACAAAACAAAAACAAAGGAAAAAACACTATGGTTCTCAAAAGAGGTGGTGGGGAAAGTTAGGGAGAAAAAGGTAGCTATCAGGAAGTACAAGGAAACACAGAAGGAGCAGGACAGAGAACTATACCAGTTAAAGCAGAAGGAAGCAGGGAAGGCAGTCAGAATAGCAAAGGCCCAAACTGAGGAAAATATAGCCAACACAGTTAAGAAGGGGGATAAAACCTTTTACAGGTACATTAGGGAGTGAAGAAAGACCAAGGGAGGGATAGTGAGGCTTAATAAAGGGAAGTAGGGTGGGAAGAGGGTGACAGTGAAAAAGCAGGGATACTGAATGAATACTTCTGCTCAGTATTCACAAAAGAAGAGGAAGGGGATGTACCTAAACCAAACAATAGAAGCAGTCTGGATGGGGGGGGATTGATACCAGTCCATTCACAGAAGAAAGGGTCCTGAAAGAACTCCTAAAACTAAAGGTGGACAAAGCAATGGGGCCTGATGGGATTCACCCCAGAATTCTAAAAGAACTAATGGGAGAACTAGTGACACCACTGACTACTCTTTTTAACAAATCATGGGAGGATGATGTGGTACCTGAGGACTGGAGGAGGGCAGATGTGATTCCCCTTCACAGAAATGGGAGCAAGACAGAGGCAGGAAACTACAGACCTGTTAGTTTGACCTCAGTGGTAGGGAAAATGATGGAATCACTTCTGAAGGAAAGAATTGTTGAGTACCTAGAGGCCAGTGGGGCACAGGACCCAATGCAGCATGGATTCAAGGTGGGAAGGTCATGTCAGATGAATCTAATTGATTTCTTTGACTGGGTGACCAAAGCAGTAGACCAGGGAGGGGCTGTGAACATGGCCTACCTAGACTTTAGCAGGCATTTGACACAGTCCCACACAAAAGATTAATAAACAAGTTAGCTAGCCTGGGAGTGGGTCCCAGGGTTGTAGTCTGGGTAAGACATTGACTGGACAACAGGACGCAGAGGGTAATAGTAAATGGAGTCCACTCCAAAGAAAGGGGAGTTTCTAGTGGGGTACCACAGTTTTCAGTACTGGGACCAGTCCTCTTTAATGTCTTTATAGGTGACATTGCAGAAGGACTGGAAGGGAAAGTATGCCTCTTTGCAGATGACAACGATCCTCAACAGGGTTAATACATGGTGGGGGGGGGGTGGAAAGGAAGAGAAGGAACTTGGCAGGGTTGGAGGAATGGTCAAAAGAATGGCAGCTTAGATTTAATGCAAAGAAGTGCAAAATAATGCACCTGGGAAACAAAAACCCAGGGGAAGAGTACTCAATGTGGGGGGAGGTACTAACAACAACAGAAATGGAAGGGGACCTGGGGGTAGTCATATCAGATGACCTAAAGGAGGTCTGGGGGGATACTAGGATGCATAGGGAGAGGCAACACCAGTAGAAAACAAGAAGTTGTTATCCCTCTGTACAGACAGTTGGTGAGACCCCATCTGCAATACTGCATGCAGTTCTGGAGACCCCATCTCTGCAAGGACATAGACAGGATGGAAGCAGTCCAGAGGAGGGCAACTAAAATGGTGCAGGGTCTGCACCAGAAGTCATACGAAGAGAGATAAAGGAGCTTAATATGTATACCTTTGAAGAAAGGAGGGAGAGGGGGGACATGACAGAAACATTTAAGTACCTCAAGGGAATAAACAAAGTCCAAGAGGGTAGCATCTTTCAGAAAAAGAGATGTGAAAGAACAAAGGGGCACAATTTGAAGGTGGGGGGACAGCTCAGGAGCAATATAAGGAAGTATTTTTTCACAGAGAGGGTGGTGGATGCATGGAACGGCCTACCTGAGGAGGTTGTGGGGTCAAAAACAGTGGGCGAATTCAAGAATGCATCAGACAGACATAAAGCAATTCTGCTGAGGAGGTAGGAGGAAGTAGGCTGTTGGTTAAGTAGGATCTACAGCCTATCCAATAGGTAGGGAAACAGGCAGACTGGGTGAGCCAAGCGGTCCTTATCTGTCATCAAAGTCTATGTTTCTATGGGCAGAGAGAAAATGAAAAAAGGGAAGACAATAAAAGGGGCAGTGGAAGGGTGAAGGATGGAATAGGGAATGGGGGGAAGCCAGAGCAGGGATAGACAAAATAAATGGAGTGCGATCTGTGCCAACACAAGGAGCCTAGAAAATAAAATTCATGACCTGGAGGTGACCATTGCCAAGGTGAACCTGGATCTGGTGGCAGTAACAGAACCATGGTGCACTGACAATCTTAGCTGGGGTATGGCCAATACAAGGTTCAGCTTGTTCCAGAAGGATAGGTCAGGTAAGAAGGGGTGGGGGTGGGGGCATTTTATATGTGAAGGAAGGCATAAAGGCTATGAAGATACAAGGACAAAAAGGGGACCTGGAAGGGCTGAAGGTTTTATTGGTTAGTTTTGAGATGGGGTCCAGGATCTTTATTCATTTGGGGGGGTGTATTGACCACCAGTACATGGGGAGGAGTTAAACAGGGTTCTAGGGGAGACCATAGACAAAATGGCAAACAAAGAAAAACGGGTGGTCTTGTTTTTGGGGGATTTTAATATACAGGACATAGACTGGAGCATTCTTGCCATTGCTACAACAAGAAGCAGGGCCATCCTCGACTCCCTACAGACAGCATTTTTCAGGCAGCTGGTAACATAACACACTATGGACAGCACTGCAGAAGTTACAGTGGGTAGCCCTCTTGGTACAAGTGATCATAGTGCAGTGTAGTGTAGCACACAGTTTGGGCAGGAAAATAATTTCACTAGGATGAGGGTACTGGACTTCAGGAGGGCCGCTTTTAAAGAAATGGGAGAATACCTTAGTAAATACCTTTTTTTTGTAGACTCTATTTCTTACAGGATCCCCGAGGAACTCTCTCCAGCAACCTCTCAGCCCAGGCTCTACCTCCCTGTCTGAAGCTTACTGATCCAGGCCGACCCAGCTCGGTGGATCCCCCAGCTCTGAGCCCCCCGAGGTGGGACCGCCTTACGCCCTGGTGCTCTATCTGTAATCCAGTGCGCTGGGCTGGAGTTGGGAGGCACACCTGGAGAGCAAGCCTGACGGCAGGAGTGTGGCTGGGACTGGAGGTGCCTTCACCTTTCCCTGGGGCCAGGGATTTCTCTTAGGTTGCTCCATAGGCATGCTGGCGTGCAATGACACCTGCACGGAGGAGCCGTAGGCGTCTGCCATGCTCCTCCCCTTACGCCAGGCACAGGTAGTACCTCCGGTCTCCACCAGGGGTCTCTACTGCACCGGGGAGCCCCAGAACCTACCCCAGGGAGAGGACAGCTGTCCATCAGATGCTCGGTCCTCTCCCTCCCCTGCCGACCCCCAACAGCCCAGGCTCATTCCCGAACCCAGGTCTCTGATGTGACATGAGGTGTGGCGTCCAGTGCCTCAACACTCAGTGCCACCGAGCCGGCCTACCTTAGTCAATACCTTGAATGGGATGTTGGAGTAGAGGGAGTCGAAGAACAATGGAAAAGGTTAAATGAAGGAATAACTAAGGCAGTAGCAATTTCTTTGAAAGAAATAAGCATAGGAGGAGGAAGAGGCCACTGTGGTTTTCAAAAGCTGTGGCTAGGGTGGTGAAAGAGAAAAGAAAACAGCTTTTAAGAAGTTCACAATGACCCAGACAGAGTGTGACAGTGTTGTATATTTACTGTAGATAAACAAAGGGAGGCAGGAAGGAAGGTGAGGGCTAGTAAGGCACAAACAGAGGAGAGGATTGCCAAGGTGGTAGAAAAGGGAGTAAGACTTTCTTCAGGTACATGAGTGAAAAGAGGGAAGCAAGTTGAGGAATATTGAGGTTCTGGAGAACAGGAGAGGGGGACTGCATAGAGGATGATCAAGAAAAAGCTAAAATCTTAAATGAGTACTTCAGCTGAGTCTTCACGGACGGGGGTGGACTAACATGTATCTGCAGGCATCAGTGGGAGGGAGAGTGGACACAAGTCCATTTTCAGTGGACAGAACCCAAAAGAGATTGTAAGCCTTAAAAGAAAATAAAGGCATGGGGCCTGATGGGATCCACCCAGGGATTTTGAAAGAACTGAGCATGGTGCTAGCCGCCCATGTGACAACACTATTATGCAACTGATTGGAGAGTGGGTGGTACCAGGGAGATGGAGGAGGGATGATGTGGTCCCTCTGCAAAAGAGTGGCAGCAAGGAGGAGGCTAGCAATTATAGACCAGTCAGTTTCACATCAGTAGTGGGGAAATTAATGAAGACCTTGCTGAAGGAGAGACTAATGGAGTACTTAGAGGCAAATGGGTTGCAAGACCACTGGCAGCATGGCTTCACATAAGGGAGGACATGTCAAACCATTCTCTTAGATTTCTTTGACTGGGTGACTAGGGAAATGGACCAGGCGAAGGCAGTGGATGTGGCTTATCTGGACTTTAGTAAGGCATTTGGCACTGTGGCATACAGGAGGGCAGTGTGACAAAGCAGTAAGCAAGGTTAGCCAGATGCTGGGGTGCATAGGGAGGGAGATTCCTAGCAGGAGAAGGGAGTAGTGTTGCCACTATATCATGTTCTAGTGGGACCCCACCTAGAGTACTATGTCCAGATCTGGAGGCCACACCTCTTCAAGTACATTGACTGGGTGGAGGCGGTCCATCAGAGACCAAAATGGTTTTGGGGATGCATGAGAAACTGTATGTGGGGAAACACTGTGGAACTTGGCATGTGCTCTCTGGAGGAGAGGAGAGGAGAAAAGAGCAAGATGGGACATGATTGAGAACTATAAGTACCTCATGGGGTTGAACAAGGTGCAAGAGGGAAGCTTCTTTCAGTAGAGGAAGAGTACCAGAACTCAGGGGCATGCAGTGAAGCTTTTTTTTTTCTGAGGGGGGTTAAGAGGTATATGAGAAAATACTTCTTCACAGAAAGGGTGGTGGATGCCTGAAACAGACTACCAGAAGAGGTGGTGGGGGAAGGATAGTGGGGAGCTTCAAGTATGCATGGGATACACACATGGGCATAATAGGTAGAGTAAAGGGAGGAGCGAGGGACACCTGTGACCAATTAGGGTCCAGGGTGTAGAAATAGGCAGGGAAAATAGGGTAGAGTAAATATCCTACTGGTCCTTTTCTGCCGACAAATTTTGTTTCTATGTTTCTATGTCGTCTGTTATGAAACAGAGCCTGCAGGTTCTTCAGTCTAAATGAAGGTGACATCACAGTGATGTTATACTAGACTATTATAATGACTGTGTACGATTTAGAGAATAATGGATGAGGTGTTTTACATTATGAGTTTCTTTATACACCTGAAGTATGTAAGCTAGCAATAACAACAGGGTGCGGAAACAGTGTTGGGCTATACTTTAGACCGCGAAGAAATTGTCAGTGAGCCTGTACAGGCGGAGTGTCTTATAGCCCCTTGAAGATCAGGTATAGCCCATACTACCCACCCTGGTGTGTATAAATGTGCTTAGAAAATGAGTATTAGTGTAAAATTATATCAAATATTACAGAAAAAGAGACTTGAAAAAATATTTAAAATAAATAAAAAATATATATTTTTGTAACGTAGACCCTCTACTGCTCTACTTACTAGCAGAGGTCACTGCTGTTTTGATACTTTTTTTTCCCTACTTTCAGTTTGTGGTTTGTTGCTTTGCTGCTGGCCACCTCCCTCTCGTTCCTGTGGTTTGCACAACCCCCTAAATGACTATTATTTGTGCAGTGCTCAGCAAAATAAATTAAAATCAGAAAAAGATTTGGGAATAGTACTCTCCGATTACTTTACTTTCAATAAACTCATCTCTGAGATAATTAGTAGAACCAATGAAGTATGGTGAGAGGTACGTTGAAATATAAAGTCAAGAGATAGATCAGTTATACTACCACCCTGTGGATCCTATATCCAACCTCACTTAGAGTTTTCATCTCAGCTCTGGAACCTCTGTTTGAAAGGTGACATTGCACATCTTGAAAAAGTACAAAGAAAAGTAACCAAGCAGAGTGACAATTTAACCCACCTAGCTATGATGTTAGGATGCGCAAACTGAATCTCATGTTGCTTGAAAAAAGAAGAATGAGGGGATTTAATGATGGCATGGGAAATCTTGCAAGATGAATACTTGATGACTGAAATCGGGTTGAGTTCAAGCAAGTTAATGTTGAAACTAGGGATCATCCCTTACAACTGGCCTGTTATAGGTTCAATACCGTCAAGAGGGGTTACTTTTTCTTGCAAAGGGTTATTAAACCCTGGAATTCTCTGACTCCAGATATTGTAATTAGCGAGACAAAAATCATCTTTTAAAAACAGCCTGGGTAACTTTTTGCTGCACAGCCTCAAATTAGCTTATTATAGTTAACTTATTATGCTTGACATACCTAGGATCAGAACTTGTTATGGTGCATCGTCACTCAGTCATGCTTGCCCTACTGTGTGGAATACTCTTCAAAAGTCTTTAAAACTCAGATGAGTTGTTGGTCTACGTACCTTCAAATCTCTGCTTAGCTGATCATTGCAGGAAAATTGTAATTGGAGGCTCTGCCTGAGGTTATATGGGGGAAAAGCTCCTCCCCCATAACCTATTTAAGCAGCAGAACCCTGCTGCTCTGCTTAGAGTGAGACACACTCACTGCGCTCGCTCTGTGCTGCTTGCTGAGGCTAGCACCTTCTCCTGCCCCCCCTCCTTGTGCGCTCGTGCTTTTCTCTGCCTCCTGTTCCTCTCTGGCTCTTGCTCTCCCCCTCCTCCCCATTCTTCTGTTGTTTTTTTTTGGGGGGTTCCTTCTGCTTCGCCTCCAGCATTGCAGCATCGCACAGTTCCTGCCGTTGTTTTGTTTTTTACTCCTGGGACCTTACTGTTCAAGGCTCTCCCCAGTCCTGCTGCCATGCCATGACTCCTCTTCACAGCTTCTCCTAGACCGGGGTGTCCAGGCTCCGGACCCTCTACAATTGTAGCCTGCCGCTGCTTCTTTGTTTCCTTTCCTGTCCGTGAGCCTCCATACGGTCTCTGCTCCCTGCTTTCCTGGCTGCTGGTACATGCTACTCCACATCCCACCTGCATTGCTGCATCGTGCAGAGTTCCAAGCCTTCACTCCTTGCACCGCTAGTCCTCTACTGTGATCGAATGCCGCCTCCCAGAACCGAGCTGAGTTCGATTTCCCTGAGGACTCCTGCGCTACCTCCACCATTGCTATCGCTTCCGGACACCTCAGGTGCTTCAGTCAGGATCGCCATCACTTGGAACCCTTGCTTACATTGAACTATGCGCCAATGCACAAGTAACTAGTTCGGAACCAGGTTTCCTAGTATTTATGTTCCCTCTGGTTATATTCTGCATGTCACCGTGCTTACATGTCTGGGCTCAAGACAATACATTGCAGGTTGTTTATTTCAGCACTCCTAACTCTACCTGCCACCTGGATCTCTCAGCTTGTTTGTCATTTCAGTGTCCACATACTGTAGCCCACTGCTGGTACTGCTGGTCGCATTTCCCATTCTCTGGTGCCTTTTCAGACACTGCTCTATCAGCTGCTTTGTGTGATTCAGGATGCTTGCAAGCCTTACATGCCAGGCTCACAATAATCTAATTTCCCTATGTAGCTTGCAACTCACACTGTTAAGAATGTACAATCCTCCTCCTCTGGTCACATGGGAGTTTACGGGCACTGCTTCCCTTCTTCTGGCAGCTCATGTCTGCTCCAATCATAAAACAAACCATATCTAGTTTCCAGGTTCTTATTCAAGCATTAGCAGTATACCTTGGACTTCCATTCTTGACAAACATTATACACTTGGACTGGATGCTTGACATGGTATAAGCTCCTGGCGTACAGCTTCTGTGGAGCTCACTTTGCCCAAAGCTGATTGATGGCTGCCTCTGGGACGGGACGACTGGCGATCGATTTTCATCAAGCTTCCTGGTAGTGACTGTTGGCCTTCTTCTGGCCATGACCGCCACACCTGCACCTTCCAGTATGCCGATCTCTCATTTCTCCATTATGGGCATGCCAATGTTTCTAACTCCTGCAGCCATCTGCTGCTATGTTTTCCTTCTCTGTTATGGTGGTTCTCATTCCTTTTTGGGCTATTGGCAACACATACTCTGGCTGTTGGACGTCATTCAGAGGTTGTTTCTTGCTTCATCAGACTCATTTTCCAAGAAGGAACAAGTTTGTATTTAATGTTGGTCATCATTTTACGCTTCCACGCTTCCCCTGTTTGGTCACCAAACATACAGCTCTAGGAGGGTCAGATTACTCCCCTGCTATTTCATTCCTCATCGATCCCCACTACATACCTTCTGCATTTATTCAGTATTACTACCCGCTACTTCCTCCGCATCTGCATGCCATGCAAACCCAATGACTACTACTACCACTGACCTACTTGCTGGTCCCTTGCTTACAACTTGTTACCTACTGCTCGCACTATTCTTCGCATTCCTGCTTTTCCCTAGCTACCTGGACTCTGCCACCTATGTATATCCGGACTTGCAAGGGCCTCACTCACACTCTTTTCAGATCAGCTCTCAGTGCTCATTCGGCAGCTCCAAGACTGCTCTCACTCCACCTGCCTTGCCATGTTGTGGCCCGGAGGTTCGACTATTCATACACTATGCCTGCTTCACCCAGCATTGAGCATGGAGGTTCATAACTTCTGTCAGCCTGCCACGCCCAGTTTTGGGCCTGGAGATTTATATACTCTACCTCATACCTGCTTCGCCTTCAAGGCCTGGAGGTCCGAATATTTGTACACTATATCTGCCTTGCCCCGCATCGGGTTTGGAGGTTCATAATTCTCTCAGCCTGCCTCACCCTGTCTGGGCCTGGAGGTTCATATACTTCTACCTCATACTGGACTTTCCTACCCTAACTTGGCATAGACTCCAAGATCATATTCTCCTACTGGATCACAGTTATTTGGTCAAACTCCTTGTTCTTTAAAAGAATTCCTCATCTGCTACAATTACTCGACAAGTACAACTTGACCTATGCGGATCGCATATGCTCGTCTGTGGATTTGACTATTGTCATTGAAGTCACCCTACATATACTGTATACCCTCATAATTCATTCCTGCTAATTCCAGCTGACTTACGTGGGCTCCGTTGCACCTGCTAACCCTTATGGGCTTGCCTGCCATTCTCAACTTCTTACACTTACTCATTAGCTGACCTATGTGGGAATCAACTACGTATACTAGCCTATGAGGCTAGTTGCCACTCTACTTACTTACCAACAGACCTAAGAAGGTCTAGCTGCACTAACAAGCTACATGGGAGCTAGTCGCCACTCTACTTACCTCACCAGCTGACTGACAAGGGTCCAGCTGCGCGTCTTAGCCATGGGACTAGCTGCCACATTCAACTACTTATCCGCTGACCAACCTGGTCCATTTGCTTGCTACTTACTACCTCATCTCCTAACCTACACGGTCCAGCTGCACATCCTCACCTATTGGGCTCACCCTGTTATACTTCCTTGGATGCTTCCTAACCTCACACCATTGCTTCAAATTTACTACCCTCAAATCCTACCAGGATTTCTGCTCAGCTCTACTGCTGTATGCCTTCTATATCATGACTTAAGCATAAATTCTACTCTCTCCATCTTATTAACTGACCTGGGTTCATCAGTCATCAGCTTCATCTCAAGCCATTCTACCATGCCATGAAATTTATAAGCTTTCTATCAGCAGAAGCCTGGAGGTTGGACTACTTCTACTTCTATTTCATCCTGCCCACCAGCGTCAGAGCCTGGATAAATGTGTACTTTCTATTCATCTATTTATCATACTAGTCTTAGGAGCTCCTCATTAGCCCTATCTTGAAACTGTTAGATGTGTTCTAACAATGCTTACCTCAGTGCACATCTACCTGGATGCTTCACATGCTCATACAGCCACCTGCTTCGCTCACACAAGACTTGGAAGCCTGTTCCTGACCTTTCATCTCTAACTACGAACTGTTCCGCTGACTCATCTGTAATCTGCAACTTGGACTAGCCAATTATTTAATTAGGATTATGCTCCTTTAGTATGCCCAGAAGTACGGGCAGGTTGGCAGCCGTGGGTCCTTAGAGGTTTCCCCCTAAGGGTGTTTTTCCTCTCCTGCGTGCTGCCGGCCATACTCTCCGGAGTTGGAGGAGATAATCATGGATATCATATTTCTTTTTGGGGGTGTCACGTCCTAATCAACTAACCATTGATCCTATGGTGGGATGCAGAGTAAAGCCAAACCATCAACTCATAATGAATAACTCATCTGTTTCAGTATCAGCACTATCTTATTTCAGCTCATCATGTACTATATTCATTTACTTACTCATGACCATGCCTAAGTACCTAAGCACTATTCATTCATACAACTATACCTTGGAAGCATCATTCTACTTACTGGTCTGGCCTCTGTATCCAAACTCAAACCTACAATTATGTAGATGCAGTATGTAACACAAGCACTGAGCTCTGAACCACATATAATTGGAGGCTCTGCCTGAGGTTAAATGGGGGAAGAGCTCCTCCCCCATAACCTATTTAAGCAACAGAACCCTGCTGCTCTGCTTAGAGTGAGACGCACTTGCCCTCCATCCTCCCCTTACACCTCCTCCTTCTCCTGCACTCTTATCCCACCAGGAGGTGTCACATCCTAATCAACTAATCATCCTTCCTATGGTGGGATGCAGAGTAAAGCCAAACCATCAACTCATAACAAATAACTCATCTGTTCCAGTATCAGCACTATCTTACTGTCAGCTCATCATGTACTATATTCATTGACATACTCATGTCCATGCCTAAGTACCTAAGCACTATTCATTCATACAACAACACCTTGAAAGCATCATTCTACTTACTGGTCTGGCCTCTGTATCCAAACTCAAACCTACAATTATGTAGATGCAGTATGTAACACGAGCACTGAGCTCTGAACCACATATAACTGTTATTCTTTATCACTCCTATAATTTCCTGAGGAATCTTTTTGTGTGTTGCACCATCCATATAGCACTTATCCCATACAGTAATTAGTGCCTATGCTTAGTCTGTTTTAGGTCATGTTGTACGTCATGTGTTCTTCTTATTCTCCCTCCCTTCTCCCTGCTACCAAAACTATATTTCAAGAACTGTAATGCACATATTGCATTGTATTGCTGTTTTGTTGCATACCTAGATCTACACTGTTAGGAACATTCAATGTTTGTATTGTATTTGCCAATACCATTTGTATAAATGTAATGTCTCTTGTGTTGCACTTATTGTTTGTATTTGTATTGTCTTATTCTGTTGTGTCCAACCAGGATCACTTTGTAAATGAGTTCACTCAATGGTGTATTCCTGGTAAAATAAAAATTGAATTGAATTGAAAATGACAGAAGTTTCTATGGGCCCTGGCCTTCTGCTCCTTTACTGAACTTTAGTGAACCTTAGTGAAAATTAGGGACAGCACAGTGCTGCTGTACTTATGGGTGCTGGGTGGAGTGTCATCAGGAGCTGATGATAGCCCAGTCAGAGAAGACAGCACCAGCAGTTTTCCAATTTCTGCTCCTTCAGCTAGAGAAGTGCTGCTGGGTTGCGGCAGCACAGAAAGTGGGCAGGTGGGAACTGGGGTAGGAAACTGCAGAAGAAGTGTATTTGTGAGCTGGTGAGTGAGGGAGGTGGAGCAAGCTGGCACTAACAATAATGTTAAACCTGTACAAACAGGTAAATAAGGATACGTTCAAGTGTTTTTGATGTGCACTTGCGAACAGGGGCAGCTAGGTGAATCTCGCTAGGTGAGGAAAAACTTCAGATGAATGTTTTTCAGAATGCTATTGGGCACAATTATATTTTTTGTGCAAGGGCAAGCTGGCACTGGGACTTATTTCCTGGTCTCTGCTGGCACATAAATATACCACTTGCCAGGGGTCTCACAGACCAGAGGCAGTGAAATTACCTGCCCATTTCCTAATACCACATTAACCACATGTGTGAAGCACAAGTGGCTTATGAGGGTATTACACACTAAGGGAGTGTAAAAAAAAAAAATAAAAAAATAATGGAACACTATATTCTTTATTTTTTATAATGGCTGGTTCATTTAATACTGTGTGTTAAAAAGGTTGTTTTCCTTTTCTGTGACATTTTGATTCCGTGAGTGTGAGATGGGTGGCTTTCACTTTCCTGACTGGCTGACACCCACTTTGTAATAATCGGGTTCCATTCCGTAATAACCAGCTGTTTATTATGGCGTTAGAAAGTAGCGTCAGTCCTGTCCATAAATGGGCTCAGCAGTAATTATATTCTGTTTTGTGCCCATTTTTCTAATAATGTACAAAACTATATAATTGTACTCAGAGAAAGGGGAATCAAATGATCTTGTAACAGGTTGTTTCATATTAGTGTACAACTCTTATGAGAAGGTTAAGAATACTGTATTGCCAGTCATAACGCAATACCTAATTAATGCAGATAGCCTATACCTGGGGCACATGAGGAACCTAGAATCCTTTCTTTCTTTCTTTCTTTCTTTCTTTCTTTCTTTCTTTCTTTCTTTCTTTCCCTATAGATTTTTATTTCCATGCCAGTTGCTTGTCTTGAGGGATATACCCCAGTGTCAGGAATATACTCTGGTCTGGCTGAGGAAGCCTCAGCCATAGTGGAGTTGGCAAGTGGTGTTTTTTTACTTTTTTCCCAGCTTTTCAAACCTCCCACTTTGGGCAAGCTTCCTGGTCCAGCCACAGGAGCTGATGTTCTGGCTGCTGCCAGCTCGCTGTGGCCAAAGTGCATTGTTGTCTGGCAGCAGTCTTAGCCTGGCTTGAGTCATGATGCAATGCACTGAGTATGTTTCCGAAGCTGGGTCAGACTCATCTGTACTGCAGCATGATGCGCTGCTGCTCAGGCATCGGTGCACCCTGCAGAAAACTCTATCTAACCTTAAATGACTATGTTACTAAACCCAGCAACATCCATAGTAGGAGACAGATGCAGGTCTTTTCTGAAGGACGGACAAATAAAGACTTGATTTTGAAGTTCTGTTACAGCGCGTATTTAAAGCATCTGTAATTAAATAATTTGTTTTGATGTGAAACATCATATTAATCAAAAAAAACATCATTTTAATTGATGACAATTTGTTGCATAAGGTTTACCTTTGTTATTTTACATTGCCTGTGGAAGAAATAGACCTTTATGAGTCAACTAAGTATTTTCCTTGAACACAGTTTGAAAGTAAAGTTGCAATGGCAGTGTTTTGTTCCTTGAGAATTTTAAGTTCTACCACTTGTTGGCACCAGAGGTCATTGTTTTGGCTGTGTCTAAGGCTTCTAAGACTAGAAAAGACATGAGTTATTGAAAGTTCATGATGTTAAGGGAAGGTTTTTTTCAACCATCTCTTCCACCAAATATTGGCAGTGAAATATATGTTCATTCCTTGAGAGTAGCACAGGGATTGCTTAGAATGATACATGCAGTGTAGAGCTACAATAGGTCTCTTGCAATCTGTGTAACAAATCCAATAATTTGGGGTCCAGGGACATGCATGAGCCAATGTGAGTTGATAGTCATGGTCTTTTCAGTTGTCTGCAGGACCTTTAGTGTATGTTATATATTTAAAATTAGTGCATGTGCGCTGCATTATGTCAGAAAGTGTTCTGCGCAATAACACCCAGCTCAGCAGAAAAGTAGGTACAGAATACAATAGTTTGTCAAAAGGGAAATACTCACATGCACATCATGTATCTAAACTGTGACAGGATTTTTTTTGGGGGGGCATTTAAACTGGAGAAAAATGCAGATAACATGGTCCTCTTGGTGCCAATATGCACTGCATATTATTCAACTACGCATATCTAAGTGCTAAACATTCCTAAAAAATTTACCACACCTTCTAAAAACACTTGTTTTCTCTTTTGTTGCCAAAAAAAAAAAAAAAAATGCCAGAGCTTCTTTTCCACTTAGTTAAATACATTTCACTGGCAGTTCTTTATGTCAGTGTAACATCCTCTAACAGAGCTCCTGCTGGCCGGACCCTTGTATCTTGTTGCGGCAGCTGTGGGCAGATATACAACTTGTTGTTAATGTGCAATATAAATCTGACTGGAGCATACTCACTAATTGGTTCGAGAGCTAGGTGTGGACAATGCTGTCTTGTAGCAGCTTGTGCAGATAGGCCTAGTCAAAGGGTTAATTCTGGTTGACAGCACATCAGCAGCATCTGAAGAGTAATTACCCAACTGAAGTTTTCCCACAGCTGAATGGAGAGCTTCAAAGGCTTCTGAATTTACAACTAGTATTAACCTACAGTATATCTGAAACATGATGTTCCCACAAGGGCTGAATTTTTTCCTCTATTAAATGTATAACTTGCTGGGTTGGTTTGCTATGCAGCAAGCACTTAGAAGGAATTACATCTGGTTTTAGAGTAAGGGCTTTCATGAAGTTAATTAATTGTATGCCTTTCTTGATGTTACCTACTATTTCTTTAATGAGAAATCAAAAAGTATTTAAAAAATCAAACTGCTTTGAGTGAATGCACTTAAAGTTACCCACCCAAAAGACTTAAAAACATAGCCTTGTGCTAACAACATCTGTACACAGCTGTGCCTGTCCTTAACTTCAGTTATTTGGTCATGTTCTTTGTCCTCCAATGTAGTTTGAGTAACTGAAACGAGTTCTTATGAAATATTTTTTCTACCCACAGGTCTGAAACCAAGTTTGACTCAGGTTCAGGTAAGTTTCTGGCTGCAAAATTATTTTCTGCTTTAGGTACATTATAGTGAGATAGTTTAACAGATTACTTACTAGTCTTAGCATACAAGAAGCCAAACATGTGAGGCTGTCTGTCCTACACTAAAGTTACCTTACTGAGCCTTTAAATGTCAAGACACCCCATTTGAAGGGTCCACTGTTTATCAGAATCAAAATTTTCCATACTGAGCTTCCATCATTTTTCTGAAATTTAAATTTTTTTCAGTATCTGTTTACCTTAACAGAATGTGTAGCCCATGTATATAACACCGGGCATTTTGTATGTGTTTATTGGCATCTGTCATTAATAAAATGCTAAAATCTTGTATCATAATAAATAGGTTTGTTCCTATATAGCTGAATATATATAAAACTCTAGGAGACACTCTGTGCATCCAGTATGGTCTAAATGGAAAGGCAGTTGGTCTTATGGTTATATTATTGAACTGTGAAAAAGGAGATCCCAGATTAAAATTTCACAGCAGACAGTAACTCAGTGTATGACCTTTAGCAAGTCACTTGTCTTCCATGTGCTTCAGTCTCTGCCACCTGTAAAGCTGGGTAGGAGCAGGACACCACTGAAAACAAGGAAAACATCTAAGTTGGGTTGTCCTGCATTAATAAATGATAAAATGAAAAAAATCACTCCCACACTTTTAAACTAAATTATCCTGTTTGTTTCCTATAAAGGTGTGTGTGTGTGTGTGTGTGTGTGTGTGTGTGTGTGTGTGTGTGTGCATGCATGTGTGCCTGTGTGTGTGTGTGTGTGTGTGTGATATGAAAATTACTTCATAAGGAAAATTAAAGCAAGCATGGCTTATATCATCAGTCTAAAATCACAGTTGTTGCTTCTTTTAAACTATGCAAACCATTTAGATTTTATTGGAAATTACCGCTATTCATTTTACAAGACAGCAGCCGAGTTACTGGCCAGCACAATACTCCTTGAACTCTGTGTCTAGAGACTTTGTTTGGATTTCTGGGGGGAAGGGGCACTTGGGGCACACCACTGGTGTGCTTTGCATGTTGAGTGAGTCATGTTGGTCATGTGAGTGATATGGGGTGGATATTTCTAGTTTTTAGTCTGTTTGACACACTGCGCCTGGCATGTGTAGTGGTTCCATCGCATACTGTCCCTCTCAGCTTATGTGACTTAGCCTTTTTAGGGGCAGTTCTACCATTGGATAGGTGGGTGGCTCAAATATGCTAAGTGTTCAGAATGCTTCAGGAATGGGAAGGTCAGGTCAGATCAGAATAACATGCCCTGGGTAAGCAAATGAGGGTCTGGAGGAACGTGCCAATTAGGAATTCCTGGGGCAGGAATTTTTTCTGCCTTAGGCTCACTGCTCAGCAATGTTCTATACAGGTGCTGGAGAGACTGCAAGGTAGTCATTCCCCTCCAATATTTTGGTATGCAGTGCTAGGTTGCTAATAAACAAGTCTTCTATAGTCAGAGATGTTATCTCTGATTCCATTGTTGACCTGTTGTGTATCCTGTATACTTGTCTAGATGGCTTATTGGGCATATTCTTGATGACATTATCTGCCCTGCTTTCTCTGTGATACACTACCCAGGACTGGATTGCAGGAGTTGTGGGGTATCTTTCTTCTTCAGACCTGAGCTGGGCTTCACTGCATCTCCTGTGGATTTGATAGAGAGCTTTGAGTGAATGCCCTCTTATGCATAACTGGTCTGTGCATCAAAATCATCCTCTGCTATCAACCTCCATGATGTGAGGTGGACTTTTTTCTGGAGTTTGTCAAGAGTTGGTCTGCTATTGCTTTTGTGTCCCCAAGACCTATGTCTTTGGTGGCTTCAATTCAAGGTTGGACAATCCCTCAAATAATTCTGCTTCCAAACTCCTTCAACTGACAGAGTGGTTTGGGTCAGGCAAGTTATTTCTGCAGCTAAGCATGGTGTTGGGGATCTTTTCCTTTTTCTTAATGAACTTCTATCTGTCTGTGCTGGCTTACATATTAACATGTATGTGTATGGCAATGTAGTCTTTGCCTCGGGTGCCTCAATTTCAACCTTGAAATCATTGCTACAGTGTGACTTAAACAATGTCCAATGCTGGTTTCACTCTAACCAAGTCAGGGTTAATACAGAGAAAACTAAATGAATACTATAGCCTTGGGCACTAACCCAAAACTCACCAGGCTCTCTGCTCCTCCTGGTTTCTACACCATGGATGGCACTCCCCTTAAGCTTGTCTTCTGTTTCAAATATCTCAGCGTTTGGTTGGATAGTAGGTTTGACTTCTCTATTCATATTAATGCCATCCACAGCAAGGTCTGTCCCAAACATGTCCTCTACCACAACAGATATTGTCTATTATCCCTAGTGCACCATGAACTGATCACTGAGATAGTGATCCTGGTGTTTGACTACAGAGATATGGTTTATGGTGCCACCCCATCCTTCTCCCTTGCTAGACTGGACACCCTATGTGATGCCTTCTGTTGTTTTGCTGCAAAAGCTCCTTCTCAGACTAGTCACTGCACTCTTTACACTTTCCTTTCTATCCCTTCCCTCCTGTTGCCTCACACACTGTGTGAACCTAGTTTCTAAGTATTGGTTTGACTCTCTGCCCTTCTATCTTTCATCTCTCCTCTCCCTTACTACCTCTTCCTCTTTTATTCTCTTTGCTCTTGTGATTCTCGTACATTCTCTGTGACACACTCCAAATCTGCTTCTGTGAAATATGCTTTTTCCTCACATCTTCCCTTCATCTGTAACACTCTCCCTCCCACCCTCTGCCTGTCCCCTTCCCTTCTTTCCCTCAAATGCCAGCTCATGTGTCTTGCTGCCCCCCTCCTGCTTCTGTGACCATTGTTAATTTTGCTATGCTATTCACATGTACTTAGCCGAAGTGTTCCTGAACCAGTGTTTTAGTTCTGACATACTAGCCTGTGTGCAACTTACTATATTGTAATTTTTTTGTATTTCTGCTTCACCTTGCAGTTTTCTACAATGTACATCTTGTATATTTTACCTAAACATTGTATATTTTGTTTTCTATTCCCCTTCCTCCGAGTCACACCTGGAAATAAGCCTTGGCTCAGTGTGCCTTTCCTGGTTACCTGTTTTCACTAAATAAATAACTTTTTTACAGGCTTGAAGATCAATAATAACATGATCTCCAACACAGCTTTGAGGCCCTGGAATCATGGTTTAAGATCAATAAATTAATTCTCAACTATAAAAAAACCAAAACAATGCTCTTCTCAGGAGTCCTTCTTAAGAATAAGCTACCCCCCTTCCATATACTCAACGCACTGGGCACTACCATTGAACAAGTACAGTTCTTCAGGTACCTGGGTGTTACCCTCAATGACAGCTTATCCTTTGCTGACCATGTTGACACCATTGTAGGGTCTGGAAACAGTAAACTGAGTGCAGTCTTTAGACAGAGACTGAATCTAACCACTGAAGCCAGACGCCTAGCCGTCACCAGCTCTGTGCTCTCACTCATTGATTATGGGCTCCAAATTTATTGGTCAGCCACGGATACGGTCTTGGACAGAGTCAGGATGCTGCTCAATAAAGGTTGCCATTTTGTATCTGGCTGTCACAAATGCACGCATACCTGCAAACTATATGCCCTCACAAATTGTCTCTCCCTAGCTGCTTGGCTCTGCTAGCAAACTCTTTTACTGGCCAAAACAGCTCTACTAGGTCTTTTGCTGCCCACCATTAGCTCCCTCCTCAGACCTGTCCGCAACTTATACCTCACAGGGAGCATGACCCATCAAGCACTAGCCATTCCCCAATGTAAAACTAGCCCAGGTCAGCGATCCTTTGCTGATAGTGCAGTCATGTGGTATAATGAACTCCCAGCCATTGTTGCCAGCCTACCAAAGATCTTGCAATTCAAGGGGGCCCTCAGGACACATCTGGCCATGAATTCAGAATGTCACTGCTCTGACCTGCCCTGAGCTATATTTTCTCCCACTTCTCTCCCCAACACCCACATCAACTCCCCTCTCCCCACTATGTGGAATCCTTTTCAACTTGCAGTGTGAGCTCTAAGAAAGTGCCAGTAACTTAACCCACTTTGTGGAAGCCTATTTTCAATTTGTACTGTGAGCCCCAATGTTGCATTAGAGACTCAACCCATGTCCTCAGCCAATCAGATTTGACTGCATTGATCACTTTATAACTGCGTTCTACCCTGATGGACTACACTCTGCTCCTTTTACCACTTCCGCTCCCCCCAAAAGCTGCTTGTACTGAACTATGTAAACACCTGAATGTTTACAAATGTGTTAATTAGCTGGTCTCTTACTTGCACTTTGTAACATCTATGACAAAGGTCCTGACAGAGCTGACTAACAACTGCTTTTGTCTACAGTATTGTTCTTCATCTGACATGGAACCTTTGCAAATGAGCAGGCTGTGCTCAAAGGTTGTTATCGAATAGTGCAATACATAAATCAATCAATCAATCAATAAATCAATAACTAATATCTCAGTAGAGCCACTAACTTGATCAGACCACTGCATGATGATGTTCAGTGTTGAGACCCTCAAGATGCGGCTTCAGACTGCAGAGTTGATTCAATCCATTACTTGATGGGATCTGGATCTGGAATGGTTTTTAGAACTATTAGGCATCTCAACTTTGATCACTGATTCCTCTGCTGGAGTGGAGGCCTATAATTTGGTCCTCACTTCAGCAGTCAACTTCCTGATAGTGGTCCACTCACATCTGGCTACTGCACACCAACATACACCCTGGTTAGCACTTTGTGGTAGACTGGAGTGCAGGTAGATGAGATCATGGGTGCATGCCAACAAGCTTGCCCTGATGGCCCACTCTGGCAAACTAGTCTGTCCCAGGCTCAGTCTGCCAGTGTTGCCAACTTTCTTAAACCCTTCAGATGCCTACAAGGGTAATCAGTAGCTGCCACCACTCAGCATAGACACTCTCTCAGGGTATCTCTAGATCTGAATTCCTTCAGAGCTACTGCTCACATAGTACAGTGCTCCATGCTCAAGGGAAACCAACCCACCCCTCTCTGTCATAGCTGATAACTCCTTACTTTAGAAACAGAATATGGTAACTGTAGTTTTCTTTTCAGAGGTAAAAATACAGTTCTTGCCAGTTATAAAGCAATTGTCTGTACCTCAGTGGACTCAGTCACAGAAACATGAAGTATATAAAAGAACAGTATTTTAATACTTCAGGATATTTACACAGATAATGCAGGATGCTACGCAAAGACTATGGGGAACAGTAATTCTGCAGAGATGAAAAAGAAAATGTTTGAACAGTAGGTTACACACAGAAAAAACTACCTCTCTCTCTCTCTTTTCCATTTAGTAAGGTAGATTAGCTTACCACACAAGATACTTTGGCGAATCAGGGCAGACTTAAACCCTTCTATGGTAGCTGTTCATACTCCCAAACCTGACTAACTCTTTCAGGCTCTCCCAGACCATAAGACTCTCCAGCTACCCCCCATGATATGTCATCCAATGTATCACACTGACATCACAGATTCAACATTCTTTGTGTCTTGAGAGCTGGGTTGGAAAACTGGTCTGATCTGGACTTCGGACAAATACAACTATTTTTTGTCCAAGACTTGTCTAGCCAACAGGAATGTTTGGTTTAGCTAGCAGCTTCCTGACATGAAAAGGTACTTTCTAAGCAATCCCATGCATTGTCCAGTGGTCCTTCTATGATAATGGACAGCACAGATAGTAAACTGCTTTCAGAGCCAATGGGTCTATCTCTCATAAGAATCTTGACCTTTTTCCTAGGAATATCACTCTGTCACTGCAGCTGCTAAATTCTGATACCCATGCAGAAAGAATAAAATTAAAAAAAAAAATACAGTAAGAGGTATACATAGTAAATTATTACACCCACTGTGAGGGCTGTCAAAAGGCAATACAGAACAAGATGTTTAGTTTTCTTTTTGGGATCACTGAAGCTAAGAAGAACCCTTTTTTGCACACTAGAGAAATAGTTACATCTAAATTGTCTTTAAATGGGCACTGTCAGCTTTATGTCTCATTTTACTTGAAAGCGTAACCATTGTGCCTCTAGGCACATACATGTAAAGCGATCACAATACAGTGTAACTGTACAGCCCAAAAATAAGGTTTTTACCTGATTTGTTTAATATTTACAGTTATCTTGTTTCAGTCGTCCCGAATGAAATTCCGATGTTCACCGGAAGCATAATCACAAGCAGAATGCGTGTCTGCTTGGGAGCTTGGTTCCAAAGTGCAATTTTTGATATGCCCATCGAGAAAGGATATGTACCTAATAAATCTGGCCATAATGATGCTTTTCTTGTGTCTAAATTAAAAAACCGAGCAGTCATAATGTCGCAAAATACATTTTTAAGCGAGTGCCGAAATCACGCGCATGCGGAACAGCTACAGGATGAAAAAATCTCGCACATGCGCAAGAATCGCACACTGTTGCGCATGCGGGATAGTGGCACCAGCTGTTCCGCATGCATGTGATTTTGACACTCGTTTACAAATGTATTTTGCGGCATTATGACCGCTCGGTTTTTTAATTTAGACACAAGGGAAGAATCATTATGGCCAGATGTGTTAGCTAAATGCCCTTTCTAGATGGGCATGTCAAAAAGTGCTCTTTGGGATCACACTCATGAGTGGACGCATGCTTTACTTGTAGATATGCTTCCGGGGCACGTCGGAGTTTACTGCAGGACAACTGGAATGCAATAAATGTAAATCTTAAATGAATTAGGTAAAAAACTTGATTTTGGGCTGTACAGTTACATTGCACTGTGATTGCTTTACATGTATGTGCCTAGAGGCACAATGGTTACACTTTCAAGAAAAAATTAGACAAAGAGCTGATAGTGCCCCTTTAAATCAAAGAGTATTTTACCCTTGAAAATTGTGACTGGTTAAATTTGTTCATCAGAGCTATGGTTGTCCTGTTTGTGAGCTGCACTTGTTGGATGACTTAGAGAACATTTTTACCAGTGCCACCATATGGCACCATCTCTAAATTTTGACCAAACTCAATGCAGCTCATCAAGGTTGAGGTCATGGCACTATCATGGTGTTTGTGGGCATTGTGAATGTTTCTTTGTTTGATGATTTCTCCCCTTGGTGCTGAAAAGGGCAAAGGTGAGACTCATGTACAAAGACACTATCTTAGACTCTGACAATCTTGTGAATTACTGAACAATCTCCAACCAGCTGTTTTTGGTGAAGGTTGGTGAGAGGGTAGTTGCAGTGCAGCTTGTGTGTATTTATGTAGTCAATCAATATTTTGGAAACATCCTTGTCTGGTTTCTTGTAGTGCCACAGCACACATTAAGATGGCACTGGTCAAGGGATGTAACAACCACCTTCTGGTGAGGGATTGAGATAAGGTATCTGTTTGACCCTACTTGATCTAGTAAAAGCATTTGACACAATAGATCACTGTGTTATGATTGATGGACTCAGAAAATATGGAAGACTGACTGGTCCTGTACTTGCATGGTTCTGGCTGTTTTTCTTAGACAGGGTGGATTCAGCATAGAGGGAAACTTTTGAGTTGCACCTGACTGATCTGGACTACAGTGTTCTCCAGGGACCAATTCTGTCCCCAGTTTATACTGTATGATCTCACTGGGAAAGATCATTAGGAGGTACAGCATTGATTTTCATTGCTATGATGATGATAGTCAGCTGTGCATATCCTTCACACCTGACCAGTGTTCATCCCTGCAAATGCTTGAACACTGAAGAAGCAAGATGACAGTGTGTCATTGGAAGAACTGTGGTGGTGGAGAATTGGGCAGCCAGTTTATCAAGTACAGAGAAAACCAAAAACTGCACTCATGTAACAAAGTAAATCAGGAACCGTGATCCAGTATCCAAATAAAGGAGTTTATTCATTCAGATTAGATGACCCACTTGTCCCTAGTGCCTCAACCTATGGAGGTCCTCAACATGGGGTAGTGTCCATCCTTGTTACAGTCTGAGCTTTTCTCCTCATAACATTTAAAGACACAGTGAACAATTCTTTTACAGTTGCACACTGACAATTGATTTTCTTATGTTAGTTAAATTACTTTTTGTATTATATAAAATTTAATTTCCTAGAGAGAATCAATAGAATAAATGTAGGTGCTAGGGGCAAGTTGGTCCTCTAACCTGAGTGAATAAACTTCTTTATTTGAATAATGGACCACAGTTGCTGATTTACTTTGTTACATGAGTGCAGATGCTTGAACACTGCCTGTCAGAAGTCTGCAGCTGGATGGCTTCCAGTTGGCTGGTGCTTAATCCCATAAAAACTGAGCTGCTACTTGTGGGATCAGATTGGCAGGTCTCCACATTGAGATGTAACCTTATGCTCCCATCCTTGATGGGGGAGGCTGAAAGGATGGTGAACAGTCTGGGAATATCCCTTGATGCAGGTCTGACATAGGAAACCAAGGTGTGAATAGTCAAGGGCTGCTTTTATCACCTAAACATATTGCAAGAGAGGGTCTCTTTCCTGGAACCAGCAGATCTGAGATCTCTGGTGAGGCTTTCATCTCCTCTCACCTGGGCTACCATAATTAATTATATAAGGGCTTACCATGTGGCCAGATCCATCACCTGCACCTGGTTTTAAATTTGGTAGTAAGGTTTCTGACTTCCTTTTAGAAGCCAGATCATGCCAGCCCCTCATTACTAACTCTGTGGTGGCTGCCTCTTAGGCAGCAAAGTGGCTACAAGCTACTATTACTGACATATACAACCCTAAATGGACTGCACTCTCTATAGCTATGTGAGATTTTATTTATTTCAAATGTTTTACTAGGAAGGACATACTGAGCTGATACCAGCTCAATTTCAGATGGGTCCTGGGAGAAAGGGAGCATAGAGTAATGATACAAATAGCAACAATATATAATACAATGGTAAAGAACACTATTATCAAATAAAGAAAATAACTAGGTGTAGAATAGTGAAAATAAATCAAAATACAGGTGCAAATAAACACATTAAAAAGGTACAGAATACGCACAGTGAGGGATGTGTGTCACTAGAATGCAAAAGCTGAACTGGTATGCATAGGAGTAGTTAGAAGAAGGAACTGTGAAGTTAAAGAGGAGGAATTTTAGGGATGAAGGAGAGGAGGCAAAACAGATGAGAAGGGGAAGCTTGGACCAAAGTTTGGAGACTCTAAAGGCAAATGCAGTTTGACCTGCAGAAGACTTTGTGTGGGGAGCTGAATGAATGACAGATTTTCTAGGGAAGAAAGTGTGGGAAGGGGGGTTAAATGAGGGGCAAACAATGGTAAGTGGGTAGAGAGCCAAACTGGAATTCAGACATCAAAGAGGCACAGTGGGAGAAGCATCTGGCTACAAGAGATAGGAGTGCAAGAGAAGAGTAGATTGAGTAGTGGTGAGTGACGGGGTGGGTGGTGGTGGAGGTGGGAGGCAGTTAAGCACAAACTGGCAGAATGAGTGAAAGAGGTGGTCTAGTTTGGCCAGGAAGGACTTGTGTGGAGCACTATACACAACATCACCATAGTCAAAGATTGGGAAAATCATTCTGAAGATGAAGTCTTTACAAGTGGGAAGTGGGGTGCATGCTTTGTTTCTATATAGTGAACCAAGTTTTGGAGGGAGTTTCTGATGAATGGCATCCACATGGTTGGAGAAGTCAAGATGATGATCCAATCAAACCCTAAGGTATTTGAATAAACAGACCTCTTCAGTTACATACACCAACGATGGTTGTATAGGAGGGCAGAGGTAATAATTGGTATAGATGTTGCCTGGTGCTGAAGAAATTGAAACAATATTTTTGGCATTAAGGGACAGCTGATTGGCTCAAAACCAGAACTGGATGTTTGTAGCATCCTTCTGGAGCTAAGCAGCCAGGTCAAGAGAAGATAAGCCAGAAGCAAAAATTACAGTGTCATCCAAGTACATATGATGATTGAGGAGGTATAGGTCTTAGGGTGGTCATTCTGAAAAAATAGAAAACAGAATGTGGCCAAGGACAGAGCCACTGGGAGCACCTGTGCAAACAGGGAATGAGGGGAGAGTGCTTCACCTATACAGATAACTTGGGTCCTTCCCTCTAGGTAGGTGTGGAACCAGCTTACTGAGTGGTCAGATATTCCTTCCCTTTCCGGCTTGTCCAGGAGAAGGGGATGAGCAACAGTGTTGAAAGTGTTGGCCCAATCAACAAATGTGGCAGAGGTTAGCAGGTCCTAGTCCATCCCATTAAGGATGGAATCAGTGAGCTGAAGAAGTGAGGTTGTAGTGGAATGGAACATTCTGACACTAGACCAGAAGGGGGTGAAAAGGATGAGGAGTCAGTAAAGGGGGAGTGTTGGGAGACTGTGAGGTGTTCTTGGAACTTGGACAAGAAGACCCCAATCCTCTGTGCAGCTCAGTGAACTATACATTCCATAGGCCAGGGACTTCTTTGTACTCCAACCTCTAGTTTTAAATTAGCAGCTGACCAAGTTTCTGTGTTTTCTGCCCATGGCCTCTGCAGTTCTGTGCTTTACAGTGCTAGTTTTTTTGTTCTCCATTTACACATGCACAGCAAACATTTTGTTAGGAGAGTGGCTTTTGAGGGGTGTGTCACTGTCAGTCCTATTCAGAGTGGTCTGTAAGGGGCTCATCGGTGTCAAGCCAATCATCAGCCAGGCTGATCATGAATTTATTCTGGCTTGCTGGGTGGAAACTTTGCGTATTTCAAAGAAAAGAGCTGACCCAATCATTGGTCAGCTCTTATTTGATCTACGCTGTCCAATAAGCACTGTCATGATCAGCCTGCTGAGGAATTACACACTGTAAGAAAGAAAACCATCCACCAATGTCTGTTGCCACTGCCTTTACTGTCCACCCACCTGACCCTCCAACTCAGCACCCATCAACCCACACCCCCAACAAACATAACACCAACATTGGGGATGCCCAATACCCCAGTGTCGACACCTGAAATAAAGAAAACTGTTCCTCGTGTTTTATTTAACCCTGTAAAAAAGAAAACTGTGTATTGATGTCTGTTGCACCGTTAGTCCCCCCCAACTCTCCCACTCAGCATGCACCCCCTCACATCCCCCCAAGCACTTACTTACCCAGTGGGGGTCCAACACCATAGACTTCTCTGGACCACAGACACATTTTCACTTTTCAAAGCCAGATCGCGAACTGAGGATATCAGGTATACGATTCACTGTATTTCAATGGGGTTTTGAACTTAGTTGTGTAAGTTGGCCATTTTTTAATATTTTTGCCAAAAATTTTCAACATGCTTTTTTGGGGGCCCCACCTCATGAACAATAGCAGTGAAATTAGACAAATATATCCAGAAAGGCAATTTCATGGGCACTGCATGAAATCATCTTTTGAACAGGAGTTGAACATTTTCTCCACCCTTGTCTATGAGGTGGGGTCATAATAAGGCTATGTTGAAAATTTGAGGTAAAAGTATTAAAAAACAACAACGTTGTGAGTCTGTATTGAAATGTGTGACTGCAGGCTAGTAACTTTGGCAATTTTTAATATTTTGACCCATATTTTCTACATAGCTATTTCTTTACATCACCTCATGAATGTGAGAGCTGCCATTTTTCTAATCCTGGCCAAAATGTGTTTTTGCACTTGTGGCACGAAATCACCTTTTTGGCAGGATTTGAAATGTTCTCCATCTTTGTCCATGAAGTGGGCTCATAAGAAGGCTATGGGGGGTAATAAGAAGGCTATTGTGAAAATTTGGGGTAGAAATGTGAGAAAGCAACAAAGTTTTGAGTCTATGTTGCAATTTTTCAATGCATGTTTGTAACTGTGGTCATTTTCAATATTCTGACCCCAACTTTTCATCATAGCCATTTTTTCATACCATCTCATGAATATGACAGCTGTGTCTTCTCAAATCCTACCTAAAATGTGTTTTAACACTCGCGACGCAAAATGATGTTTCATCCATTGCTTTATTAATGTCACCTGTCATGCTCAAAAGGAGCGGTCATGCAAAGATTATTCTGAAAATGTTGGGTAAAAATTTAAAAAAACAGCTAAGTTATGAGGAAATAAATTGTTCCAACATTTACTCATAACTTCATTTTTTTTCAAATTTTGACCCCAAATGTTCAACATATCGATTGTGTTACTCCATCTCCTGAACATGGCAGGTGTCATTTTTTCAAATCCCCTCGGGAACTTGTTTCCACACACACACACACACACACACACACACACACGCATACACACACATCACCTTTCACATGGGATTTTAAAAATTCCACCTGTCTTGATCATAATGTCAGGTCATAAAAAGACTGTTGGACATTTGGAGTCAAAATGTTGGAACCCGCTTAAAAGAAGAATATTGCCTCTCAGCTGCCCTATCCTGGGTAATTATAGTCTAACAATGTGTCAAAGCAGGACATCACTGAAAATGAAATATTGCATCTCATCTGCTCTGTCTTGTGTAAATATATATTAACAATGTGTACAAGCAACACCCGGTACAACAGCAATACCAGCAGCGAACATTTGGCATTGGCAAATGCTTGTTATTGTATTGTTTTATTGCTTATTTACATATTGCCTGACTGAGTTGAATTGCTGTTCATTTTGGCTGCATACTTTATCTTGCCTTTTAAATCTGCTACTGCAGTTATGATGTTTATCTATCTATCTATCTATCTATCTATCTGTCTATCTATCTATCTATCTATCCTATGTTGCTGGACTGGTTTTTTTGCTCTTCACCTGAAGAGGTCTTGCTCTGGGCCCTCACTCAAGCCACCACTATTCCTATTTCCCACCTGAAGTAGGCCCTTTTTGTTCTGAACTCGATGCACTGCTACATCACTTTAGCAGTGGATAAAAACTCTGTACCAACTATTAACCTGTCTAAATTGTTCTTGCTAGGTACAGGATTTTTTTTTAACTTTGTGTTTATTGTTTTGTACAGAACTTACACACATTTCCTCATACAGGGCAATAGTAAATGTACAAGACAAATACATTACATTACATCTGTGATACTCATATTTGTTCCCTGTGATCTAGTACAATAGGAGTATGGGTATCCAGGAGTTATAGTCCATATAATAGTCCATTAATGCCAGCCATCTCAACAGCTTGGACGATCCAAACAACAGGCAGAAATACAGGGAAAATCTAATGCAATCTCATAGAAGAAATAATTACTCACCGAGGTAGTATTACTTCTTCCAGGGTATTCTTTAGCATTATTGACAGATGCAGTATGCCAGCTGGGTTCAGCTGCCCCGGGGAGGAGGAGTCAATGCAAATGAGGAAGGCATTGGCCAATCAGGATACAGTTAGAGTAGAGTGCTGCCTGCAGTCAGCCTAAGGGACCTCAGAATGCATTTTGGAGCTGAAAAAGAGCAAAAACTGAGCCTGCTAGGAGCAAAAAAACTGTTAGCAATAACCCACCATATATTCTAACCCACTAATATGAACATTTTTTTTTTAAACACATGAATGAATGACAGTCATTAAATTTGGCTAAATCCCCTAGCAGAGCCTTTAGACAAGGCTTCCAGGGAAGGAAGGTTGGGAGTGTCAATAATGCAAAAGAATACCTTGGAGGAAGTAATATTACTTCGGTGAGTAATTGTTTCTTCTCACCCCAGGAATTCTTTAGCATCTATTGACAGATGCAGACATTGAAGCAGTGTAGTTGGGAGGAGGAAACAGAAACCTATTTTAAGAAGAAGCTCTGAAGTACCATCCTGCCAAAATTGGCATCCTATCAGACTACACAACCAAGAAAAGATCTTACTGAATGTGAGAAGCAAATTTCAAATAAGTGGTCTGCACACTTCTAGTGAGGATATAGCCTTGAACGCTGCCCAGGAGGCAGCTGGTCTCCAGGAAGTAGGCCGTACGCATGAGAAGGGCTGAGTGTCAGCCTTACTGTACCAGACCCGAAATACGAGAAAACAGTCCCGTGGGAAAATACTCTTGGTCACTGGTTTCTTCTTTTCTGCAAAATTGCAGGAAAGGAAGGAGTGATAATGACAGTACCTGAACTGCTAGGACCACTGACACAGGCCGACAGGACTAATTCATGCCCCATCCGAGCAGCTTGAAATAGCCTAGACAGGACTTGCCTGAAAGCAGTACAGGCAGAGAAAAAGGGTTGATGAAGGTGGAAATGGTAGAACACTTGGGAAAAGGATTTCCTATCCATCCAGAAGACTAAATTGTTCTTAAAGGCACTGAGAGGATAAGGCCTAACAGAACAACCTGAAACTCTGAAATACGTCTGGCAGAGGAAAAACAAGCATAAAGGTTGTCTTCAATGTTACTTGCTTCAGGACAGAATTTCCACAGGTTCAAAGGGACGCCCCATGAATTTGAATGTACAGAGGCTTGTGTTCCATGGGAAAAAACTCCGGTCCCTAGAAGGGTCTGGAAGTAAAATGGCCCCTTGCAGAATTCTTTGAATTGGTCTGAGAAATGACAGATTTCTCTTTTCTGATGAAAAAAGAATCTGAGTAACCGCTAGGTGTCCTCCCAAAAAAGAGGCCTACTGTAGGAAAGAAAATAAAAACCTTTATATTCTTACAGGAAACAAGCCACAAAGACCAAACTAGTTCCTAGTACAAGACAGTAATGCCTGGATATGAACTAAATAATCCAGTTGTGAGAGGAAAGAGGATTGAAAAACTCTAGGCTCTTGTCCTTGTACCAAGGGGAAAAGCTGCTTCCACTAGGAAAACTGAGGTTTTTGTGGTACTAAAACTTTTTTTTTCATAGACGTTCCAGGCCTTGTTTGGATACAAGGACTCTAGGAGATCTAGCCTCTCAAGAACCAGGCCTTGAGAAGAAAAGACTGGGATCTGAGAAAAACACTACTCCTGTGCAAGAAAGCTTGTGGAAATGAAAGCAGCCAGAAGGCTGTTTAACTGAAACATTTTTTATCAGAAAGTACCAAAGTTGTCCAGAGCCACCGGGATCGTGGTGGCTGTTTCCTTATCTAGAGAGGTACTTAGGAAACAAGGGATATATTGAGAGAGAAAACTTCTCAGGCCAGTCTTGAGATAAGAAAATCCATTGGATGGAACCCAGAGCTGGGGCCTGCAACAGGAAAAAGGAAAGAACTGGTGGTTCGGGCTGGAGGCGAAAATTCAGATCTGGACCTGACCGTACCTCCTGAATGATGTGACTAGGATTTGTGTGCTGAGGGTTCACTTGCGGTGGCCCTGACTACTGCGGCTTAGAGGATCTGCTAAAGGGCCCACTTGTGGTGGCCCTGACTATGCCAAAGTGTTGTCCTTGCCCGACAGATGGATGAGTGACTAAGACACCTCCAAAGAAGCCAGCTAGAGATACAACTTGTAGCTATTGTGGACAGATTGGAAGCCCTGTGTCCCAAATGCTCGTTGGTGTGATACAGGGCAGGGATATCGTCCGGTCCTCTCTGAACTAAATGACCTCTGGACTGAAAAAATGCAGGCCTGATAGAGACGCTGTGAGATTCTGGGGACTGATGAAAGAATGACTCTCTCAGAAACCAAGACCCAATGATGGAACCCCCCGAAGGGAAGCACCCACTGGAAGGAAGCCTCTGTACCGAAGATTTGAAGGGGAGAGGTGTGAAGTTCACTGTTTCCTTACACCAGTCCAGCCTGTAACCGGGTTCAGGCTTCATGAAAAATTCTCTTATTTGGATTCTAACCTAGAGGCCTAGCCCCTGGTCTCTAGTGAAAAAATTATGCATCATATACAGGGAACGAACTTCCCCTGATAAGAGATGAGCATTGTCCCCTAAGAGTTGTCGAGATTTAAATAGTTAGGGAACTTTTTTCTAGTAGGTACAAAGAACCCCTAAGACTGTAGGAAATAACATGTCAGACTTAGTGCTTGAAAACCAAAGTCAAGGAGAATCGGCTAAGGTCAGCCAAGCCTCTGATAAGGGAAACCAGAGATTCCCTGTCTTCAGGTGAGAACCGCCAACCTACCCAGATACCTGGAGAAAAGCCTGATTTTTACTCCATATCTGAGAACACTCTGAAGGCAGTCTAAATGGCATGGAAGAAAACTGCCTGAGAAAAACCCCGTACTAAGGAACTGAGAACATAGAATGTATCAAAGGAGACAAGAAAAATCCCCTATGTTTGCAAAAGAAAGACCTGAGTCAAGGAAGCATCCTGACCCCGGGTTGTGAAAGTTGATAATGATTTGCTGTTCCCTATTTTCCTTTAAAATTCAGATAATGGCCTGGGAAAAAGGTCCAACTCCCAAGGAGGAGGGAACTCTTTCACGACTTTGACTCTCATGAGGTTCTAGTGCTCTAGTTATCACTGCTGACATGCTACTGAAGAACAACAGAGAATGCAGCACTTGGAGGTAAACTTTAGATATTTATTTACTTATCATGTACATAGATATACTGTCGTTATCTGCATACATCTATCTCCCATTATTTAAATTTTTTTTTTACACCAACCAAAGAAGGGGTTAAGAGTTGAACCAAGAAGAAAAGTAACTGAAGAAAAAAGGGATTACCAGGAATGAAAAGAGCATTCCTGCCTAAACCCCTGGAAAACTTCACATTTGAAAATTTCCTAATGTGTTGGCATAGGGAAAAAAGGTTAAAGGGAGAATAATTCCTACCCAAAGCCCCCCATTGAGACTTCTGGGGAAGGAACGCTTATCTTCAACTGAGTACTAGGACAGTTAAACTCATCCATACGTGCCTGTCAGCTTTAGTTTGCCATAAAGACAAACCAAAATGTGCACCAAAGCATAACCCAAAAGGCTGGAACTTTTCAGACAGGCAAGCCTGAGGGAAATGACCTACGCTAAGACTGTAGAAGCTGTAACATTATGACTTACTATGAGAGCACAGTGCTACTATATGCCACTTGGGTATTCCAGCGAACCTCCCTGTGAATAGTGCTCCAGAGCTGTAGCACTATGGCCAGTATAGTATAGATCAAAACACTCTTAATATATAATAGTGTATGCTACCAAGATAGGAGGCATCACATAAAATTTCTTACACATGGTATATGATTATCTAGAGTCTGTCTCTGGAGGGAAAGTAGACAGTGGCACGAGGCTGAGAAGCAGGCCGCTGTTTGCATTAACTCTCTTTAATCTGAAAGTGTACAGATGAAAAACAGCAGAATACTTACCGAGCTGGTAATTCCTCTGAATGCTTCTGTCAACCCTGAAAGAGTAGGAGGGGTTTCCAGAACCTACCTGTAAGTGTCTTTAGAAAGTTGTCAACTTCTTTGGAGGAGAGCAACCACCAGATCTACGAAGTCATCATCCTCCACCTCTTTATCGGTGTCATCCTGGAGGGGAAAGTCCAGGGAGTCCACCGGTTGAATATATATGCCTCATTATACTATAACCTGAATCAACCTCAGGATGATAGACTGGAATTAGTGGGCCCTAAGAGGAGTTCATGAAGGAAAATCCTCTCCTAAATTACTACTAATAATAATAATTATAACAATAATATCCTTGGGCGTAAGGATTAACAAGGAGAGGAATACTGGGACCCGAATGAGCTGAGAACACGCCCAGAAAAATAAAGTCTGGAATAATTGCCAAGCTCTCAGAAATTCAGTTGCAGAGGGCATACTTTTATCAACCCTTGATGACCCCCTAAGTCCTTCAGGAGTAAGGGTCAGAGGATCTTTGTGCAGGGAAGAGGACACCCTGCCTATTTTCAAATTAAAAGCTTGGACAGAGAAACAACTACTACAGAACCAGACTTGCAATTATAGAAGTCCCAAGCGGACTTGTCATTTCTTTTGTGTTAACTTGAGGTACCCTCCTCAGTGCTTTTAGAGGAGGGGGAGGTAGATGAAAAGCCTAGATAATAATAGTTAGGCCAAAGCTTAAACAAATCAAATTCAACTTTAAGAGATTTTTTTTCACAAAGAGAAAAACAGAACCATCTCTACACCTCTTGTCAGCAAAGCCTACTGCACAGCAAACAAGAGAGTCTCACCTCAAAAGAGAGAGGATTACCCTTCAAATATCAATCATTTTAAATTTAAATAGAGAAAAAAAGGGTTCCAAGAATTCATGCTGGTGCGCAATGGAAAAAATACACACGCGCGCGCGAAAAAACAAATCAATGATTTTAGTGCAAAAGCATTAAAAACCACCAATAAATACTAAAAACTAACAAATTAAATAAAAATGACAAGATTTATCGTGCACGTGGGTGAATTTTACTTCAGAAAAAAATGCCGAAGTGGGAAAATACAAAAAAATCCAGCAACTGTGCGGAACCCAGCTCAGATGTGGTAAAAATAGATAAAATGAAGAAAATAAACAAAATACCTTAAAAGCAGCATTTAGAAAGAAAGAAAATGGCACAGGAAGATCTCTGAAGAGGAGAGCTCCAGGGCAGAGTTGCCAGTTCAGCGGAGAAAAAGTTCTGAGGTCCTTCAGGCTGACTGCAGGCAGCACTCTACCCTAACTGTATCCTGATTGGCTAATGCCTTCCTCATTTGCATTGACTCCTCCTCTCTGGGGCAGCTGAACCCAGCTGGCATACTGCATCTGTCAATAGATGCTAAAGAATTCCTGGGGTGATAATTGCTATTTATCCAAATTAGTAGAACTTAGATAATAAAAAATATGCATTCCATAACTCCCTGCACTTTTCAGTGAACCCCCCCAAAAACTGGCATGACTTAGCTAGTTTGCAGTGTCACTAGATCAAGGAAAACTTATTTTGTAAACTATATATAACTTGAACAGATGTCAGACAACATTTTAATAATTTGCCCCTAACACAGAACAGACACCCCGACATCCACCCCAACAGTGACCAGCTTGGGAAAAAGAAGTTATGTTATGGCTTACATTTAATAAGCCCATTCCCCGATCTGACTGACCAGCAAATAGATCAAGTCCCTAAAAAGTCATTAGATTTCCCACTAGTTCAACTGCTAGAGTTAATGTCAGTCAAGAGTCTTCAGCAAGATCCCTGGTGTTCTGATTGATGATCTCACGCAATAACGAAGGGAAAGAATTTGTTATTCAAACTGGCTCCTGTTCCTCCTTATTGACTTCTTCCTCCACCAAAACAGCACCTTTTGAATCGAACGCCTCTGTTTTTTCCATCCACCTTCCTGCATCTGTCAGGTTTGTGAACTGCCACAGTTTACCTTCGTACCTGATTCTGAGTCTGGCTGGCAACATAAAGGAATCTCCACACCTAGTGCCCGTAACCTTTGCCTAATGCCATCAAATCTCTTGCGCTGTGCACGGGTCTGAAATGAAAGATCCAGAAACAATTTTACATCCACATCATTAATCGTCAGGGGATAAGCTGCCTGTGCTGCTGAAATTAAGAGATCTCATTCTTCCACCCCTGTAGTCCTCAGAAGCACTGTACAGGGGAAATTAATGTTGGCGGGTCTCACTCTAGGATTAATGCGGTAAGCCCACTTCAGGGATCCCCAATCAAAGTCCTCTGGTACCATTATCGACTGTTGCAGCCATTCCTTTAAAAAGGAGTGAAGGCGCAAGCCCTCAGTGCCTTCCAAGACACCCACCAGATGCACATTGCTGGCATGGGCCTCATTCTCTAAGGCCTCCAGCCTGCCATGCATTTGAGCATTTTCCTGAGTTAGCATGGTGACTGCAGCCTGCATGGAGATCCCTTGCTTTTCAATCTAGGTGCAGGATTTGCAGTCTGATTTGACAACTAGGTATATATTCTAAATGTAGATATTCCATTGTGAAGAAATATTAAATAAATAAATGAATCAATCAATGAAATCAATCAATCAATGAATGAATCAAAACATGACTATGGGAAGCTGAATTGTCCTGATTTTTCAGCTGGCAGAACACTGAGATAATATTTTGGAGGCCTGGGTTCACATTCCGGTAAGGTCACATTATTTTGTTTTCATTACAATTATGTGTTTTAAATGCTTAGCAGTGGCTAATGCAGCACCAAAAATTAATCTACCTAAACTGGTCCTGTTTTATGCTTTATACACTGGAAGGGATGACATTGCCTTGAAATGCAGTGTTTGCTGCAAGAACGGAATTTAGTGTTGTCCTATTTTGTTATTCAGCTGCCTTCATGACTATGTAAAATGATTGAAATTAATCAAGACATCAGTGTCAAGGGATGCTGGTCTAGTGTTTTTATGGTCAGATGGAAATTCACATATGTTGTCTTGCCAATAATTTATTCCAAACACATCAGAGATAAGGAGATTTTGCATGCTGAACTAATCCCTATGTGATAAAAACTGGGCATCTTTTTTCTTGAATTCATTTTTGAAACAAACCATTAAAATTATGTTATAGTATCCTCCACTACAGTGGAGCAAATAAATACTTGCTTGCATTTTTATAATATTTTTTTTGGTACTGTATGCCTTTATATAATGAATGGGACTATAATAGCATCACTTTGAAAAACTTAAACCATAAAATGCTGCATTAATATTGCACTGTCAGTTTAAAAGACAAAGGCAAGTGGTAGTTTTTAAAGGCTAAAAAATACACACAATTCAGCATCTTTGATGACATGGGCAACTTCAAAATACTACTAGCCTATTTATTTGAAATTGATTTTCAACACAAACTAGATTCTGTATTTAGGAAGGGACTAAGTTACCTCTGTTGTGTTTTAATATGTCTTCAGAACCTACTCTTATCATTGTGAGAGTTGTCTTATATGTGTTCTTTGGGTAAGAAAACAGCTGTTCTGTCACATGAAGAATAAAAGAGAGATTATTCTAACTTATACCGAGAAGAGTAGCACATGCAGATGTATTAGTACACTGTAATTACTGGCCTCTGTTTTTCTCATAGAGAAAGTTGATCACAATTTGCTATTACAACCTGTAAGTTATAATGGCAAACACACATCAGCTTTCTCTATGGGAGACACACGCTCACAGCTCTGTGTGCGATTCTGAATTATTCTCACTGAGGCAATCAAAATAACTTTTCTCACATAAAAAACATAATATTCATTTATCTTCAATTGGGACCTTTTAAAGGAAAAGAAACTGAAAACTAATTTTCTGCTATGTAACACGATGGAGGGAGACATTTGTTCACACACTAGCGCATGCTCTCAAAAACCCTGTAAACTACTTAAACTGACATTGCTGATTTGCTTGTCTCCATGAAACCAATTTTGTTCATTCATGGATCTGAACAAAAAGATGTTCTTAATTCAGTTATGTCTCTTACACTTCAAATTCAGTTCATTTATTTGTATTAGACAATAAATACATTGGAAGACAACTGTTTTCAAACTCCTCTTTATTACAATCTCAGGAGGGCAGGGTGAAAAAAACAGAGAACAGCAATCACATAAAACAAAGAATGGGTTGGAGAGCCTAATTTGAATTTTATGCACACCTATGGTGTGGGATGTTTTGATAAACCCTCAGGCTTCACCCTGAGGGTTTATTTAGCATCCCACACTTTAGGTGTGCATAAAAGTATTGTTATGCACTCCTCTCCATGCATTATTCTATATATTATAACTGGTGAGCAATTTTTTTTCAATGGCTGAATCAGTTGTTAGTTGCTATAATAACCAGCAGGTTATTATGGTAATCACATGCCCACACTGTTTTCTTTTAAGACAACTTCTTTCTCTCAGCCACATAGCTGATGCAAATAAAGCATTGGCACTGCTGCTGAGAGGCAAGTAACCTGAACTGACAGAAAAAAATGAGGATTACTCACCTGTAACCATAGTTGTAGGAGTGGTATATGCTCTATATCCACACTTCTGGCAAAATTCCTTTTCCCTTAAAATCTGGCTGTAAGGTCTTAAAGCTGGCTCCTCCCACCCACCCAGGTGGTATCCTCCTCGGCACTGCCCTGTGATGTCAGATCTTACACGCTGGAAGCAATGAGAGGTCAGGTTGGCTATGTGGATATACACCATATACCACTCCTACTACAGTTACAGGTAAGTAACCCTCATTTGTAGGGACATGGATATGGTGTACTATCCACACTTCTGGCAGGCTCCTAGCAGTTCTTCTGGAGGAGGGGGCATGCGCACCCCCCCAATTTGGGGAAAAGAGACTGGAGAAACAAGGCCCCAAAATCAGCATTTCGGTATGACCCAAGGTCAATGTAGTAGTGGGAGATGAAGGTGTGTGCTGACTTCCAGGTAGCAGCCCTGCAGATCTCCTGGATATGGATACCCCTGGAAGCAGGTACCTAGGCAGTGGTATGTCTAGTGGAATGAACCCTACCAATGGGAGGGTCCCTAACAGCCAACCTATGGCAGAGGTCAATGCAGGAGATTATCTACCTGCCAATTGTTCACTTAGCTGCCGGTCTGCCAGGTGTGGCTTCAGTGTAGGTGACAAAGAGCTGGAAAACCTCTCCCTGAACTCCAGCCATCCGATCCTTGCAATAAACGAGCACTTGCCTGAGGTCCAATGAATGGAGCCTGTGCTCAGACTCTGAAGTTGGATTGGTGAAGTACACCCAGGAGGTTAACCACCTGGTTAGGGTGGAACTCTGAGACAACATTCAGGAGGAACTTTAGGTTGGGGCAGAGGACAACCTTGTCCCTGAGGAAGACCCTGGGGGCCAAGGAGAGGCTGAACGGCATAGCCTGGAACTCGTACAGAATCCCTTCTGAGCAGAACTGCAGGAACTGCTGCTGGGACAGATGGATGGGGACATGAAAGAAGGTGTCCTGAAGGTCCAGGGTGCAGAATCACATGTCCTGCTCCAGGGATGGAATGATTTGATTCAGAGTGACTATCCAGAATTTGCATGACTTAAGAAACTGGTTAAGGTCATGTGGATCCAATATGGGGGGTCAGCACCCCATCCATTTTAGAACCAGAAGGTATCTGGAGACAAACCCTGGACCATCCAGGACATGAACCACTGCCTCCTTCTGGAGGAGCTGGGTGATGTCCTCCCAAAAGGTGGACAACATGTCAACAGACACAGCGTCCTCCTGTGGGGCACAGGCTTAGCTGGGTAGGAGAGCCTTGAACTCCAGAGGCAGACCATGGCCAACCACCTTGAGTACCCACCTGTCCAAGGTAATGACAGACCAGGTGGAAGAAAAATGGCAGAGCCTGCCCCCATGGTAGGACCCTGGGGGACAGGATGGGTGGAATTGGGGCATCCCCAAATCATCACTGTGCAAGCTTGGAAGAGGTGCAGGGCTAGTTGAGGAAGCAGTGGACTCTCGACCACCAAACTTCTTAGTGGCAGAAGAGGATTGCTTCAAGTTAGACCACCAGGCCTGCTGTTGTCCTGCAGGGGGCTGAGGTGGTCTGGCCACAGAAGCACAGTAGGGCCAAAACTGAAAGGGCTTTTTCTTAGTTTTCAGGCCCTTAACACCCTTCTGTGTAATGGTAACAGAGTCCAGGGTGGCTCTGGACTTCTCAGTATGGGTGAGATGACCATCCATGCAGGGGCAAAACAAGTTGATTCCCAAAAAGGGAACTTCTGCCAATTTTTGCTCGGTATCAGATGTAAACGTCAAAATCTACAGCCATGCCCTGCGGTGCATGGCCACTGCTGAGGCCAGTGACCTGGCACATGAGTTGCCAATGTCCAGGGCCATCTGGAGCTGCTGATTAGCCATGGCATGGCCTTGATCATGGGCCAGCTTGACTGGCAGCTGCAGATCAACTGGGAGCCAAGGGATAACCTGATCCAGGGTACCCAACAAGGCATGGACAAAGTTGGCCATCATAACAGCTGAACTAGCCTGCTGAAGGCTGAGAGATGAGGCTGCACAGATCTTCTTGGCCGTATGGTTAAATTTCTTGGACCCCTTGCTGGGAGGTTTATAAAAGTCCCTGACATTACCCGTGCACCGAAAGACCAAGTTGGTGACCGACCCTTCAGCTGAAGGGTTGGTCGGTATACCCAGACAGGGACCCAGTGGGGACCGTGTATTTGTGGACCATATGGGCTGATTGAATAGGGCAGGAGCCATGACTCTGCCACAGCTCCAGAGAGGGGCCAAGAATGGTTTTCATGACAAGGAAGGCAACCCCCAAGGAGTCATCCCTCTTGAGGATCTCCATCAAGGGGTACTTCACTTGTTTCTGGACAGGCTCCAGTGGGATCCCCATAGATTCAGAGATCAAACAGAGCAGGGCCCCAAAGGAAGTAGGCCTCTGCTCCGCTGAAAGATCCTCTCTGGACTCATGGTCGAAGCCCTCAGTTCAGTGTGAACACAACAAAGAATCCTCTCAGTCTGAAGACTCCTCGAACACCAGCTGAGCCCTGTATCTCTGCTGACAGTGCGAGGTTCATTGTTTTGAGTCACTGTGACCAAGAGCTGATGTGGAAGCCTGGTGCACCCAGACTTAGGAGGAGGCCCTTCCTTGGGCTGCAGAGGTGGGGGCTCCACCAAAATGGGTGGCGAGACTGGCATCGGTCTAGCTGGGGGGAAGGGGTCAGCTGGGGCCAGGGCTGGGTGTGCGGCAGCCACAGGAGCACTGGAGGAGGCTGAGGCACAGGCAGCAGTTTGCTGCTGACACCAAGAAGTAACTGTTGCCACAAGAACTCCTCGTAATGGCACCACATCTTATGGCAGAGCCAGTCTTCCCCTGTGGAGGAAGAAGAAGAGGAGTACTGGCTGCATCTCTTAGCTGAGTGTCGAGAGTGGGACTGATGGCGGCATCGGGAACCACTCGACCTTGAGCTGTGAGACCTCGACCTAAACCTCAACCCCTAGGGAACTGGATGGTGAGGGGAGATGGGGACAGGTGAATAATGCATGGGATCCCTCAAAAGGTCTGGCTCCCAAGGAGAAAGGTCCTACTCAACATGCTGATTTTGCCCACCCTGGGAGAGATTAGAAAGGACCAGGGTCCTGGAGAGGGAATCCTCACCCTCGTCCTGTGACAATGGGTTGATGGGGTCAGGAAAAATCTTGACTGGCTGGTTGGCCCATGTGTCGGCCAACAAGCCCGACAGAGATTCTGTGGGGCCAGCGGCCTGTACAGAAACATCAACTGAAGCCAACAGCTCGATAGCCTTCATGCTAGCAGAAGTGCAGGAACCAGAGGCCCAAGAGTGCTCTCAGTTCCATGAGCTACAATGGGACTTCTTACTCTTGGAGTCCCATTTAGAAGATCTCAACCCCCAGGAAGGGCCCTATTGAGAGTCAGAAAGGAGTGACACAAGTCACAGAACACCCTGGTAAATGAGGTGCCCATGCCCACCAGAATTAGGGCAGACACAGAGGAAGCACCTGCTGCAGGCTAGGCTGTGGCCTCCTCGAAGGTGGCAAGTTGCTCAGCTGAGCCTGCAGCTGCAGAAACTGCTCTAAGGGCATCCTTGGATTTAATGGAATGGTCCCGTTCATCCGGATGGCCCAAGAGGAGGCGAGCATGGTGATCCTCCAAGGTGGAGGGATGAAGGGTGTGAAACAGGCTGCAAGCCTGTGGGTCATGGTGTGGATCCAGGCAGTAGACACATGTAGTGTGCAGGTCAGTGCATGACATTTTCTGGCCACAGGAGCACCCTTTAAAACCAGGACTGGATTTTGGGTCACCCAATTCCATAATTCAAAAAACAAGAAGCTTAAAGATGAAAATGACAATGAAAACATTGGCTTGAAAAGTTAGGGCCTAGCATGGCGCTGCGATGGAGGGAACCTGATGCTTCCAGTGGAATGGAAGATCTGACATCATGGGGCGGTGCTGAGGAGCATACCACCTGGGTGAGTGGGAGGAGCCAACTTGAAGACCTTCCAGCCAGATTTAAAAAGCGCCTTTTTTGGTGCTGCACCAAAATCAGAGGAAGCTCCCTTACCTCCCCAGGAGTTCCTCTGCACAACAAACAGCTTTTAAAATTATGCTCCAGAGTGAAGTGAATGGATCATAAATTGCTCCTGAGGGGATAGCAGTGTGATCCCTTTCCACTTCCCTGTTGCTGGCCATGCCCCCGCGCTTTGATGTTTTATATCGCAATAGGGAGAGCGTGGGGGCACACTCCATTGAAGTGCATGGAGCGTTATTTTAAAATACAGTTTTTGGCTGTTTAAGTGGCCATTTGGTAAAACTGCAGACAGAGTTCAACTAAAAAGACTCTTGTTAGTTTAATCATGGGTCTGATTTTAGCAAATGGCCACTTAAATGGACAAAAACGACACTTTAAAACCACGCTGCTATTTAGATCTCCTTTTTCACTTTCACCCAGTAGTTGTGATCTTTAGTTAGAACCCCCATTTGTGATGTGTTGTGTTGCTGCCTTCAAGCAAATGAATTACTTGCTTCCTGCAAATAAAAAAGGTATTCCAGCAACATAATAAATTGTATTTAAAAAGCAGCTGACACCATTCTTCCCTCGGGTTAGGCAACTCATGGAAAGAAGTCATCTGCCCGAGGACCTAACCTGCCCTTCTCATGATTTTTTTTTGTTAGGCATTAATGAGATATTTAATTAACTTTTCCAGTAATCCCACTTCCATATTGCTGAAAGCCACTCAGCACCCACTACAGCCATGCCCCTAACAACAGTGTTTCGATGATGCTGAGTAGGGAACTGGCAGCAGGACTACTAATAGCTATGGATAGTGACTGGGAGGAGCAGTGCCCTGTAAATGGTTATAGTTTACTGGATATAGTTTACTTTGTAAAGTACTTATGTATGTTAAGGGGATAACATTACATTTTTATATCCCCTTTAACACGTGCAAGTACCTACAAAGTAAACTATATCCATTTACAGGGTGCCCCCCCCCCCACTCACTATCTATTGCTAGTAGGAGTCCTAAAAAGCAGTTACCACTTAGAGCCATCAAAACGGGTGTTGCTTTAGGGGTGTGGCTGTGGCAGGTGCAGAACTGCTTTCGGCAATATGGAAGTGGGATCTTTGGTAATGTTAATTACATATCTCATTAATGCCTAACTAAAAAAAAATTCAGAATGGGGCAGTTTAGGTCCTTAGTTCAGGCAACTCCCTTGTCATGAGTTGCCTGACTACAGGTGTCAGTAGCTTTTAAGCCAAGAAAACCTGCTTCTATTCTGATTATGATGACCTGATTCTATTAACCTGATTCTGTTAAGTCAGTGGATCTGGAGAAATTATAGAAAAATAACCATGGGGTGGTGTACCACATTCGAATTTAAAACACACCCTAGGTGTGTGATGCTATTAAAACCCCCTTCAGCTTCTCTCTCTGGGTTTATGTAGCATCACACACCATGGGTGTGTATTAAATTCTTGTAATGCACACCACTCCATGCATTATTCTCTATATGATTATAGGTTGGACTTCTATAGTGATCTGAAGTCAAATTCTGCAGTTTCCCATATTTCATAGTTTATGTGGCAAGCCATGTAATATGGACTGTGCATGAACTGTCAGCCAAATCGACCACTGACTTTACAGCTGTGTTACCATTCACAGCCCTCATTCTAGCATTTCAAAGAAAAATCAGTTTTTGTCCCCCCCCCACCATGTCACCCAGGACCCACACATTACTTTTGTTTAATTGAACAACTCATCTGGTGGATCCTTCCATGTTCTATGCATTTATGATCTTAAACTTAAATGGAGCCCAGAGTGCTTCTTGTTTCACTTTTGAGCCAGATAACCCACAGGCTGCAGCTCCGCTTGTAGGTCAGGAATGAACTAAACTCGGCAGGTGCAATTAGAGAAGTTCTTTAAAAAGGTGGCTTGTAAGTCCAGAGTGACAGAGGATGTTATTTTTTTGGGGGAGAGAGGGACAAAAATAAATTTTGTTTTTAACGGAGGGAAAGCAGAACAACAAGAAAATAAATACTGAAAACCGGCAATTATAAAAAATAAAATTTGGAAGAGTGTATGATTACTCGTCTTTTTTACACACCCTCTGTATGTTTTGCCTTTATAGCGTATAGTGGAGTGTTGTTCTGTATTGAATTCCATCCCTTTCAAAATGCTGTTGTATCACAGTTCAAAGGTCATGGAATGTGATTCTACCATACTGTGGTAGAACAGCATTCTAGAACCTCTAGAGACTGCATGAGTCAGCTTTTATTTTGAAAGCAAAAAACTGACACACACACATATTTCACACAGTACTATACACTATAAAAAATACAGGATGAGCAACTGTATGCACAGCCAGTGTATTTTGCCACCTTGGGGTTCTGGTTCCCATGGACCTCTTAAGCTTCGCTCTCGAGGTCAGAGGGAATCAGAACCCCTCTGTGGCAGAACACACTGGTTGTGCATAGTTGCTTATCCAGTATTCTCTATGTAAACCACTCAAGTTTTGCTCTGATGGTTTGTTGGCAAAACACACCACAGATGTGTAAAAAGGAAAACAAAAACATCACACACTCTCCTATACACATGGCTTATAGTTCTCTGTGACACGTCACCATGATTTCTGTTGCAGGGCTCCTAAGCTTCTGTGGCAGCATTTTCTGATTTCCGTGACATGATTTATTCATTCCAGTGGCAGAATGCAGTCCTGCCATTGAATAAAATATGATGTGATGTCATCAATGACATCACATGTCCAGCATAGAGGATGAGCTTCAGGATAAATAAGATGGAGAAGGGAGCTGGATAGTATGGAGAAACTGTATATTTGAATGGAAATTCACCAAGAACAATTAATTCTGCAGCACTACATTAATTCCGTGGCATGATTCAAATTCTGCAGAAAACTCACCAGCCAAAGAATCATAGAATTCCAAGGGTCTAGCCTATACATTTTTCTAGATATAGATTGGGATTGTTGTATTTAAAAAAAAGTTTTTTTTTTTTTGTGTTATCTGTTTTTCCCCCTACTCCTACTCGGGTGCCCCCAAATCCTTCAGGCACTCCTATGGTTCCACTGCTATACCACCCTACTACCTCACTCGAGTCCTGACTCCCCCGCTAAGCCCATATCGCAGCCCTCCCGTGGTATCCCGGTGTATCCCATCACCAGGCAGGTCCCCCCTCTGAGGGGGATTGCACCAGTGGGGGCTATCTGGCACTTACCTATAGGCCACAGGATGCTGCTGAGGTTGCGGGGAATGGCTCCCTGGATGGTTTGGTGGTGCAGAGGACCTGGAGGCCGTCATCTGGTGGGCACCCAGCCATTTTTCCTCTTTTTCTGTGTGGGCTGGCATAGTGACATCATGGCTAACGCTGACGTCCGCCCCTCCCCAATTACATGTTGGTCCAATGTTCTGCGATGCTCCTAGCCTCCGCTAGGAGCCAGCAGGTGCTGGAACATTCCCCTGCCCTCCCCCTGTAGAAGGAGAGCTGTCCCTGGGACGCTCAATCCTTCTCCCCTCCTGCTGACCCTTCAGCGACTTGGGCTCATTCCCGAATCCGGTTCGCTGGCATCATAAGTGGAAATCCAACCGCTGCACCGGCAGGCTGGCCAAAACTTATCTTTTTAACAAACAAAAAAACAAAAAAAAATCAGACCTGCTTGTCCATCAGCCAGTCATCTGTTGCCATAGTGCTGCATATAAAGCACTCTTATCAAAATCATGGTGCCACACCTGCAAATGCGAGGAGCACTGTGATTGGTTAACAATGTCACATGATGCTCCCTTAATCTAGAATTTATTTCAAAGACCTTTTTCAGGTCTGCTGTATCTAGGATTCCATTCTCAGGCCCTGAACTGCTATTATAAAGGAAGCAGAATTACTTGAATCTGTATACTGTTATTGTACTACATTCAAATAAGGCAATTAAAAATGGACTAGAATCTTTTTTGAAGCCTGTAACAAGTCTGTGGCAGATAGTACATAAATTAAGCATTATATTCTCTATGGGGCATGTTCTGGCTCGCATGTTAAGCCATTTCAAAAAAATAACTTAAAAAAAGGTGCTTAATGGTATTGAGAATAATCTTTTTTTAACAGTAATAATAAAATTAAAGAATGCAGTTTTTTTTAAATCTGGCCATTTATCTGCTAGGCCCTCAGGTCTGGCTACCTCTGGATGGCAATCCCCCAGCCCCATCATATACCTTTTACTGGGCTTACTTGGCCACCCAGGACATCTGAAGTGATGGGGGTGTGTTGCTAGGTTGTCAGTGTAAGATCCTGCAGGGGGTGCCAGCATATAATCCAGCTGTCTGGGTATTTTTCCCTCCATTTTTGCCCATAAGGGAGCAGACATGCAATTATATACACATACTTGCTGAGGTGTGCAACATGCCAGTGTCTGGTGGCATCCCTGCTATGTTGTGCTGGTCTCAGCAGCAACATTACAGTACCTAGCCTCTTCACTATCTCTTCACTGTCAAAGCCAATGATGTAATCAGAATCCCTCTGTAACAACACAGTGTAACAGTCATAGAATGCCTGTTCCACAAGTAATTAGTTGCTGCCTTATAGTTGTGAGGCACCTGGTGAGAAGTCCAGCAACCAGTGAGGATCTTGTCATGTAGTAAGTCAAATCTGTAATATTTTAAATAGGAAGTTCATGAGCATCAAGGTGAAAAAACATCTAAACGTTTAGCTCACATACTTAAAAAAACTCGAATCTAACAGATATATTACCTCAATTCTGACGGGGACAACTCAGTTAAGACAGCCTTCAGAGATTCTAGACAAATTTTATTCTCTTTTTACTAACCTATATGACCTTAATTCAGATACTCATTCCACACTCGACTACAAGAATTACTTAAATCAGTTTAAATGTCCCACCCTATCCGACTCAGAAGCTCTTCATTTAACTTCCCCTATTTCTAGGCTTGAGGTCTTAGATGTATTAAACTCTTTAAAGCTAGATAAGGCCCCTGGACCTTATGGTCTCTCACCAAATTTTTACAAAGTGTGTAAAGATATCTTGGCCCCTTTACTTACAGAATTTTTCAATTACATTCTAGATTAAGGAATTTCTGACCATTCTCTCTTGGAGGCAGTTATTATAGGAATCCCCAAACCCAGGAAATCCCAAGATAATATATCAGATTACAGACCCATTTCCTTAATAAATGGGGACATGAAAATTCTTACCAAAATTCTAGCGAATAGAATTAAACAAATCTGGGCTCCCTTGATATCGCCCAAACAGGCAGGTTTCATGTAGGGTAGATCAGCATTAGATCATATCAGAAAACTGTCTCACATTTTCTCAGTGTCCAGGGGTATTAGAGACCAGACTGTTTTGATTTCCCTGGATGCCGAGAAAGCTTTTGACAGAGTCAATATCCCCCTTTTTTTGAAACACTATTAAAATTCGGCTTCTCCTCTAAATTTATATCTTGGTTAAAAACCCTTTATTCTCACTCCTCGGAGTCTGTCTACCTAAACTATGGAACTCTCTGCCAGCTGACATCCGGCTCTCCCCCTCCCCTCGGCAACAAATATCCCTTCTAAAAGGGCAAGTCCCCACAAGCTGCTCATGTCAACTTGATGTGCACTAAGTATGGGACAACTCCCCAGTGCAAAACTATGCTGTCCTCTCAAATGCTTAACTATCAAAGTTAGTTTGTCAACTACAAATTGCTGTGTACTCTGTTTCTATCTTCCTGTATACACTACTTCTAGTTTATTATCATTGTAACTGTAGAACCTATGTACCTGTTTGTATCAAACCTATGTAAAATTTGGTGTTCTGCAACTCTGTATTTTTTCACTTGTATGTACTTATCCCGTTCCCTTCTACCCCCAGGACGCATCTGGAATCGAGCGGTAGTCTGCTCAGTGTGCCTTTCCTGGTAAAACTTTTAAATAAATAAATAAACTCTTTATTAATGGGATCTTCTCACCACCCATAAATCTCCATTTTGGCACTAGACAGGGATGCCCCCTTTCCCCAATCCTTTTTCATTTTTACTTAGAACCCTTGCTGTTTTTTATTAATAATAACTCCAATATCAAGGGTATAAAAGTGGGCTCACATCTCCTGACCCTTTCGGCTTTTGCTGATGATATTCTATTGCATGTATCCAAACCAAATACTACTATCCCTGCTATTCTGTCCATGATACAACAGTTTAGTATTTTCTCCAATTATAAAATTAACCTTGCTAAAACAACAATAATGCCTTTAAACAAAAGAACCACTAAGGAGGAGTTAACACAATATGGTTTCCCATGATCTCCTGAATATTTAAAATATTTGGGAATTTTTTAACTAATGACTGGGAAAAGATGGTAGAACTAAACTTTAATAACCTATTAATGATTATCAAACAGGATTTATCAAGATGGTTAAAACTACCCCTATCACTGGTAGGCTGCATCAACACTGTTAAAATGATAATTTTTCCAAAAATATTTTACCCCTTAAATTTGCTTAATATTCTTGGTTCAAAAAACTCCAGTCAATAATAACAAAATTCATATGGCTAAACAAACCACCCAGAATTGTGTATGATAATCCTACCCTAGATAAAAACCATGGAGAATTCAAAATTCTAGACTTTCATCTTTATTATTTAATTAGCCAACTAAATAAACTTCTCAAGTGGCTACTCTTAACTAAACAAGTAGACAAATCCAGTCCAATTTGGTTTCAAATTAAAAGGGAAATGTTAAACAAAAATAACATCTCTCTCGACTCTATCCTCTACATTACATCCCAGAAGCTCCCTGGATACCTTAAACACACAACCATTGGGATTTCCATTAAATGTCTTGATCACTTAAGTAAACTATTTCACCTTTCCTTAAAGCAAGACATAAATCAGTCCATTTTAAAAAACTGTAATTTTGTCCTTGGTAAAAACCTTTGCTATCTAGTTGGTTTCCACGCCTAGACCAATGTATAGTTAAAGACATTTTAAAAGATGGAACCTTACCGTCTTTTGAAGAAATATCTTCAAAATTTAAAATAGGTAAAGGTTATTATCAAAAATGATTCGCTATTAAACTTATTCTTACCTTTCATTTTGGTACACAAACTTGGCAGGTAGATAATAAATGATTACTTGATGACATTGTTTCACTTTCTAGCAAACCTCATGCTATTTCTAAATTGTACCAATATTTCTTAACCAGTAAATCAGAGTTAACACCAGCTATTTCTAAATACTGGTCTGATCAATGTATTTACTCAGATCTAAACTGGAAACATGTTTGGAGTGACCTACACAAATATATTTTAAATGATAAGTTAAAGTTAATTCAAAGAAATGTATTACATAATTCTTATCATGCTCCATTAAAACTAGTCAGATTTGGTCTTTTGCCAAATAAAGCTTGCTTTTGATGTGGCTTAGATAGGGGTTCCTTCTCCCATATATTCTGGGATTGCCCCTTGGTTATACTTTTTTGGACCTATCTTAAAGGGCATTAAACTGGGTCTGGCTAACTATTTTACACCTCAAATTTGCTTAGTGGGGGATCTTTCAAATATTTCAACCCATTGCCATAGATCTCATGTTACAATGTTAGCCTTAACGGCCAAGAAAGTAATTTTAACCCACTAGAAGGACCATCAAGCTCCCTCACTATTGGAATGGAGAAAATAAGTTATTTTCCATCTAAGATCTGAATGTTTGTTAGTTAGTCTAAGATATGACCTGGAAGGTTTCCAAGCTAAATAGGGCACTTTTATGGATTTGATTCTTAACCTTTCTCAGTTCTAGTGCCTTCTAGATTGGTTGGTGATGATACATTTGATATAAATATATATTTTTATATATCCTTTGGACTTTGTAAGACTCTTTTTAATTTTTTTATTTTTTTGCTGAGGTCTCTGTGACAACCCACCTCTCCTTCTGGGCTGAAACAGCTTTTAGAGAGGTGTCTGTCCTCGGGTATTTGCTGCCACCAGCCGGACTTTCCTTCTGGCACCACTTTCAAGTGTACAAACTTGAATAATTAAACGTGCAATTGCACAGGTTAAAGTCTGGTAGTGTGTCTCTCTTGGGTGACGGATGCTACACAGAGTTTACCTCAGCCAGTGGAAACCAAATATTACCTTAGCAAAATGACATCACAGTCACAACTGTTGAGCAAATAAATAGCTTTTACTTAACAGAAAGTGCACCGAACATTTACAGTACAAGATATATATTTACAACACAAGAGAATAACACTCATACAGGAAAAGTAAACAAATGTTTTTAAATAACAGATGACAAAAGAAGAAGGCTATTACTGAAATATGCTATCACTAAACTTACCCTTCCCTGTCCTTACAAGAGACACTGGACCCTGTTGTAACTGCCAGCTCCCACGGACATAGCTACAAGGTAGGCTCCAAACTTATGTTTCCACTCCCAGCTTCCAAAGCACAAGAGACCCTTCTCTGCCTTTCAGAAGATTATATACTCTGTGGAGAATAGGTCATTCCTATTCTCCCTTTAAATGCACCAACCAACTGACATGTATGTATTTAATTGTCTCAATCAGAGTGAACACCTATCAGTGACCAATTATATTCCCTTTTCACCTTAAGTTTATATTTGAATGATCCAATCCATTCAAACTGCCCTGTGTCCATGTCTGCAGGTCTGTGTGTGTCTGGAGATGTCCACTTGAGATTTATGACCCAGCTCTTACCTAGCAGCTAGGAATTCCACAAGCTGGATGCTGCTGGACTGAGGATTTCAGCCTGACTGTATTTTTTCCAAACTGCTAAAAAATAAGGCACCTACAGAATCCAAGCCATTAACTCTTTTCTGCCCATTTCTGTCACAGTCTCGATATCGAATGTATAATTCAAATTTTGTTGGTAAAGTGGGGATGGGAAGGGGGAGGGCTGGGAATGTTGCTGTGTAACTTTTTTGTTTTATCACTATTGTATTTCTCCTTCATGTTATGCTTCTATTTAATCCATTGTTAGTTTTGTATTTGAAAACTAATAAAGAGTTAACATTTAAAAAAAAGTAAGTGCATGAGCATATCATTAATACAGATGGAGTAAGCTAAGGGAGGGAAGCAATTGCCTACACCCTGCATACATGCAAATAGTGCTTAGTTAGCATGGGTACCTGGCACCAATTAATGGAAAATGAGATAGAATGAATTTTTATAGCCAAGGACTAGTAAATGGTTGCACTGGCTAGTGTACTACTAGCCCTTGTGGACCAGTGGTAAAATGGAGATGGTCCAGCCTGGTGTTATCTAGAGTATTAGTCAGTGAATCAGTTTCTTAATATTATTTAAACAAATAGGTATTGTGCCATAAAGAATAAAGCAGTTGCACATTTTTAAAAATATGCAGAGCAGCAGTTGCTTGGCACCAGTGTGTCTACAGGGAGACCCAAGTGAACAGAAGAGTGGCTCTTGTGAAAAGTGTTATCATGCTGAGAGGGAGAATTCCCTCAGATGAGCCACGGAGCAGCTAGAGCAAACTGCTACCATGGTTGCTAAACAGGCTAATTCTTGTGAGGAGACTGAGTAGAAGCTGGAGTGTTCTCAGCTGTCAAAACCACCACAATTATGTAAAAGCACAGATTCATTTAGTTTGCGGGCAGCAAGCACCAGTTTATATTTTTAGGGACTAGTGCACATTAGAAATGGAGACGGACTTCCACACATCACAGTGGGAATCATCTTAGCAGGCTTCTGACAGTTGCACACACAGTGCATAGACACTTGAGGAAAACAGACAAATAAACATATATATTAAATAAATAAAGTCACAGAGGGTTAGTCTAAGGCCTAAGGACCTAAAGCATATGTTTACATTCACTCAGAAGTGTACAGTTATAAAATGTGGCTAAATAAAGCAGGGGAGAGAAAAAAAATTATGGAAAAACTTAACTGCAGATCTGCGTACAACTTTTATTTTGTTCTAAACTCTGTAACTCAGCCAATATATATTTTTTTTCACTTTGGTAACCGGGTAAGTGCACTGGCACCAAATGCCTTTTTCAGTCACGACCCTGGTGCAATTGCACAAACATTTGAGGAAATGCATACAAATGTTTGGGTGCTGTTGCAGAAAATGAAACATACACACACATTGATTGGAAATTACATACTTGATTACATACTTGTGGCACATAGAAAGCACAGCTGATTAGTGCAGATACTACACTGAGTGCAGATGCATAGAGGTATGAACAAGGGGGTATTTAGACAAAACAGTCACAGACACTGAATGATAGATAAAATTCTTTCAGATTGCTTGAGAAAGCAAAGACAGTTGGTTGGGGGAGGGATCATATTCCAAAGTGAGGCAGCATGGTAGCTGAAGGAGTGGTGTCCAGTGTTTGTTTGAAAAAAGGGAACTTTTAGGTTATTTTTTGAGGTGGATCGAGAGGAGGGCCAGTTGACAAACTCAAGTTGTTCAGCTAAATAGATGGGGGGGTGTATAACCATAGTTCTTTTAATAAATCTGGTGAGTGTTAGGTTGGATTTGAGCTCTGGTGAGAGCCAGTATAAAGTGTTCAGAGAAAGGCAGTGATGCCTCTTGCTATCACTACCTGTTGCAAATCTGCCAATCTTGTGATAGAGAGTGGGCTTCTTCTGTAACAGTTTTGTTAACAGCATTGGTGACCAAGGAGTGATAGTACAGTATAGAGAGCAGATTTGCCTGTGCTATTCTATGTCTGGATTCAAGCATTAGGTACTTGCTGATTCTGTACAGAGAGCCAAGCCTTTGGTGAAGCAGGTTGGTAGTGTTTTGAATGTGGATATTGAAGGTAAGGATAGAGTCTAAGTGTACTCCTAGATATTTAAAGCAGCTGACTTTTTCCAGGCAGTTCCCATAATTTACGTTGATGCAGAATTTGGGGGCTATGCATTAGAATGATCCCAAATGAGGTTACAGATTAAGAGGAGCTGTATCAGGGAAAAATAGCCACAGTATAAAATGGGTAGGGAAAATGAAGCTGTCTGATTGGTTGAAAGAGCGTTCTGGCCTTACTCCTTTTTTGTTGTACCGCACAGAAAAAAAAAAAAAGTTCCGGCAACCACTTAAAAATATACTTGTGCCACTCTGGCAGAAATGATTTGGCCTTCAGTTTTTGTTAGTAAGCCATTCATTATAAACTTCCCATCCTCCCTCAACAGCACCAGAAATCTAAAACGCAGACAGAATTTAACTGCCTGTAACCTTTTCTACTGTTTCTGAGTGCATACATTGGTATGCAAGTTACTGCAATTGTGCTAGATCACTTGTATCCCCCCAACCTGCAGTCCAGTGGGTGAGACCCACACTGCCGACAGTTTTGTAAAACACAGTACTGCAGATAGTAGTGTGCTTCCAGCAAGACTCAAGGAAACTCATAGCCTTTCCAGTGGCCTAGCAACCCTCCGCAGTCATACTAACTTTCACTTTCTCCCAGTCTAAATGACTCACTGAAATAACTGTGAAAAGGGAATGAAAAACTATAAAAGAAAGAAAGAAATACACACTCTGTCTGCATTTTCTTTCCATCCCTCTCACCCCAGCACTGTTGTACTTAATCACCACAATGGCACAGTGCCCCTAGTGACAACACTAAAGCGAGGAACTATTTAGCATGAAACATAAAGTCTTCCATTATATTACAATTTTTTAAACAAATACCATATTTCTCAACCTGTACCCATTTAATAAGTGCAACAACACACTCCAGAGTGTGGATTATGCTCTGATAAACAAACTTCTATTTGAAGTAAGGCACTCAGCCTGTGGCCTTGTGCCTCACTATGCCCCTAGTCATGCATTCATCAGAGCATAGCCCACACCGCAGAGTATGTTACTGCTTACTTATTTAGGTGGCCAGGAAAGGGGGAAGGTCACTGACCTGACCTGAGAAGGAGAGGTGGTCATGGAGTGAAGCAGAAAGTCCTGAAGTCATGTTGAGAGGCAGGGAAAGCCAGCAAGGAGAAGCCTAGAGGGTAAGGTGTACTTTTTGGTAGGAGCTTGAAATTGAAGCCTATGGGACAGCCCCTGGGTGGAGTTCAGACCAGAATACATACACACATATACTTTAAGCCACTTACAGCAAAGCAATCCAGATTTAAAGGAGAAAGGAGTCATATCAATAGTGTTTTTTCCTCAGGGAAGGTGGCACAGTATAAAAAAAAAAGACTTGTTTTTTTTTTCACACAATAAGAATTTCAACTCAAAGTAACATAGGGTTTCCTTGGTTAATTTTACATATCAAAATGCTGCAGAAAGCCTGAAGTGTTGGCCTTCTAGCTGTGATAGTGTGAAAGTGCAATGACATTTGATTGTGATTTGTGAAAGTTATACAGTATTTGAATCCATGTGAATAGTGAACAGAGGGTTCAGAATCCTGGTGACAGTTGGTTGTGGATTCAGACAGGAGCATTCCAATGTGGCTCATCCTGCTGCATGATTCTAACTCAGAATGGCAGCTGATTGGTACTGCGATGGGAACAGGGAAGCTTTCCACTCAGAGACCAGGATTTTAGTTTAACAGAACGCTCGGGGACTATACAAGAAGTTACACAGCTCATTTTCAGGGAGATTGATCAGAGAGGCAGACCTTAAGGGACCAGACCAGACCAAACCAGACCAGACAGAATCAGAACAGAGGGAGTCCAGCTGTAACAACTTTTATGTAATTTTTTTTCATGTGTCTGTGTTTAATCTTTACTATCAGCTGTTATACCTCTTCTAAGTGTTTCAGCTGAGATATAAACTGTCTGATAAAGTTAGCTGTCAGAGGCATGCCAGATCAAAAGCATGCCAGATGACTCTGGAGAGTGATACCAATCTATTTGTCCAGCTAATGGGAGAGCTAAAAGCAAAATCATGTTTTGTAAAGGGCCTTTGCTAATGAGTATAGTAGTCACTCCTGTTGTGCAAGACAAGAGGAAAAACAAAGTGATAGGTCTTGCAATACATGAAACTCCTGATTCCAGTTTGGTCCAATCTTTCCAGATGGGAGGTTTTCCAGGACTCAAAATAATGTTGAATCTGTGATGTCAGAGTGACATACTGGATGATGTGTCATTGGGGGGGTACCTGGAGGGTCTTGAGGTCTGGCAGAGCCTGAAAGAGTTAGTCAGGCTGGGACTTTGAATAGTTAACATCTAAGGTTTGAGTTTGCCCTGATTCACCAAGGTGTCCTTGTGGGTAAGCCTCTCTACTTTGGGAAAATGAGGAACAGCAGTAAGATGTTTCCTATGAGTTTTCTGTCTGCTTTGTGCAAAACATTTTCAGTTTTTGTTTCTACAGAATTACTATTCTCTACAGTCTTTGTGTAGTAGCCTGTATTATATGTGTAAATATCTTTAAATATTAAAATATTTTTTTTTACATATTTTATGTTTATATGACTGAGCCCTTTGAGGTACAGCTAACTGACTTATAACTGACAAAAACTGTGTTTCTGCCTCTGAAGAGAAGGATACAGTTACCATACTCTGCTTCTAAAGTAAGGGGTTCTCAGTTGTGACAGAGAGGAGTGGGTCATTTGCCCTTAAGCAAAGAATGCTGTGCTGTGTTAGAAGTGGCTATGGAGGGATTCAGACCTAAGAAACCTGAGACATTTTCTATGCTGAGTGGTGGCAGCTACTGAGTACCGCTGCAGGCATCTGAAGGGTTTGAGGCAACTGGTAACAGTCGCAGGCTGATCCCAGGAGAGAAGAATTTGCCACCAGCTGGAGGCAGCAGTGGGATCAGAAACAGTTTTGTTAGTATAAAAGTTATCTGTCCAGTTATAGAACTGGATATTCAACAGAGGACTGTATATTTTACCAGTTTTATTTTATTTTTTTAAGCAAGCGTAGATAGATGGAAGACATTATGTCTGGGCCATGTGAAAGATGCACACTGTTAAATCTGCAGGAGCTGTGCAGAAGGAGAACAGTAAGCTATAAGGAAGGCCAGACATGGGTGGAAATGATAGGCATCCTCAAAAAAAGTGATCAGGAGAGGAGTGCAAAAGTGGTCACTGCTAGACAAAATTAGGAGACAGAGGCTAAGGAGAATGCAAATGAACCAGAGCCTTTGACTAGGGCAGCCATACAAGCAGGCTGGATACAAATGTTGGAGCTGCAGCTTCCCTTGGCTAAGGAGAAGGCAAAAATTGAGAGATAAAAGGCAGATGTGGATCTGCACAAGTTGAAGATGGAAGCAGAGGAACAAGAGAAGGCAGAGAAGCAAAAGGCCAAGGAGCAAGGAAAGCAGCACCAGCATGAGATCCAGTGAGAGTGAGAGCATTGAGAGAGGCAGCGCTAATGTGAGATCCAGCTGAGAGAGGAGCAAGAGAGGCAGTGTGACCATGAGACACAGAGACGCTGCACCAGAGATATCACCACAAACTGTGAGTAGTGGTATGAGGGGTTTGACCCAGCAAGCCAAAATTAATTCTAAAATGTTTCCCAGATATCAGGAGGAGGGTGATCTTGATTTATTTTTAAGATCTTTCCAGAGAATCTGTGGGCAAGCTGAACTGGGCAGGGCTTCATGGGTGGCGCACCTATTACTACTGCTTACAGGCAAGGCATTAAAAGCTTTTGCTAGAATGGACAATGAGGACTGCATGGACTATGAAAAAGTGAAAACTGCCTTGCTAAAGTATTTTGAGTTAACCCCCAAGGCCTAAAGGCAAAAACTTAGAGGGTTAAGAAAGGCACCAGAGGACAGTTATGCTTAAATGTGTGTGCAGCTAAGTAACTTGTTAGAACGCTGGGAGGATGGTGCATAACCTTGCTCTACAGAGGAAATAAAAGATTTATTCCTTTTGGAATAGTTCCTAAAACCTGTACCTGAGAAAATAAGAATATGGTTGTTGGATGGAACTCTGAGCTCTGTAAGGGAGGCAGCCAAGAGGGATGATGGGTGGAGGGAGAAAGAGCTGTAGATCAGGAAAGGTCTGTTTTGAGAATATAGGTAGGGAAAAATGGGCAGAGTGAGTGAGCCAAGCAACCCTTATTTGTCATCAGATTCCATGTTTCTATGACCAGAGCATATCCAGTCAACCATCCTTTTATCGCAAAGATAATGGGGGAGGGACATCAGCTGGCTTTAAGGGAACCCCAGGGGGGGCAACCTAAAGGAAGCCACCTTGTGCCTGAACCGGAAGGGAAGTCACCTGGTTTCAAAAGCACAGAGACAAGTGAATGTAGGTGCTATATCTGCCAGAAACTGGGCAATTTCTCCTACGATTGCCTGAAAAATGAGAAAAAAGTTGCAAGTGCAGCTGGAGAGAGTAGCTCAGGAAAATCCCAGAAGTTAGTAGCCTGTACACAGAGTTCAGGGCCCACTAACTCCACCATACAGTTGCACCTGGTGTGCAAATGGTATGGTGATCCAGGAATTGAAGCGTACTGAGGCATCCATTTCTTTGGTGAAGCAGGGTATGATTCAGGAGGAACAGATCCTGCCTGGCCAGTTTTTGAGGATTAGAGGAGTGACAAGTCCTGTGGTCTCAGTGCCAATGGTCTGAATCTTTCTAAGCTGGGAAGATGGCCAGGACACATGGGAAGTGGGTGTTATAACAGGTCTGCCCATGGATGTAATCATGGTTAATGACTTCCGTAATAGGGCTGATACTGTGTGTGTCACTACCTGTAGCAAGGCAAGGGAACCGGCTCCTGAGGACACAGAGGGGGAGTGTGTGAGGAAGCAACCCCTACCTCAGTAGCAGAAGAAATTGTAGCTGAGAAATGAGTTGGGAGCAGCAGTTCTAAGCCACAGCTACAGACGGAGGAGAATCCAGACATGGGTGACTCTACCACAGCACAGTGTGCTTGGGGAATGTCAGGCATGCAGAGCTGGGGAGAGCCTCAGCAAGTTGGCTCATCTCTACAAAAATTAAGGGAGTTATTCACCAGTGTGGAAGGTGACTGTCTGAGTTCTGTGCAAAGAGGAGGTGTACTGGAGAATAGGCTCCTTTACTGTGAATGTGTTCCTAAGGGAGGACCGAGCAAGGAGTACTGCAGCAGACAGTGGTTCCTAGGGAGTATAGGAAGCAGCTTCTGGTCTTAGCCCATGACATACCCTTTTTGGGACACCTAGGGGTTAGCCATACAAAAAGGCGGCTGACTAACAGTTTTTACTGGCCCACTGTTTTTAAAGATGTGGCAAACTACTGCTGGACTTGTCTGCAGTGGCAGAGGGTGGGAAAGGTTGGGAACCAGGCTAAGGCAGCTTTTATTCCCCTGCCTTTTATTAAAGAGCCATTTCAGTAAGTTGTCATGGACACTGTGGGGCCACTTAGCACCTCAAGTTGCACTGGCAAGCAGTACATTTATTTTGATGGTTGCAGATTATGCCACAAGGTACCCAGAGGCAGTGCCCATGTCCTCCATCAAGGCTGAGAAAGTGGCAGACAAACTGTTGGGGATATTTAGTTAGGTGAGTTCCCCTAGGAGATTCTGTTGTACCAGGGCATCCACTTCATGTCTGATCTGATAGTTAGTCTTTTGAAGAAGTGTAGTGTAAGGCAACTGAGGGCCTCACCACACTACCCCTCAGACTAATGGTCTTGTCGAGTGAGTCAATGGGTCTCTGAAGAACATGTTAAGGGCATTCACTGACCAGCATGTGAAAATCAAGCACCTACACCATCTGTTATTGGCATATAGGGAAGTCCCCCAGGAGTCCACAGGGTTCTCAGACCTCTAGCTCCTGTTTGGCCATCGGGTAAGGAGCCCCCTTGATTTGGTAAAGTATGAATGGGAGGGCGAGTTTGCTTTGCAAGGTGAATCTGTTGTGGAGTAAGTCCTGAATTTCATGTCAAAGCTCAAGGAGCTCATGGGGTTTTCCCAAGAGCACCCAGCCACTGCAGAACAGAGGCAGAAGACATGGTATGACTTTGGAGCCAGAACCAGGAGTACAAAGTCAGGAAATAGGTTATGGTACTTATCACTGTCCAGCAGAAAAAATTACAGGTGGCTTGGGAGGGGCCTTACTCAGTGGTCAGAAGGGTGAATGATGTTAATTACATGGTGGAGCTACCAGACAGGAGGTGCAAACAATGAGTTTATCATGTATACATGATGAAACCCTACCATGACAGGAATGAGATGGTCCTTGCTGTGTGCAGCTATCTGGAGAAGGGGCAGAAGCAGACTCGCTGGTGGATCTCCTGGGAGAGGTTAAGAGAAAATCCTCAGTGGGTGCTGTCACCTTCTTGGAGTGGCTGACAGCAGCCCAAGATGTCAAAATGCATGGGGTGCTACATGCATTTTGTGAAATGTTCATAGGGAAACCAGAGTATATCATGCTGGTGGAGCACTATGTGGATACAGTGACCCAAGCCCCACTGAGACAGTCACCCTACAGAGTCCCAGAAAGAGTAAGACTTGCCATAGAGTGCGAGATCAATTAGATGCTTGGTCACCAGGTGATCCAGGAGTTCAGTGGTCCCTGGGCCTTCCCAGTGGTACTGATCCCCAAAAGGATGGGACCATGATCCTCTGCATCAACTGCTTCAAGCTCAACAGCTGCATAGAGTCAGATGCTTACCCCATGCCCAGGACAGATGAGATCCTAGAGAGGTTAGCTGAGCTCTTTACCTGTCCACCATAGACCTGACAATGGGCTATTGTCAGGTACCTCTGACCCCTGAACCCAGAGAAATGCTGATCTTCCTCACTCCATTTGGATTATTTGAATTTAGGGTAATGCCATACAGGATGAAGACTGTGCCAGCCACCTTTCAATGGCTCATGGACTGCATTCTAAATGGGACAGGAGACTATACTCTGGCATATATGGATGACATCACCATCTATAGCCAGACTAGGAAGGATCACATTAGGCATGTGACCAAGGTGTTCCACCAACTGCAGGCTGCTGGGCTGATAGTCAAGGCAGAGAAGTGCCGGATAGGAACAGCAGTATTGTCATACCTTGGGCACAGGGTAGGGAGTGGGTACATCTGGCCTAAGCCAGTGAAAACTGAGGCCATCCAGGGATGGGTCATGCCCACAACCAAGAAGAAAGTAGGGCCTTCCTAGGGATGGCAGGGTACAACTGTATGTTTGTGCCAAATTTCAGCAGCATGGACAAACCCCTGACCAAATGCTGGAAAGGGTTTCAGCAGACAGAACTCTGCAATACCGCATTCTGCCAGCTGAATGAACCATTGTGTTGGGCACCTGTGCTCACCAGCCCAGACTATTCTCTAAGGTTTATTGTGCACATAGATGAATCTGATCATGAACTAGATGCAGTTCTGAGTGCGGTTAAGCACTCAGGAGAGGAACACCCAATCACGTACCTCAGCAAGAAGCGACTGCCTAGAGAGGAAGCCTATGCCACAATAGAGAAAGAGTGTCTACGGATTGTCTGGGCTGCAGAAGCTGCAATCTTATTTGTTTGGGAAGGGAGTTCAGCCTGGTTACTGATCACATCCTCCTTTCATGGCTTCATAGGATCAGTGGACAGAACTCAGAATTGTTAAGGTGGAGCATGGTGCTGCAGTCCTATAATATGGATATTAGGCATTGCAGTGGGTTGCAGCATGGCAACTAAGACAGGCTGTACAGTCAATTGTTAGTGCCCTTGTGGATTTTTATTTGTAGGGGAGACGCTAAGAGAAACTAATATGAGGCTCACCCACAGAGTGATTTGAGGGCATAGCAGTGGGAGCCAAGTGGCTCACATGAAAAAACAAACATCATTTAATGGGAGCTAAACAACTTGTTTTTCATTTCTCCTTGGGGGGGGTAGGAGGAGATATAAGAACTTATTTGTAAATATTTTCATGTTTCTTTGTTTAATCTTTCATATCAGCTAGGCCTCTTGTAAGTATTTCGACTGAGATAAAAACTGTCTGATAAAACTAGCTGCCGGAGGGCTATGGAGAGTGATAACAATCTCTTTGGTCTGTTACAGGAGAGCTGAAAGCAAAAACATTCCTTTCATTTTTCATGAAGGGCCTTGGCTAATGATTGGAGTAGTCACTCCTGCTGTGTGAGAAAGGAAGAAAAACAAAGTGATGGGCCTTGCACTATGGGAAGCCCAAGATTCCAGTTTCGTTCAGTCTTACAAGATGAGAGGTTTTCCAGGACTCAAAAGAATGCTGAATCTATGATGTCAGCGTGACATACTGGATGAAGTGCCATGGGGGGAAGCAGGAGGGTCTTGAGGTGCGGCAGAGCCTGAAAGAGTTAGTCAGGCTGGGATTCCAGATAGCTGACATCTAGGGTTTGAGTCTACCCTGATTCACCAAGGTATCTTGTGGGGGTAAGCCTCTCTACTTTGGGAAAATTAGGAACAGCATTTTTTTTATTTCTGTAGAATTACTGTTCCCCGCAGTTTTTGTGTAGTATCCTGTATTATATGTGTAAATATCTTGAAGCATTACAATAGCAATTGTTTACATTCTTCATGTTTCTTTGATTGAGTCCATTGAGGTACAGCTAACTGATTCATAACTGACAAAAAACGTGTTTCCATCTCTGAAGGGAAGGCTACAGTTACTATACTCTGTTTCTAAAGTAAGGGGTTCTCAGCTGTGACAGAGAGGGTTGGGTCATTTGTCCTTTAACAAGGAGTGCAGTACTGTGTGAGCATTGGCTCTGGAGGGGATTCAGACCTAGAGAAACCCCAAGAGAGTGTCTATGCTGAGTGGTGGCAGCTATTAAGTACCTTTGCAGGTGTCTGAATGGTTCGAGAAAACAGGTAACAGTTACAGGCCGAGTCCAGAAGAGACCAGTTTGCCACACCAGTGTGTAGAGGCCTACCCCAGGATAGGGCCTGGGGGACTAGCTGTCAACCAGTATACAGTACTAGCCTATAGGGGATCACCTGTATCCCAATGCTGGGTTCAGTATGGCAGTAAGTGAGCATAGGGAAAGCATAGCTTATGCCTGTTGCGTTGTGGTACAGTACTTGTATTCAACTGCATTGTTTTAGCATGCATCTAGGAAGTGGAGCAACAATTTCCAGCAACCAGAGGTCATCTCCAAGGATCATCACCATCCAGAATCCACTGCATTTCTTCAGGAGGTCCAGTTTTGGCAGTGATTTACACATAGCTCATTTAAGGAAAGCTGTGCAGTAATTCAATATAATAACTGGTCTTTGTTTTTTCCATAGGGAAACTCAATTATAATTTGCTGTTATAACTCGCTGGTTAGAATGGCAAAACGCCATCAGGTTTTCCTATACAAAGCCACGTGCCACAATTCACCTCGCACACTTCCCTGACAATTTTCACTGAACACTTGAATGAATTCTGCCTCTGTATGCTGTACCTTGGTGAAAACTGTTGATTACTGATCTCACTTGGTCACAGTGTTCCAAAAACCGCAATTCCAGTTCCAGATCACGTTAAAAAAGTTAAAGTGCTTTTGTGGCTCTGAAGCTGCACCTCACCTAGACTGCGCATGTCACTTACTGCTACTGTGTGGTTTTGCCCCCTGCCCCCAACCACTTTGGCTGCCACAAATGACTATTTAAAATAAAAAATAAAACAAGGCCAATAAAAGAAAATTAAACGCGGTAAAAAGAGAGAGAAAACATTATTCCAATAACAGTGTGCACAGCAGCACCATCTAGTGGTCAAATGGAACACTAGTACAGTACAAATATTCAAATCCTCTGGGGGGAAAGCAGATCCCAGCAATTATATAAAATAGAACATGGGAAGGTGTGTAAAACTTGACTTTTATAAGCACCCTTAGTGTGGGATGCTTTTATGAATCTCTTGAGTTTCGCTTTCGGAGTTTATGTAGCATCCCACACCTCAGGTACAGTATGTGTAAAATCACATTATACACACCTCCCCATGATATTCTATATTTATTTGGAACTAGTTCAAGAGGCACACTTACCTACTGTACTTGGATATGTGATCCATTTCACTGCAAAGGACTACAGTCCAGCAATTTTAAAGGGAGTCTTGCAAAAAGACTGAGGGTAATGCCTATGTAAATGTTTACAGGAATTGTTAGCCAATGTTGTTTAATGTTACAGTGATTTTAAGTGAAGTGCTATAGAGTTTAAGTGAATTGCCATCAAGTATAAGTGAACTGCTATAGAGAATAAGTAATTCCACTCAATATAGATACCAGGGAAGGGTATCCGGGTAAAAGGGGATAGTGGTCTGACCGAAGTGGGAATAGGCCTAATAGCCAATGCAGTCACTTAAGGTTATTAAAGTGAATGTGAAGCAGCTGACACCCAAGCGGTGGCTTTGTACTATTGCTTATTGGAGGGCTGGTGGTAGAGGTATACCCTACAGTCTCCTGGATTTGCAGGTGCAGACCTATAGGTGGAGAAGGTGAATACAGTCTACATTTTAAGGCATAGAGTATAAGAACAAATCATTGAGAGGTTATTGCAAAAAGTCGATGCTGTTTATTTTATTGCTGCTGTGTCTGTAATGCTGGCAGAACAGCTAAGTAATGTTTTTAACTTTATTTCATTGGAAAACTGTGTTCGATCCTTACTTCAAGGTTGTCCAAGTTTCACAATTCTTGATGTCTCCTTTTTCAGTCCAGTACAATGCCTTCCCTTCCACAGAGGTTTCCACAACTTTCTGATTGGGGAGATGGCTGAGCATACTGTCCCAGTGTACCCAATTCAACAGCTGTGCATGGAAAGGGAAGTAGACCCTAAGATAACCACTGGTCATCTTTGCTTATTCTTGTGATTGTTTGGCATCTCAGCATGATGACTGGCAGATTATAACAGGCTTGTTGTGCATGGTTGCCCATCCATTATTCTCTTTATTGTTATATATGTTTCTCCAACTATTTCTATACACCCCTCCATAGGAATTCAAATGACCCAGTCAACAGGGTAGTCACGTTAGAGTGGAATTCAGATATTTGCTATCTGATTCTGTACCTTCCAAGTTCTAAACCTGAGGCCCTTCTTTGACTGCCGTCATATTTCTTGCTAGAATCTTATCCCTGCGCAATAGCAGTTGGTGGCCTCAAGCCTTGGTGATTAAAATATGCTGCATTATACTGTTATAGTATATGGGAGCCCTCGATTCTCCACGGATTTCTGCAGCTCCCAAAAGCTTGTAGTACAGTTCAAAGGTCAAACAAGTTGTTGTACTATCATTCTGACGTCACATCGATAGTACAACAAATTTTCTGTATTGACCTGTTACCCACCTCATTGGCTGAAGATGCTCCTCGCAGGAAAAAACTGGGGCAAAATGGCGGTGGCAGTTAGTGAGTGCTGAACACTGGATCGACTCCGTTTTGGCACAGACATCTATAGACGGCTCCATTTACAAAACTGAGCTGCCTTGTTACTTTTTTTTATTTGGGTTTTCTTTGAAAAATTAACACTGTGGCCATACATGAGTGGGAGTGATGGAAAACAAGGCTTACAATGGAGTGCCAGTGATGAGGCGGTGCCAGCAGAAGCAAGTAACATGAATAAAAAATGGACGCTGTGCAGATAAGTAAAAAGTTCAAAAATAGTGTCTGTTGTTGCTGTAGCAATCCATGGAGAGCTTTACTCTCGAGGTCTCTATGATGTCATCACAAACCCTCAATGGGAACACAACCCTGTTGTGTATGGTTACCCATACACTGTTCTGTATGTTGTGTATGAAAGGAGTGGCAGAAACTAATTTGTTATCTAGAAGTATGGCAATGCCTCCAGTTTGTAGTAGGAATGCATCTATTAGAAATAGGAATGTATCTATTGGAACAGGCTGCTGGTGGAAGTGGTGGGGGCAGGTACACTAAACAGGTATAACTACAGCTAGGATAGGAAAAGGGGATTCATGCTACATGGGGTGGCACAATGGGTGTGAGAGGTGGGGGAACTGGGAAAATAGGAGAAAAATCACCAGTACAGTAGGGTGGTAGGTTAAGGTAGTATAGTAAGGGAAGGCTTGATAGATCTTCATTCTCCTTCTATCATCAGGGTCTACATTTCTGTGTAACATAGCCAAACAAACCAAATTCAAATAGACATCACAATGTCCTCAGTTTCACAACATTTAGTATATATTTTTTTCACCCCTATGCTTTTTTCACCCTTGTAAGGACAACCTCTCCTCTGACTGGCTCTTATAGTTCTATCATATGTCTTCTTACTCCTGCCACCAAGGGTTTCAATCAATCAATCAATCAATCAAATCTTTATTTATCCAGGTGAACATCATTGAGCACAGCTCATTTGCAAGATGGACCTGGTTTGCCCCCGGTAGGGATCTGTTTTTGGTAAGGATACAAGGTGGGTGTCTGGTTGTCAGTGTGAGACCTGCAGGTGGTCAGTCATCATGCTGTCATCTGTAGGTTTTCTCCCTTTCTGGTCTGTAACACCTTCTTCCTCATGATGTGGGACAGCCAATCATGGCCTTATACGATGCTGCTTTCACTGGGTGCTTGCACCTCCATTTGCCTAAAAACAGGCTCTATGGCCTATACAAGGGACCACTGCATCTTTGGGTACCTGCTGCCCCAACCTGAGATGGCTTATGCTGCTGTCGGCAGCACTCCCCAAACCTGGCCACCTGATGCCAGCTCTCAGAGTCCACTCCTGAACATGGGTCACTGGAAGAGAAGCACAGTCATTGGGTGGCCCAATTTAATATAATTTCATTGTGGAGCAACCCTTTTGGGGGTTAAGTGCACTTATGGTCCATTGCAGTGAGTCTGATTAAGTGCTCACCTAATTTCTGTGTGCCAGGTCCACCAAGCAGGATTCTGGACATGAATAAGATGTGTAACTGTCACTGTTGAAATACAAACTGGAAGACGGAGCTCCAGGATTTCAGAGAAGCCAGCGCTCCTCATATGGATCCCTACAACCCAGATCAATGAAGGTACCATTTATTTTGTATGGTTAGATGGCCCTAGTGGTTAGAACACTTGCTTGGTACCTGGTAGACTGCAGATTCAAACCCCTCTTGAGCCAAAAGTAACAAATAGTAAATATGTGACCTTAGCCAAGTCACTTAATCTCCCCACGCTCCAGTTCATCCAGCTGCAGAAATGGGTAAAGGTATGACCCCAATGCAAATTAAATGTTGCATCTCAGCTGGGCTATCCTGGGGGAAAAAATGTAAAAAATAAATATTCCAAAGGATTGTATGGAATTGCAGGCTAGCCTCCTTATTTATTTATTTGTTTACTGTACAATAGTGGTAAAATCAGGCAAGCAGTAAATGGGTGTATACATATCGTGGAGGGGTACAAGAGCATTAAGATAACACAGTATACAAGTCATGAAATGGATACAAGAGCAATTTGGGCAGGATATGTTGCATGAGCTTATGTTTAAGAGCAAGTGCTTTGGTACCAGGGAGAAAAAAGGGGCAAGTGTGGTCTTTCATAGGTTAGAGGGTTAGTGGTCCGATGGACAGGATGATGGGTAGCGTACACCAAGGTAGTAGAAGAGATACCAGGCAATTTAGGGACAATTACAGGCAGAGGCAGATTTCAAGTGAGACCACAGGGAGTTCTTAAACAGGCAATGGGAGGGAGTACATCTGGTGGATGCGGGAAGGGCGTTCCAGAGATGGGGGGGCGCAGACAGCAAAGGCACGATCACCTGACAAGGTTCAAGTTTTGGGGACAAGGAGGGACTGCATGTCAGTAGACTTGAGTTGGTATGATGGTTGTGCAGGTAGGAGTAGCTGAGACAGGGCAAGAAGAGAGGCATTACGGACAATTTTGTCTATGAAGCAGTCCAGAACAAATGAACGATAGTTACTTGGGGACAACCAGTGAAGCTTCTCATATAGCTCACAGTGATGGGTGAGTCGAGGGGCAGCAAGAGCAAAGTGGCAAATATTGTTGTAAGCCACATCTCATTTTGCAAGGCTAGTTTTAGTGGTGAGAGGAAAGTTTGTCAGCCCGTAGCTAAGTGAGGAGAGAAATACTATTTTGACGAGGGCAAGACGTGCAGTTAACATAAGGGACCCACGAGCCCTATAAACAAGGCTGAGTTTGATGTTTGTTGCCCTGCACACATTTTGAATGTGGAGGGAGAGGTCTAATTGAGGGTCAAGGGTGACACCCAGGTATTTGAAGGAGCCCCTTATACCAACAGGGACCCCTTGAAGACTCAAGACCTTTAACGAGGCAGAACATCACTTAAATTTTGTCGAGGAGCCAAAGAGCTCTCCCCAACAGGAATTTTTCTTACCTTTCTAAATTAAAAAAAGTGACTGAATAATAACTTTAAAATTTGTATAGATCTTTAAAAAAAAATGCCTTGGACTTCCAGTGACGTCACTACTCCATGCGGCGGCACTAAAGTGAAGCTCCATACCCCCTCGCTATTAAAACTTTACTTTTGCCCCTGTGGTATCAATCCCATTCTCCCTGACAAGCTTCTTTTACTGGACAGTATGGCGGGTCGACTGAGGGTGAAATCAGGTGTTTCAAGTAACCTGAAACAACAAAAGCTCAATCTGCAGCCTCGAGCCCACAGTAAGATGGCCGAGCAGACTAGGCCACCCGAGGCCGCAGGACCTGATTCAAACAACAGCTCATCTGAGGATGAGAAATGTATCACCATTACCTCTCGGCAATTATGCCAAGAACTTCGTCGCCTCACCCGATCTCGGGAAATCTTCCGAGGGGAGGTAGCTGAGAACAAAGAAAAACTAGTCCAGCATGACCAGCAAATACAGCAGGCTGAAGAAACGGTCTCTGCCCACTCAGACACCCTGGATTTACATAATGATGCCATCCTCCAGTTACATGATAGATCGCAACTGCTACTGGAAAAAATTGAAGATCTTGAGAATAGATCCCAGCGGGTGAACCTCCACATCCACGGCCTACCGGAAAATACTGAGTCGGAGAACATAGTAGAATTCATAGATAGCCTTTTGAAAGAATTGCTTAGCCTCGACAAAGACCTGCCACTCAACATCATCAGGGTGCATTTTTCCTTAGTGTCTCCCCCTAAGGACCCAAAGGCCAGACCACATTCAGTGGTCTTAGCATTTATGGACTACCGCACTAAAGAAGTAGTTCTCAGGAAAGCATGGTCAATGAAAGAAATCACATTCGGGGACACTAGGCTGTTCATCGAGCCGGACTATGTGCCCACCACGATGGTGAAAAGGAAGATGTGGCTGCCCGTGCTATGGGAGTTGCAGGCTAAGGGTCTCAAAGCCCACATTGACTTCCCAGCTAAACTTAGAATCACAGCAGACTCGGGAGTGAACATTTTTGACACACCGATGGATGCGAAGAAATATCTAATATCTTTGGGTATAGCAGTGGAAGACCTAGCCACCCAGAATCAGCCCAAAGAGATTGCACGTTGACAGTGGATCCCAGTAGATAGGAACAGCAGGAGGTCCCCGACATACTCGGACTGCAATCCTTGGCCTGCACTACGCACAATCGCGACCTCAAGAAAGCGGAACAGGGATCAAACCCAGCCTGAAAGAAGCAAGTATAAGGATCACACCATGGACTAAGGTTTATTGTTTTCTATCCCCCTTTTTTTCTTTTGTAGGAGATGAGCATGAAGGTTTAGGATGTGGGCTCTAAAGATCTCCTTCCCTCTTGCTAATGTGCAGGGTAATCTTGCTGGGGGGGAGGTCACGGGAAGAAAAGGATGCCGCCTCTCACATGTGATCCATTATTTAAACAATGGAGGGTCCCTCTTAGCGACGTTTGCAGACCTTCACTTGGGTTATTTTTTTTTCTTTTTTTTTTTTACAGTGAACGGTTGACCCAAATGGTTGAGGAGAGGCTACAACAGAAAATCACATCATTAATAGACTGCATGTATATTTAAAAGGCAGATCAAGCCAGAACTGGGACTTTACATTACAAAGGAGAGCTTACTGTTTATGTTCTCTTTGCATCTCTGTTATGTGGAGGGAGGGGTTCGGGGAGGTCCCAGGGGGGTACACACAGAATGGTAGAGAAGATGCTGTACATCATACAATCTTTTGCTCTAATATTGCACTGAAAACCTTTTCAGCACTGGCTATAGCTCCAAGATATGCCATTTTCTTCTCTCTTTCTTGTTATTGATGTTGCCGGGGAGCTTTGCCTGCTTGCATCATGGCAGATGTGACCCCACACAGGCAGCTGGTCCTCGCAGAGATGGAGGACATGCGCCAAAGTGCAGGATTTAATCCAGCACCTCCCCTCACCGCACTACACTCATGGAGTGAGGGGCTGCGTGTGCCACATTTGAAGTTGCTCACTGTTTTATTGTTTATTGCAGTCCACTGTTAGACTATACTTATTCTTAATTGTTTAGACCTGTTTATTCAATGTTATTATGTAGGTTTCCTGGCTGGGTATTGCCGCATGTATGCTTCTCGGACAAATTCGTTTTGTTTGGGGAGGGCCCCCCTTAGGTGTCCTCTAAGCCTCCTCCCTTTACCATTTTAGCAATGAATGAACTGGTGATGACTACTTATAATGTAAGAGGTTTAAATAACCCAATAAAGAGAGCAAGGGTTCTACAGGATCTAAGCAGAATGGTAACCCAGATAGCACTCCTCCAGGAGACTCATTTTACAGAGGATGAACATAAAGAATTATGTCATGGATTGGTGGGGCAGGTATATGCCTCTTCATACTTGGATCATCCCCACCGTAGAGGTACGGCAATTTTGATCCACAAGACATGCCTGCTCCAGGTATCCTCCACCCTGACAGATCCTGGGGGTCACTTTGTGATACTTCAAGTCCATTTGGGAGACAACCCCTGTACAATTGTCTGTGTTTATGCCCCCAATGATGATAAAGAGGCAGCCGCCTTTTTTAAAGGTTTCTTTTCAAACATCCTACAAACCATTGAAAATCTTTGCATCGTTGGGGGTGACTTTAATGTCACCCTATCACCCAGCCTTGACAGGAAGGGCGGGTCCTCAAATGTCAAAATAGGCCTGGCAGGTCGTGCCCTACTGCGATGGTTCCAAACCCTTGGCCTAGCAGATGCATGGAGAAGATTAAAAGGCAAGACCAGGGACTTTTCCCACTTCTCTGACAGACATCAGTGCTACACCAGAATTGATCCGTTTTTCCTTTCAGAGGAATGGCTGCATACGGCATCTGACTGCTGAATTATGACCCGCACAGTCTCCGACCATGCCCCAGTGAACATCCAGTTAAAATTATCTCCCATGATCCGCAACTCACACTGAAGGCTGAATGTAGGACTCCTAAATAATCAAGAGTTTAAAGAGCTGATTACTACCTCCATACAAGTGTATGAAAGGGAGACTCCGGTGGGGGATACCACACACGCAGTCCGGTGGGATTCCCTGAAAGCAGTTCTGCAGGGACTTATTATTGGATGTGCCTCTAGAGAGAGAAAGCATAGAGAGCAGAGACAAGCAGCGCTTGAAAGGGGACTGGCAGACAGAGAGTTTCACCACAAGATCTCCCTGAATCCTCATATGCTTAAGACTCTGGCAGAGCAACTTTCCTCTCTGGAGAAGCTTATCACTTCTCAGATGGAAGCCTCATACAGAAGGATTCATCAACAGTATTATGAGAGTGGAAACAGGGCGAGGAAACTGCTAGCGGTCTCTTTGTGTCAACAGCAGGTTAGTCGACTGGTCTCCCAACTCCAGGATCAACCCGGGAACAATAATATGATCTGCAACCCTGAGGCCATTAATAGACAATTTGCTGACTTTTACAGGGATCTATACACACAAGTAGAGATTCTGGACTACGATGCCAAGCTCTCTGCCTATTTTACGGGCCTAGAGTTGGGGTCATTGTCTCAGGCAGCCAGAGACCATTTAGATGGCACAGTTAAGAAGGGGGAACTGTTGACACATATTAATGTGAAATGTGTGCCTCTGCCTCTAGCATGCCCATCAACAGATCCACAGGATTTATTGCCGAACTCCCATATCTTATTCTTTGACGCTCTGAACAGCTGCAGCCTGATTCTAGCACATGCTACCAGACTTGGGGATAATTATCGTCTTTCGCCCCAAAAAATATCGGTCCCTCGTTCATCCAACACCTCCCTCTGCCCCAACCTCCAGGACCCTCCCAGTTCTGCCCCTGCTACTATATTCCTCCTCTTGCACTTAGTACAATGGCAGCGTTTCTCCTCCATATGTCGCCGCGTTTTGGGGAAAAAATCGCTTCATCGCCTTTTGTATGGTCCTCTGCCCTCCCAATCCCTCACTCTGCTCTAACAATTGAATTCTCTTCACTTGCGCCCCTATTCCCCATCTCTCCCTACATTATGCGCTTGATATCTTCTATCTGGTATGCCTACCCTCTCCCTAACATTTCCCACTACAAAATGCACAGTTTTTGGGCTTGGATCCAGCACAAGTTCATTATCCATGACTCCTTGTAGTTCTATGTTCAATGTATATTACCTGTAAATGTGCATTTTTACTATAATAGCAGATATTTTTACTATTTGTACTATTGTAACTTGTCTTTCTGTATTATTACTGTAGAACCACAGGTCCACCTTGTAAATGAGCTTGCTCAATGGTGCCCACCTGGATAAATAAAGATATTGATTAATTGATCGATATTAAGAAATTACACAGTAGCAAGGCTCCGGGACCAGATGGCTTCCCACCAGACTGTTTCAAAACCTTTGCTGACCAGCTAATGTCATTTATGCTGCCAGTATGTCAAGAAATTATGGATGGAGGAGAGACCCCAGACTCATGGCAACTAGCCCACATCTCAGTGATTCATAAACCGGGCAAAGACCCGGTAGAGTGTGGATCATATAGATCCATCTCCGTATCAAATGTTGACTTAAAGATATTTACAGGTCTATTGGCAAGTAGACTTCAGATGCATATAGCCTCATTGGTCCATGAGGATCAAACAGGATTTATCTCAGGGAGATACCTCTCTGATAATATCAGGAGGCTGTTAAATATTATCTCTACTCAAAGTTCAAGTGACCAACTTCAACCTGCCATATCCATGGATGCTGAAAAAGCATTTGATAGGGTTAATTGGCGTTTTCTAAACACTTCCATGGAGAAAATGAAATTTGGCCCTAAATTTTTACATGCAGTGTTCAGCTTTTACTCTCGCCCTCAAGCCTTGGTAAGGGTGAATTGTATTAGCTATCCCTTTTTTCCTTTAACCAGGGGCACGAGACAGGGCTGCCCCTTGTCCCCCTTGCTGTTTGTGCTCTGTCTCAAGCCTATGGCAACTAAAATCAGACAGACTCTACAGATTACAGGAGTCATGGAGGGGGCGGGGTAGAACAAAAATTCTCACTATATGTCGACGCTGCCATATTTTTCCTCTCCTCTCCAGAAGTATCAGTTTCAATATTGTGTGACACACTTCAAACTTTCAGCAATATTTCGGTGTACACTATTAACTTCAATAAATCCAAAGTCCTAATTCTGAGTGGGAAACCTTCAAGGGAGTTTAAGGACAGTTTCCCTTTTAAATGGGCCTCAAAAGGCCAAATTCGATACCTGGGCATTCAAATCAGCACAATCAGCACAGATTTAGCCAAATTATTTTCCCTGAATTATGGAAAACTGTGGGAGGCAGTGGAGGGAGACCTGGCTCGCTGGTGGATTCTGCCCCTTACCCTGGTAGATTGTATCTCCATACTGAAAATGAACATTTTAACCCGATTCCTTTTCTTATTTCAATGTCTTCCTTTGCGTCTGCCCATTTTTTTTTTGAATAAGTTGTTCAAAGAGACCCAAAAATTAATCTGGCTGAATAGAAAACCCAGGGTGGCCAGATGGTTTTTGTCTCTTCCTAGGGAGAGGGGAGGCTTAGCCCTACCCAACATCTACTGGTACTATTTAGAGGCTCAAATGGGTCCAGCTCTCAAATAGGCCAAACAAAGAGTATTGTCTAGATGGTACAATGTAGAGAATCAGCTCCCCGAGGGCAGGCCACTATATACCCTAGCACTTGCCCCTCCCCCCAGTGAATACCTTATTCAAATCAAAAACAGATGGTCCAGCAAGGGATATATATACTTAGTAAGGTCAAGAAACTGCTTAACTCACCGGAGGGAATTGGACCACTATCTCTCATTAGATATGAGGTAAGCTTTTCCCCCCATGCTGGACATTGGGTATGCACGACAGGAAACAGGGAGACTAACCTGATTTGTCCAACTGATTGAGGGAGGTAGCTGCATCACTTTTCAATGGGTGAAAGAAAAATTTGGCTGGGATAATACTGAATTTTTTCGGTATTTGCAAGTCAGGCATTTTATATGCTCCCCGGACCAGCTAGAGAGACTGACAAGGCCACTTAGAAGTTGGGAAAGTTTCTTGTATGGGGTGGTCGTGATTGCAACCCAAGTTAAACATGTGTCCCACCTATATAAACTACTATTAGAGACCGGTGGGGATTCCCTGGACAACCATAGAAAGACCTGGGAAAAAGAGGCTGGTATACTAACTAGCGAAAATGCCTGGAACCAGAGATTGAAGGTGGGTTGGAAGGTTACTTCATCTCCTGTATGGTGTGAATTCTACTGGAAAATCTTAATTAGATTCTTCAGGGTACCAACAGTTACATGCCATTACTCGGGTGAAGGGGCAGCCTGCTGGCATGGGTGTGGAGGGGAGGGTAGCCACTGGCACATCTTTTAGGCTTGCCCTCAACTGGTAGACTATTGGAAACAACTGAAAGAGTCTATTCAGGTAATGATGGAAGTGGTCATCGCAAATACTTTCACAGACTGGATTCTGGGACTACCCACAGTGACCCACCTTCGGGGAGATACTCAGAAGGTGTTGCTAGTGTGTTTAGCAGTAGGTCTTTAATGCATTACAGCCAAATGGCTCAATAGAGATCCTCCCACACTGCGAGATTGGATACATAGGATGGAGGGGGTAGTGCAGATGGAGTTCCTCATTGCCAAATTGAGGCTACAGCAGGATTCACATATAGCTCGCTGGCAGAGGTGGGAATCCTGGAAGCTTCAAATCACTCCTGCGCCTTAACCTGCCTGACTGCCCACCTACCGCATGACAGCTCTAACCAGACCAAATAATGGTTGGTGGGGAAAACCCTGCAGGTGGTAAGCCATAGGTTCAAGGTAAATCTGGGCACACTGGAAGGATGCTTAGCCACTAGGTCAAAGATGTTATTGTGAATCATTAATTGGGGGAGAGGGTGAGACCTGGAGGGAGGAGGGGTTTGCGCTTGGCTGGGAAACAAGTTTGTGGTGCAGTTTAGCCACAGTTTTTTTTATTTAAGGTTAATGTTAGTTCATATTTGAACAAGGTTGGGCTAGCCAAAAAAAAACTCCCTCTTTGAGGAGCCAGGCTTGTCCACACGTTTAGCATTCTAGCCACTCTGAATTGTATAACAAATGGAATACCGACATGATTTTATTATCGGCATCTTATCACTGTCAGAACATGTAATAATGTTATTGATCTGTATACATTTGTGTCTTATCATATTGATTGAATAAAGCTGAGTTTTAAAAAAAAATGTCTTGCACTTTTGTTTTTTTATGTTTCAGGGAGAGTGTGTACAATTACTCCCCAGCAGGCATATAGTGTGCTCATCTCCAGTCATTTGCAAATCTTTAGGAGTTAGAGCAGTGGTGTGCGATGGGGTTCCATGCCCCCCTTTTCTGCTGCTATTTTACCACACGGTTTGGAGGAGTGCAGAATCTGTGCATGGTATTTGTGAATGCCAGTGCTGCACACAGCACACCTTGTTTTAGTTGCATTAGTGGTGCACAGGCCTTTGAGAACAGTGCCCTCTACCAATTCACTTGGGCACCATTGATTTGTATTTATAACTTGTCTATGCAGGCAAATGAGATTTCTAGTGGAAAAAAGGTTTTGCTTGATAGAAACACCCTTGTAAGTGTGGTGTTGAAAAGGGCTGAGCATGCGCATATTAGAAGTTGTGACATACTATACAGTAGCAAGGGACCACATGCCATATTAAAATATAGGTTGAATGGTTAACAAAATGTTTCTGGTTTTCATAGATATATTTTGATGGAATTCTCATGGTGGACATAAGTTCATAAGAGAAAATAGCTTATTGACACCTTGTTTCAAGGCAAGTCACAAAGGAGTGTTAAAGGGTCATAAAAAACTATGTCCTGCCACTTCCTTTTGCCTGTGAGTGAGGAGTTTAATGCAAGCCAGCCGGAGAAAAGGAAGTTCTGAATAAGATAACACCTTATAGGAAGTCTTTTAAAGCCTTTGAGAGGTGGTTAGGTCATAAATCATCATAGTTCTGTTGGATCTTGCAGGATACCCTGAAATAACAGACTGGATGGGCTCTGGTATGTGACTGGAGCTTGTTAAGAGGAATATAAACAGTACGGTTCAGGGAAAGGTGAGAGAGTGTTGGGTTTTGAGAAGTATACAGGAAGCAGTATGCTAGTTATGGTACATAAAAATGGATCTACATGTATGTATATACTCTATGCTACCTTTTATACATGGTATGTGAATTAATTGAAAGAATGAATCCCAATTTTTCATTTCATATATCATGTTTCACACAAATTTTATCTTCAAGCTATTTATTTTTTTATTTCAGTTTAGGATTAATATCTTTGAGCCAAAGGCTCATTTACAAAGACTATGAGTCAAAATGAGATACAATACAATATATAGGCAATGGTAGGTTCACTCATGAGCAAACAAACTTAAACATAGGGATAAAAGTGCAGTTTCAACACAACACATGGTTGCTAGGACAGCAAGGGGAGAGTAGCCACTTGCGGAGAAAATCTTCAAAATAGTAGTATACCATATAACAGTTCAAGGCGAGGGAGGATTCAAGGAGTGGACAAGTCAGCTGGGCCTAGGTGGGGAGGTGGGGTGGGGAGCAAGCATGTAGGCAGCCAGGGGTGGCTTTGTCACAGATTGAGAAGAGTTGAGAGAGGTGTGGTAGGTGTGAAAAGGGTAAAAAAGGGGTATGATGAGGGGGAAGAGGGGTAGTGTGGAAGAGGAAGAAGGGAGATGTAGAGAGAAAAGGGAGGGTGGAGTGTGAGGATGATGGCGAGGGATGAGAGGATGGGACTAGGAAAGACAAAGCAAGATCAGTAAAAAATAAAGTGGAAAGTAGCCAGCAGAAGCATATACAGTCATTATTGTCAGCAAGGTGAGATCGTAGTTCAGTTTTGAATTGGTTGAGCCCAGAGCATTCAGTTAGGGATGCCGGCAGGTCGTTATACCACTTGGGCCCACAATAGGAGAGTGCTTTTTGGGCTAGGGCAGTGCGCTTGAAGGGAACTTGTAGCCCCCCCTCATTGGCCCTTCTAGTGCTAATGGAGGGTTTTGTGGTTTCAAAGAGGACATTAGTAGACTCAGGAGTGAGCCTCAGCAAGGATTTGTTGCTAATAAGCAAGCCTGGTATTGTAGCCTGAGATGAAGGGGGAGCCAGCCAGTTTCCTTGTAGAGGGTACAGGAGTGCGTACAGTGGTGGGCACCCAGAACCAGTCGACAGGCCTTGTTCAGAAGGGTTTTGATCCTTTTCAGAACTGAATCAGGGCCAGCACCATAAATGATGAGGCCATAATCCACCGAAGAAAGAACTGAGCAGCAAGTGACCATTTTCAGGGCAGCTGGTGTCATGGACTTTTGGTGATGGTAGAGGATGCCAAGTTTCATGTTAGCTTTTATGAGCTGGTCGATGTGAGCAGAGAAGGTGAGGGTGACATCGAGGTGAATCCCCAAGTATTTAAAAGTGTTGACTTGGTCCAATATATCTCCTTTTTGGCTAAGTAACTTCAGTGGTGCTCCTCTTACCCTGCTCTGAGGAGTGCTAAAGAGCATGCATTTGGTTTTCTTAAAATTAAGAAGAAGTTTATTATTAAGGAACCAGGACTCCAGTGCTTGGAAGTTAGCCTGAAGTTGAGAGTTGATGCATGCCACATCCTTCCCAGAGATGAAGATGACAGCATCATCCGCATATAACACCATATGGGCTGGGCAGGCAGTTGGTAGTGCATTTATAAAAAGCCTGCAAAGTAGAGGGCCAAGGATGGACCCCGGGGGACTCCTAGTTTAACCTCCATTGATCAGAGATGGCACTATCAATTTTTACACATTGTGTCCTTAGAGACAGATAGTATTGAACCAGGTGACAGTGTCAGGGGACAGGCCTATGGTATGTAGGCATTGGAGGAGTAGCTGGTGACTGACAGTGTCAAATGGTTTGTGAGGTCTATGAAGTTAGACCCCACAGCCATCCCTTTATCCAAGGCATCATAGATCTGGGTGGTGAAATCTATGAGAGCTGTGATAGTGGAGTGGTTTTGGCGGAATCCATGTTGCTGCTTGCGAGAGAAGTTGATATTTTTCAAAGTACTCCTTTAACTGGTCAGAGACCACCCTTTCAAGGGCTTTAGAGAGAGGGGGCGTAGTATGGAGATGGGCCGATAGTTGGCCAGATGTGTTCTGTCACTGGATTTGAGGACTGGGGTGATGAGTGCAGCCTTCTATCTGTCGGGGAAGACTCCAGATCAGAGTGTGACATTGAAGACTTTAGTGAGTGGTGCCGCAAGTTCATTTTGTGAAATGGCAACCAGCTTCATGTCAATCTGGTCACTTCCCGTTTTGGTCTTGTTGAGTACCTGTCTGATATATTTGATGGATTCTGAGGTGGACAGCAGTCTGAAATAAAAAGGGGTGGGTTCAGGGGGGTCTGGGGGGAGGGGCTCTGAGCGGGTGGTTGGTAAGGTGGCATCTGTGTGAGATATTCACTTGGCAAGACATTGCTCAGGTCCGTGAAAGCATCATTGAAGGCATTTGTGATTTCCAGAGAGTCTTGCAGGGTCCCATAAGAGGTTTCGATAAGGTCAGGGGGATCTCTGGAAGTTTTTCCCATAAGGGTTTTAACTGAATCCTAAAACTTCCCACCGTTGCCCCAGACCTTCCCAGAAGGTCATTGTAGTAAATGGCTGTTTACAAAGCAATGAGCTGGATACAGGTAGTGCATGGGTCGTATTTGTTCACTTGGAGGCATCAATTGCTTCATATCTACCCAGGGACACGAATAATTGTATTACAACCTGTGTTTTGGATTTGGAGTGTTAGCTGAGTCACTGTAGTAATCTTATGAAAAGCCCTATAGAATTGTTGATTTCCTCTTGGAGAGCCACCATTTATGGACAGAAGGGGCATTGGTATACCATCTCATCCAGGGAGCTCACGTTAATGAGTTTTGTCCCTTTAAAGTACTTGTGTGTAATACTTGCCATTTTCAATGAAAAATTTACAATTTAGGGGACAGCAAGTCCAATGCACAGGGATATTTCAATTTTGAAATCAAAAATTTTGATTGCCAGGAGCCAGCAGTAGAGGTGGCTTTTAGAACTAAAAAACAAAGGTGCAGGTTGTATCCATGTGTAGAGAGTGCTGCCAATGTTAATCAATACAGAGTCTCAGTAAGTCAGACATAGCCCTGTGGATAACAAAACATCTCACTGGCACTCTTCTTCCATTGAACAAAATCAGCTTTATTAATGTGCAAAGGTGCTCATAAGTGCAGCAGAAAAGCAAGATAAGAAACAGTTCCCGACATGTTTTGGGTATACCATACTTTACGAGGCCCCCCATCCCCGAAGAGACCAAGCTTATAATAGGAAAATTGTTCCCCTCAGACCTGGTCTAAGACCAGGTTCTCCTTTTCCTTGCTGAACTGGTCTTGAATTGAGCAGTTTCACAGATGTGTCTAACCACAAGCTTGCTCAACAGTCTACTTGTTATTGCACAAGGCTGTGATCCAGGAGGTCTGTGTTTGAATACAGATTCCCCTAAAATTCTATTAACCTCAAAGTTCATGGGAGTGGTGACTCATGGCAGTGTGGTGTTGGAATAGAAAATCTACACTAAAGGGTGTAACGTGCAAGAAAATAGCTAAGAGAAAGAAAGAAACTGGTCTCAGACCAGGTCTTAAGGGCACAAGCTACCTGGAGCTGTTTTATACCCTAGAGCCTTAAAGTGGTACTCCCCACCAGCACAGCGGCAAGGTATCTGCTTGCAATGTCAACATCCCAAGTTCAGGAGCGGACTCAGAAGTCAGAGGGCTGGCCGGGGGAGAAGGATTGAGTATCCAAGGGATGGCTGTCTGTCTCTGGGAGGGGGGTTTCTGGTGCAATACGGACTCCTGGCAGAGGTCAGGAGATTTACTGCAACTGGCGCCTGCACCAATGGGAGGCGGGATTGATGTCAGGTTCCTCCCATGGACAACATTGCATGTCCTGCCTTCTGGGGAGTATGGCATCACTTAGTATTAGAAAAAAGCCAGTCCCCTGGCATGATGCCCTGCTCTGTTGCTGTTCCCACTGCCCTTTTACACCCATGGGTGGGGGCCTGCTCCTGTGGCCCCACCATGGGGGGTGAGCCAGGGCTTGCTCTTTCTTGTCTGTTGGCGGGGTGCCCACCTGGCAGCCCTGCATGGGGGGGTAAGCCTGGGCATGGTGGGACAGTGTGGGGTGGGGGCTGAGCTCCTGTGGTGGGGGTAGGGGGTTCCAGGCAAAAAAAAAAGAGTGGTACTCACCCACTTATTTTTGAGCAATCTTTGTTAAGTTTCACCACCTGCCTCAAACTGCTTGTTATTGTGATCCAGTTAATATGGCGAAAGTGAGTTAAAACAAGGTCAAAAACTGGTTAAAAGCTTATTTCCATTAAGCCATTTTTTTTACAATGTGGAACTCATAAATTTGTTATTCATATGTCATTGCTTATTACATTATATAATAGATAGATAGATAAATAGCTACAACTTTATTTTTATACAGGAACAGATAGATTAGGACCAAAGGCCCTGTTTTCAACTAAAGTCCTGTGTTCTTTAAGCACAGATATAAACATAATAAAAACAACAACTTAACCATACAAAACAATCTTGGTTACAAACTTTAACATACAATATACAGACTACAGGTCTACATATTAATATCATCAACATACTTAACATATACATTCAGGCCCAGATATTCAAAAGGGTTGCGCCATGAACAGCAGGGTTGCGCATGCGCAAGTCCTACATTGCGCCATTCTGCGATATTCAGCAGGAGGCAGTTGCGCCACTGAAAACAGGTTGAGCAACAGCGCAATGCAAATGAATGCATGCTCAACAGGAGGGGGAGGAACCATGCATAAACTGCACAACCCGATATTGAAGTCGGGTTGTGCAGAGTTGTGCAGGTACAACCCCAACCCTGCTCCTACACAACTTTGAGCCAAAAAAAGGATCAAGTTGAGGGCCACCCACAGGTGAGCTGCTGTATTGCAGGCGCAACACAGCAGCTACCACCCGTGGGTGGCCCCAACTCAAGTCCCTGTGCCCCCACACCAGCCGATTGTGGGCAGAATGTGAAAAGAACCCCCAAACATCTCCCTAATGCCCGATCGTGGGCGGTATGTATACTGACAACCCTCCCAAAACATCTCCCAATGCCCGATCGCGGGCAGAGCGTAAACAACCCCCAGTGCCCGATAGCGGGCAGAATGCAAAAGACCCCCAACCTGAATATCTCCCTGGTGGTCAGTGGACCATAATGCCCGTGCGGGCAGAATGTCCATGACAACCCCAAACATCTCCCTGGTGTCTAGTGTCCCCCACCCACCACCCATGAAGCCCCACCACCCGCTCCCCCTGGCAGCCAGCGGGCAGCAGCATCCACCGCCTGCCGCCCGCCGCCCGCCCGACTGACTGTCGGTGAGGGCTGCATGCCCGATGGTGCAGAGCTAGAGCCAATGGGCGTGCAGCCATACCGTACATGACAGTCGATTTGTGAATGAACATCGTTCGTCTGAACTATCATCTCTGGATAGGCTACGCCCGTGGCTGCTCGCCAATACGCTGCCCCCTACGGTAATCAGCAGCGGCGAAACATGATAGTCTACCGCCCGCGGCTGCGAAAGCCAGTAATGAGGAAGCTAGAAGTGGCAATTAGAAGACAGAGGTCAATAGACATTCTGCCGTGTCGACATGATCACTGAACCTGAAAATAGAGGTCTTCATTCTGCCAGCGATCGGCACACTGAAAGGTTGTTCACATTCTGCCATGATTGTGCATTGGGAGATGTTGAAGGTGTTCATTACTGCCGTGATTGGGCATTGAGAGATGTTTGGGCGGGGTTGTTTCACGTTCTGCCCAGCGATCGGGCATTGGAAGATGTTGGGGGTTGTCATTATACATACTGCCCGCGATCGGGCATTGGGAGATGTTTGGCGGGGGTTGTTTTCACGTTCTGCCAGCGATCGGGCTGCAGTGCGTCGGTCCCGGCGGCTGCTGCCTGGCAGGGGACCAGGCGCAAGTCCTCGGGATCGGTGCACCTACATGCTAATGGCATGCAAATGTGGCTATAATCAGATGCAAATGTCCCCCTGCACCTTGCATGAATTATGTCCCCATTTGCATGTCACCTTTTGAATATCGGAAATTTGCGCGTAGGCGCAATGTGGTGCTGCGCCACGCCGGTTTAATGCTCAACTCTGACAACTTGTGGTGGCGCAAGTTCCACTGCGCCATGCACAGTGGCTGTGGCTGGGGGGTGATATTCAAAGGAGTTGCTCAATAGCACAACTCCTTTGAATATCGCCCCGGCCACACCCCTGCACAACTATTTTGAGCAGTGCTAGGGCTTGCGCCTCAGAATGGCGCAGTTTGAATATCCGGGCCTCAGTCTGCAAGTATTCCTTCAATGCAGTTTTAAAAATAGACAGATTGTTTATTTTCCTTAAATGTATTGGTAATTTATTCCAGTGGCTGGCTATTTTATTTTGTAACTTTGTCTCTCCGAATTTATTATGGTATTTTAACATTGGAACTTTATCATTCATTTCCCTTATTGGATATCTCAAATCATTTGATTGGTGAAATGTAACAAATTTTGCTAGGGAATGATTATTTTTAGTATTTATGATTTTTATTATATATTTTATTATATTATATTTATTATATCTCATTAACATATGCATTTTTTGTCTTGGCCTCTCATTTTATACTCAATATTATCTTTATTGACTAAATTTTAAGGCATTGCTGGTTAATTTATTTCTTATCCTAATGACTAAAATCCTACTCTTAGTTAGATGTCATTGATAACATGGGATTCCTGACAACAGATGCATTTCCATTTGAAAAAATCTGACATGCTGAGCTGGAAACCGTATCTGGGGGTAACAACAGTGTATACAGTAAGTACAAGACAATAAATAAATGAATAAATAAATAAATAAATAAAAGGAATAAAAACTTGAGGATATCACCTGCATGCCACTTTATTCTGCTAGTGCTGTATTAAAGAAGGCACCAGTTCTAGTTTTCCTTTCAAGTCTGGCCACCTGTTTTCCACCAAAACATAGATCCACAAGAATTCCCTCCTTAGTACATGTGCCTCAAAATCTCCTGTCCTGTCAAGTTTCAAAACCCTCTCCACACCCACAAACTTAACTGAGTAATTAACTTATTCCGTTCTACATTCCTTAATGTGACTAACTAGTACATAATCAATATTACCTTGGTTATGAACCAAAGATGTTCAACCACACTGGTTTTGAATTGGCACCTCATTTTACTGACATAAGATACTCCACATAAGCATGATGCTAAACATATAATGCCCATTGTGGTACTGCTTATAAAAAAAATCCCTTACTTTTTCTAATGTTTCACTTGTTAGATTTAGAAATACATCTGTAGTCTGAATATATTTGCAGTATTTACAATGACTGTATTTTCTGCATTGATCTAGAAAAAGGGGGTAACTAATTTCTGGGTTGTTCACAACATGATGTGACTATAAAGGAACACAAAAAGAAAGTGCGCACAGGAAGGTGGTGCTCTCGAAGCAAGGCATACACAGTCACAATTCCTGATGAATTTGGGCACTCATCAGCCATATGAAGACAACTCCACCAGTAGGATGAATTAAATAATTTTATTATAGAAAGTACTGTATTACAGACTGGCCACAAAGCTGTGGTATACACATGCCGCGTTTCGGATCCCCTTGGATCCTTTTTCAAAAGCTGATATACAACATACATACACAGCTATAAAAAACAGTGTCATAACTAACAAACAAATGACATCACAATTGGCACATTAAAATCCATTGGTCTAAACCTGTCACATGTCATCCTCAGCAGCAACTCTCATATCAAGCTGCTACAGGACGAATTACAGTCCATGTTCCAACAGATGGAGGGATGGTTCAGCTCACAAACACTCTTGCTTAACTACAAAGAAATGAAAGTAATGCTTCTCTGTAACCTGCAACTTAAGAGACGATACCCCACTTTAATGATCACCAATGACAAGTTGATACCGCGTAAGTAGGTGCATTCTTTCAAGTACCTTGGGGTCACAATAGATGATACCCTCTCATATGCTCAGCACATTGACTTGGTCGTGAAGGCAGTCAACACAAAGTTTGGGATTCTTTATAGGCACAGGAACAGCCTCACACCCACCACACTCCAGCTCTCAGTCTCCAGCTCAATACTATCTGCAATTGATTATGGGCTGGTTGTTTATGGAGCTGCCACAGACATGGCACTAAAAAGGTTGTAATAGCCCTAAATAAGGCATGCAGGCTTACCCTTGGTGCTGACAATTTTGTGCACACTTGCTCACTTTATGAGCAAGCAAATTGGCTCATCCTCTGAAACAGAATTAAGAACCAAATCTGCCTCCTTGGTAAGAAGGCCCTGCTTGGATGTACTCCTCCTTGCACCTCAGAAATGTTATCCTCTGCTGAAAACAAGTATAACACTACAGGAAAAATCCAGTGCTTGCTCAGAGTCCCATTCCACAGAACAGCACTAAGACAATGGTCATTCTCTTACAGAGCCCCACTTTGGCTTAATGAGGTCCCTGAAGCTTCTCCCAACACTCTGAAATTGTTTGCCTTCAAAAAGGAACTAAAGCAGCACCTTGTTAACATGAGCACATGTGAGTGTCATTATGGATCCTGTTGCACAGTGCTGACTCCTTTTATCCCCTTTCTGTGATATCTCGACAACCATTACATGCCAGTTTCCTCCACAGACCCACTTTGATTCCATTGAACTATGGTGGTCCACCCTGCCATTCCTGTTCTCCTCCCCTGTTATCCTCACCTCCTCTTGACTATCTGTACCTTTACATCCTAATTCCTCGACTTTCCCCCAGGTTTGGTTTTCACCTCTCCCCTTCCCACCCTCCCTTGTACTGCCCCACCCTCCATATTGCACACTCTCTCAGTCAGTACACCTCATTAGATGCAGCTTGTAGCCCAGCCTCCTACCCTCCCCTTCATAGGCATGCTGCCAACCCAGACCACCCTCTCTCTACATGACAATGCCTCCACACGGCTGATACCAGTGGCACCTTACACTGGGAATTCCTGCCAGTTGAACCATATGATATGTAATCTGCAATATTAAGGAACAAATTCAGAGTGCTGTTTTAATTTCCTCTTCTCAATAGTATGTACCAGTGATATGTAACTGCATGTTTCTCTTGTTGTATGTCTGTATTGTGTTTCAAGACATGGAACCTCTGAAAAAACTAACTAACTAACTAACCTCAACAAGCTATAAAACATTTATCCTTTATTGATTAATAAATAAATAGTAAAACAGCCCTCACCTAAGTGTTATAAAAACAACATAGTCACAGTGTTTATAACAACTATTCCAAAAGGGTTGGGGGGGTTAGTGGGATGCATTTAAAACTGATTAGAACCTTAATAACATTACTACTGATACTCCTACTCGTTCATCTTTTGGTTACATATACATATTTATGTCAATAGAAATGGAAGAAGCATGTCAGTGAAATTTGTAGTGCATTTTCTTAAGGTGGCGAGTGCCCAACCTATTGAGACTGAGAATTCTAGAACTCTAGAATTTGAACTAATCTTTTCCATTTCTGTTCTGCATCAGAAAATTTCAGCTAATAACTTCCCATTTAGCTGGTATCTTTTCTCATTTAATACTAGGGCTCAAAGTAGCCTAAAGTGTTAAAGAATAACTTCCTGACACTTCTTTTAAGCACAGGTAGTAACATGGCCAAGTAAGTGCTGTTTCCTAAAAAGAGGGTGAACTCAATATTTTTGCTTTGTATATGTAGTTGCTTTTCTTGAAAAGAACTAAACTGACTCTGACCAAAGTTAAAGGCAAGCATTTAGACTAAATTAAGTCACACATTTTCAACACAAAATTGCAATATGCTGTTAAAAGTTGCAAGACCATTTTGGTATCACATCAAAATCGTATTGAGCAGATGAACCAGATGTCATTGATGAATAGGCTAAAGAGTAGTGGTATGGAACTATGTTGAACTCTGAGGCTGAGTGTTTTTGGTATAGAGATTTTGCAACTGACTCATGCAGTACATAAAAAAGAAACCATAGTCCATTTTCACAAACCATGAACATTTTGTATTATATTTATAAATACACATATTACGGATGGAGAACTGCATATTTGGTTATAGCTGCTTTCTCAGTTATAAATCATGGCATAATTTGTAGCCAATCAGGATTGTTTATTGCTAAACATTGCAGATATTCTTATAAACATAAGCAGGTCATCTCTAACGTAATCAGTTCCAAAATTCTGAGTTCTAGATTCAGTTGGCATAATCTATGTCCAACTCTTGAATTTCTCTTATTTTCAACAAAGTAAAACATTTCAAATTTAAATTCAGTTTCCTTTTTTTAAACAGAAGTATTTAACATGGTTTATAATATGTTCATTTGCCCAGTTAGGACATTCCTTAAGGCTACTAGGGTGCTTTCTCAAGTTCTCATCCAAAAGTCAAGGAGGCACTCTTATAACTTAATGAAATTCCAAAAGTGCCCGTATAAACATATAACATGTTCTACACAGAGGTTGCTTTTTGTTGCTGCAAAACAATACAAGCACAGGCAGCTAGACAGAATGATGGATGTGAAATCTACCAAAGTTTGTTACGCTAAAGAGACCATACTGATGAACAACTTAAATAACCTTTATAACCTTTAAAATCTTTTAAATGCACATCAATTCACCTGTACATTTAAGCACAGTTGTTCATTTAAATTGACTTTTAATATTTAAGTCTGTCAGGCAGTTTCCTGATACTGTGTGATTGTTTACAACTAGCAACTAGCTCAGATTCTGGTACAGACTCAACATTTGTTTGTTCTTCAGATATTTTGGGTGGGGTCTGTATGGTCCTCTACCTGTAATTTTCTTTATAAGTGGAAACTAATTTATTGATACTTTGTTTAAACTATCTGTGCATGCCCCCTTTCAAGATTATATTATATCACATGTATTGCACTGAATATATTCTTAATATTATTTTTCCCTGTTGGCTTGAGTTACAAGTGTAATAGTTCCTACTAAAAAGGACAGCCTCCCCTAGTTTGTGTTGAATGTTTTTTAGGTTAATCTTTTTATTAAACAACAGAAACAAAGCCATACTCAAGATGCAGATAATGTAGTGCAAGCTCAGCCCTGACCATATTAATATATAGTATATTGTGAAGTGTTGTTATGTATGGATTTCCATGTACTCAAGATCCCTGTTATACATAGGCAAAAGTTGCTGTGCACAGTTCAAAGGTCATAACAAGATGGTCATAGTTCAAATGTCATGGCAAGTTGTAGTACACTGTTCAAAGGTCTCAAAAAGTTGCTGTGTATGTGTATCTCATGTTACGTCCCCTGTCAACATAATGATTTAATTTTAATACAGTTATCGTAAGTGATGAAAGGCAGTTGGAAGGGAAATGTATGTGTCCTGCTTACTACTGTTTATAAACTGAACTCTTCACTTTTGACATACAGAAAACCATATACTATAAAAAATAAAACATGGGCAACCATGTATGTAACCCCTAGGTGGCGCTATCCCAAGGGCTACTACCCCTGTCTGCCCAACTGCTAACAGGTTGAGGGGCCTAGGTTCTATGGTGGGTGCCTCTGCCTAGAGGTCAGGGTTTACAGTAGTTTGACTAACTTGGTCACAGCCCTCTGGGACACTGAGACCCCCTTTTATTCCTACTAGTGGCCCACACAATACACCATGAGTATCTTCACTGTTTACACTTACCCCCAGTACTGGTTCAGTCAGCTTGACTCTGGGGACCCCCTGTAAAACAAGATGATGCAATACGATATCCACAGTGCAATACTTTAACCTAAACCAATGCCTCAGTCAGTGTAACTTTGCTGAAACAAACAGATCTGATTTATTTAAGGGGCTGTAAAAAGGACAGGGGGAAATCAGGTTAATTAGGTTAGACACATTAATAATCACAGTACGGTTCACATATTCAGAGTCCCAAAATGTCACTTCACTGGGTACCCAGGATGGTGGGGGGCTAGCCAGGATCGGTGCAGCTGGTTGTTGCCCTGTGATGGAAAACACTTGCACAATACCCTATTGTAATCTGGAGCCGGTTGTCTCAGTTCATGAAGAAAGGAAGGAAAAGAAATCAGATGAAACACTTGCGATTTTGATAATCAGAATGGCAGGGAGCTACCCTGATTTGTACTCACAGATTCAGTGCTGAAAGCTGAATGGGATGCAGATTGTCCCGGATTGCCAGGAGAAACAGAATAGCTAGCCCAGCCCTTGTGGCAGGGCTCACCAGCACTCATTGCAGGCAGATGCAGTCCAAGTGATTCTGGCTATGACTCCCAGCTCACTGCACATTTTATATGTACACAGAACACTACCAGGCAAGCAGCTGGTCACTTCAGGAGATTGAGCCTGGCTACAGAGGCATTCTTCTCCTCTGACTCAACCACGGATTCAGTCCAAACCTTGCTAGGGAATCACACTTCCAGCACAGCACACAGTTCACAACATGGGGAATTACTCAAATCTCTATCCCCACAAGCACTACACACATTTATATGTAAAGGTCACTTACTGTACCAGACCACAGAGTCCTGACAGGCCGATCGCAATTCTGCACACTTTCAGTCTTCTTCAGGTTAAGTCTGGTCCCAAAATGACTTTGGCTTCTTTTTTCCCTCAGACAGCTCGGATTCATTCCGAACAATGCTTACTAATGGCTGCAGGCCTACTTTGGGGCCTTACATGCACTTCCCACGTGAACTACTTCGCACAACGGCTGCACGAACACAGAGGGCAGTTTCCTCCTCAGCTTCCAATTTCAAACACGGTTCTCTTGTGGCCCAAACCTCAGGGCACTTCAGCATCAAGGTTCCTCTTCAGAATCTCAGTCTGAAAATCAAGGCTCCTCTTTGGAATCTCAGTCCGAAAATCAAGGCTCCTCTTCGGAATCTCAGTCCGAAAATCAAGTTTCCTCTTCTTTACTTTTTCTCCACACTTGGTTGCCCAAGATCTAGGCCACAACAACTGCTTTCCTTTTTCACACATGTTCAGATACTTGGTCCGAGAAAACAGTCCTTTTCTCTCCCTTCAGGACAGCTAACGACAGACAGGCCTTTTTCAGGCCTTCCGCGCAGTTCCTGCTCTGCTCCATGGGCAGCAGCCCCACAAGCTTCTTACTCTTCCAGCTCCATGCTCAGACTGACTCTCTCAGCATGCATTCCAGGCATTTCCCCCAAATCCAAAAGGTTTCCATTGGCTGAGTCTCCTTGTCAGTCACAACAGGCTCCCTCTATTAGCGAAAAAAGGCGCCAGGGTCTAAACTACATTTCCCAGAGGCTCTCATCATACAAGCCCCTTGTGGCTGGCTCCACTTGAGAGTCCAAGTTCTGATTTGCCAGCAGGCTTCATTTTAAGGAACCCCTTCCCATTGGTTGGATCAATTCAGCAGTTCAGATCCGAAATGGAGGGGTAAAACACACAGAGTCCCAGCTGCAAGAAAGGTGGGTTAGACAAACTGTACTGTCATTATCACTCTAACAAATTTCCAGCAGATAGTTACATCTTTTGAAAGGACTCCCCCTGCGCATATAGCGACTGCAGAATGGAGTGATCTGCTCAGTGGCCCAGGCAGGACTTGAGCAGGGAAACACACAGTCCCCTCAGTTCAAATTAATTCCACTGCGGTTTGGCAGCTCTTAAAGCACCAGTACATGGAAGTATCAGGCACTCTCACTAAATTATTTTTAAAATTGGCTGAAATACGGGACACCAGCCAGACAGAGAGCATTAGGCTCACCCAAAGAAGGCTTTTTAGTGACCCCCATTTGTAGGGGGGTTACATGTACAACTTAGGTCATGTTTCTTTCTTGGGGTTTTGGTGACATCATGGACCTCTCAAACTTTGCTCTTGAAGTTCATATGATGTCATCTCAGCCCCTCAATAGAAACACAGCCTCAATGTGTGTGGTTGCCCATGCATTATTCTCCACATATCACATTAGCTGGGCTTCAGGAGATAGCATCATTATACATCAATGTGTCAGCACTTTGCATTTGCAGGAATATTATATGAAGACCATGACTTCTGCTAAAAAATGCAGTCTACAAATAAGTAACCTATCAGCAATTATTTATTGAGAACTTGTCCTCAGTTAAAGACTGGTTACAATGACTCTTGAGTTCAGTCTTGTGAATGTCTATGTACTCTTGGTTATTGTGATGAATCGTGATAGTGTTTAGATTGGAGAAAGGGGAAACCAACATTTAGAAAGCCATTTCATTGCTCTGTTAGCAAAGTTGGAAAGCCTCTTGAAGATAGCTAGTTAGCCCACTGCTAGAAGTCATATGTTCTCCAATGGCAAAGAAGGAGTCTTTTGACCACAATCCCCACAGCCGTGAACCACTGAGCTTGGTGGAGTCATTTGGGGGGGGGGTCTGGTCAGGGCAGTATCCTAGGTAGAAAAAGGGGGCATTCAAAGGAAGATCTGGCCTGCCACCTCATGGCAAATTTTTATATGTTGCCAAATGGACTGGCTAACTGGCAATCCACAGTATGTGACAGAGATGAGCAGCTGGCACTGCACACCTCCAGCAATTATCATGACTCATCAACCCCGTGGATTTGAAAACCATGGGAGTGTGGTACCATCTGAAAAGCCTTTTGTTGTGTATGAGCCATCTCCTCCCATCCCTGCATGTTCTATGGCACCTCTCCCAGCAGTGAGAGTGCTACAATTTTAATATTACTGTACTTCTTTTCTTGAATGTAACTCTATCAGGACTTCACTCTTCAGCTAACTTTTATGTCACAGTATACTTTACACTGCCACAAATGGACTGGCCCCAAAGAAAGTAATCCCAATTTCCCAAGGATCATCACTACTCCCTAACAAGGCCATGTTAGTACACATTTTAACAAAACTGGGTTAATGTTTTATTATGTCTGTAGATATGTGAATCTGTTTGTTTCTTTGATTGCTTTTGTATTTTGTTTGCATGTGTGCATCTGTATCACATGCTGGATGCATAAGCACACTGGCCAGCGCCAACAGTTCTTTATTAGATTGTCTCTGCATTTTAGGACCAGTAGAAGAGATAACAGTTATACAGCATCATCTGTAAATGGTATTTTCTAGCTGGCCAGTTTACATTCTGGAACCCATAATAAGGTGTCCGACATCCCCTGTGAAATAAATGTAACTAAGTTGTTTTTAAACCCTGGTATTTTAGGAAAGCAGTATAGCACTTTAGGGTGTGCAATGGATTTTACAGTAAGTACTATACACACCTAAGTTGTCATACCAATGGAGGGTGATCTAGTTCTCTTTAATTAACATCAGTACTTGTCTGGCTCTGATTTAAAAGGAGCTGAACTGAGTCTTGCCAGTTTGGTTCTTGTTTTTCAGTTTGCCTCTTACCTGTGTCTGTAGTAAGAGAATCACATCGTAAAATATGAAAAATGCCTTTTCCCATTTTTTCATTCATTTCTTAAACAAGAGTGGCATCTGCCTAATGGAGTTGCTCCAGAAGAATGTATTTAAAAAGAAGGTTTATGAATAGTGTTCCTCATAGTTTGAAAATGCATAAAATGTTGAGGGGTGTGTGGAATGATACATCATGCCAGCAGAATTCTGTTGAAATTGCCATTCCACTTCCAAAATGCTCTGTGGAGATTTGTTTTTGAAAACATTCATGAAATCCTGCCAACTGCAGGATTTTTATGTAAATTGCAGAATTTATTGCTAAAGTTACTGTAAAGCGTGAACTATTTTTCAAAATAGGCATCAGCGTGAACTACAGACTTTTAACTTAAGTTACTCTGAAATGAAAATTTATTTACAGTACTGCAGCTTTTTCTCTTGCATATACTTTAGAATAGACATCAATGTAAACTGTAAAATTGTGACTTTCTCTGAAGAAAATTTAATTGGGATTCTATGGATTCTGCATGGGTGACATTTTACAAAAGTCAAGAAATTCTGTGGAACTTCATGGACATGTAATTTCACAATTCCATCCACTATAAGTGATACACTCCCATCTCTTGACTGCCCCCCCTTAAGCTTCCTACTCCCCTCACTCCTTCTTACCCCTCCTAACTGCTATCTGCCTCCTTTCTTTTCATTGCTTTCTACCCCTTCCCTGCTCCCCATGTTTGAGCAAATTTATATGTTTCTGATACAGCTATACAATACAATTAATTACCTTTTGAGTAATATTACTTCACCATATAAAGTATAAGCAGCATTTCACACTTTAATTATACAGTTTGTTTATATTATTTTACTTTGTTCTGCATACTCTCATTAGTCATTACATATTTTCTTTGTTTCATTTTTGTAACTGTAGTTGCCTAGTCCTTTTGTTTGCTCCTTCAAGCTTTTTGCAGTGCAGTAAAATCTTTTTTCCTATTTTGTGTAATGTATTAATTCATTATTCCATTTCATCTGTAACCCCCTCCCTCAGGTCAAACAAGAGAGTTGACTCAGTAAGCATCTTCCAGTCAGCAGTTAAGAAAACAAACTGAGGTATTGCGCTTCCTGTATCTTGCAGAAGTCCAGTGATATAATTGATTAAATTTGTTCCAAGATGATACTACATTACTACCAGTTAAGGAACCTTGCAATTAAAGATGCAGCAAAGTTTTAATTCACCTGCATACTGAACGCTAAGTGGTCCACTTTGAATTCGCGTATCATTACATGAAATTTCCATTAAAAAGGCGAAATTCACTTTACTTTGCATTGTTCGCTTTGAGTTCACTTTGAGTTCCAGTTTGATAAGGTGAAGTTGGTAAGAAGCAGGCCACTGATCACATGCCTGACTGTCTCTGCAGGTCCGCAGGTCACATGATTCAGAGAGGCAGTTAATAGGCAGGAAGTCAGTGTTTTACTTCCACTTTCTCTTGTAGAAAGAGGTGTTAGCAGTTCAGCTTCACTGTGTTGGTTAAGTCCGATATAACTCAGGGACAGCATGGGTGGAAAAGTAGGTCCTGGATGGGATCTTCCATTTAGGACAGGTGTGTACTGCAAAGTGCCAGAATCCCACATTCTCCACAAAGAAAAACAGCAAAAGGTCAACTGCAGCTTTGAGTTCATGAGCAACTGCATGATTTGGTGGGTATTTATTATTACAGGCAAAAAGGCTGTGCAACGTGGGCTGCATTGTTTGGTGTTTTGCACGTGACACACTGATGTGCCAAATGGCTCTCCTCTGTGAATTGACATGAATGGGGTACCTTTGATGTGTGATGGTGGGTGCACAGGTGACTAGCCAATAAATGCAGTTATTTTACCTTTTTTAAACATAGAGGTTGATGTACTAGAATTACTACATGGACCACTGCTATTCTAACCACTACTTGAACATTCTAAATCCTCCTTCTCCTCCTCCTCATGCCTGTAGTAATCCTCCAGTTTTATTTCACCACTTTTACTGACATGGCTACTTACACTAAAGAAAGGGGATACCATGCTCACTAAAGTGGCTGAGGATGAATGACCCACTGTGGCATTAGCTCCCCTCTGGTGCCGAGTCCACAGTTCCATGTGCCTGCTCTTGAGATGAGTATGCTGGCCCCAGACTGTGACCCTTTTTACCATGCTTCACATGCACTTGGCAAAGCTGACAGATTGCCACTGTTTCATCGCTACCATCTTGTATGAAAAAATCCCAGGCTAGGGATATTGATGCCTACTCTTCATATGTCTCTTCTGGGGTTGCATATGGAAGGCAGTTTTGGTGGCAATGAAATGGGGGGTGTACTGCATGAATTCTGGTGTTGTGCACACTTGGACTTTGACTGAACAGCACAATCAATGACTATTTCTTCAGGGTCAGCAACAGACACAGCTACATCAGAACTTTGAGGGGGGGGGATTGATGAACAGACTGTTTACAAACAGCCACCTCCACTTTCTTTTTGTCTGGTTCCCAAATGGGGTCGCTAGCATCATCAACATAATCATCATCCACAAATTCACTTTGGATGCTGTCCTCCTGTGGAGATATTCCAACCACAGCCTCAATACTATCATCCACACTTTTTTCATCAATATCTGAATGTTTGGATGGCCTAACCTCAAGATCAGTGGAAATATGATACTGTGAGTCATTAGCATGATCAGAATCATGTTCGATTACTGTGGGGAGTGGGACATCAACTACACTCAAGTCTGTGGATTCAGCAACATTTTTCCCACCAGATAAGTTTGCCCGGGTTGAACTTGTAGCAATACTCATGCTGTTACCAACCATGCAGTCACTAACTTTACTACCAGCATGGACAACAGCATCTCCAACCAGCATTGAAGTGACTGATTTTTGCTGTGAAAAACAGAGTTGGAGAAATCCCTTTACTTGCAGCAACTGCTATCTTTCCCTTCTGCTGTGTACTACCACAGCCATGACCACTACTCTTAACACTGCTAGACTTGCTACTAGCCCCTGATAAACCTGCCTCATCATCACAACAGCTTCCACTGCTAATAGTCTTATTGGCAGCAGTGCCACAGCCCAAAACAGCTTAGCATGAATGTCTCTTCACAGACGTTTTTAAGATTGCACAGTCAATTAACAGCAACTTATTATTTCTGCTGTTTTGGGGGGATGGGAAGCAAAAAGTGCAAGAGATGCAGCCACACCAGCACAAGTAACACAAGATCTGAACCAGTCTTCAACCAAAAATCCCAAAGTCACAAAACAATACCTTGTTTTGTTGGGGGGGGGAATACAGTTTAGCTACACAGACAGAAGCAGGGAAAAAAATTCCAGACAGGCTGAGAAATTCAGAGTACTGTTATCGTGGTGCCACAATAAAATGCATATTAATTTACACAATGCACACACATTAAAGCTCAGCCACAGAAACTTTAACTGTTCAGTAAACTACAATACAGACAATCTTTTTTTTTTATATATATAATTATATATTTTACCCCTCTTTCTTGTCCTCCTTGCCTTCCGTCGCAGGTCTGCCCTGGTCACAGTGCCCCTCAACTTCCACCGCCTAATCAGCCACTGATTCTCCCTGATCACTCCTGGCTTACCCCCCAGGAGGTAGGACACAGCACCACCACTGGAAACAGTACTGTGTATTGTAACTGGTTGGGGAGTCCTTGGCCAGGTGGCTAATCGAGGCCAGGAGCAGGGCGTCATGAAGACGTCTGATGAGGAGGGAATTTTTGTGCCCCTTATTGACTGGGGCAGAGATGTGCAATGATGCCAGCGTCTGTCCTGCCCCAGCCCCACCCCTCCTCGACCATGTGTTGGTGCTCAGAGTGATACACCCAGCCTCCACTAGATGTCACTCTCGCACCGATCACAAAGACCCCCCCCAACCCCCGGAGAAGGAGAGCAGCCCATAGGATGCTCCATCCTTCTCCTCCAGCTGGCCCTCTGATGACCCGGGCTCATTCCTGAACCCAGGTCGCTGGCATGCAAGCGGAACCCCAACCGTTGCGCTGACGGGCCGACAATACAGACAGTCTTTTAAAATTACTGAAAAAATGTCCAGCAAACAGAAAAAAACTATAAAAAATTAAGTAAAGTTGTACTGTGTGTACCGGAACACACAAATAAAAAACTAGCAAACAAAAGTTGGAAAAACTGCTTTTCTCACTAATCTTCCTTCTACACCACAGATCCGCCCCTCCCCCAAAGCACACTTCTACACTGTCTGTCACTACAGAGACTGAATGTTCCAAATTAACATTAAATAGTCACACAAAATAAATAAATGCTCAATGATATAAACACATAAGGGTTTCCTACAATCGATGTACTAATTTTTGACAGAAAATTTAGTGGCAAAAATGCATTTTTAAAAGTTTTTCGATAGTTCGAATCTCAGAGCTCTGACAGTAAACTGTCTCCAGCTTTTCACTACACACACTACACTGAACTGAGGCTGTGCAAAACAGTATGGAGCCCTTGTGACCTTAAATTCCATGTATCCCTGCAAAGTTCACCTTAAAGAGCAAAAAGACATCATAAAGTAATGTGAAGTCCATAGAGAATAATGGGAACGTCATGTTACTTTGGGATGTGAAGTTTTTCACTTCGCTATACAGAAAATTATGCAAAATTCAGGTTCTATGTGAAATACTATGCATAGCGAATTTTAACCACTTCACTCACCATTGCTTGTGATGTTATGCATGGTAAACTTGTGCCAAACTAGATGGCAGGCACATCTTGCACTGTGCCTCCCCTCCTTTTTCAATTCAGGTTTGCCTCCTTCCCTTGCTACCTCTCTTTCCTTCTCTCCTCTTCCTTTCCCAGTTCTTACTCCCTCTGTTCTGTTGATTCCCACTCCTTCTGCATCCCCAGATTCTCCTCCTCTCATACACTTTCCCTTTGGAATAACTCCACTCTCTGCTCCTCCTCTTCCTCCCTCTCTATCAAACATCGTCTTTGTGACCTCTCTGCTCGTGACTACTGCACTCTTACAACCAGTCCCCCTTCAAACTTTGAAAACCATGGTCCGTATGCATGAGCACCCCTCTCCTCTGCTGTGGCCAGTTGGCTTTGCATATTTTTTTGTCTTTGTATATATTGTTGTTATTGTACAGTTTTGATAGACCATATACCTGTTATGTCAGCATTTTCCCTATTCTCAGTACTGCATTGTATTTTGCTTTGCCTGTTTATCCCCTGTATTATTGCATAACCTTTAACCATTTTGTTCCACCCTTTGTTCTTTAACCCCCCTCCCTGGACACACCTGGAAATGAGCCTTGGCTCAGTGTGCCTTTCCCAGTCATTGATTTCTAATCAAATAACTAAACAAATAAATAGATGACTAAACAGATATGTAAAGATACATGTATTCATGGTATTTGGATGTGCCCATTCCTATTGCATGACTGGGGTTTTGTTGCACACATGCACAATGTTATTTATGCAGAAATGTGCTTAAAACAGAAATTGTAAACTTTATCATAGTAACCCCAGCTGTAAACCCCACTACCCTGGCCAAAAAAGGCCCTGTAATGTTTAACATGACACAACACGCTAATATAGAAACGAACACACTGTGCTACCACAAAGACCTACAATTCATAAAACACATCATGCTGGTCAAACAGAACCATGAGTTACCTGCCTGCTTGCCATCATCCCCACCACTATACATAACCAAAATCACGTCTGTGACATACTAGTACTGTCCTCCTTTATCTTGGAACAACATAGTGGTGACCCACTGGAAACACAGGGGAAGGGTGGCCTCCCTTTACCCAGCCTCTCATCTGTGCCCCAGTACTGCTCACTCTATCATGCTACACAAAACTGATGTTTGTATTGCAGCCCTTCTCTCCACCTTGTCACAGCCATGTTCATGTTCACTGTAAACATATCTCAGAAAGGGCCTGTCACTGGATTGGTGGAACTCAGTGAGACATCTGCAGTAATATCCACATAGCCACACATACCACAGTGGCAACTTGTCACCTGATCTGGTAACACCATGTGTAGTCTTGTCTGTGTCTGTTACATACACCCATTTTCTATGTTATACATACCTTTATGCACAGGAATTCATCATGTTTCTCAGTTGTGCATGGCAACGCAGTGGGCAAGTTTCTGCCCTGTACAGTTTTGCACAACTTTTATTTTTATTTCCTGCATAGAGCATGTAGCTTTGTCAGTAGGGCCCAATGTGAAGAATATTGCATATACACACCTAAGGACAGAGGAACATAAGCTCTTTAAATATATATTAGGAACAGACTCCTCCCACTATCTTTTTTTTCACAGGGGTAGCCCGTCTGGTATTTGGGATAGCTTTGAACATAAGCCCTTATAAAGGTTGAAGAGACATAAAGCAAAATTGACTAAAACAGGTAGATTTTTACATAACAAACACCTGAAGAAAAAATGGAACTCTTTTTTTTTTCTTGGGCTGAACAAAACTTTTTTTAACTGAAGTTCATGGTGACTTATTTAAATTTTGTAGAATGTATTTCCTCTATGGGCTTACAAAGGATTTGTATAGCTTTCTTCTCAGTCTCGAAGGCTATGGCAATATAAACCTTTAGCTTTAACAGCTCTTTTTAGGGATGAATGTAGTGTAATGGTCCTTGGGAATAAGTAGTTCAAACAGCATATCTTTTTTTAGATTTGAACCTATTTGGTGTTGCTGGCTATAAATGATATTGAATTTTTGTATTAACTTAAGTGTTTTGTACTCTTGTTATATTTAATATTTTTTATTTGTTTCTTTGTTCAAATCATGCTGGTAAAGGGTCATAGGACCCAGTGTACCAACCCACCTGGTGATCAAATCAATCAAGCAATCAATAAATAAAATAAATAAGTATAAAAAGCCAAGGAAAAACTAAACCCTTTAATTCTGTCAGTCTGTTTGATTTAAATAAGAATGGAAGCTAAATAATAAACAAAGCTCTTGAGGATTACACAACTCCAATTAAAATTATTATTGGTATATGTGTATGCCTTTCAGCTTGACTGTAAAATGTTTCCATATACTGTTTTCATTAATGTTGAAAAAGCTGTGCCAGGATCATTTGACAGTTCAGTCAAAAGGATTGTTTTGTGTTATGTTGTCCATTTTTTTTTGTTTTGTTTTAAGCAATATGGTAATGTGTCCGTTATGAAATGGATAATTCATATGTTTTAATTTAAAGATCTTCCATCACAACTGAATTGCTTTTACTGTCATAAAACTGATTCACTCCATTTGGAGAAAGCAGGACTAAATGAAGATTGCAGTTTGCACTAGTATATGTGCAATTGTAAAAAAAAAAATCTGAATTCTTAGTTAACAAAATGATTTGCCTTATTCAATGGGACTGTAGCCTTGAACACTTTGGTATGTGGTCATTAACAGGAACTATTTAACATTTCCACTTTAACATGATTAATGATGGCAGCCATGACAGAACTTTATCTGGTAGATAATTTGTATTTACTCTGTTTTATCCAATTATTGAACTACTTGTCTGAAGTTATTTCTGCTATCAAAACATTTAGAATACCTTTAGACCTTTGCATTACCAGAAAGAAATAATTAATGGGGCTAAAGCTGTAAATTTAGGACTAGAATATTAATTGACATTTTACATACTTACAAGAATGAGACTAGTCATTTATGGCAAAGGGCAGATGTACTGCACACATTTGAAAATAATTTTTAGCTTGACTTCTTTCTGGTTTGAAGTATCCCCATTTGAAGCCTTCTGTTCAGATAGGCATCACATGACATTAACTAGGGTTACACATTCAGAATATACATCTTTAATACGAATTACATAAGGGAGGCATTGTGGCCCTGTGGTTAGAGCATAATGATATGCACCAGGATTGGGATATCTCCAGTTTGAAGCCCAGCATAGTGACTTACTGTATACTCATGGACAAGCCACTTGAACATCCTGTGATTCAGATTTTCCAGCTTTAAAACTGAGTTAGAAGCACATCTCCCCGAATGAGAGTTGTTGAAACTTAATCTGGCTATTTTGGATAGTGTAAAAACAAATACCTGTAACATTATTAGATGTGCTACTGCATACATTTCAAAATGCACATTAAATAAAACTATCCTGTAATACAAGTTACTTCCCTGGTCTAATAGTAACATTGCATTAAAAATTACTTTTAGTTACTAAATACAGTAGCAGTTGATCCATTTCTGTGACTTCTAATTACGTATGGAACTTACCATTCACATTTTTGATATGCTAACATTGACTACTTAATTAGTTACCTATTTCATGAACTGTACTTATCTCAATATGAAAAAAAATCATTCGATTATACTATTGCTGAGGTAAAAATTAATTCATATCTACTTGTATTACGTCTGCAATTATTTTCTAAGACTTAAAGGTTTGTTGCTTTATCATTATGAAAAGTATATAGTTTATTAAACTTCAAATATACAGGTTGTTTCAAGTAACACGAGCCATAATCCATAAGGTTGACTTTCCCCATACCTACCTAAAAGATGAGACCATTTGCCTTTATCATCTTTTAATCCTTAGGCTGCTGACAGAATTAGAACATATAGGAATTTTGGACTGATATATCAGTCTGCGGCCCTGCAAGGGTTAACTATTATTCATACGTTACACCAAAAAAGTGGAATATGTGCATTAACTACAACTGTAATTTAATGGAAAATGACAACAATATAGCCTTTGTAGGCTGATCACTAAGAGCAGAAGAGAATAAAAAGTTGTTTCAGGGTTATCATAACCACATTTTTCAAAACCCTGAAAAATAAAATAATTTATGACTGTTACAGATTAAAATATGATCATAAGCTGGTTATAATGAACATTATCTGTGATATGCACTTTAAATTTATGTTTTTGGAAGATTTACTTGAGTGATTTTTCATTTAATGATTTCAAGGGTAGGTAGTCCTCACCACTAAACTTTCACAGCAACCATACAGTAATTAGCTTATGGAAACAAGGAGATCACTCTATATTGTGTAGTTTAATTGTGCTTGCAGGAGTATAATACAAAATAATTTATAATGCAGTTTTGTTTTATAAAGCATATGTCAACGTATCACAATGTGCTTTGCAAGTCAAAGCAAATACTACTAATAATAATTCAAGCATTGCAGTGGCAAAAACAATGAGTGGGGTAGGAGTGTAGAACTCATAATCCATCAGGTTGTACTTGGGATATATGGATAATGGAGGGTCATGGGCCATATTCATGGAAAAATAAATGGGGTTTAGTTAGGATTTTGAGACTGTTAGGAAGTCTACATGGTGAGGCAGTCATGAAAACTGTTTCAGACAGAGAAAGCAGCTGAGCTAAAGGACTTCACGCCAATGGTAGAGAGGGTGATATGTGGACAAGACAGAGTCCCAGATTTAGAGGAGTGGAGAGTGTAGGGTAGAGAGAAGTGGGTGCTGAGGCCAGAGAAATAGTTATACAAGACCATAAAGAATTTCTAGTATCAGAAGGACAGTCTTGCATGGTATACAAAATTGGATTGGAAGTCATTGCAGGTTTATGAGTATTGGGATGATCTGGTCCTATTTGTGACAGCAGGTGCAGCGATATGCAACAGTATTTTGTATATTTTGTCTAGTAGCTTAGTGAACATGGATATGGGGAGACCATGCTGTAGTCAAGTTGGGAGGAAAAGGCATTCATGAGGCAGTAAGCTGACTGAAAGTTAAGGTAATGGCAGATGCATACAATGATGCAGAGGTGGCAGTAGGCCAATATGTAGGTCACAGAGAAGTGGAGAGCAAAATATAGTTCAGGATCAAGGAGGATAGTGAGTTTTCTGACATAAGAGGCATAGAACAGGTCATAGTCAAGGAGGGTAGTGGAGGTAGTAGAGCTGCAACTAAGAGTACTTTCCTGCCAAGAAGAAGAATTTTGGTCTTTGAGACATTGTTTCCACCTCCAGCAGTTTGGTGCATGTTAAACTAGAAAAAGGTGTGTTGCCCCTTGCAAATACATGTACAGTGCATCTTCTGAATTGTTAATCTTCACTATGCATCTACACGTTCTTCCCTTTGTACTCATGTTATGCTTTAAAAATGTAATCAACGTGTGCTAGTAATGTCAATATTGTTTTCTGATATTTTTCCTTTTGGTTGTATAATGTGTTCCTCATTTCATCAAAAATAATGTTTCATTAATATTTAATTGTGTGCAGTTTTTCAAATTAAAAAAAAACCTTTTCAACCAAAATTATATTTTCGTCAATAACATAACAAAGAATCAGTTCTTTACTCAAACATTTGTATTTCCAGATCTGAGTTTATCAGCCTTTTTTTTTTGCACTGATTATCATTTTATTGATTTTGTAAAATGTATTACCATGTTTATAGTAGTTTTTCTTTAAAATTGATTTAAATGTTTCCAATCAAATAACCATTTGGGGTATCCTGTAGCATTATTTCTTTAATATAGGGCACATTTTACAAATCATCCAGTGCTGCTTAATAGGTCTAATTGCATCACATACATTCAGTACTCAGTCTAGCGTCCCCATAAGCTTTCTTCTCAGAAGATCACAACTACAGCACTACTATGGTAGATGGCATCTTGGTATTTGACTATTTAAAGCAGCAGTATTTGTTAGTCAGAAAAAAGTCATAATGAAATTTTCTTTAGTAATTATTGATAATGTACTTATGGTAAAAACATCAATAAAGTCATTTTATTTAATTCCTGAACTAAAATACATGGCTTTGAATATTTAAAACATGTTTGCTCCCTTGCCATGACCACCATGAAAAAAATTCTGCGTATTGGTGTGGCGTGGTGCTGTTTACTATCAGAAATGCATGTAAGCACCATCCTAGCACATCCACAGTATGAATCTAGCATGTACTGTACAACAATATCCTCAATAGAAGATACTGGGTTGGATTCACAGATGTGTGCTGCAAGGTGCGACAATGGCAGCTTGCAGCAATGGCCCCTGTGTCCTGGACCCTGCGCACAATGCAGAAAGCAGCAGGGTCTAGGAGCCTGCATCCTGTGACTTTCAGTAGCAGTGCACAGTAAGGCGCAGCCCCATGTATGCTGCAAGCTGTGGAATGGGGCAGGCGGCATATGCACCTGCAGAACGGTGTTGTGGTGCCCCCCATGCCTGCCCCGATCGACCTTCATTGGGTGTGGACTCCAGCCACAACTCCCTTATTGGAATATCCCCCCATCACTCCTGTAACTCCCTGGTAGTCTAGTGGTCCCCCACCCAACAGTCACGAGCCCCCAGCCCCCTAATACCTCGCTGATGACTGGCACAGCCCTCCGCTCACCACCACGGCCAGCCGTGGACTGAACTGTGTCAAGCTCACGACTGTAATAATACATGCTCTGAATGATAGCTGCTGTCATTCACAGAGCACATATTAGTACAGTACATGAGCTTGGCACAGTTCAGTCAGCAGCTGGCCATGGTGGTGAGCGGAGGGCTGTGCCAGTCACCGGTGAGGTATTGGGGGCGTGTGGAGGGGCTCACACTGTTGGGTGGGGGGTTGGGGGCCACTAGACTACCAGGGAGTTATGGGAGTGAAGGTGGGGATCTTGCCCCAGGGCATGTGGGGGACTCTCAACATGTGTGTATGGAGGGTCTGGACATTGGGGGTGTTCCACACACCCATTCTGGCACAGTGCATGCCATGCCTGGGACCTGGAGCTTATGGGGGGACTGTAGCCCACAGGGGTGTAGAGCTGGGGCACAGTGGCAACCTCCAGTGAATGGCAAAGATCACTTACGCCAGCTTTTTGTTGGCATAAATGGTCTTTGACAGATGTTCACTGGCGGTTGTCTCTGAATCCTGATTTGTGGACATAGCAGCCACCCTACCTAAATAGGGTGCAAATGCTGCCATAAACTCCCTTACGTCATGTCACAAGGGGGTTTATGGTGCATTGGTGCAGTTGGGCGCAGGCAGCCTGCAGCATGTCGCAGGCTACCTTTGTGAATCCCACTGGGATGCAACTCAGGATACGAGTGCTACTTGCACCATTTTTTCTGACACAAGTTGCCTTGCGTCCTGATTTGCCTTTTGTGAATCCGACCCACTGTTTACAAAGTGCTAGTGACAGGCATTTTTATTGACTTGAGTCAATATTACAAAATTAGTAATACAAAACGTTTTAAAAATACCTGAGAGAATTAAAAAGCCACAGGTGCGGAATCTACAGATGCCAAAAATATATAATTGCTAAAAAATTAGGATGATTTCCTTTGCAGGCTAACAGACACTACTGATTTAAGTATACATGATGAAAATGTTACTTAACTTTTTTATGTTTGCAAAAATATTGTCTCTGTAAAGTAGCGTTTCTACAGCATTTGACTGATGTTTTGGTACAACTGGTCCTTGTGCCATAGAAAAATTATCTAATTTGGATTTCATTTCTCATCAGTGCTTTTAGTCCGTAGTAAAAATCTTACAGTATTATATGTGTGCTTTCTGTTGTTTTTTTATTGGGTGTATGTAGTTTTACATAAAAGATTTTTCTTGTGATGATATGTGGATATATGTGGCGTCAACCAGGATGCAACACTGTAATACTGCAGTATGCCAAAAAATGCTGCCGTATACTGCAGGGAACAATGTAATTCAGTAGCAATTAAACCCTTTCATCATGCGTTATTTTGTGACGTCATTTACTGCAAGTTACTGTGTGGCATTGTGACTGGCACTGCTGTATATTTCTGAAAGGGTGGTGTATGGGCATTTTTTTTATCTGATGCATACTGGACTAGAGAATGTAGCTTTCATTTTGATGTCCTCTATTCTGATCTTTTATTTATTTAAGTGTTTAACCAGGAAGACATGCTGAGCAGCCTACTGCTCAATTCCAGATGCGTCCTGGGGGAAGGGGGCACACACATTTTAACTACAGGTATCTCACAAACTGTAACTCTTAAGAGTACATTGCACAACCATTTCCCTTTTACTGGCCCTTCATTCCTGCTATTCCTCACAATTTGGCCATGCTGCAGAATCTAAGCTTTTGCTATGTTGTCCCAAAAGTATCTGGAGACACATTAATTGGGCTTTTTTTTCTGTCATTCTTTTTTGGCTGTAACTACAACTATAAAATACAGAATATGATTTTCAACCTTGACACAATAACACAGACAATAATGGAAGTATGATCTCGTGCAGTGTTTGTGGCATGGTTCCCATCACAAGGAGTGTGTTCTGGTAAAAGTACCCTTAAACTGCCATTTTTTGACTGTGAGGTGTATTATCTTTAAAGTGGGGAGATAGTGAAGTATTGCCCCACTACAGTAATTGCCACAAGGAAAAGTCTGCCAAAATGCCCTTGGCCTATAATCTTCTGACTATAAGATGGAACCTCTTCAAAGATGGAGCAATGGTAGAGCCTGCAAATGAAGCGTGGTGCCTAGCGCCATTTTTGTGTGGCTACCCTTGGGTTTGGCTTAGAGTGCATGGAATGTTTGTACATTAATAAATAACTATGACAAATACTATTCAGGCTATAACATTCAGATCAACATACAATATACTCTGAACAAGGAAATAGTTTTATGAAATCTGTAATCCTCAACACAAGTTCTATACTCTGGTACCACCTAGAGAAACTGCTGTCTATGGCTTAAGAAAACAGGTTAGATGGCAGAAACCAGTGTTTAGAACAACTAAATACCAGACTTCTTTTTTTATGAAATTTTTAAATTATTATTAATATTATTAACGTGTGCATCCTCTGTGTAAACAAATGTTTATTATTGTTGACCTTGGTTTTAAGGAGTAATTTAATTATGTTTTTGTAATTTTTGTATTCTTGTTATGAATTGGTGTACATTACATCAGCAGCCCCCACCTCGGTGGGAGTTTTGGCTGCAATATGGTAAATAAATAAACAAACAGACAAACAAACTTACTGCAGCATTAACACCCACAGTTTATATTTTATTTTTATTGAGGATAGGTGACCTTACAAGCCACTGAGCAAAGGCTAATTTCCAATGGTGTCCCAATAAAAGTGCATATATAGTAAATAGATTGCAGTTTCCTTTACAAGGTGACAATTTGATGTTTTTGGTACAGTATTAGCCACTGCTAAGCAATTTTTTAAATCACAAATTGTAGTGAAAAATAATAATGTGACCTACTGGGTACTGGACCCAAGCTTCCGGAATGGTATTCCAGGGGCCTGGGTTCAATTCCCAGCAGGTCACATTATTTCTTTCTCACAACAGTTTGAGTTTCATTTACAAAAAAATATATTGGATATATAGAATATATCACAAAAATACATTGGCTATAGATAAAAACCTGCATGTTCAATATAAACAAGACAAAAGCAGTTATAAGGAAATAGACAACAAATTAAAATCAATGGCTCATGCAACTCTGTAGACAATCTTCAGACTTGGAATAATTGCAGTCTTCACTAGGAAGCACTTGCTCTTCTGAATGACATATGTCTCCAGTTGTCTGGTTATGGTTCTCCTTATCTTATTTTTTTTTTGTTTTAATTTCTTTCTCTCCGGTCGTGGCTCATGGGGCCATCTCTCAGGCATCCAGTCCTTTATCCTGCCCGCCTGTGGATCCCTCAGACTGAGCCACCTCTCCCTCCCTGAAGCCGGCACCCCTGGTTTCACCCACCCTGGGAGGGTAGCCCTTTGCCTCTTTGGGCTTGCTTATTAGGCAGACTCTGACTGCAGGTGGGCCCCTGAGGGAGGAACTGGAAGGCCGGCTGAGGAGATCCTGGCGGTGGGCATGGAGGACTGGTGCTGTTGCCTGCTCCATGAGCCAGTTATTTCCTTTGTTCTGCACTACTTCCCCACCCCCTGCATGGGCACACCTGATGCATTGGAGCGCAGCAACCCTGCCAGTGTCGGCCACACCATATATGCAACCCAGTGCTCTGCAGCTCCCCCAATCTCCACCAGGGGCCGACGGAGCACCGGACTCCCCAATACCATCCCCCTGGGATAGGAGAGCAGCCCAGCAGGTGCTCAATCCAATCCCTCCCCTGCCGACCCCTGGCACCCGAGCTCACTCCCGAATTTGGGTCGCTGGTGTGGTGCGAGGTGTGGTGTCCAGCGCCTCAACCCTCAGCACCACTGGGCTGACCCACCTTATCTTGTTAAAATGAGAGGTATCACAACAAAGTCTTCGGCATCTGGTCCAACAGGTGGACAGCAGAGATACAGAGCTCCACAGCCTTCATCTGGAGTTGCCTTGATATGAAAGACATTGGATGACTTGGAATGTTGAGTTTGTTGCAACAATATTAGAACTGTTGGCATACCAGAAGAGGTTGAAGGTAAAAAACTTCAAAGAATTTGTGCAGAATTTACTGACAAACCTCCTTGGCATCGCCAGGACACATTTGAGTATCTAATGAGCTCACTGTACTTTGTCCCCCAACTTAAAGCTGGAGACAAGCCTCGACCAATACAGGTCATGTGTCTGAAGTACACTGCTAAAGAACATCTCCTTAAACTCACCAGATACAGAGATCCCCCTAATCTAGACCTACCACAAAATTTCCCTGTAGAAGGACTACTCAGATAAATTAAAGAATTCACTGGGGTCTGGCAAGTGCTACAGCAACCTGTGGTGAAGTATCGAGTGACCTACCCTGCCACATTTGAAATAGACACAAATTATGCATTTAATGCCTTTTGGGGCACACAGGCAGAATCATCCATGACAGCTACCAAAGAGACAATGTCTCAGTCCCAGATTCCTTGAGCACAGATGCCATGCAAGGACCTTAGACCTTCTATGGACACGTAGCCCTATTTGCCAGCACATCCAGTGGCTCTGTCTCCCAGAGAAGTGGCAGCATTGCTGAGCAAAGAATAGGGAGACAGGCACATACAGGGTGGCCAAAATCCCTGACCCCAAACCACAGCATCACAGCAGGAGCAGAGGGACCAGGACATCTGACAAAGGCTTTAGCTCATTGGAGATCTCCCTATCTGAAATATTGGCACTCTCGCTCCTCCATGACAGAGGAACAGCAGCTATAACCACCCACCCACTCACCTCCCAGAACCCTCATCAACCTTTGCCTTCATGGGCAGATGTGGTTCAGCTACCACAGCAGCAACCACAGTTGAAAAGACATTCACCACTGCTATTCATAAATACAAAATGAACTTCTGCAAAATGACTTTCTAGTGTTATGCATTTGATGCCCACTGGGTGCTCAGGGCCACTGTAGGTAAATATGTACTGTTTGATGTTAAGTGGTCTTTTTATTTATTTATTTATTGAGTTTTAGTTACCCGGGTAAGTCCACTAAGACAATTGCAGCCCCTTTTTCAGGGTCGACCTGGAGCACACAGCCATAGGGTTACAACACCAGTTAGATACATAACAATGTATATACACCTCAGAAAACAATAATAGCAATGGGAGAAAGACATGGATCACAACTGACTGCAGTCTGAGAAGGAAAGGAGTAACTTTTCTTTAAATTTCCTGCCACTACGTGAAGGTCCTCCTCACCCCTCTTGCTGAATGCACTTTACTGCAGTCATGAAATGCCTGCCACCATGAATGGGCACAGCAGCTCCAAATGCTAGTATGACTTGGTTTACCCTATCACTCCTAACCAACCTCCCTCAACAGGGAGTAGCTGTGACTGCCACATCGTCTGTATTAAAAAGGCCAAACATGTTCATCTGTTTGACAATCACAGGTCTGCCAAACCAGATTACAATAACTGTAGCCAGTGGGAGATCTCCTAACACTCAGGGTTCCTAGCAACTCGTGGAGTTTTTGCCCAGATGCTGAGAATTTGCTAGTATTTACATGTATTTCTGTAAGCCTCTCTCAATGACCTGAGTCATCCCCTTACAGGCTAGCCATCCTGTTTCATCACTTTCCTCTAACACCGGTTAGGTAAACCACTTCTATACATGATACATGATGATGAACCTTTTTGGTTTTCCTGTGGACTAAGAAGGAATTGGGATACTCGGCTGCCTAGAGTAGGAACCTGTGTTTACTACATTCTTTTTGCATGTATTTTTAGGTGAATTGGCTATCTCCTCAAAAGCAGCTAATAGACTCTAGACTGAGGAGTGTGAGGGGTGACTTGAATTTTTCCACCCAAAATATATGTTCTTCTTGCTCCTCACACTGTATATCCTTGCTACAACAGAGCACAGCCTTCAGTTCTTCCCTCCTGAACTCTACTGCTAGTGGACATAGTGGCCCTCCTCTTCATTAAAGACAGTAACCTTCATGTCCACTTTGATCCCATCATCCCCTTCTCCTCTGGAAGGCAACAGCCAGTGACTGGACAGAGAGATCCCATTTCTGGTTTTCTGAAGGAACCTTGTCTTTCAGCACTTCTGCCCATACAAGGCTGCTATCTGATACCACCAACTGCCACAGACATTGGCAAAAGCCAGATGGTGCACTCCCTCCCCCTTACCTGCTCCTGTTGGACCCTATCCGATGGTCATGATGGCACACATGCCAAGACAATCTGTCACTTTCTCATACTGTTTTGTGAGACTTCAGGGCACCTTCCACCTGTAACTGTGGACTGTTGCTCACTCCAGTAGCCAGATACTCTGCAGAACTCTCACCACAGACTGCAGCATGTACCCCGCCCCCCCCATTAAACAGAGCAAGCAAACCTATCCACAGCATACCTCTGCTTCCCTCCTGACCCATTGGCACAGCTTTGGGTCTCCTTTGCAGAGCCTTGAGAAGAATGAAGAACGTATACACTACCATGTTGCAAAACTGGTTATTGATCGGCTACACTTCATACAGTAAAGGGTAACATGGCATACCCTCTGAAACCATCTCCTTACCTCTTTCTCTGTTAAAACACTTTCTGCTAAGGAGCTCCTCCATGTGCATCTGTCCAACAGTTTATTCTGTGTCTGTTTCCATGGAGACTGGTGCCTGATGCTATGTGTTTGGGGCTCCTCTCAGCTGCCAGATCTGCTCTCCCTGAACACTGAAAAATGCATTGCACAGGACAGTCAAATAAAATTTAAATGCCTTGATGCAGCCCCAAAAGATGGCTGAGACAGCATGTAGAAAGAATCCAGGGGAAGACTGCTACATCTGCATTATCTCTTTGGCTCTCTGGCTACAGCAACTATCTTCCTAGTCACCACTGGATCCTTTGCCCCTTATGTCAGTCAGCTCAGGCAGCTGAGCTGGGTTGCCAGGTGCAGGGACAGCAGGGACTGTACTGGAGGAAAGATGGAAAGCAGCCTGATAGATTGTGAAGCAGTCATGATTGCCTTCACCTCGGGCAGCTTCCAAGAGTGGGGCTTAGGTGGCACAAAACTGTCACTCACCTGTGTACCGCCGCCTATGTTCAGGGGCAGCTCCTTAGTAAATACTTTGACTGATAGCTCTGACCATGCTGCAGCTGGGCTAATCCTTCAATCTCTGTGCAATGCAGCAATCTGGCAGAGATGTCAGAACCAGCTCCCCCCACTAGCTCTGTAAATCCCACTTATACACCCTTCTTTATGATACCCCATTGGCAGCTTCTGCTAAGGTGAAGAACCTGGGCATCATCCTTGTGATGGCTTGACACTTGTGTCTCAGATGTGGTCTGTGTGGTTTTTCCCATTTAAGGAATGTTACCTAGATCAAAGCCTTAATTCCTCCTGGTGACCTGCCCTCACTGGTTCATGCTTTTGTAACATTGTGACTTGATTACTGTAATGCTCCATACTTTGGGGTCAGTGGAGAGATTCTCCATCACCTACAGCTAGTGCAGAACGCAGTGGCCAGGTTGCTAACAGGCCTTTGAAGGTCTTGCCATATGATCCTCGTCCTGCATGACCTGTATTGGCTACTGGTGAGATGGAGAATCACCTTCAGTGTGTGCTTGCTCACCTATAAGATCCTATATGGATTGGGCCCTGGCTATCTGAATAACCTCTGGACTCCTGTCTGCCCTGGGTGCTCGCTCCTCCACTGAGGGCCTACTAGTGGTTCCAAGGGCCTGGCTGAAGACCTCTGGAGATTGTTTATTTGAGGTGGCCAGCCTGGCCCTCTGGGACTTGCTTCCAAGATCCTTGATCCTTGAGGGAGGCTCTGTCAGTGGAGGCATTTAAGCAGGGTTTGAAGGTACATCTGTTTAGAGAAGCATTTGAAAACTGGTTATGAGTTTTAGGAACTAGCTGACTGCTGAACTATTATTTTATTGAGATTTTATTTTACAGTGTTGCTGCTCATGATCCGTCATTAACATCTGTTCTATTTTATTCAAATTCCATGTTGCAATGTATGCAATGTTACTCTTATTTCATGTTCCAATGTGTAACTCAATTCCATGTATCGATGTACTCATCTGCTCTCCTCTGTAACCCCCCCAGGTCACACCGTGAGACAAGCATCTTGTTGCTCAGTGTGCCTTTCCTGGTGAAACATTTCAATAAATAAATATTGTTGTTTGTTATTTCACCTTTGCCTACTTGCACAGCACCCAGAGCCTCTGGGATTAGGCACTTAAGAAATAAAGCTTTACTTATTTACTTACTTTAACTTCCAGCTTTCACCCAAATGTGCTCTATCTTTATTTATTTTATTTATTGGTATTCAGAATATAACCTTTGAGCCAAGGCTCTTTTACAAAGGTTCCATGTCATGTGAACAGAGTATAGACATTTAATCAAGAAGGTTGCAGAGTTTTAGGACATTTGTGACACTGAAAAGCACAACAATCAGGAAAAGGTTACAGAGTTTCTTAGGCATTTAAAACACTATACAACATATGGACTTCAGTTTTAGTTGATTACAAGTGCAGGTAAGGTGCAGAGGCACTAGAGGTTATATTAGGTTGGGCAGAGGGTCAGTAAGGACAGGATTTTGGTAGGCGAGGAGGGGGGGAGCCTCTAGTAAAAGTGGTCAAGGAGGCAGGGATGAAGCCGGGGAATCAGAGACCCATCCTAGCGTGGAGATGGGGGAAGGGGATTAGGGGTGTACAGGAGCAGCCCCTTAGAGTGATTCAGAAGTATTGTCAAGGAGCGTGTGGGAGGATGACTTCTGTCTTGTGCTGAGAATAGTTGCTGTTAGCAGAGACAGACCTGATCATCCAGAGTCTATCAGCTGTTGGAGAAGCAGGTGCACACAGAGCTGGAGGTGAGGTAGTGCTTAAGGTCTGATTTGAAGCCGTACAGGCTAGTGGATTTCCGAATGGACTTGAGTACCTCATTAAGCCAAAGAGGGGCTCTGTTGGAGAAAGCATGCTGTCCGAGAACAGTGTGTCCGAAAGGCACCGCGAGGGCCCCCTGCATTCTGCTTCTGGTTATATGTTCTGAGCCTGGGAGGGAGAAGATGCCAGCTATGCATGGGGGAAGGGCTATCCCCAGTAATGCTTTTTTGCCTAGGAGGCGTGTGAGGAATTTAATCTTGCACCCAAGAGACAGCAGGTGTGTCTATTCATATAGGGGACAGGTGTGGGTCATTTGATCACTGTTCAGGATGAGCCTGCAGGCCTTGTTGAGAGCTACGTGCACCCTCTTGAGCACAGAGTTGGATGCTGCACTGTAGACAACCAGGCCATAGTCAATGGTGGAGAGGATGGAACTCATGACTGATAGGTGGATGGCTGCCATGGCAAGGTGTTTTCTGTGCCTGTATAGTGCACCAAGCTTGATGTTGACTGTTTTGACCACCTGGTCGACATGTTGAGCATAGGATAAGGTGTCATCCAGGGTGTCTCCAAGGTATTTGAAGGAGTGTACCTGTACCAAGGGGGTGAGTACATTGATGGTGATGTTTATGGTGGGGAACCTTTTCTTGAGCTGGGGACTGGAAAGGAGTATGGTCTTGTTTTTTTTGTAATTGAGCAGAAGTTTGTGCTCGCTGAACCAGTCTTATATTTTACTGAAGGAGTGCTGAAGTGCTGCTTGGAGTGGCTCAATTCAAGAGTTGCTGTTGAGGATGACAGTGTAGGCCGCATATAGGATTATCTTGGTGCTACAGGCTTGAGGAAGATTACTTAGGAACAGGCAGAAGAGAAGGGATCCCAAGATGGATCACTGGGGGAACCCCCAGCATGACTTCCCTGGGGTCAGACACTGTTTGTCCTATTTTTACCAATTGTGACCTGAGGGACAGGTAGTCTCAGAACCAGAGTGTTGCATTGATGGCCTCCCCCAGGCTTTGAAGCTGGGCCAGTAAGAGGGTGTGGTTGATGGTGTTGAAGGCTTTTGTTAAGTCTATGAACACTGCCCCTACTAGTTTGCCTTTGTCCATAGCTTTGCGAGCATAGTCGATGAACTCTACAAGGGCAGTCATGGTACCATGTCCCTACCTGAACCCGTGCTGGTTGGGGCATTGCAGTTGGTATTTGCTGATGTAATCTGTTAGTTGGTCCACCACAATCATCTCAAGGGCCTTGGATAGGGGGAGAGGATTGAGATAGGCCTATAATTGGACACATTGGTCCTGTCCCTGCTTTTGTGGACAGGAGTGACCAGCGCTTGCTTCCAGGTGGCCGGGAATTATGCCAGGGACCTATTCTGGTCTTCCCGAGCACTTTTTTTATGTAGAATACTGCCTCCTTTATAGTAACTGTCTTGAGGTAGAAGGTAGGGTGAGAGGTACTGGGTGCTTTGTCATCTGAGGGAACCTTGGCAGGGCGTAGGCAGTCAGGAAGGAGTATTGTGCTTAGATCTGTGAAGGCAAAGTTGAAGGACTCTGTGATGAGGCATGGGTCTGTGGTAGTAGAGCTGTTAATGTGGAGCAGCTGTAGGTTTCTCTTTTCTTCTTCCTTTAAGAGATTCTTTATGTTTCTCCAGAACCTTTTACTGTCACCCCAGCTTTTATCGAGCAGTTCCTTGTGGTGATCTGCTTTAGCCCTCCGAATTAGATGCGTGCAGCGGTTTCTAGCTGCCTGGTACAGCTGGTGGTCATGGTCTTTATCTGAGGCCCTGGCTTTTAACCAGAGCTTGTCCCTCTCCTTATCATGGCTAGGAGTTCACCTGTGATCCAACCATTAGTGGTCCCCCGGACTTTCCTCCTTTTTAACGGTGTGTATCGGTCATAAATATTGTTGATTCCATCTGTGAAGTACTTCAGGGCCTGGTCCAGGTCTGGCAGTGTGTCAATGGGTGACCAGTCATGGCAGGATAGGGCATTTTTAAGCAATCCTAACTGACCTCTTTTCAGGATCCTGCTCTGTATAGTGATGAGGGGGCTGTTTTTGAACTTATTTGACCATCTGAGGGTGACAGGGGAGTGGTCAATCAGCATATCTGGTAGCACCTTGACCTCAGATATTCGTGATGGGGAGTTTGTGAGGATCCAGTCAATGAGTGAGCTCTTGCCTGTCTTGTGGTTCCTTCTGGTTGGTTCCAATGACTAGTTGTGTCAGGTATGCGCTTGCCACACTATCCTTGAGTGGTGTGGAATTGTCACTTTCCTAGTTTATATTGAAATCCCCTGTGATAAGTAAATCACTATCCTTGGGTAGGGAGGCCACTGCATCCAGGGTCTTGGGCACACCGTCCCGTGATTTTTTTAGGGGCAGGTAGGCTGATGCAATGGTCAGTGTCTTACTCAGCTGTCCGACTTGTATTTTCACAAAGAGCTCGTGGTCTACGGCCATCCTGGAGATAGGGAGGATGGAGCAGTGGAGGGAGTCTTTTGTGTAGATAAGACAGCCCCCACCCTTCTTGCCATGTCTGTCGCTCCTGAATATCTGGTATCCAGATAGTGCTGTATCGCTGTTTTTTATAGTTCCTGTCAGCCAAGTCTCAGTTAGGCATGCTATGTCTGGTTTGTGCTGGGCCATCCAGGCCTGTAATTGTGTAAACTTTGCTGTTAGGCTGCAAATATTCATTGCAGCTATTGTCATGCCCTCTGTCTTGATACCCACAGATCTGGGTGGCAGAGGAGGGCCAGGATTTAGGTGCACATTCCCAGATAACAGGAGAAGCATTAGGATAAGTTTCCTCACTGTGATGCAGAGGGTTATAGAGATTCATGACTTGCGTTTCCTTATTTTACCTTGGAGAGGCTTCTCCACTTCCTGAGGGGTGTGTGTGAGAGGTGGTAGCCTGGCAGAGCCGTGGTGTGTGTCGGATGCATTCTCCCCTGTTGTGGTCCCATTGTAGTAGGACTGCTGGTATGCTGTCTCTGTGAAGGTTGTTCCTGGTCTATTAGCCAATGGCTCATTCTGAGGCAGTGTTCTGTGCAGACCGAAGAGGGACAGATGACCTGAAAGGTGCCTGGGCCCACTGACCCAAATGTGATAGGAATGAGTAGGAGAGTAGTGCAGCTCATGTTGTTTGTTGTTATCAAGGGTTAGGTTTGGAATTAGGCAGATTGGAAGACTAATACATATGGCGGAAATACCACCCAAATACTATGATGAGAACTTAGTTCAGAGGCAGGGGATGCAACACAGTAAATGAGACTTAAAGAGTTTAGATTAACACCAAATGTTGAGCCCTATAACTGCATTATGTATCTTTAAGGGGAGTTGCAATGTTAGTGAGAGGGGAGAATGAAGATTGCCTAGGGGCGGTGCCGCTGGGGGAGAGAGAGTATTTAATAAAGGCTGGAGGGGCGTAAGGAGGGGGTGGGAGAAAAATTTAAGCAGGAAGGAGAGGAAGTGAAACAAAAATGGGGTTATTTGCAGGGCATAGCTACAACTGTGACACAAATGAAACTTGGTCTACACAGAGAAGTGTTCACAAAGTGCTGTATTACTTTAAGCTTAGTTTCTGATCCAGGGTAAAATACCACTGGACCTTAAAACAAAGAGAGTTGTAATACTTTACAACCTGAAAACCTGCACTCTAAAGGATCCTGCACATCAAACAACCCTTGAGTGCAAAATTGCTGTAAACAGGCTTAGATTCACATTTAAGTTAGCATTCACAGGACAATTTGGACAAACTTAACCCGTACCAGAATCAGTAAATAAAATTAGCTTGAAGTCCAAAAGGAATAAGAGTAGCAAAGAATTCAAAACATGGAGCAGCCAATCAGCAGGGAGAGCTGACGGTTCCGGCCAGTTGGCGTGGAGATGCCAGAAGTTTCAGCAGCGTACCTTTGATCTGGTGATCTGAGTGCAGTACAACGAGGAGGCAGCTGGTGGACAAAGGGGACCCGCTGGGCTGCTTGCAGCAGCAGAGGCACCCTTGTCAGGGGTGAAGCTTCAGTCTGGTGGTCTGTGGGCAGTACAGCGAGGATGCAGCTGGATGTAGCTGGCTTTTTGCTTAACCATGCCTGCCCCTTCCCTGCTCTCTGAATTTGCACCGGCCCACCCCTACCTCGTGACCAGAGCTCCACCTCCCCCTCCTCCTCCTACCTACACAGTTTTCCCAGGCCACCCCCGCACTCGAGCTGCACCCATTGTTTAGGGTATTGGCCCCCACCACAGATAATTCCCCCGCAACGCATATATTATGTGCATAGCAGTACACAACTTACTGAACTTTTGAGTGCTCCTGATTCCATGCCTGAGGAATTTTGCAGAAGAGCTCAACATATTGTTTGTTTGGATCTGATGACCAGTCTCTAGAAGGGACATTGTCTCTTGCAGGTGTTATAGGGATCATCAGCATCACCCTACAACAGGTTTTCCTGCTTACACTGTTACAAGAACTTGTGCATTTATTGCATAGTAGCATACACAGTTCATTGCCCAGTGGGCTATTGTTTTTCAGTGTTGTACCAATAGAAATCTCTACCAGATGTTAAATTCCCTATGTTTCAATACTGTTACACTGTTTCTCCACGTTGTTCACTTTATGCTAAGCTTGTTTCATAATCAATGCAACAGTTTGCAAACAGGAAACAATATACTGCAACAAATGGCCATTCTTCTAGCAGCCTGGACATACTGAGAGGGGTTCCTCAGGGGTCAGTACTAATCCCTCTTCTCTTTACTTTGTACATGACAGGCCTAAGCGACAGTTTTAAAAACTTAAATTATCATCTCTGTGTAGATGACACTGTGGTTTATGTTGCTAGGGACGCACTCTCAGTTGTCCAAGCTGAACTGCAAAAGGGCTTTAATACTCTACTGTCTTTTTTCACCAGGTCCAAACCAGCACCAAATACAGGGATAACCAAATTGATGCTCTTTGAATCATCTGCTAATCTAAAGAGAATCAGGCATTCTTCCCTTGTTATTTTAACTGTGGACGGCTGTTCATTGGACTTGGTGAATAGTCATAAATGCTTGGGGTTTTGGGATGAGTCCAGTGGTATTGACAATACACATATTGATAGCCTGTTAAAACAAGTTGGCATGCTAACAGGCATGCTCTCTCGATACACAAACTGCCAGTCCCCAGATCTGAGGACAAAAAATATATTGAAACACAAGTCTTTTTCCTGTTTGATTACGCAGGTGATAAGGGTGCGGTAGGACCCCTATTATTAGGATTAAGTAGTGTTTCAACGTTAAACCCCTAACTTTGCACCTTAATAGCTGTGGCAGTGTTAAACAAAATCAGCTGAAAGTTTGCACGTGTTGTCTAGGAGGCAAGATCTAAATCTGTGGAAAGTTTTGTGATGGCAGCTTGTGTGGTCTCTGAAATCCACATATGCCATTTTCTGTAGATGTGTAATTTGTTTCCTATACTTAACGTGATTTTTTTTTTGCTCTTGCCTACAGCCTACATGGAGTGGAATTTTTTTCCCTAAACTTTCAGGGTACAGGCGTGATGTCCTAAGGTAGTACCTTTGAAAGGTTTCGTGAAAAAATATTAAATGATTCCTGAGTTATAAGGCTTTAAAGCTTTGTGTTTGTCTGTTGTGAGCATGCTCTGTAGGGTTCTTGTGATAAGATTCTGATACCACACCAAACATTCTGTGTTGCAAGTCCATTTTTGGTTGCTCACCACTTGCTTCTCACAACATGGAACATTTTTTGTGCTGTGAGAGTTGCCATTTTATTTCTTTTCCACTCAAAATAAAAAAAACAAAACATGGGCAATACATAAAATGATGTAATTTTAAAAAACAAACACCTGAACCTAGGTAAAGGGGACCTGTTTAGCTAGATCCTGGTGTTGGTTTAAAAAACAATTGCCAGAAATACCTTTACTGGGCACTCCAAATCCCAGGGTGCCCCATTTAGCCAGAGGAGTTGTTCACCCACGTTCTCTGTATGAGAACAGCAAGACTTTGTTGAGTTCTGCAGCTGCAGCTGGAGTCTTTCTGTGGGCTGCAGTGAGAGGAGTGAGCTGCTGATCCCCTATTCTGTCTGTCTGTCTGTCTGTCTATCTATCTATCTATCTATCTATCTGTTTCTTTTGTAAAGCAGATCGGGTTGCCACTCCCGGTACTGCTTCTTTCGCCCCCTTCCCATCCAGGTGTCCCACCTGCCCTTCCCAATCTTATTATTATTTTTTTAAATAAATATATTTAAGCGGACCAGGGTGCCCAGCCCCAGTACCACTTCTCTGAATGGTTTACTGTGAATACAATGCTGAGACAAGAAACACAGAAACATAGAAAGTGATGGCAGAAGGGGGCCGTAAAGTCTATCTAGTCTGCCCAAGAACCCACCTGGTGCTATTCCCCCTTCCCTCCTTCACCTTTCTATGTGTTACCTTTATGTCTATCCCATGTGTTCTTGAATTCGTTTACCGTTTTGGCCCCCACTACCTCCTTGGGTAGGCTATTCCATGGGTCCACCACCCTCTCTGTAAAGAAGAATTTTCTTGTATTTTCCTTAACCTCCCTCCCTTCCTTCAGCCTCATGTCATGCCCTCTTGTTCTCAATTGGAAAAGTTCCTGAACGTTAACCTTATTTATACCCCTCATATATTTAAAAGTCCCAATCATGTCTCCCCTCTCTCTCCCAATCAAGTCTCCCTCCTCTGTTCCAGGGAGTACATATTGAGTTCCCTCAGCCTGTCCTGGTATGCCATATGGCGCAGTCCCTGAATCATTTTTGTAGCCCTCCTCTGTACTGTCTCAATTCTGTCTTGTCCCTTTGGAGGTACGGTCTCCAGTACTGTACACAGTACTCCAAGTGGGGGTGCACCAGCACCCTGTAGAGTGGTAACACCACTTCCCTCCTGTGACTTATGATTAGGGATGTAAGTTTGTCATGGATGAGGTTTTCATGACTCATTGTTCATGAAATCATTAGTAAACAGTAGTAAATGTTGTGGCACTGTCATCATTGCTACATTCTGATGACACTAGTAAAAGTCATGGAAGTCCTGAATAAAGATCAAACATCATGGAATCAATGACGTGTATGACTGCCATGACAAACTTGCATCCCTACTCATGATTACCCTCCCCGATGTAGCCCAGCGTGCTACTTGCCTTTAGTGTCGCCTTTTCACACTGTTTACCCACTTTTAAGTCTTCTGATATAATGACCCCTAGGTCCCTCTCCTGGCTGGAAGAGGCTAGCTTCTCTCCTCCCAGGTAGTAATCTGGGATTATTTCTGCCTAAGTGTGTGACTTAGCACTTTTTTGGCATTGAACTTCAGTTGCCATATTTTCAACCACTCCTCCAGTTTCTTCAAGTCTGAAGTCATGCTCTTCACACCCTCAGGGGAGTCCACTCTGTTGCAAATCTTGGTGTCATCAGCAAATGGACACACTTTACCTTCCAGCCCTTTTTCAATGTCTGCTATGAACACATTGAAGAGTAGGGGACCCAGTACCAAACCCTGTGGCACCCTGCTGGTCACCTACCTCTCAACTGAAAATGTCCCATTTACCTGAACCCTTTGTGTTCTTCCTCTCAGCCAGTTACTCACCCACTCAACCACCTCCCTGCCACCCCCTTATGGTCCAACTTCCTTACCACATGGGGGTGGGCACGGCACAAAGCCACACAGTCAACACAGCATGAGGCAATCTCATGTGGGGGCAAAACTGCAAACTCAACAAACAGCACAGGGAGGAATGGGCACTCATTATGAAGCAGACATAATTAAAATAATGTTCTGCAGGGGGCTGTGCCCCCCGTACCACCCATAAAAATATATAATAAACTCCCTGGGAGGCACATGTGGGAAGGTGACATTTGGGGGGTGGGCAGCGGAAGAATAGGAACTCTGTGGCAGACTCAAGGGGGTTAGGGGGAGAATGAGAATGGGGGTAAGTTGGTGGAGTGCAGCAACTTGTGGACAAGGGGAGTTGCAGGAGGGAAGGCTGGGGTGGGGTGTCTGCAGGGCAAATGAGTGAAAAAAAAAGCCAAAAGAGAACTGCATCGAGTGAGACCCAGACCTGGAATGGCTGCAGGCACCACAGCCCTTCACAACCTGTGGCTCTACCTACTGAGCCACAGTACAGCACACTGGCAACCAGACCTTTTCAGGGGGAAAACAGACACAGGGATGGCACTGTTATGCCTGTGCTATACTTTCCCTGTAGCTGTTATCACTAACACTGTTTTGACTGCTCAATGTTGTGCCTCGTGGTTTTGTCCTCACTGAAATCACTGTATACCCTTCTCTGGACCCCCTCCCCTCTAGGTTGCCTGACCCTGTTTCTGTTCAGTGCTTCTACACTGGGGTGTCCAATCCCAGTGTCAGACTGTAACTTGAAATATAGAAAACCATCCCTCTGTGATTTTTTTTAACCTACAAAAAAGAAAACGATCCCTTGCCGTTCTGATCCAGCCACCTCAACCTTCCACTCAGCACCCACCACCCCACATCCTCACACTCCTCACACACCCTTATTCTCCTGAACATATCCCACGGCATAGATCCACTCTTTGATTGAAGACACATTTTGCTGCTTGAACTGGCGACTGCTACATGGGAAAGTAAGTTAAGTGTGGTTCAATGTATTTCAATGGTATTTTCAACTTTGATGCATAACTTTGCTATTTTTGCATATTTTGAGCCCAAATTGTCAACATGGACTTTTTTTGGACCGCACTTCATGACCTATGGTGGTGGAATTATGCAAATCAGGCCCAAAAAGCATTTCCACAGTTGCTTGGTGAAATCATCTTTAGGGCAGGATATTAAAAGTTTCACCTCCCTTGTTCATGAGGTGGGGGTCATAAGAAGGCTATGTTGAAAATTGTGGGTCAAAATATTTAAAAATGACAACGTTATGAGAATATGTTGAAATCATGCAACACATGCTCATAATTTTGGTAATTTTAAATATTTTTACTCCAAATTTCCAACTTAGCCATTTTTTCAAATCACCTCATGAATGCTACAGCTGTCATTTCTCTAATCCTGGCCAAAATGTGTTTCCGCACCAGTGGCATGGAATGATGTTGTTGCTGTGCGAAACCACCTTTCGAGTGAGTTTGAAAATTGTCTCCACCTCTGTTCATGATGGTAAATAAGGCGGCGTGAATTTGGGATAAAATATTAGAAACTAAAGTTATGAGCGTGCATTGAAATTTTGCAATGCACGCTCATAACTTTGGTAATTTTAAATATTTTTATTTCAAATGTTCAACTTAGCCATTGTTTCACATCACATCATGAACATGACAACTGTCATTTGTCAAAACCTGGCCAAAATGTGTTTTTGCACCTGTGGTGCAAAATGTCATTTCGGCCGGGATTTGAAAATTTTCATCTACCGGGTTCTTGAGGTGGGTTCGCATCAAGGCAATGTTGCAAATTTGGTGTAAAAAAATTTAAAAACAACATAGTTATGTAGATATGTTGACATTTTCCTATGCACATTTATGACTTTGGTAGTTTTTGACATCTGACACTGTACAAAATGGCAGGGTCAGCAGGGCCCTGTATTTCCGTAGGTGGACGGAGTCTTCCCTTGGTGGTGCATAGCCCAGATGATTGTAGACATCTGCACCTGTGGGATCTGCATGAATGAGGGTATGATTCCACTATTTCAAAAAGAAAGGAAATTCTTTGTAAAAAAACTTTGTTAGTACACCAGTTAGGGTAACTTAACGATAGGGAAATGTAGCATTAGGGTTTCCAACCCTAACTCCCCACCCTTACACCCCAAGCAGCAAAAGGAAAAAATATTAGGGTTTTGGATCTCTGGAGTCTTGGCAAATCAGTGGTGAGGTCATCTTTGGGGCTGGGAGGGAACTTCAGTGAGGTCTGGGACCCACTGATGGATAAGCATTGAACATCAGGGTTAGACTCCACACTGGTCAGGTGTGCGCTGCACTAGATGGCTCAGGAATTTGCTCTAATGGACCCCTGGAGGACCCTCAATCTCATGGACAGAGACTTCACTTTCCACTCAGCCTGACATGACATGAGCAGCTACCTAGACTTTTTTTCTAGTGGATGCATCACAGATGAACAATGGTACTGATGCAAGAATAGGACTGATCATAATCTCTGATCATGCATGTATTTCTTTGATGACTATTATAGGTATGGCACCCCCTTCCTCCCCCAAATGGTGTCTGAACACATTCTTGTTACAAAAACTTTGTTTGAAAACTTCTCCATCAGTGATACTCTGGAGACTTCCAGAGAGACACTGGATGATGCCTTTAAAACATACCTTCTGGGCAGGGTCATCAGCTGGCATCCGATGCCAAAAAAACAGTCATCTGCAAGTTTCACAGCTAGTGAAACTGCTCAAAGAAAAAGAAAAGAGCTTTGCAACAGCTCCACAGCTTTCCCTACCCATCAAATGAAGAGGAAAATGCTCCAGCTTAAATCCAAAATCAACACCCTCACCTTTACTGCTGCACAGACAGTAGGGCAAGGCACTTCACAGAGGTATTGGAAATCTGGGGAAAAGGCTGACAAGCTGCTGGCATATCATATTAAGCTGCAGTAGTCAGCAAAACATATAGCGAGTCTTAAATCACCAACAGGTAAAATTATAACAGACAGAACAGCAATTAACAGAGCCTTTTGGGACTTCTATGAAAATCTCTACTCCTCACAACAAACTGGGTGCCCCCCTCCCTCACTAGCTTCCTTCCTAGGTCCAGCTGCCCTAGATACCCTCACCAAGTCACAGACTGCTGATGTTGATGCTCCTATGACACTGTAACAGAGCAGACATGCTGTTCAGTACCTTACTAAGGATAAAACTCCAGAACCAGATGGCTTCCTGACTGAATTTTACCAAACATTTCTGGCTCATTTACATAACAGGCTGCTGGACACCTATAACTCAATGTACCAAAACAAGAGGAGGCCACCCTCAATGTCAGAGGCCCTCATTACACTCTTACAAAAGCAAGGGGAGGGTACACAAATAGTCTCTAATTACTGCCCTATCTCCCTGCTCAGTATGAATAATAAAGTAACATAGAAACATAGAAACATAGACTTTGACAGCAGATAAGGACCACTTGGCCCACCCAGTCTGCCCATTTCCCAACCTATTGGATAAGCTGCAGGTTCTAGTTAACCAACAGCCTACTTCCTGCAACACCCCACTAATAGATGCCTTATGTCTGTCCCATGCATGTTTGAATTCCCCCACTGTTTTAGAACCCACAACCTCCCCAGGAAGGCGGTTCCATGCGTCCACCACTCTCTCCGTGAAAAAGAATTTCCTCACATTACCCCTGAGTCGTCCCCCCTCTATCTTTAAATTGTGCCCCCTTGTTCTTGCACATCTCTTTTTCTGAAAGATGCTACCCTCCTGGACTTTGTTGATTCCCTTGAGGTACTTGAAAGTTTCTATTATGTCCCCCCGTCCCTCCTTTCATCGAGGGTATACAGGTTATGCTCTCTCAGTCTCTCTTCATATGGTTTTTGGTGCAGACCCTGCACCATTTTAGTTGCCCTCCTCTGGACTGCTTCCATCCTGTCTATGTCCTTGCGTAGATGGGGTCTCCAAAACTGCATGCAGTACTCCAGATGGGGTCTCACCAACTGTCTGTACAGAGGGATAACCACTTCCCTTTTTCTACTTGTGATGCCCCTCCCTATGCATCCCAGTATCCTCCAGCTCTCCTTACTGACTTTTCACATTGCTTACCCACCTTTAGGTCATCTGATATGATTACCCTCAGGTCCCTTTCCATTATTGTTGTTGTTAGTACCTCCCCTGCCATTGTGTACACTTCTCCTGGGTTTTTGTTTCCCAGGTGCATTACTTTGCACTTCTTTGCATTGAATCTAAGTTGCTATACATCTGTCCATTCTTCCAACTTTGCCAAGTCCCTTCTCAGCCTTTCTACCCCCCCTTGTGTATCAACTCTGTTACAGATCTTTGTGTCATCTGCAAGGAGGCATACCTTTCCTTCTAGACCCTCTGCAATGTCACCTATAAAGACGTTAAAGAGGACTGGACCCAGTACTGAGCTCTGAAGTACTCCACTGGTAACTCCCCTTTCTTCAGAATGAGTTCCATTCACTATTACCTTCTGTGTCCTGTTGTGCAGCCAGTTTGCTACCCACGCTACCACCCTGGGACCCACTCCCAGGCTGGCTAACTTTAAATTAATCTTTTGTGTGGTACTGTGTCAAATGCCTTGCTAAAGTCCAGGTAGGCCATATCCACAGCCCCTCCTTGGTCTGTTACTTTGGTCACCCAGTCAAAGAAATCAATTATATTTGTCTAACATGACCTTCCCACTGTGAATCCATGCTGCTTTGGGTCCTGTGCCCCGCTGGCCTCTAGGTACTCAACAATTCTTTCTTTCAGAAGTGATTCCATCATTTTCCCTACCACTGAGGTCAAACTAACAAGTCTGTAGTTTTCTGCTTCTGCCTTGCTCCCACTTTTGTGAAGGGGAATCACATCTGCCCTCCTCCAGTCCTCAGGTACCACCCCATCCTCCCATGATTTGTTAAAAAGTGTGGTCAGTGGTGACACTAGGTCCCCCTTAGTTCTTTTAGGATTCTGGGATGAATCCCGTCAGGCCCCATTGCTTTGTCCATCTTGAGTTTTGGGAGTTCTTTCAGGACTCTTTCTTCTGTAAATGGACTGGTGTCAGCCCCCCCTACCCAGAGTGCTTCTATTGTTTGGTTTAGGTAACTCCTCCTCCTCTTCTTCTTTTGAGAATACTGAGCAAAATTATTCATTCAGTATCTCTGCCTTTTCACTGTCTCCCTCTGACCACCTCCCCTCTCCTTTATTAATCTTCACTATCCCTACCTTAACCTTTCTATGCTCCCTAATGTACCTATAAAAGGTTTTATCCCCCTTCTCAACTGAGTTGGCTATCTTTTCCTCGGTTTGGGCCTTTGCTATTCTGACTGCCTTCCCCACTTCTTTCTGCTTTAATTGATACAGTTCCCTATCGTGCTCCTTCTGTGATTCCTTCTCTCCTTAACCTTCCCTGCCACCTCTTTTGAGAACCATAGTGGTTTTTACTCTGTTTTGTTTTCTTTGTTTCACACAAAGGCTTGTTGTCTCCATGATGGCAGTTCTGATTTTTCTCTATCGTTCTTCCATCTCTCCTTCCTGCCCATTTGTTAGTGCATTCCTTATGCACTCACCCATTTTGACAAAGTCAGCCCTTCTAAAGTCCAATATCCTTGTTTTGTATGGCTTGTCTCCATGGTTGTGCTTATTGTGAACCACACTGTGTGGTGGTCACTTGCTTCCAGATGGCTACTGACTTCTAAATCTGTGATCCTCTCTCCATTTGAGAGTACCAGGTCTAATATTGCTCCCTTCTGAGTGGGTTTCAACACTAGGTGTCTAAGGCATGCTCCCTGTAGGGCATCGAGAATGACCCTGCTCTTGGATGTGGCTGCAGTACATGTTGTCCAGTTAACATCTGGCATATTCAGGTCCCCCATCAACAGTATCTCCCCTTTCTCAGCCATTGTGAGAATGTCTTCTATCATTTTCTTGTCCATTTACTCCCCTTGAGATGGGGGTCTGTATACAACCCCTGTGTGGTTTGTGATGCCATTTCCTGTCTCCAAGGTAACCCACAGTGCCTCTTATCCTCCCCCTTTACTTTTAGTTCTGTAGCTTTGATCCCTTCCCTTATGTAGAGAGCTACTCCACCTCCTCTTTTACCCTCCCTGTCCCTTCTGTAGATTGTGTACCCTGGTATGTTGACATCCCAGTCATGGTTCTCCATGTCCTTGACAAAGTGTTGGCTCTCACATTGCAAACCTTCATCACTCAAATAATAGATTGACATCAAACTGGGTTTATAATTGGGTGCATGGCAATGGATAACCTTTGGGCGCTCTTTTCTACCATCTGGACCACCTCCAGACAGACTCAACTGGCACTTCTCATGAGTATAGATGTGGAGAAGGCATTTGACTTGGTTGAATGGGACTATCTGTACCAAGTCATGATGACAAAGGGCAATGGCTTTCCTTCCTAGACTGGGTTCAACTGCTGTATACTGATCCCACTGCCAGTAACCTTAGCAGTGGCCTAATTTCTGACAAGTTTTCCCGGCACAAGAGGCAAGGCAGGGGTGTTCCCTGTCCCCCATGCTATACCTCATCACCATGGAGGCCCTGCTTTGAAAGATCAGGCAGCAACCTGAGATCCAGGGTAACTCAATGGGTGCCACCTCATTGAAAACACTGGTGTATGCAGATGACATCTTTCTGGCTGTCTCTGACCCTGTCGCATCCTTGCCTCCAGTACTCGCTGCCCTGACAGCTCTCACAGATGTCTCCAGTATTAAGTTGACTGGGGAAAAACAGCAATACTCCCCCTGAACAATAAATGTACAGCTGATCAGGTGCAACAGTAGCAACTTTAATGGTCCATGACCCATCTCATCTATCTTGGCATGACAAGTACCCCCAACCTCAAATGTATGGTTGACCTGAATCTCCCTTACTCAAAGACCTAGAGACTATAATAGATGGAAGAAGATTAATTTGACATTTGGAGGCAAAATAGCAGCTCACAGAATGAGGGCCTTAGGCAGACAGGGAGTTTGGGGGTTACTGTGGCTCTGGGCCTACAACCAAGCCATGGGAGCCAAGCAATTACTACACTGGCTCAGGCCAGTCAGTCATACCACTCACCTTTGGTGGATTCTGGAACATGTTGTACAGACTGCCTTCCTTGGAATCCAAGCAATGGAACAACTACCCTGAACTGTCACAGCTACCCCTTCCCCACACAATAGCCTATGCCCACAAAGCCTGGAGCACTCCTATGCAAACCATAAATGGAGCAGTAACCACTTAGGACACTGGGATCTCCTTTTGGACAACCCACAAATTACTGTTGACAGAACTCCACTGTGCTGGAACCGCTGGATATAGAAGGGTATCTTAACAGTACAGACACTTGTGGCATTGAACACTGGGCACTTTGGGCTCCTTCTAGTATATGCAAGAAAATTTTCACCTTCCAAGATCTGACTTCTGGCAATACCTGCAAATTCAACAAGCAATTGCAACCAGAGCTGGCATGTCAACCCAAACCCAGCCCACAGCCCTAGCCATTCAGCTCTCACAGTGGACAAAATCCTCCATGCGACTAGGAGGGAAGATCTACAGTTACCTCCTCTCCCCCACTGCCTGTATTTGCTGAAACAAAAGCAGACTGGGAGAAGGAGCTAGGCACGGACATCTTGGAGGCAGCTTTGAATCAGCTCCTGAAACAGGCACATGTAGATCTTCAAGATGTCCGGTACCAGTTAATCCAAAGAAAATATTATGCCAGTGGTATTGCATGCCAGCACACCACCATAAACTGGATGTATTTTCCTCTGAGTGCATACTATGTACAGTACATTGCATTGACAGATCAGTCAGTGGCTGGCCATGGTGGTGTGCCGGGGGGCTGAGCCACATGCCAGATACGGTTGGGTTGGGGGGTGGGGAAGGACCACTACACTATGGAAATAATGAGTGATTCTGTATATTATTTCAGACATCAGGGATTGGGGCTGGGAGGGGGTCCCTACACTATGGAAATGTGGGGCCGGTTGTGTTTATTGTGGTACTGTGGTCGGGTGAGTGGGGGGGAAGGGGCTACACTATGGAATGGGGGCTGGTGTGCTCTATACAGACATCAGCACTGGGAGGGGGCTGGCCTGGTGCATTCTGCCAAGTGCAGACATGCTGATGAGCCCATAATGGGCATGCATGTGCCCCATTGTACCATGCATGCCTAATGAGCTCATCAGCATATTCAGGCTGAATATCACCCATGGGGAATATGGCACATCCAGGTATGTGCCACGAATCCCCCATTGGTGGTCTTCAGCCCCAACCCCTGGATGCGCTGCCCACACATGGTGGCTGACCACTTTGTGCCACACATCCAGGGTCCCACATTGCGCAATCCATGCTGATTGCACATTCCGGGTGAATATAGCAAGGGAGCCAGCCAGTGCATCTGCTTTGCATGATACACTGTTATGCGTGCAACCATCTGGTTTTGAATATGTCCCCCTTTATCTTTAAATCAGCAGTGTCTCATGAACTTCAGCTCCTTGAAGGGCATGCATGAACCTCTTTACTAATTGTAAGTTCTATAATTTTAAACTTGAGGGTAACAGTATTGTGATGACAGACAGAAGGGACTTAGGGTCCATTTTGTCCATCACTTCTGCTGCACAGCAGTGACTATACCAGACCTGAATATGGACACACCTCAAAGGTTATCAGCTGGAACACTTTCCTTACTCATATGGTGGAACCCTACATGGTATTCTCCCTTAGGAATCTGTGTAGTTCTGCTTTGAAAGCCTGAACAGTGGTAGCTTTTGCAACCTCACTTGTTAAGCTACTCTTCATGTTACCCACTCTCTGTGTGTGAAGTAATGTTTTCCAAGGTTTCTGCTTATTCTGCCCCTTCAGTCTGAATGCATCTCCTCTGGTTCAGCATGCATTCACCAGCCCAAACATTGCTATACATACTCCACCGTGTCTTGATCTTTTAGTATTCAGACCACTGTGAGAATGTCTCCTCTTGGCCATCTTTCCTTCATACCATACTTACTTATGTTGTTATTCATAATGCATTTATAACTTCCTATCAAATCATTATTCTAAACTTGCTAAGTGGATCCCAAATTATCTGGCTCTATCCCTCACTGGCTACCAGCAGCACCATGCCTGGGTTAACAAATCATATAGTTAATGGGTTTGTCATATCTATCTCAGCAATATATTTCATATGCTGTCCACTGCATTTGAATGTATACTTTCTTTTTATTTCATATATCATGTTTCATTTTACAACCCACATCTGTTTTGTTTTAGAAGTCTCACATAGACTATGTATACTGCATGCGAAAGTGCAGCCTGCTCCACTCAGTTGTGTTTACAAATTAATGTCCTTTGCATTTGGTCTTCTCCTGCTTTCTGCTCCACTGGCACTGTTCTCAGTATATGGCTCACTTATTTTCGTCATTTTTACAATTTTTGATTTATAGCAGTGCAGCTTGCTCCCTTCTGCGTGTTATAAAGTTAACCTCCTGTGCATTAAGTCTACTCCTGCTTCCTGCTCAACTTGCATTGGTTGGGCTATATGGCTCTCTTGTTTCTGTCATTTTTACAGTTTTAAAACTATGCTGCTGAACCTTTATGCTTATATAAACATTTCCTTACAGCCTTTCTGCTTCAGATTTAGTCAGATACTGAAAAATAACCCGGTTATTTGACTTTGTTTTAGCATTTTTATTCACTTTATACTCAGGGCCTGTTTGGCTACCTTTCTTGGCAGTGTACTGCTCTGTACATAGGGGGGCTTTGTGCAGCCTTGACATCAGCAGTGAGGCCATGTTCTAAGTAAGCATTAACGCACAACAGGGTGTGCTGTTAATGGGGATTAATGCACAGAACAGTATAGCACTGCTGAAAGAGAGAGACACAGACAAACACCTGGATTGGGAAAGGGAGTGCAGAATGTCAATACACTGTGTGTCTCTCTCTTCTGTGTGGCTGCATGTGTTGGGGGGTGCACAGCAATCAAATGTGGTAAGCACGTAATGTGAGCATAGTATGCACAGGAAATGTCACAGATCATGTAATTGATGTATCTGTGACATGTCTATGTACAAGGCAAAGTGAGTGTTTTCTTAGAGACTATTTTGCAAAGTGGCAGGATACACTACTTTTTTGGTGTATAAATAGCAGAAAAACACATTTTTTCAGGGTGTTCCCATGGTTTTTGAATAACCCATGTTATAAGTGCATTAACATACGACAGGGTGTGCCGCTAATGGGGATTAACGCACACCCCAGGTTCTGTGAGGGCACTCAGCCTGCAGTCTTGTGCCTCGCAACACACCCAAGAGTGTGCGTTAATCCCCATTAAAGGTAGTGTACTTACCCGGTTACCAAAAGCTAATAAATAAACAGCACACCCTGTTGTGCATTAATGCTTACTTAAGAACTAATGCCAGGTCGCTTGCTCCCATTGGCTTCTCACTGATAACATAACATGTTTTTAGGTTTATTCATAAATGGGCATGGTTTAAACTCCACCCACAGCAGTATGGATATACCTTTAAACCAAATTACAGGGTCAGGTGGCAGTATGTATATGGAAGAAATAATGGGTAAAAATGCAAGTTGGTCTCCCTCCAATCCCACAAAAATGAAGAGTGGGCAGATTTTATACCTTCCTTCTTCCCTGGGATGCCTGCTTGCATTTTTTCACGAACACTTACCTTTGGTTTTCAATTCGTGCATCCTAAGAATGCATGAGGATACACCAAATTTACCGCCATAAGAGACAGTTCCTGCCCTCAGTGACCATATATAGTGGTAGGGTAGGGTTCTCCCACTGAACACTACTTTCTTGTGTTTTTTTAGCCTTTTCAGTTTTATCCCCTGCAACCCACCCAACCCTGCCATTCCTATCTGCTGCTGTGGAATCCCGCTAAAGCTATGGAGGCCCCCAATCCTCTCAGTTGTTTGTACAGCTCAAGACACACACCAAGAAGGGCTCTCTGGTTGGTTACAAGGCCGTTGCAATATTAAATGGGTCAGCGCTCTCAAGTTATTTCTGGAGATTACATCACATGGCAGTGGACTCTGCAGAAGAAGAGGACACATCTCCCATTGTCAGAGATGTGAAACACATTGCCACTGCATTTTTATTTCCCTTGGGCCATCGTGACAACAGCTATGCTGGCATCAGTGGAGGGATGCAATGTCAGTTCCTCCCACTGAAATCCTGACATCTAGGATTGGATGGTTCCTTGTGGAACAAAACCCCATCCCCCCTAGGCTACCAGTGGAAAGCCATTCTGTGAGCCCTGCAGGGAGCTCTCCCAGGAGCAAAGTAAGCATTAATGGGACAGCTTCTCCACTGACTGAGATGAGGTCCCAGGTCTAGGGTATGAACCCACTGCATCCTGAACAAAATGCAAACACCTTCACTGCTAGATCATTGGGGTAGAGGGATACTGTTTTAAATGTGAATATTTTGCTGAGAGTTTCTTAATCTGTCCCGACAGACATACTACATATGCTAACACGTGTCAACCTGCAGCTGCTCCTTATTCTGATGTTTTATGACCTCTAATATGGCCATTCATGAGCAATGCAGTACAAAATATTGTTTTAACAAAAACTGTGATTTTGGGTTATTTAAAAACAACTGATATTTTTATTGTCTGACTAGTACATCTCTTGTTTCTGCATGTAAAAACTGTATAAATGATTTCTTGCTTCTCTAAATCTATAACATTCTTTGAGTGCTCTGTCTTATAGAACATGCACATATTAGCACTAGTGTAGCAATGCATACTTCAACACTACCTTATAAGCCCATGCAAAGAATTTTCATTAAATTTAGTTTAGCTTTTTATTCTGTTTTCCAGGTAGGTGCACTGGTGCCTAGGGACCCCTTTTCACGACACGGTATACACTTAGTACAAATAGGTTATACAGTTAACAGTATATACAAAATAAAAATGCAAGATAAAAAACATAATTTACAGTATTAAACAAAACAGTTATGAACATTAATTTTGAAAAAATGCTCTTTCAAAGAAGCAGTAAAAATATTACTGAAATCTAAAGATCTGGTAGGGACAAGGATACTGCTCCACTAAGATGTTGCTTCGTAATTGAAAGATTTTTGATCTGTACAGGTATACATATGGGTGTGTATGTGTGTGTGTGGGGAAGGGTAGGGTCTGAAGAAGACTTTTTGTTATAGATTGTGCTATTAAGTAATAATAAACAGCTTTTAGCTGACTTGCAAAACATGCTGTTTTTTTAAAAGAAGAAAATTGGCAAGTACCAGCTATGCCTTAAGCTTGGGAAAAAGCTAATTTAAACTAGTAAGATTTATGTAATGGTGAGTTTTGTTACTTGAAGACATTGCGAATGTGGCAATTATTTTATAGAGAACCCATTTTGTGTCTAAGTTGACTTCTACAGCAGCGTCAATGACAACAGATCAATAGTGATTGACAAATGATTATGTGTTGTCATGCGAGTTCATGAGTCATGAGTTAAGCATTTATAGAAACATAGAAACATAGAAGTTGATGGCAGATAAGGACTGCAAGGCCCATCCAGTCTGCCCATTTCTTGTTATGAATGTGCCATCGGCCTTTGCTCTGTCAACGGCCTATCTATTCATACTCATCAGTATTGCTCCCTTATGCCTATCCTATGCCTGTTTGAAGCCCCGCACTGTATTCATATCCACCACTTCCTGAGGTAGGCCATTCCATGCATCCACCACCCTTTCTGTGAAAAAGAACTTCCTCACATTACCCCCTTAATCGGCCTCCCTCTAATCTCATGCTGTGTCCTCTTGTCCTGCTATTTTTCTTATATTGAAACATGCTAGACTCTTTCACCTTGTTAATGCCCTTATGTATGCAGTATAATTGCCCCAACTTTTGGTGAACCCTGGTCATCATCTTTTTCATGTATGCTCAAAAAGTTAAACCAGGATCAATGTACACTCCAAGGTATTTGAACACATTAACTATTTCAGGCTCATTTCTAGTGTAAGTTGAAATATAACAATTTTGAGTATGTTGTTTGATCTTAGATGTTGAGCCCATCAGCATAGCTTGGGTCTTGAAGATGTTATTTAGTCTGTTAAGTTATTCATGTGTTATTAGTGCATTACTGTAGAAATCATTATAAAACAATAATATGCACTGTGCTTATTATGAAATATTGTTTAAATAATAAGACAAGATAGTTTATGTTCTTATTAGATAACAGCATGCTTCAGCTGGATTGGAATCACTGAGGCATTGCCAAGTGCCATCATCCAGCTGAAAAGGGTTGTCATTCTACAGCAGTGCACACCCTGGATTGTCTGTGAATGTTAATACCGCTGCTGAGGCCACTCAAACAGTTGTAAGAGTGCTCCCATATGCCTTCTTAGGGTACAGGAGCCATTAACAAAAGGTGAGCAGTTCTGTTGCCTGAAAAATGTAAGAGTGACCACTCTTACAAGTTTAACAGTGACCTTGTTGGCTGTAATAATATATTCTATTTTTTATTCCCACTTTGCTCCCCTGTATGGTGTGGTGGATATACCACAATCTGGCCATGCTGGGCCATCACTGAATGAGACAGAGGAGATTTGTCCATTTGTTACCACCTTGCAGCTGAAATCCCCATAGAGACACTGGTGTTAGGACTGAGGCTCTGATAGAAGCATGCAAGTGCATGCCCTGCCAAATGCTCCACAATGCCCCCCTGACGTCTTGTCAGCTACACTGTATTCTGTAAACCTACAAATGGCAGAAGCACAGCAAGGCACAGCAGCTGTCCCTCCCCCGACGAGGAGAGCATCTACTGGGATGCTTTATCGTCCTCCTGCAGGCAAGCCCCAGAGGATCCAAGCTCTTTCACAAAGCCAGGTCACTGGCATTGTGAGCAGTAGCACTAGCTATGTACCAAAGGGTCTGGCTTAATATATTCTAGACTGAAGTCTATCAATAATTAAGCAATAAGGTACAACCGGGGTTATGTTAATGTTCTAGTTAATCACCTCCTGGGGTGCACTGTTACATGAGTGCCACATGCCCCCAACGGGTGGTTGACTTGAACATTAACATAACCCCTGGGAGTACCTTATTGCTATTATAAAAATTAGTTTCAAAAATAAGTGCTGTACCTTTTTTAAAATAGTTAAAATTTCATTTTACTGAGATTTTTTTATCCTAAATAGTCCACCTGCACTTCTGTGGAATGTTGTGTTGTCTGTGTTCCACATGAGTGCAGCATGTTCTCCAGAGTTCTGTATGAATGCCGTTTTTATGCCAAATGATTTATAGAACTGAAAGAGAAATTAATGTCCTTGTCAGATCCACTCAAATATTCAAGTTCAGTAAAATGAGATGTGCCGTGACCTATGCTAGCAGCTTTTTTAGTGCATTCATTTGATTACCATTGCCATGCCAGTGAGGATCTTGAGATACACAGCAGTTGGCATTTGAACCTGTGATTAGTCGGTGTAGCAGATTTTCATTCAAAATAGCAGTGGAGCCACTGTGTACAGAACAAATGTGAGCGTATTATTTGTTTTACATACAGAGCTGCAGGGAAAAAGTAAATCAGAAGCATGGGGGCGGCTTTCGAAGATGTTGGTTGTTTTCTCAGGGGTGAGAGTTAGTGGGGCAGAGAGGGCAACCATGGCATGCTGTCAGTTTAAAAATTTAATCAGCATTATGCAGTAGTAACAGTGTCCCGCTGTCAATTTAAAAACAGTCAGTCCCAGCTCAAGTGGGGATGCAAGAGATACTAACACTAGATGGAAAATATAAAAATGGTGGTTCACAGTTCCAGAAATAGAATTTTGGGAAGGTACAGCCTTGTTCTGACAAATCACTACTCTTTTGTGATGAGGCTGCACTGACATACTGTATAACCCTTTTATTCCGCTGTATTTTTATTTCCGCACTATTCGCTGGTCACTGAGTTTACGCGAACATTAAGTAGCAGCGTATATTTAGGTAGTACTTACTTACTGTAAACACTTGCCATGCGTTGTGGTGAAACTGTGGTGAAACTGGTAGAGAACATTTATTAGCCACGTATACTGTAGGTACCGAAACATCTAACATCTAAATCGAAATCGAATCACGTGATACTCTAGTAGTTCACGTGATTCTACGTGCTATCTGTTCTGTTCCGGTCTCCATTTGTGGCATGTGTAGGGAAACTGTACATAACTACAGTACATGGACTGGATTAAAGAACACACCAAGTGGGCACACAGTATTTCAAAAAAGTGAGTCCTCTGTTAATGTGTGGATGAACGAACAGCGAGCGGGGGAGGGGGGAGCCTGTGTGCTTATACCTTGACTCTGGGTTGTGAGGATTGTCCTGTTCCAGTCTCCATTTTGCAAGTGCATGTGGCATGTGTCGGGGAACCATACAAAACTGCACAGTGCTCTCGTTTATGCTGTTTGCGTACTTCTTGTAGTAGTAGCGAATGGCATTCATAACACCGTTCTCCACTGCATACTTGCCAACCTCAAATTGAACACTTGCATTGTATTTGGTGTATTCTGCCCGGTGCTTCTTGGGAACAGGACCAGAGATGTCAGTATTGAGTTCGGTAATCACTGCCTCGGCAACCTGCAGTGGGACTGCAGCAGTCTGGCAAAGACCTTAGGCACTCAGGGGCTCATCGGACAAGTCTCGCTTGACAGCAGGCTTTTTGTGTATCCAGGATAAGAGCGACATCTTAGTAGTCAGTAGTCAGTTAGCAAAATGAAAGAATACAGTTGGAATACAGTCGCTTATATTGTGTTCATTTTGTAGACTTCCGGGTACTGTAATACCGTGAATATGAGATTACGCTAAATCATGTTAGCAGTACCATCGCGCGGAATTTTACCTGTGCGGATATTTTGCGTTATACAGTATTAATTAAAGATGAATTTTTACTAAGGTATACAAAAATTCAAAATTCTACTGAGTTCCCCCCAACCCCAACACACGCAGCAGAGGGCCTCATACTGAGAAAGCATCTCAGCTGTATCTGTTGCAGGATAGGCAGCAGAGATTTCCTTAGTAAGCCAGTAAGTAGTAGTAGTATATTTCTAGGGAACACTTCCCCGGATGCATAGGCACCATACAAGACATACAGGAAACAGTACCAGACTAGAATTGCAGAAATTAGTAAAAGGAACAGGGAAAAACAAATTTCCAGCCTGTTGGATAAAACAGATCACAGTAAACAAGTGTTTAAATATATAAAAATAGAATCATCATCAGATGGAAATGGTTATAAAATGAGGCCATCACTGGTCCCCAAGCCAAAAAAAAGATGTTGGGCACATTACACCTCTAATGCGACCACCATCACTGGTCCTCAAATGCCTGTGTGAAGAGGTATGCTTTTAACCCTTTTTGAAGGCCTCTACCTGGGGGGGGGGGATCCCTCAAGGCCCTGGGTAGCACATTCCATATAGTAGAAACATAGAAATTGTCAGCAGAAAAGGACCACTTGGCTCACCTCATCTGCTGAGATGTTTCTTTCCTATTCTGTCTCCACACACCCTACTTGGTCTTCTGTGATCCTCACCCCTCCCAGCCTATTTACTAGTAGTCCCCTATACCTATCTCATGCATGCTTGAAGCCCCCACTGTTTTCAACCCACTACTTCTGCTGGTAGACTGTTCCAGGTATCCATCACTCTTTCTGTGAAGTAGTACTTCCTCATATTCTTCTTAAACTTACCCCCTTCCAGCTTCATTATGTGCCCTCTTGTCCTGGTGCACTGCCTCATTTGAAATAGACCCCCCTCCTGTATCCTGTTTGTCCCAGTCAGGTACTTGTAGATCTTTGTCATGTCCTCCCTCTCTTTCTCTCTCCTCCAGGGTGTACATGTTGGGATCCCTCAGTCTCTCCAAGTAGGACTCCTCGTGCAACCCCTGAACCATTTTAGTTGCCCTCCTCTGGACTGCCTCCACCTTGCCAATGTCCTTCATGAGATGTGACCTCCAGAACTGGACACCGTACTCTAGATGGGGCTCACCAGTGGACTATATATTGGTAATACTGTCTCCCTCATCCTGCTGGTGATACCTCTCCCCATGCAACCCAGAATCCCACTGGCCATGCCTACTGCCTTGTCACATTGCTCTGCCACTTTGAGGTCATCAGATATGATAACTCCAAGGTCAATTTCCTGCTTAGTGATCATCAGTACCTCCCTCCATAGGTCCATAGGATTTGCAACTGCAAATGCTCTATTTTCAGAGGACTTAATGCTGGCCCTAGAGACTGAGAGGAAACTCTCCTCGGTGGAGCAGAGAGGGCATAATGACAGGTGGGGATTCAAGAGTTCCAATAGGTAGCTAGGGCCCGAGCCATGTATGGCCATATAGGTTAGCAAACTAATCTTAAAGGTAACATACCACTTCAACGACAGCAAGTGCAGTTCCTACAGGATCTGGGTTACATAACCTTAGAAAGCCAGTCAACAACCTGACTGCTGCATTCTGCACCAGCAGCAAGCATCATAGGGTACAGTACCTCAGTTTACCCCGATGTAGAGCGTGTCACAGTAGTGAAGCCTGGATGTTACAGATACATGTACCACTGTTGGCAGGTCTTTGGAGGGGATAAAGGATTTAATCCGGCTGATGTTCCTAAAATAGTAAAAGCCAGTCTGGACTACAGCTGACACCTGAGCCTCAAATGTCAGCCTCTCACCCAGAATGGTTAAATCTTAGCCAGCTAGATACCATCCAGTTCTGAATCTCAGCTTGGCACAAATTAAGCACTTCGACAGAGTCTGGCATCCCAGGTACAAATGACAAAAACATCTGGGTATCATCTGAATAACAGTGAAAACCCACACTGTATCACCTGATAATCTTTCCTAAGGGCATCATGTATACTGCAAACAACATAGGTGAGAGTACCAACCCTTGGGCCATGCCACCAATCAAGAGCACTGGGGGCAGTGAGAAAGTTACCATCACAATCCTCTGTATCCTATCCCTGAGGTAGGATTCAAACCAGCAGATGATTGTGCTGTTTAGTCCTCCATACTCCCTCAAGACATTCCAACAACAACCCATGGTCCATAGTGTAAAATGCACAGGAGAGATCATGGAGAATGAGAACTGACCATTCACCCCATCCCTTGCCCTGAGAAGGTCATTGCACACCCTGACCAGTGCAGTCGCAGTGCTGTGCTACATCTGAAACCAGACTGGAGGGGCTCATAGATGTCATACGTTGTCAGGTGTGCCTCAAGGTGCAGCACCATAACCTTCTCAACAACAAATTTGCCAGGGCATCCAGGTTTGAAGATGTTTCTTCAGAGGGGGCTGAACCAGTACATTTTTCAATACCACTGGAAACCTTCCACTGATAAGGAACACAAAACAATTCCCATGAACACCAGATCTAGTGGCCTCACACAACTCACTAGTGATCATGTTGGGCCTGAGTCTAGTTAAAAAAAATGGGCCACACCTCCAAGATTACCTCACACACCTCTTCCATTGTAACTGGCCAAGAACCTTCCCAGGACAGCTGCGCACATCTTAGAGATGCAGGCTTAACCCTGACAGGTTTTAACAGCTCACTTGGTGAAATCCCAGCCTGAAGAGAGGACACTGTCCAAAAAGAATTGAGCAACCTTCTCACACTTTGCAGATGAACCAGCTCTAACCAGATTCAGACATGCTGGATTTAGCAGCCAGTCTTTAGTAGGGAACAGATGAAGTGGTCAATTCCTCCCAGCTGCAATCTATCTGGACAGAAATGTTGCTTTCTAATTGGTGATTGCCCTTCCATATTCATCATAATGAACCTTCAAAGCAGTTTGTCCTCCTGGGCCCTGGATCTCATCCAACAGTGCTCTACCCTTCTACCCCTCATCATCAGCTCCATGAGTTCCCCATTAAACCATGGGGAGCCCAAGCATGAGATCCAGGGTCATCCATGAGTGGGTGTGACAGTGTTGAAGGCCCAAGTGATGACTCTGTAATAGACCCCCATTCTCTGAACTTGTCTCACAAGCTGCCAACATCTGAGATGTCCATGAGATGTCCATTACTCTCTGCAGTCTTTCTAGTCGAAACCTTCTTAAAGGGCAGTAATGAACCATTTCCACAAAGGGTGGACTACGGGGGGGGGGCGAATAAGAACTTCACAGTGCAGTGATTCAACCAGCTGAGCAGATCAGTCTCAAGGTTGCTAATCTCAAGCCCCATGGAGAATACCAAGTCCAATGTGTGTCCCTGTTTGTGGGTCACAGAAGTAACCACTTGTGTGAGAACCAGTGAATCCATCAACTGGATGAAATCCTGCCCAAAGTGTGAAAGTTCTTCATTGACTCAGGCATTGAAATCCTAGAATAATCCATCAGGATGACTCCAACATGCTGTCAGTGATAAGGTTGTCGATTTCTTGCAGGTACTCCCCTTGTGCCCTAGAGGGTTGTACACAAGAAGAATCCTGCAACCTGCACCTGGACCCCATGCACAGCCACATGTTCAAATGATGTGGTACCCTCCACTGGCTGCACTGTGAGATTCAACTCAGATCTAAAGCAGATGGCTGGCCCCTCCACAATCCCTCTGCAGGCAACAAACCACTGAGAATCCAGTGGGGACTGCTGCCTCCAAGAGTGAACCAGCATCATCACGCAGTCAGGTCTCTGTGATGCAAGCCAATTTGACCGTGGAACCACAAACTAAATCTGCCATGATGGCAGTCTTGTTCCTCATCAATCTAGTGTTGCAAAGCACTGCCCACAGGGGACAGAATGAGGCAGCTGCCCTAACAGCTACCTGCCCACTCACTCCGGTGGGAGCCCTGGGTATGGAAACCAACCACATTTGGCCTTGCTTAAGGTCCCATTTCACCTCAGGACATCTCCTGGTCCTCATCATCCTAACAATGCCTTCCTATTAGCTGCCCTCAAACCTGCTTGCCAGCCACCATGCTTCCTCTTAATTCCCATCTTCCTGTGCTGGTGGTATGCTACATCGGGAAGAATGGGTCATGAAAAGGGCATAGCTCCAGCAGTTGGGACAAGGAGTAGCTAAACCTACAGGGGTCCATATCCAACACAGATTTTGATGCTACTACACTAGTAACCAATTTTATCTTGGAGTCCCTCAAGGCTTGATTCTTGGGCCTGTTCTCTTCTCACTGTTTATAAACAACCTTCCTACTGCTATCGCTTCATACGGTGCCACACTGTGTGCTGATGAGCTCGTGCTCCTTCATGGCTTGAAGAACTTAAGTCTTATCAACTCACATCATACAGATGATTTCCATAAACTGAAAGCCTGGCTTTACAAAAATTAGTTGGTAATACTAATACTTGGGTGAAAGAAGCCAAGGGGGCTGCTAGCCCATGAGTTGCTCCTATCCAGTCACCCATAATACTGAAAGGAGTTCCCTTCCAGGATATATTTATTCAGTCTATATTTAAACTGTGATTTATCTTTGCTGGAGAGAATTCCCATGGGTAAGGCATTCTGTGGTATCACCACTCTCTGAGTGAAGAACGCCTTCCTTCTGTTTGTGATTAATTTCCTCGGTCAGAGTTGTAGGGGATGTCCCCTGGTCCCAACTGTAATATCTTTAAATTCCAGCTCTAATTCAACAAATACTCATCCCATATAATATCATGACACATAAGGAGATCTCCCCCGGTTCTTCTTGTTTCCAGATTTTTCCCTGGGACAGAGGTCAATCTAATGGGTTGATAGTTCCTATCATTGGTCCTATCCCACTTTTTGTGTATAGGTACTACATTAGTGGCCAGCAAGTCATTTGGAACTTCGTTGCTTCTCAGTGACTCCATAAAAATCTATTTCAAGGGTGTAGCTATTACTGGTGACAGTATTTTTAAAATGGAGTTTGATATTATCTGGATCCACTGAATGTGTATTTTTTAGCTTTTTTATTTTATCCACTATGACCTTTTCTGTGATTTCTAAATTCAGAGACATATTCCATTCTTCCTTAAGGACGTTATTATTTTTTTTTTGGTTTTGTTTGTATTTTTGAGAAGACTAACCCAAAATAAGAATTGAATATGTTTGCCATTTCCCCTGGGTCATTTATTACCCTGTCTCCCAACTTTATTACACATAGATTAGAATTTGTTTTACGTACAGAATTTACATAGCTGTAAAACTGTTGCATATTGTCTTTTCTTGTCATACCTGCTAACTCCCTTTCCATTTTTTGTTTACTTTTTCTTATCATGTATTTACATTGCCTCTGAATAGTTTTAAACTTCTCCCAATCTCTGTTATCTGGGTAGTTTTATATTTATCATATAGCTTTTGTTTTCTATGTAGTAATTTTTTAATTTTCTTATTCAGCTATTTTGGTTTAATGTCTCTGTTGTTATATTTTTTTTGGTTTTTCTATGTTATCTTCACAAATCTTTGTTACATGCTGTTTAAAGACTACCCATGTCTGGTTTATGGTTTTATTTAAGAATATCTTGTGCCAAACTATTTTATTCATTTCACTTCCAAGGAGTTCTTTATTGGCTGTCCCAATATTAAATATTTATTTAGAGGAATATGATAAAATATAGAAAGTAGAATACTGTCGTTGTCACTGTTTCCAAGTAGGGATACAACTATACAGTTTGTTATGTGGATTTCCTTTGTAGCTAATACTAGAGCAAGATAGTTTTCACATCTAGTAGGTTGGTTTACATATTGGGTCATCTCTAGCTGATTAGTAACTTCCAGGATCATTTTACTTAGAGGTTTAGTCACTTACAAAGATATCCCACTTAATATCATTTAGGTTAAAGTCATCCATTAGTAATGAATGCAACAAAGACTCAAACCATGCTTCTATGGTCCCCTGTGAAACTAAGATACTGATCCACCTTCCTGTCCATCAGGTGCACTGATGGAACCCCACTGAATCTGGTGCCATATTTTAAATACCTTGGGGTCACACTCAATCCACATTTTAATATCTCCCTCCATGTCTTCAATGTTTGTAAGACAGTAAAAGTCAAAGCTGGTCTGGCATATCGAGTTAAACACTGTCTTGCACCCAGTGCCCATTTAGCCCTCACCAGGGGAGTCTTAGTCCTCTCCCTCAGCTGTGGGCTTATATCTGTTACTCATGCCTCCATGTTGCAGCTCTCCAAGTGGGAGATAACCTACAATAACATTTGCAGATTGCTCTCTTGCTGAACCAAGTGACACATCACGGTGACTGCTATAGTTGCCTGGGCTGGCTTACTCCCTCAAATAGTCACCATTTTGCTGTAGGCTGCTTCACTGACAAAATGATTAGGGCAGGCAGCTCCACTTCCATTGTAGCAATACTCAGCTTCTCCCTCCTGTTCTATCTATGAGATCCAATGATAAATCCCTTCGCATTGTCCCCAAAACATCCACCCTCATGGGGTACCAGGCTTTTACTGCTACTGCACCCAAACTGTGGAGCTCTCTGCCGCTTTCAGTCCATTACTTCTTCTCCCACTGCCAGTTGCGAAGGTCCCCGTGGGTCCACCTTAAGACCAACTCTAGATATGTTGGTACATGATTTTCAGGTGTTCACCTATGTCACCTGCCCTCAGGCTGTTAGTTTTATCCTTAGCACTACTTACGCTGGATGCATATCTTATTTTTGCTTAACTGTGCTTAAGTTGATTGTACATCTCACATGACATTCTCAGTTGTATCTCTAGTCACTTAAGCTGGTATGTATCTTACCAGCTCTGCATTCCTGTAACTTATTTTATATTCCTCACCAGCTCTGTATTTTTGTATCTTTTATTATGTTTTTAAATCCTGCTCCTTGACCATGTTCTACTGTATTTGCTCTAGTGTGTTGTATTTGCTTGTCTTTGTTGTATTGCTCGTCTTGTAACCTCCTAGGTTGTACCTGAAAATAGGTACAATTGTGTCTACTGTACTTACCTAGTCAATATCAGCTAATAAATAACTAAACATATAAATAAATAAATAAATAAAAATACCTCTATAAAAGTCACATCCAAAATCCCACCCTCAAACATGAAATTAACTGACCTCCCAAACCCTGCCTACAAAAACATCCACCAAAACTACACAAGATCCCAAGATCCCGCACGCACAAATACACCCTAAAGCCCTACAGACTCACACCAGCTCCCATAGACATCCTATGATAAATAACAGTATGTCTCTAACTCTCATTCGACAACCACTCACCCTACCCTAACCTACATACACACATGCACATATAATAAAATGATACTATAAATCACAGTCAGTGGTGCCAAAGTCCAAATGCAAGAACAGTAGTAACATATGAGCAAATGCCCTTGAAAAGTCTATTGTTTCACAGGGTATACCCCAGAGTTAATGGCTTTTTAGTTCTGTTTTCACTAGAACTTTTGAACAGTTTCCCAGACACAGAAGAATTTGTTACAGACTGTGCTCTCACTGCTGTCTTTTGCAAACAGAATGCCCAAGACAAAATAAACAGAGAATCTGAGCCAGTAGGCTTTCTCACCACCTGCTGACTGATGTCCAGGTGTTGTGCTCCTCCTTTTTGGTTAACTCAGTTCAATGCTGGCTTTAGAAAACAGGGCCCTTTTTCTGGCCCTGTTAATGCTGTTGGTGAATGATTGACTCTAGGATACCTGGACAACAACCCAGGCATATTATTGTAAATATAGGAGGGGGATATTTCAAGGTCTACAAAATATATCCATGAGAAATTAAAACTACAAATAGCATTTTTAAAATTTGTTTTATGTGTAAGTAGTCGAGCTGTACAAAATTGGCATTTTTTTGCATCCATCAAAGTTTGCTTGATGTGGAAATGTTCCCTGCAAAATTGCACATTTCACAGAGTTTCACAGAGTGAAGATATCATCCAAAAAATCTGTGAGAAACTTGTGAGATTCCTAAAATCTTGCCACAAGGGAAATAGTCTATTGTGGAATTTTTTTTGGGGGGGAGGTGTTCAAAGTCATTCAGAGAGGAGGAATCATGTGGATGATATCCTAAAACACTTATAAAGTTAGTTTCTCAGAGCTTGGTCAGACCCAGCTGGGCTTTCAGGCAGGATGGATGTGTTAAAGGGACACTGTCAACCCCCTTAGGGCATAAATTGTCCCTGATTTAAAAAAAAACACATTTTAAGATTGCTTACATTCTGTAATGATTGCCGATGTAGCTGGCTGTATGATTCTGATTCTTTTTTTCTTTTTATCAGTCTTACTTTGGTGGTGGGTAAGCTGATGGAGGTACTCCTAAAAAGATTAGTACAGTATGTGGTGGCGGTGGTGGTGGGGCTCTAGGACAACAGCCAGCATGGGTTTACAGGAGATAAGTGATGCCAGACAAACCTGATCGAATTCTTCGACAAGGTGACGGAGGTATGTGGTCAGGGAGGGACAGTGGACGTGGCCTATCTGAACTTCAGTAAGGCCTTTGACACTGTCCCTCATAGGAGGCTGGTTAACAACATGGGCAACCTAGGGGTGGTGAGGAAATTAAACTGGGTGCAGAACTGGCTAGAAGGCAGAACTCAAAGGGTATGACAAGTGAGGTACCCCAAGGGTCAGTATCGGGTCCAATACTGTTTAACATTTACACTGGTGATATAGCAGAAGTTCTAAATAGGAAAGTGTGTCTATTTGCAGATGACACAAAGATCTGCAGTAGGGTAGATACACTGGGGTGGGGTGGGTGGGGGTGGAGTGAATGGAGGACGATCTGAGCAAGCTGGAAGAATGGTCAGGGAAGTGACAATTGTGCTTTAATGCAAAGAAATGCAAATTAATGCACATTGGGCACAAAAATCCAAAGGCAAGCTACACACTGGGAGGAGAACAGCTTGGGTCAACAGAGCAGGAGAGGGATCTGGGGATTGTCATTTCAAATAACCTAAAGGTGGCAAACCAGTGCAACAAGGCAGTGGGTAAAGCAAACAAGATGCTAGCATGCAAAGGGAGGGGGATCACAAGTAGGAGGAGGGAGGTGATTATGCCACTATACAGATCCATGGTTAGACCACACCTGGAATATGGGGTACAGTTCTGGAGGCCTCACCTAAGGAGATACAGAGATAGAGTGGAGAGGGTCCATAGAAGGGCAACCAAAACAGTGCAGGGCCTGCACAGGAGATCATATGAAGAAAGACTGGAAGAGCTTGACCTGTACATTCTGGAAATGAGAGAAAGAGGGGATATGATAGAAACTTATAAATATTTGTGGGGAATGAACAAGCTGATGGAAGGGAGTGTCTTCAAGATGATTGGGAACACAACAACCAGGGGACACAGCTTAAAACTGGGGGGGGTAAATTCAAAGGAAATGTGAGGGACAGTACTACACTGAGAGGGTGGTGGGTTCCTGGAATGGGCTGCCTGAATGGATAGTGGGAGCAAACTCGATATTTGAATTCAAGAGGGCATGGGATAATTACACGGGATTAAGAAAGAGGGGAAAGGGTACTAATCCAATTGGGATCAGAGGGACTGGAACTGCATTGGAGAGGGGGGCAAAAGAGAGGGGAATGAGGGGATAGGACAAAGGTGCCTATGGGAAGGGAAAGAGGCAGACTAGATGGGCCAATGGGTCCGTATCTGCCAACAGTTTTCTATGTTTCTATGTTTAAAAGTGAAAAAATGACTGCCAACCACACTGGTGTTACTACACAAAAAAGTGTGTGTTTACATTCCTAAATCAACTTCCACTGCATCTTCACTGAACCTGAGAACACCCCCAGCACAATCTAGCCACTCATGATACAGTGGGAGGAGAGGAGACTGTGCATCATGAGTGGCTGCACTGTTTGGGGTGTTCATAATGTTCAGGAATAATACAAGAAGAGTTGACCAAAGCTTTAAAACAAAACAAGATTACGTATAATTACACCATTGCCATGCATTCCAGTTCTACTAAGAAAGGAAGCAAATAAAACAACCAGCAATATCAATGAATTTTAGAGAAGGTAAGTAATCGTAAAATGTGTGTTTTTAACTAGAAATGATATGATGCGAAAAGGGTTGGCAGTGTCCCTTTAAACAGTATCTCTGCAGACCTTATGTTACAGATGAAAACTCAATACATATGAATAACATGAAAAACTCACAACTAGTACTTTACTTAGAAGGTTCTCATATCAGCATTTTTTTTTCATTTTTTCTTTATTTTGTGTGTGGTTTTTGGTTTTATTTTGTAAATTGTTATGGTTTTAAAGAGGCTACAGCCAGCAGTGTGACTGTTTGTTGACCTTACTGGCTTACTACAGACTGTAGAACATACTGTCCTATATTATTTCCTTTCTGGTTGATCTTTTTTTTTGTATTTTTTTCAAAGAAACTTTATTCTATTTTTTATATATTACTTAGTGTTTGTGAAAAATATTTTTGTTAGTATTGTCTTAATGTGCAGTGCACTGACTGTGTGCAAGTGTTTGATCACATAATCTGTATGGGTACAGTAACAGTATGGCTATGCACAGCACAAATCACTCCATGGACTGCTTGCCTTGATCAAATATATTTTGGCAACTTCTGGCACCAGCAGTCCAGAGTGTGCATCAATATAGTTCAATTTAAGGTACAGTTGGCAGTTTCCCAAAATCTTCTGAAGATGTTGTCCTGCTCTAGTGTTGGGACTTAATGAAATACATATTTAATGGCACTAGCATGTGCCTAGAAATAGAGTTTTTAATAACAGTTTGCAGTTGTTGGCACATAGGTTTCATAGGTTATCCAGAGCTCTTATTAGACTGCAGACCATTATAGCTTGCCATATCAAAAATATCCTGAAATGTTCTTTGCCCTCAGATAAACATCTGTGTTTTAAAGCTAGTCATACTACTACAGGCTATCACTGCAAGAGGAAGCTCATTCCAGATTTTAATAACTCTCACAGAAAACCACTGCCTTCTTTTAGTAGTTCTAAATCTTTCCATATCTATTTGAAGGGGGTGTGATCTAGTACTATAAGATTTATTCATAATCTCTAGTCCTAATTGGTCCCACAACTGGGGGTCTGTAGATGCTCTAAACACTAGACACATATCTCCCCTCCGACACCTATATTCCAATGAGTAGAATCCCAAGTTCTCAAGTCTTGATTGATAATTCAGTCCCTCTACATCACTAATCATCCGTGTTGCCCTTTTCCGTACTCTCTCCAGCGCCTGTATTTCCCTTTTGTTTCCAGGGGACCAGAGCTGTGCACTGTGCTCCATATGTGGATTCACTAATGAAGTGTACAGTGGTAGCATGACTTCTTTATTCCTGCATTTGATATGTTTAGTGATACATTGTAATATGTTATCAGCTTTTTTTTATGACCTGATTACATTGTGATTTAAAACTAAGATCATTACTGATCCTGATGCCCAGGTCTCTTTCGTCCTCCACTATTTTAAGTGTCTGTCCACCTAATGTGTGGTGTTCATGCCTGTTGTTTCTCCCAAAGTGCATCACATTACACTTGTCAACATTGAACATCAACTGCTCATCAAATGCCCAGCTCTCTAACTCACTCAGGGCTAACTGTAGCATATCAGTGTCCTCTTTAGTATCTATAGTATATCCGATCCTAGTATCATCTGTGAATTTGGATAACCATACTCCTGCAGTATCGTTCATTGAAGAGATATAGATATTAAACAAACAGGGCCCCAGAACGGAACCCTGTGGCACCCCACTTGTCACCTCTGCCCAATTAGAATAGGTCCCCTAGATGCTAATCTTTTGCTTTCTACCAGATAGCCAAGCCTCAACCCATCTGGTTATATTACCAGAGATTCCTTGATGAATTAGAGCATCCACAAGTTCCCCATGAGGGACTTTATCAAAAGCTTTGGAGAAGTCGAGGAAAATAACATCTACTGAGTGTCTATCATCCAAGGTTTTGCTGACCCTACCATAAAACTCCAATAAGTTGGTTTGGCATGACCTACCCTGGTTAAATCCATGCTGTGTATGATCTAATGCATTAGTTAACCTAAAATGGTTAATGATATGATCTTTCATAATGCCCTGCATAATTTTGCCAAGTACTGCTGTCAAACTAATGGTTCTATAATTTCCCACCTCATATCTGGCACCTTTTTTGTAAATCAGAACCACATCCGCCTGTCTCCAGGCCTCCAAAACCAGCTCCTCCTCCAAAGATTTCTGATAAATGGTTGTAATGGGACCCACTAATAACTCAGCCAGTTCTTTGACCACTCCAGGGTTTATTCCGTCTGGGTCTTGTGATTTATTTTGATCTATTTTTTGTAGCCTCTTAAGGATGTCTTCTCTACATATGATGGCATTAGCTCCTAGGGTTTGGTCAAGATGAGTTTTCTGGGGGTTGGGTCTTTTTATTAAAAACATAGGCTAGACAGAGTGGCCATGAAGCTTTAAACTAGGACGGGGTGGGTAGGGGTAGGTGTAGGAGATCACATATTCCCTAGCCAAGTACAGGTGTGTAAAAAGTTCAAATTTAAGTAGCCTAATGCAAGCATGGAGACAAACAGACTTTCACTACATAGCAGTGACTATACAGAGCTCAGGAAATAAATTGGATGAGCTGGAAGGGTGAACTTCTTAAGGCAATCTATGACATAGCAGGACTCATGGAGACCTGGTAGAAAGATAGAATATGCTGGCATGCAAGGATACAGGGGTACAGTGTGTTAAGAAGGGACAGGGAGGGTCAGAGGAGTGGAGGGGTTGCTTGCTATGTCAAGGATGAGCAAGAGAGAAAGAGGGAGTGAGGAAGGATGGGAGCCATATAGAAAGCCTGTTTCTGGGATTAGGATCCATGGGAAGCAACAAAAGTCTGCATAGGAGCCACAGAGGGCTTTTGGGACACAGGAGGACTTCAATGATTCATCCAGGAGTGATGTAACCAATCGGCTATCAAGTATCATGCAGACAGATCCTCCCCTTTGATTGGCAGAGGGTCTCAATCAGAGGACAGGATCCACTAGATAGGAGCTGTTCCAAAACCTTCCTCTTCTGCAGCAGAGAAAGCTTGGAAGCACAGCTACTGTGTGAGCATGCCAGAACTTGTAGGTCTATTTGGAACTTTCACAGCCCAGAGCAAGAAGGTATTTACTAGGCTTAAATGGCCACCAATAAAAGAGGCTGCAAACAGAGAAAGTGAGAGAGATCCTGCACCCAACAGTTGAAGGGGACAGTTTGCAGACGAGTCACTCTGCAATTGAGCAGTGTTCCCAGAGAGACTTTTCTAGAGACAGATTTCAAGGGTTTGAACTGCAACAGATCCTGTGAGGCCTGGAAGCAACTATGCTAGCCACCATAGTCCAGTGATAACCTGTAGTGGCAGGTGCTTTGGGTAGCGTAGAAGCTGAGCTTGCCAGCCCAGTGTTTATTCAACCACCCTCAGAGACTGAGTAATCTATGGGGGAACAGCCAAGCTGATCTGCAAGGTACCAGATGGAGACCAGCAGAGGTGAGTTGAGGAAGACATCAGATAGGCATGACTGAATCCATATATGAGAGCTGATGAATCCAGCCAGGACCACAGAGATTAGCTGGAAGCTGCTGCCACCAAGGGCAAACCATGAATAACCCATCCGGGCTTTTGGGTCCTGAACCACATGCATTTTAGAATAGTTCAGACTGGGCCACAGTTGAGCTAAAGATATGGACTAGTCATCTAGCCGGGATTACAGTTTTGGGTTTGCTGCCAATACATATTTGTTTAAGTGCACCAACACTGGCCAACCATGTGAAACTATCATTGGCTTGCAATGTTTCACCTGGGCATCAAAGCTTCCTTGGGAGTTTCCAAGGTCCGGGGTAATGACAGTGCTATCAAGTGGGTATGGGTAATACCAAACAGTACAGACAGGCAGGCAGAGGCACTCTGATGGTGGTGATGAGGGGGCTGCACTAAATTTTAGGTAGCCACGGGGGCATAGCTACACATATTTAATTGCTTTAACCTTTTTCTTCCTCAGAAATTTGATCTTGCTTGTTCCTAATAAACCCCTTGTTATTTGGTTGCATATATGGATTGACAGCATATTATCTGGAGTGTTAACATTTTAGTTGCAATGTGGTAAAGTGTTGTATTTTGGGTAAATTGAATATTGAACTATGTGGGAGTTGGGTGTGGTGTGCCAATGGTTACTATAGTGGTTTGGTACTATTTTCCAGGAGTAGTACTAACATATAACCTAGCGCACTTAATTTTTCTCTGGATGGAGGCACCACATTTTCTTCTTTCATCTATAACATGCGTGAGAAATGGATCCCAAAGAAGTTAATGACCAAGCCCCTCAACCTTATTGGAGTACATAAAGCAGGAGTAGTACACTGAACAGCTACAGTGACCAGTGTGAACACCAGGGAGCACAGATAGTATCCCCTGTTTACCAGCTGAATGCTACTGAGGACCCCAGTGCAAGCTGGGAACAGTTTTGGGACCCCTTCTGAATTTTTTTTTTTTTTGTGAAAATTGGACTGGTCCTCCTGGAGGTCATATGTTGTCATCCTGCTGAGGGATGGCTGCCAAGAGGATGATGGCAGCTGCTGGGAAGATGACTCATGTATTGACATCAGTGTACATGTCTACAGTGCATAAGCTGCAGGTCCAGATTAATGAACTGCAGGAACAAGTAACAGAGCTCCAAAACCATAGCTGCACCTCAAAGTTGGTGAGAGTACATGTGAAATAATTAACCAGAGATGGGCCCGGGTGAAGAGGCCTGGTAATGTGTCATGTGAGGACCTTCCTGAGAGAAGCCAGGGCCAGGTAACTCATTCTGAGCTGTTACATCATGGAATGATGTGATCAAAGGAGGTTGGTTTCAGGTGTGGAGAAGGACATTTGAGAAGATTGTGCCAATTCACAAAGGAAGTGAGGGGATGCGTGTCATTGGAGAGGAGCATACCAAACAGGGGGCAGTGTTGACAACACCAGAATTAGCTGGTAAATATTGGGGGGACATGAATCTGGCAAACTCCCAGGGGCCTGATGGTATTGACCCAAGGGCATTAATGGATGGTTGTGCCCCTTGCACTTTTCAGGACTCCTTGCAGATAAGGATAGTGCTACAGGACTGGATATCAGCCACTGCCATTCCCCCTATTCAAGAATGGGCAAAGCCAGACCCAAGTGATTATGGACATGTGAGCCTTAACTCAGTGCTTCATGCTTGGCAAAGTGTTTGAGTCAGTAACAGATGTGGTAGTTCAGCACATGGATGAAAAAGGGTTGTTCTGTAGCATACAGCATGGTTTTACAAAAGGTAGATCCTGCTAAAAGCAACCTGATTCCCTTCTTTGAGGAGGTCACTGTTGAGGTGGGTAGGAGCTGGTGGTGGATGTAGTCTCTCTGAACTTCAGCAAGTCCTTTTACACTGTACCAGATGATATAGTGTGTGCATGAGTTGGATAACATATTGGCTGACAAGTAGGAAGCAAAGTGGTAGTGGTGGTCATTATTTAGATTGGAATGCCTCAGGGGTCAGGGCTGGGCCTATTGCTTTTTAAAATGTTAACAGTATCAATGACCTGGAGGAGGGGGTCAGCAACAGACTACTGAAGTTTGCTGTTGCCCCTAAATTGGCAAGAAGAGTGGATACAGCAGAGAAAGGGATGCACTAAATTGGGACCTGCGCACATTGGGGCATGGACTGAGAAATGGGGGGGGGGGGATTTAGTGTGGGAAAGTGCAAGATACTACTTTAACGGATGTGGAATCTGGGTTTCATGTCTACCATGTGTCGATGAATAAACAATGGAGTTGGTGTATTGGGTGGGGAAGAACTAAGTTAACAGGTAAACTTGGACACTGGTCCCACCCCCCAAATCGTGGAGCAGTGGTCAAGAGGAACGAGCCCAACTTATTTCTAAAGGGACTTTGGGGGTTTTGGGGTGGGTTAAAGAGGGGGGATTGAATGTGTACCATGCTGCTGACTTCTGACTTGGTGCAAGGGAGCTAACCCAGAAAGATTATAAGCACCCACAGCAAGAAACTGACACAGACAATGGTAAATGTGAAAAAAAATCTCTTACTGTTTTATTAATACAGTACACACAACTCCTGAAAGATTCCAGCTGCAGGTTGAAAAAAAAATCACAGCTGGCAACTAAATGACAAGCTGTCACATGTATTGATGTTTCGCTCAGGAACCCCAAGCTTCCTCGGAGTGAAGTGTAACACCACATGATAGTGCCCCTATTTATAATCCACCAAATCAGTTAATGGAATGGACCACACATTATGTGAGAATTAAAAACAATTAAAACAAATACTTGGTTACTAATGTAAACCAGGCATTAACTTAATCTCTTAACAGTTCCAAGTTATATAACAGTTCCAAGTTATACAACATCCTGATGTTAAAAATACAGTATTATCAAAAGGCAGCGCTGCTGGAGAGTGTGACCACACTGAAGCCAAAGCACAGTGCATACCCATACACCCAGTTTATACCCACAGATGTCACAGGCCACAGTATTTATTAGCAATTTGCATGCCATCTGTGCCTAGGAATGATGCTAAGTGCCACAGACTTACTTAATTCCAAAACAAAAAAACAAAAACAAAACAGCAATCCGACCAGAGACATAGCAGACAAAAAAATGTACAGTATTTCTACTCTTTGTAAACTGATGATCTCGCTCTGTTTGGATTTAGTGTTTCCTGCTTGCTCAATATTGTTCTGTATTTGGCTATATGAGATTTAACAGTGCTGCTTTGAGCTTTCCTCACCAAAGTCTATACGAGTTACAAAATATGGGGGCTTTTAGCATTGCTTTTATGGATAGAAGGACTTTTAAATTACCACATACATAATTGAGTTATGGGTCCACTGAATTATAAAATCAGTATTTTTTTTGTGTGGGTGTACTACGTCTCTGGTGGGATTGTTATTTTTTGGTTTTGGCATTAAATAAGTCTGTGGCACTTAACATCATTCCCAGGCACAGATGGACTGTAAATAGCTACTATTTTGGCCTGTGACATCTGTGGGTTTAAACTGGATATAAGGGTATTCATTGTGCTTTGGTTTTAGTGTGGTCACCCTCTCCAGTGGTGCTGTCTTTTGATAATATTGTGTTTTTAACATCGGAGTATAGTATAACTCAGAACTGTTATGAGATTAAGTTAGTGCCTGGTATACATTAGTAACCAAGTATTTGTTTTAATTTGTTTTAAATCTCACATATTGTTTGATCTATTTCATTTATTAATTCGGTGGATTATAATTAGAGGAACTATGTGGTGTTACAGTTTACTTTGAGGAATCTTTTGGGTCCCCACAAGAAACATCAGTACGTGCATCAGCTTGCCGTGACATCATTTAGTCACCACCAGTGGCTTTTTCCATCTGGAGCTGGAATCTTTCAGGTGTTGTATGCACTGTATTAATAAAATAATAAGAGATTTTTTCCATGTTTACCATTGTCTGAGTGAATTTCTTGCTGTGGGTGCTTTCTGGGTTTGCTGCATTACTTTTGTAGCACCACAGCCGTATCCTGGTGCTTGCCTGTTTTGTGCGTGTGCAAGGGAGCTGGAGATTTTTAAAAATTGAATAGGGAGGGGGAATGAAACATAGAAACATAGAATTTGATGGCAGATAAGGACCGCTTGGCCCACCCAGTCTGCCCATTTCCCTACCTAATGGATAAGCTGCAGATCCTAGTTAACCAGCAGCCTACTTCTTTCTACCCCCACCCCTAGAATTGCCTTATGACTGTCCCATGCATGCTTGAATTCAACCACTGTTTTTGACTCCACAACCTCTTCCGAAGACTGTTCCATGCATCCACAACCTCTCTGTAAAAAATACGTCCTTACATTACCTCTGAGCCGCCTCCTCTATCTTCAAATTGTGTCCCTTGTTCTTGCACACCTCTTTTTGAAAGATGCTACCTCTTGGACTTTGTTGATTCCCTTGAGGTACTTGAAAGTTTCTATTATGTCCCCTTTACCTCCTTTCTTGAGGCTACACATATTAAGCTCCTTTAGTCTCTCTTCATATGTTTTCTGGTGCAGACCTTGCACCATTTTAGTCCCTCCTCTGGACAGCTTCCATCTTGTCTATGTCCTTGCGGAGATTGGGTCTCAGAACTGCACACAGTACTCAGATGGGGTCTCACCTCTGTCTGTATGAGGGATAACAACTTCCTGTTTTCTACTGGTAATGCCTCTCCTATGCATCCCAGTATCCCCACAGCCTCCTTACTGCCCTCTCACATTGCTTGCCCACCTTAAGTCATCTGATATGACTACTCCCAGGTCCCTTTCCATTTTTGTTGTTGTTAGTATCTCACCCCATTGTGTACTTCCTGGTTTTTGTTTCCCAGATGCATTACCTTGCACTTCTTAGCATTGAATCTAAGCTGCCATACATTTGACCATTCCTCTAACCTTGCCAAGTCCCTTCTCATCCTTTCCACCCCACCTCGTGCATCAACTCTGTTGCAGATCTTTGTGTCATCTGCAAAGAGACATACTTTTCCTTTCAGTCCCTCTGCAATGTCGCTTATAAAGACATTGAAGAGGACCGGTTCTAATACTGAACCCTGCGGTAGCCCACTAGTAACCCCCCCTTTCTTCAGAGTGGACTCCATTTACTATTAGCCTCTGTGTCCTATTCTCCAGCCAATTCTTTATGCAGGCTAGCATCTTAGGACCCACTCCCAGGCTGGCTAACTTGTATATTAATCTTTTGTGTGGGACTGAGTCAAATGCCTTGCTAAAGTCTAGGTAGGCCATGTCCACAGCCCGTCCCTGATCTACTACTTTGGTCACCCAGTCAGTGAAATCTATTAGATTCGTCTGGCATGCCCTTTCCGCTGTGAATCCATGCTGCCTTGGGTCCTGTGCCCCTCTGGCCTCTAGGTACTCGACAATTCTTTCCTTCAGAAATGATTCCATCATTTTCCCTTTCACTGAGGTTAAACTAACAGGTCTATAGTTTCCTGCTTCTGCCCTGCTCCCAGTTTTGTGAAGGGGAATCACATCTGCCCTCCTCCAGTCCTCAGGTACCACCCCATCCTCCCATGATTTGTTAAAGAGGGTAGTCAGTGGTGTCACTAGTTCTACCCTTAGTTCTTTTAGAGTTCTGGGATGAATCCCATCAGGCCCCATTGCTTTGTCCACCTTCAGTTTTAAGAGTTATTTCAGAACCCTTTCTTCTATAAATGGGCCGGTATCAACTTCTGTATCCAGAGTGTTTCTATTGTTTGTTTTAGGTACCTCCCCTTCTTCATTTGTAAATACTGAGCAAAAATATTTGTTTAGAATCTTTGTCTTTTCACCGTCACCCACTGCCCACCCCCCCCCCGAATGACTGAATTAACTCAAGTTGTTCTGTTGATTGCCTCCTCTACCCTAAATCATGGACCAGGGATCAGTGGGAGAAGACAGCTGTTAACTGAACATGTTTTGGTGCTGGGGGGGGGTCAGGCTGAGGGGTAATTTTTTTTCTTAGTTGTTTAACCAGGAGTAGCACACTAAGCTGAAAGCTTTTTTACAGGAGCAACCTGGGAGCACAGGGAAGTTAAGTGACTTGCTCAGGGTCACACAGTATGCAAATGGAAGCTGTGGGATTCAAACTCAGGTCTGGTCTGCTGGGTGTCACCAGATTTGCTCAGAGCCATAAATGACTGTGCTATACTGCCTCCCTTTAAAAGACCATTACAGCGCCTATCTCAGTGTCAGGAGCCAACAATATTTTAGTGTGTGTGTGAGGGGATGGGGGAGTGGGGTACAAAGCTGGTTTGAACTTTGATAGTTTGTCTAGTTTGCACCAGCCAAACCAGTTAAATGAAAAGTTCAGTTTTAGAAAAATGCATTGAGATGGCATTTTTCCCCCCACATCCAGAAGAGTGAATTAGACGAAAATTTCTGTAACTTTTCACAGAGTTTCTGAAATGTGAGAAAATGCACAAAACATGCATGTGGAAAAAGAAGTAAAGAGGGGATTATGAGGAGAAAGAAAAATTGATATATATATATATATATATATACAGTATATATATATATTATAGTGGCACGGTAGTGCCACTATAGTTAGTGTTGAGGAGGCATTTACATGTTAAACCCAAAATATTGCACCTTAATAACTTTGCAACTGTTTGACAGATTTACCTGAAATTTGGAATACACGATCAAGGCCCATATGCCTTGGGATCTGCCAAGTTTCGTACCGGTCGCATATATGGCTGCGGAGTTATTAAGCGTGATCTGTGCACATGTTTACGCTTTTCTGTAATTTTACTGTTGTCTCTACAGGTCGCACGGTTTGCGGGACCGGTCCAAAATCTTCAGGGAATGTGCGGCCAGGGTCCCCAATGTTCCTTTTGAAGATTTCGTGAAAAAATATTTAATGGTTCAAAAGTTATTCAAAAAACAATTCCCATTATAAGTCAATGGGAAAAGTTAACAAAAAGTTCGACAGTGTCGCAAATGCAGTTTTTACTTTCGCAAATGGCCCTTTTACTCTTGCAAATCTGCCATTTTGTTTTCAGTTAGCAATCAGAAAAATGCTTGGCATTTAAAATTGGGAACTCTAACAACCTAATTCTTTTTGTATTCACCTAGTCAGATCCTGAGGATGCTAGCCATGTCTTTATTTTGGGGTAAAACACCCCAGAAATATGTTTTTCAAATTTCTGGAAAAAGGACTTTCACAAAGTACTGTTGCACTTGTTACACTGTCGAATGAATTTGTGAACGCTTTCGCAAACTTAGACAGTACTTTTCTAGGCTGTGGGAAAATGACAGCAATTCTTTGGCATCCTGCTGCAAAAGAACGGTTTGGTGTTTTGGCCTGAAATTTGGAGGGAACGCAGCCGACATCTCACAAATGTGCCTTTCAGTGTTTCATTTAAAAAATATTACATGGCGGCAAAGTTACAGCACTCCAAAGTTTATGCCTTTTCCCATAGGATAACATTATGGCATCCGACACATCACAAGAATCATTTGGCGCCCTGCTGCAAAATAATGGTTTGGTCTTTTGGGCTGAAATTTGGAGGGAACACAGCCAACATCCCACAGATGTGGTTTGGTGAAAAAATATTACAGGGAGCCAAAGTTATGGCACTCCGAACTTCTCTTTTTCCCCCAGAGGATAACATTATGGCGTTAGCTGCGCCTTTCAGGGCTTTTATCTCGGAAACGGTGTGAGATACGGACTTTTCGTCAGAAAAATATTTAGCCCCTAAAAGGGCCTAAGTACAAAACTAGCCAGGAAAGTCATAAATCATATGACTTTTACATTTTTTTCTATGTTGTACGGTTCCTGAGATATAAACAATTTAGTATTCCAACTCCTCATTTTCTGCTCCGAGAACCATTATTATGCATACATTCTTTGTACTCACTGTCTTTCTTTATGCAGCTTTTGGAGAAAACCAGCCTGTGTGCTTACATTACTGTTACCATTACCGTTTTCGCTTATGGTTCCGTTCCCGTTTCACTTACGTTCACGTCTACGCCAACATGTGCGTTACTGTTTGTATTTTCATTTGCACTTGCTTTTGCGTTGTTTTTAACATTACTGTCTACACTACTGTTTCTCTTTCTGTTTTGCTTTGCGTCACCATGCACAATACTGTTTGTGTTTGTGGGCATAATGTTACTATGTGACAAGATGGACCCCGTGCTCCCGCCACCACGTTACATTCATTATTTTTCGTTATCATTCTCAAAAAGAAAGGAAATTGGAGGCAAAAAACTCCATTTAATGTATTAGTTAGGGTTGTTCCACACCAACAAAAGTGAGGAAATTCGGTGTTAGGGTTGAAAGCCCCCCTTGGCCCCCCTGCCCACACCCACAACTGGCATCGGGGTGCGCATTAGGGTTGTCAGTCCTAACTCTCACCCCATTCTCCTACACCTCTGCTTCTACACATGTGATGGGATGAGAGTTATGGCTGACGACTGTAATGCGACCCTGATGCTGGTGGTGGTGGGCGGGGGCCAAGGGGCTTTCAACCCTCCAACACCGAATTCTCACTTTGTCGGTGTGGAACAACCCTAACTAATGCAGTAAACGGAGTTTTTTGCCCCTAATATATATATATATATTTTTTTTTTTACTTGAAGGAAGTTTTATTTTTATGGCCTAGTTGAAGGTTTTCAATCAGTAGAGGTGGCAGCCATGTCTGTGATGGTAATCAAGGGTGAGTGAAGTGGCCAATAAATTATGATCAGATTTGCTTAAATATCACTGAACTTCTTCTATATTGAATGTTTATGAGTGATTGACATATGGGTACTAGAACCTATGTAGCTGATCTGGAAACAGGAAATGTCTGACACATTTTATAATATTACTTTATTCAATTATTCATTAGTATCTTTTTTTTCCATTCAGCTTCTTTATTGGTTTTAAATTATAAACATAGTAGTATTCATAACAGGTATGACACATAGATGCAACCATCCACTTGGCGTGTATTATGGAAAACCAATGAAAAAGAGAAAGAAAACCCCTCCCCCATCCCATTCTCCCTTCCTCCCTCCTGAACCCCCGAGTGTGCCAATACATATAGTACAGTATTTGAAAGAAATATTTGGTACATAGAAACATCTTGAGACCGACCTGGAAAAATTAAATGTTAATAACCTCAATGCAGATACAAGGCATACAATTTGGCCCATTTTTTTATCAAATAATGCCAAATTATTACGGGATCCAGCAATCAAGCACTCTATCCTGAAGTAGGCTGAGAGGTCATTTAGCCATTCATTATAGGAGATAGGTAATTGATCCAACCAGTGTTTAAGCACTAGTTTCTTTCTTTGGAAATTAGTGCCATGTGATATTTCTTTTCTTTAATCCAGATAGTGGTGTAAATCCCTACGATACAGATCTCCACAGTGAAGAGGTCCCTTGGACCAAGGATTGGGTCCAATTTGGATTGAATCGACAGCCACAAAGGGACAATTTTAGCACAGTCCCAGAATATATGTACTAAATTTCCTCCACCTTTATCACATCTGGAGCAATTAGAGTTGGGCAGGTGGCCAATTTTGGCTAATTTTACTGGTGTGTAATATAGGTTATGTAATATATGGTATTGGGTAAGTCGCAGTTTCTCTTGGGAGATGTATGTATATAAATCTTGCCAGACTTTTGACCATTCAATGACTGTTCCTGGAGGAAGAGAGGACCAGATTTTTGAACTGGGTACAGGATCAGTATATCTAATGGAGAGGATATAGTTGTATAAGAGGGACAACCAATGTGGCTTGGAAGATAGATAGCCTTCCAATATAGGTTGAAGCTTAGATTCTAGGGAAGCAGCACCAAATACTTGTGCTATTAGGTGTCTCAACGGGAAGATCTTAAAATTATGAGAAGCATTTAGGCCAAATGTATGTCAGATTTCAGAAAAGGAGAGAAGAGACGAGACGAGGAGGAGTAGAGATCTGTTACTTTAGCATTTTGTAGAGACGGTAACCAAGTGTGTGTGAGAAGAGTGCCACCTACCTTAATGTTGGGGTTGAAGACGAGAGGTTGTGCGAAGTCTTGACGAGCCAAAAATTCATAAGAGGAGCAAAATTGAGAAAAAACTTTCAGGGAGGTCCCAATTACTTAGTGGCCGATTGGGTCCAGCAACTTCTTCAGGGCAATATAGTAAATGGCAGGGGAAAGCAAGTGGTGTTGTTGTAAGATATGGATTTCTAGTTGTAGCCAAATAGGAGAGGCTTCATCTACGGGATCCGTAAGCCATTTTCTGATCCTAGAGAAGTGTCTCGCCCAATAATAAAGAAGAAAATTAGGGAGGCAGAGACCCCCCCTGATGCTTTCGGGAGACTCAGTTTAATAAAGGATTTTCTGGGTTGTTTATGTAGCCATATAAAGCAAGAGATGATATAGTATACCTTCTGGAAGAAAGATAGTGGAAGCCACATGTTCAGCATATGTAATGGATAATAAAGTCTAGGCAGGACATTCATTTTAATTATGTTTATGCATCCCCAAAGAGATAATGGAAGAGATTCCCATCTTTGAAGATCAAGTTGAAGGATTGTCTCTAGGTCATTGAGATTGAGTTTCTTGGTCTGAAGAGGATCCGTGGTTAGGTGAATGCCCAGATACTTAAGTGAATGAGGAGTCAATTTTAAGTCAAAACCATTGAAGGCAGCTTTGTGAGTGAAATGATTTAGGGGAAAGATTTCTGATTTGTTCAGATTAAGTTGATAATTGGATAGTGAGCTAAATTGGGATATTACCTCCACTACTTGTCTCAGGAATTTAGCAGGATTCTCTAAATGGAGGAGGATATCATCTGCATATGCAGAGAGGATGAGGTTGTGATTGAGTACTGGAATTCCCTGTATTTGGGAAGACTATTTGATATGATGAATCAAGGGTTCTAAATAAAGATTAAATAGGAAAGGTGAGAGGGGGCAACCCTGCCTTGTACCTGAATAAAGGGGAAATCAAGAAGAAAATACCCCATTGCAATGGATCTTTACCAAAGGGGAGGAATATATGGCCTGAATCCACTGGATGAAGAGTGGAGGGAAGCCCATCTTACTTAAAGTCAGCCAGAGGAAGTCCCAGTCCACTCTGTCAAAGGCCTTCTCAGCATCCAATGAGATTAGTGTCATTGGGACTTGAGATAATCTTGCTGCATTGAAAATATGGGAAAGCTTTTGAAGGTGATACGTGGAGGATCTACCAGGGACAAATCCCACCTGTTCTGGACTTAGAAGATGGGACCATACTTTTTCAATGCGTAAAGCTAGGATTTTAGTTAAGATCTTGATATCACAATTTAAGATGGAGATTGGACTGTAACTTTCTGGGAGCAGGTGGGGCTTGTTGAGTTTTAACTGAAGAGATATGGTTGCTTCTAATAAAGTAGGATCCAAAGGTTTAGCTGAGAGCATATATTGGTATAGTTTGAGCAGATGTGGAGCCAGCTCCTTTGCAAAGGATTTGTAAAAATTAGTGGGGAAGCCTTCTGGGCCTGGAGCTTTATCAAGGGTTAAGTCTTTAATTGTTTCTATCACTTCTTCAAGGGTGATAGGAGAGATCAAGGAAAGTTGGAGGTGTTTGGGTAAGGAGGGGAGAGTTAAGGAATCCAGATAAGAGTCTATCTTTTGGGTAGGAGTGAGCATGGATCTTTCCCCATAGAGGGAATGATAAAAGTTCTCAAATATTAGAGCAGTGTCTCTGGGATTGGTTTTAATAGTCTCATCTGGAGCCTGAAGGGAAGGTATAAGTCTTGAGCTTTCCAATTTGCAGATTCTAAGAGCTAGGAGTTTGCCCGCTTTTTCTCCCTGATTGATGTAAGTGGATTTAGTTTTTAAGAGTGCATACTCTGCTATTTCTCTTAAGAGGTCTGCATATTTGTTCCTGAGATCTAAGAGCTCGGTTGTGGAGTTGGGGTTTATTGAGGATGAGAGAGAAAGCTCGGCTGCTTTTATTTGAGTCAATAAGGATAGGGTTTCTTTTTCTCTCATTTTCTTTCTTCTGGTAGCTAATTGAATGAATTCCCCACAAATATAGCATTTGAGAGTACACCATAATAAATCATCTCTTTGAAATGTACCTATATTAATATCTATGAAGGTCTGAATAGAGGTTCAAATTTTAGAGATGATAGTTTTGTCTTTTAAAAGTTGAGTATTCAGCCTCCATGATCTATCTTTGGGACTGTCGGGGGAAGGAGATAGGGCCACCCATACCAGTGAACAATCAGAGATTACTATAGGCTCGATGCCTGTTTGATGTAAACTTGTTAACAAAGGGATACCAATTAAGATATAATCCAATATGAACCAGGATTGGTGCACGTTAGAGTAAAAGGAGAACATTTGATGTGGTGGGTTAAGTAAACGCCATGGATCACAAAGTCCTAGTGTATCCATCAAGTCCTGTAGGGCTCTTTGTGATGGAGTAGGGGATCTTAAGGGTCAATGTGTCCTATCTATATGCTGTGTGGGGGGGGGCATTCCAATCTCCTCCTATAATTAAGGAGATGGGAAGAAATGGTGCAATTTTGCTGGCAAGTTCCATAAAAAATGATGGATTGCCACCCAGTGGCCCATATACAGAGCCTAAAACTACTGTGGTGCCCAAGAGGGTACCTTTAATGAGAATATATCTGCCATGGGGATCAATTACTGTGGAGTCAACCTGGAATGGGATCATATTTTTGATTAAAATGACTACCCCTTTACTTAATGAGGAAACCCCAGAGGTGAAGACTTGACAAATCCCCAGTCTGTGTAACCAAATGGCCTCTCAAGTCAATAGCTTCATTTCCTGTAGCAGGATTATGTCTGCATTAAGTAGGGCACAATGTTTTAATACTTGATATCTCTTTGTAGGTTCCCTGACTCCTCTGACATTCCAGGTCACCATTTTACATGTGTTAATAGCCATACCAAATAATAAATCACATAATTTTTCTAGAGGACAAATCATTATGAAACCAGAAATAATCATAAGGCACACTCCAATCCCTGCCCTCCTCCCCCCTTCTCTGAGCCCTTCAACAATATTAAGCTTGCAAATTGGTAATAATAGTGATGATTTAAGTGAAGGGGAAACCATTCCAAAGTACAGCAAGCGAATCTATATATTCATTAGTATCTTAAAGAAACAATGGGGGACGGGAGGATTTTCAAATGGGGCAGGAGCTAATGCAACTGTGTTTTCTGCCTGATTGTGCCAAAACATGGGAACCCAATCTTTAGAGGATCCCAAGGGTTTTGCAACAGTTTCCATTATTTGTGGCAGCGTGCATCGTGGATGCATGCATTAATAAAATGAAACATATATTAAAAATAAAGTATGCATTAAACAAATGTTGCATGAATCATTTTTATGCAAGCTCTGCATTTTGCAGTCAAATTGCTACTGCATTTACTAAATGGTCTAACAGTGTGGATGGAATTCCACTTTAAAAATGTGGGCAGATCCAGATTGAAAATCCTGCCCAATGTAACCAGAGCTATAGAGGTATGTATGATATTTTAATTTTGTTACCCTCATGTTGAAATACCAATTAAAACACTATATGAATTATTACCTCTGAGAAGGCTCCAGCATTCTGGAACAAAGAGTTTACAGATATTGTTATATCTGAGATTTTCTCTTGTAGTTTTCTGGTTACATTGTGAGCTTTTTCAGAAACCTGAAACTCCAAATGTCATGTTCATACTGTTCACAAGATGTCACCAGATGCCATAATTTCATTGATACATATTTATTTTGCTGACAAAATTGCATGGTCTTTATTTTTATTCCAGTGCACAGGGTAATGTTAAAGGTTCTGCTATTACAAAATGTGTATTGCTGAGTTATGACATTGCATGATGTTGGGTATTTACATGGAGTTAGCCTAATTTGTATTGAAATACATTCTGCTCATTAACAAAGTATTGCAGTGAGAAGCTGTTCATATACATTGCAACATATTAGTTATGTCATTGTTTTATGTCAGCAGACACTAAAAGCTGCTTTGGCGAAAATGAGAGGGGTACTTGTTTTCAGTGGATGTGTTAAATCAGGAAGTTTGTCTGTGAGACATTTACAAGTTTTTATGGTGATAAATGATGACAATTTGCTGATAAATATTATGGTTTGCCTAGTACAGAAAAGAAAAGGTCTGTAAGAAAATAACCATAATTTTCACTATTTTAGTTCTGTTTCCTATAGGATTTTTAATGACAAAGTGTCAGATATGTGATCAGAATCTACATGTTAGTTGCTTGTTTCACAGTAAAGGTGATACATTCATATAGTTTATTTTAAGGCACAAGATTCTGTCTGAAATTAGAACTTGCTTCATGTTCTTAATGCTAATATTCTAAATCTTCCATTAAAAGATATATGGTATTAATTACTAAAAGATGTCTCTTTTTACAATGATTTATAAAGATGTATTTTTTTAAATACAAAAAAGCTTTTGCTCTCTACAGTCAGGGGTCATGCCCAGTGACCAGAGAAGCATGGATGTGGTTCCTCTCCACAAGGGAGGGGGGAGGGAGGAGAGGGGAGGCTGGTAACTATAGAACGGTTAGCTTCACATCAATACTGAGGAAACTTATGGAAACCTTAATTAAGCAGGACTTGGCAGAATACTTAGAGAAGCATAGTCTTCAGGACAGCAGACAGAATGGGTTTGTGACAGGCAGGTCATGCTAAATGAACCTAATTACATTTTTTGACTGGGTGACTATGGAATTGGACAAGGGCCACCCAGTGGACCTCCTATACTTTGGCTTCAGCAAGGCATTTGATTCCAAGCTGCACACGTGTCTGTTGAAAATGTTGGAAGACCTAGGGCAGCCCAGGGTATAGTCAATTGGGTGGGGAGCTGGCATAAAGGACAGGAAGCAGAGAGTGGTAGTAAATGCAGTGAGATTGGGGAGGGAGAGGTTACTAGTGGTGTGCCCCAGGGTTCGGTTCTAAGCCTGGTCCTATTTAATATATTCATCAATAACATCAGAGAAGGCATCCAGGGAAAACTTGCCTTATTGCAGAAGTTACTAAGCTAGGCAGAAGGGTGGACAGTACAGAGGCAAATAAGGACCATCAAAAGGACTTGCAGAGGTTTGAAAGATGGTCCAATGTCTGGCAACTGAAGTTCAATGCAAAGAAGTGCAAGGCGATGCACCTGGGAAAAGGTAACCCAATGACAGGATACTGGCTTATAGGGGTTCAGCTCTGTACATCACATGAAGAAAGGGAACTAGGGGTCATCATCCCTGACACCCGTAAGCAATCTAGCCAGTGCAACAGAGCATACAGCAAGGCTAGCAAAATGATAAGTTGTATAGGGAGAGGATTTGACAGTAGGGACAGGGAAGTGATCCTACCACTCTGCAGGTCCCTGGTGAGGCCCGACTTGGAGTACTGTGTCCAGTCTTTGAGTCCTCACCTAAAGAAGGTCTGAGACAGGCTTGAGACCATGCAGAAAAGAGTGACTAAAATGATATAAGGACTTCATGAGCTCTCATATGGGGACTGCTTGAAGACGCTGGACATGTACTCACTGGAGACTAGGAGGGGAAGGGGGAATATGATTGAAACATTCAAATACCTGAGAGGCATTAACAAGGTGCCCTACTCAGAACTCTTTAACAGGATATCAGACTCAAACATAAGAGAGCACAAATGGAAACTGTGAAGAGGTAGTTTCAAGAATGAAGTAAGAAACATTACTTTATTGAAAGAGTGGTGGAACCATGGAACAAGTTGCCTTCCAAGATGGTGGGAACTAGGTCAGAGTGGCATTCAAACTTGGGTGGGACAGAGCAAGGGCTAACTTAGATTCCATGGGAAAAGAGTATAAAACCAAATGGGGGGGGATAGGGCCACTGTCCACTAGAGGTCTCAGAAAACATTGGACAGACTAGATAGACCCTTGGTCTCCTTCTACCATCTTTTTTCTATGTTTCTTTGCTTTGTATAATCACATGTTTATGTTATTCTTTATGAAACATGCCATAACATATTCTTCATTCTGTTGCTGCAATTTATGGTCACTGTGCAATTACATATTTTTTTATTTTGATTACTTCCTTGCTGCTTTAGCTTTCTGAAATTATAATCTACATTTTAGTTTGGCTTACAGCCATGTAAAATGTGTCCTTGATCCCATACATGTTTTGCAAGCACTGGCAATGATTTTTTTTATTTTGTCTTTGTGCAGTTTCCTATAGTTTTTAGTCCTTGTCCTGTCTTCCAAACTTTACAGGGCTATGTAGTTTTATTATCCTGCTGTTGTATTAATTCTAGCCAGTTTATGGCATTTAATTTTAGCAATATGCTGTGAAATAAAGCAATTAAGTAAGTAAGCAATTGTTGTTTAACAACTGCACTTTTACCTTCTGGATGATTAGTTGAACATTTCTGCAGATCTTTAAAGAAAGTATGCACTTTTTTTCATTCTGGATGTTTACAAATTTCTTCTTTTTTTAATGAAGACATTTGTTTTCTCAGTATAGTCTTCCTATATTTCATATATTATTTATGTATCTAAACGTTTTAAATAGAAAATAGAAATCTAGCCAGCTGACTTGAGCTCATACTAGACCTGTGCAATTTTTCACGAAGTAACCACGTAGTTTGCATATGCATATTACTGCTTATGGAAGCAAGTGTGCAGGTGTGTCCACACTTGAAAAATGTTGATTTTCACTGTGCATACTTTATTTTTAAATGGCTTCTAGATAGGGCTGCTATAAAGAGTAGCAGGGGGTAATATAGCTAACAGGAGACTGACTGTATTTGAGAGCATGGACCTCAGTTTCACTTTAGGTGAGTTCACACTAACTACCTGGTTTTCCTTGGCATTGTTGCTTAGGCTGCTCCATTCAATCTGTTGCAGTGCTGCTCTCATTCACACAGCAGCCCGCCACATCATTGTGGCTGAGTTTCTGGTGTTTTGGGAGAACTTCTGTGGGGAGAGGCAGCTACTACTATTTAAAGGGCTTGTATGCAGTACTGGCATATCACACACAAAAAAAAGTTAATTTTAGGTAAGGAATCAAATGCCCAGCTGCTCTATAGCCCTGCACCCAGCAGGATGTTTATAGAGCACATCAACGGATGCCTGTCTCCAATCCTCCCTGCATCCTGGAATGTGGATCTATTGCTACTAGGATTCCAGCAGCTTTCCAAGATTTTTAAGTTTCCATTTATTATAATGAGCACTCCAAACCACAGACAGCCCAGTAAAAGTTAAAATAAATAGGAACATATTGCTCTCCATTCACAGAGAAGAGAGTCCTGGAGGAGCTTACAACACTGAAGGTGGACAAGGCAATGGGACCAGATGGCATACACCCAAGGATACTGAGGGAACTGCATGAAGTGTTAGCAGTGCCTCTGGCAGCCTTGTTCACAGAGTCACTCAACACAGAAGTGGTTGCACAGGACTGGAGGAGGGCACATGCGGTCCCTCTACACATATCCGGCAGTAGGGAGGAGGCGGAGAAATATAGGCTAGTTAGCCTCATCTCAGTAGTGGGGAAGATCATGGAGGCACTACTTAAAGAGAGAAAGTGGGACATCTAGAATCCAATGGTGCACAGGATCTGTGGCAACATAGATTCACAGCGGGTAGGTCATGTCAGACGAATGCAATAGATTTTTTTGACTGGGTGATGAAGGAAGTAAATTGGGGGTTGGGGAGCAGTGGACCTGGCTTACCTGAATTTCAGCAAGGCCTTCAACACCAACCCACATAGAAGGCTGGTAAACAAGATGAGTAGTCTGGGTATGGGGCACAAGGTGGTAAACTGAGTAATTAACTGGCTAATGGACAGGAGGCAGAGGGTGGTCATAAATGGAATACAATCTGGGGAGAGGGGGGGTGATCAATCCTTGGGCCAGTCCTGTTCAATGTATTCATTAGTAATGAAGGACTGGAGGAGAAGGTGTGCCTGTTTGCAGATGACACCAAGACCTGCAACAGGGTGGATACTCCAGTTGGGGTAGAGACAATGAGGAGGGACCTAGGGAAGTTTGAAAGATGGTCTGAGGTGTGGCAACAGAAGTTTAATTCAAAGAAGTGCAAGATTATGCACCTGGGACATAGGAACCCTGGGGAGAGCTACAGGATGGGGGGGTTGCTGACAATCTTTTTGGAACATCTATATTGGTCCAATAAAAGGTATCAAACCGTTTACTTTTGGATCTGTTCTTACAAGCACCAATATGGCAAACACTGAATCTGTATGATAATCACCAAGGAAGAAAGAAACCTAGGGGTTATTATATCGGATGACCTGAAGATGTCTAGGCAGAGTAATAAGGCTGCAGGGAGGGCCAGCTGCATGCTGGGGTGCATAGGCAGAGGTATCACTAGCAGAAGGTGGGAGATAGTGATGCCTTTGTATAAAACACTAGTCAGGCCTCACCTAGAGCACTGTATGCAATTCTGGAGGCCACATCTTCATAAGGACATTAACAGTGTGGAGGCAGTCCAGAGAAGGGTGGCTAAGATGGTATGGGGCTTACACCACAAAACCTATGAAGCGAGATTAAAGGACCTCAATATGTACTCAGTGGATGAGAAGAGGGGACATGAAAGAAACATTCAAGTATATGAAGGGCATTAACAAGGTGCAGGGAGGACATATCTTCCAATATAGGAGTACAAGAATGAGGGGGCGTGATATGAAATTGGAAGGTGGCAGGATAAGAGGGAATGTGAGAAAGTTTTTCTTCAAGGAAAGGGTAGAGAACTCATGGAATAGTCTTCCACAGAAGGTGGCGGGAATGAGCACTGTAGAGAGATTTAAGCATGCCTGGGACAGCTATAAGGAACCTTGGAGGTAGGGCAGAGGGAGGGGAAGCCACTGACCAATTAGGGTCAGAGGCCTTAACCAAGTATAGGGTTTACGGTCAGACTGGATGGGCCTAGCAGTCCTTATCTGCCGACAGTTTCTATGCTTCTATGCTTCTGTGCTCACTAGTAGGCAGATACCAGTTCTAACACTTGCAGGTAATGTTGAACTGTCAGGGAAATTTCCTTTGCATCATTGTAAGCGGTGTCAGCTGCTCAGATGGCACCATGAAATGGTCAAAATGCTACACGTTCCCAAGAAAAGAGGGATCATGGTGAAATGCAACGCATGCAGATGGTATGATGCAGGTTGCATTCATATTACTAAAGCAGCAACATTGTAATAGCTTTGTACCACTCACAGTGGTGCAGAAAAAGGCTATGTGAATGGCCCCAGGCCCTTTTAATACTGGCACCTTCTGCAGTCCTACTGTTGCAGTACAGTCTGAGGACAGCATTGAAACAAGAGAGAAAAAAGAAAAGGAAAATATGCAGTAAGAGATTAAATGAGACAAATGTCTTTTAGGTGTCCCACATTATGAAGAACATCCCTCATTTTAAACAGTAATTCAGAATTGCTCTGTTACACAATGAAGAGGAGCTGTTCACATGGAGAATGTGTTGTTACATATTGTAAACTCAGACTTTTAAGCAGAAATTCATAACCCATGATGCTATACCAAAGTTAAACGGTACATAAATAGAAGCACTTGTTTCCCCACTGTTCTGAGCTAGTGGCTCCATGATTTAATACTGTGCCCTACATTTTATGTGTTCCACATTTTCTGACATTTCAATTTTCAGTGTCCCTCATTTCAGTGACAGAAGTTTAAGAGGTATGGAAAGATCAAAAGGATGAGACACAGATAAAGAGGAAAGAGAATGGTTCAAAATGGAGGTAGATGAAGCCTTCCAAATGGCAGACAGAGGATAGATAACAGAATTAACAAGCATTTGTCAGTGCCAAATGTTTGCTTGCAGTGTAACAAGGCTTTAAAAAGCCCCTGAGTTGTCAGGACAACTCTGAAAAATATAATATCTAGACACAATTTAGCTATATTTTACCCTTTTTTTGTAATTGCCACCCTTATTTATTAGTAAGGACATTTGCATGGAAACAGGATCTCTTGGAGACCCTGAATATGTACTCCCAGGAGGAGAGGGAGAAGGGACATGATTGAGACCTTCAAGTATTTGAAAGAATAAATAGTGTGGATAAGGAAGCTGTCTTCAAGTTTAGTGGGAAACAAAACATGAGTGTACGCAATCTCAAATTGGGGGGGGTGAGGGTTAGGAGACAGGCTGGGAGGCATTTCTTCATGGAGAGGGTAGAGGCAGGTTAGAACATGATTCATGAGGAGGTGATGTCCTTGAAGATGGTGGGCAGCTTCAAGAGAGGCTGGGATAGAGTTAGGGGCAAAATAAGGGTCAAGGGAAGGGTGGACTGAGGGGGAGGGCAGATGGGGGCAGGGTCAGTAGCATAAGATGAGGACCTTGCACCATGAGCAGACTAGATATACCTAATGACCTTATTCTGCTGGCTTCAGATGTTTGGGTGTTTGTATGCTGTGTCCTATTTGCTCTGTCTTCTTCTGCAGTCACAACCCTGTTTATGACATCCCAGTCTGTTGTGGACATAATTATGATGCCATAAACAGGGCAATATGGTGTCATGTGTAGACAAGCAGCCAAAGCTAACAGAGTCCAAGGGACAGTAATCTTATGTTACTTCCCCCAATAATAAAGAAAAGGGATAACAAATTCCAAAAATATAGTTCTGGCTGAATGGTATAGAGGGTAAAAGCACAGAACTGTAAAACAGTGGGTTGCAGTTTTAGCCCCCTCTGGGCCACAAACAATATTATCTGAGGAAATCTGAGCTAGAGTAAACTTGTAACTGGGCCAGTGGTGTCAAGGGCTGAGGCGCTGAATGCCCTACCTCCCAATACAACAGCGATCTGGGTTGGAGAATGGACCAAGGTTACTCAGGGGCTTTCCAAATGATTGCTGCAACTACAGATTCTTAAGCTTTAGAGAAATAAGTCCTATAAAGCTGCTGAAAGTCAGGACTAGGCAATGAGTTCTGGTTTATGACATAATAACTAGCTAGTCACTGAAACTGACTTGTTTGAACAGGGAGTGAAATCAGGGTAACAAAATGGCTTGTAACTTTTAAATGAATTAACTTAAGAGATCTAAGTTGTGATAAGAGGCTTAATGGGGTTATGCTGACTCTAATTCTGCAGTGTAGCACTTTTGGCTGAAATCCATCTTTAAACTAGATCAATACTTTGAAGGAAAAACGGATGACAAGGTAGTTCCACTGCATTGGTGGTAAACAGCATTGGATGGGCTGACGGCCTTCTTTCTTTCCTAAACCTGTATGTTGGTGTGGCCCATGGCAGGATTATTTGTAATGTGAAAGAAAATGCATTGTGGAGGAGTACCTGTTTGGACCCATTTTTAGAAATATTTATACCATAAAAGGATCTATGTTTCACTTATCCAGAACAAAAGTTGAATGGAGAACTGTGTTTGTATTGTTTTCTTTTTTACAGACAACACTGTAAGTGGTTCTCTTGATGGAACCTGGACTCTGGAGTTTTGACTAGGTCATAGCATACATTTGTACTTCTGAACACTGTTCCAGTAGCTTAATGGCTTATGGCCAGACTTTTGAATCCATGTAGTGCCATAGCAAAGCTCCAAATTTAATTCTGGTTCCATAATAACTGTTTAGAATGTTGTCCATAAAAAAGACACTGTAAAAAAATATACAGTATATGTATATATATCTCAGTTATCTTTATACTGCCTCCCTACTGACTGGGACCTCCTTTTGCCATTGCACAATTGCCTGTTCTCATCCTCCTGAGACACCTCCATGTGGACTGATGGGATTCTGGTCCACCCACAATGAACCACTAGGACATTCCCCCTCAGTTTCCCCATCCCTGTGGTGGGGATGCCTACAGTTCTATGGTAATTCCCCTCTTGATCCAGTCATCCCAGTAGCAAAGGTGAAGGTCCAGAGAAATCCAGATTCAGACAGATGGAGTCCAGAGATGGGTGTGTAGGTTAGGGTGCAGTATCACCCATGCCATTTCCTCCTAATGTTTCAGCCCCTAGCAGGAGTGGGCATGCAGTGATGTTATAGATGTCACTATGGGTGCTCCCAGGCACAGCACATCGATGTCCACCGCTCCTCCACCTGATTCTAGTGGTCCTAGGCACCCTCACTTCCAGCAACTGCAAGGGGCCAGGAAAATGCTGGGCTCCACATCCCTCCCCCCCCAAGAGGAGGAACAGCACTCAATCCCCTGGCTCTCAGATTCTACAGGCTCATTCCCAAATCCAACTTGTCAGCATCCTGAGTGGCAGTGCTACCACTGCACTGGTGGGCTGGCCATCAAAATGCAGTTTTTACATCAGCTTTTATTCAGGTACAGTTAATATGGATAATTTTGGGGGTATAAATATAATTAATAAAATGTAAGAACATTACAAGCTTCTGCAAAGTCATACAAATGTCCTGTCCTATTTAAGAAATCTGCTAGCACTCTTTGCCTTCAGTGAATGCTTTGGGAGGAAGCTCAGAAAAATTATGAGCACCCAAAATAGCATTTTTCATATTTTCTAAGGTGTGTGTTATGTCTCTTTGCAGCTAATCATATACTAATTGCTTACATACAGTAGGTGCCTTTAAATAGCAACAGCTGTGTTTTTTTGTAATGTTATTTTTTTATTAAACCTTGGTAATACAAACACTATATATGTATAAGGACTGCAGCATCATAATGACCTATGAGAGACATGATCAGCAGCGCAAAACCAATATCAATATTACAAAAGCTGCTATAGCTCCTTCCTGTTTCCCAAATTCAGAAGAAGAGGCTGCTGTGGATTGCAGGAGACAAGCCAGACGCCTAGTCCCAGCCAGTCATGTCTATGGAATAAAATTTGATCTATGTGCCATAATTAGAGATGTTACATAGCTTTAATATGTCACTGAAGTTCCTGTAAAGTCACCAAATTCATGTCCATGAATAACTTTGGAATTTATGCAATTTACTAATTTACATGTTTTCTTTTGTCTTCACATCATCTGCAAACTTTGCCAGCCACTTCATTTTTTTTTATATTTTCTTAGTTTATCATTCATTATTCACTAAGTACACTATTTTTAACCATATTATAATACATTCTTAGAAAATTAAAAAGAAAACAAATAAGAAACAGTGAATTACTTTTCAATAGCCATGACCTAAAATAATAATGAGGTAGATCAACAATGCCTGGATATTAATTACAAATAAGGATATTCTTTTACCAAATATTTATGTAGTACCACAAGCATAACTCATTTTTGCTAATAGTATTTATATCATTATACTGGACCATGAAGTACCCTGTCAATTATATTTCCAAACCTTACTTTGCCTAATTAGTTTTGTGTGTATTTATGTGTGTGTATGTGTGTGTAGATATATATATATATATATATATATATATATATATAACACTTTGTTAATGTATCAGTTAGGGTTAAACCAACAAAAACAGGAAATGTAGCATTAGGGTTTCCAGACTCAACACCCCATCCTTCACCCTGCACAGACCAACAGGCGGTGGGTCTGTCTTGGGGCCGTCAACCCTAACACTCACCCCATTCCATTACAAAATAAAGTGACATGGGTACTGCATAGGAGAATGAGGTAAGCGTTAGGGTTGACAGCCCCAAGACTGCCCTCTCCACCTGTTGGTCTGTGCAGGATGGGCGATGGGGTGTTAGGGTTGGAAACCCTAAAGCCACATTTCCCCACTTTTGTCATTTTACCCCTAACTGATGCATTAACAAAGTTTTTTACAATTTATTTTCCCTACTTTTTGAGATAGTATAATAGTATCCTTATTTGCCTGTGGCAGTGCAGGGTCCTCTAGGCCTTGCACTCCCATCCCTCCATACATGTGTGGAGGACCCAATGCTTACATTAATAGGGCAACAGTGACCACATTGTCAACATAGCCATGTCATTACCCCACTGGATGTACTGTGCACAGTACATTTTCAAATCCCCAGCAAAATGTAATTCTCCACAACAGCAAGGCCATTCCAAGCCACAGATTTGAAAACACATTTTGGCCAGGATTTGAAAAATGACATCTGTGACATACATTCCATGGAGTAATAGCAAGTGTATGTTGAAAATTTGGTGTTAAAGTATCTTAACTTACAAAGTTATTAACGTGCATAGTGAAAATACAATGGATGGTCATAACTCAGGCATTTTTTGAGATTTTGACCCCAGATTTTCAATATGGCCTTTTGGTGACCCCACCTCATGAACAATCTGACTGTCATTATGCAAATACTGCCTGAAAGGTGAAATTGCCAAGTGACCAAAAAATCACCTTTTGGGTAAGAGTTGCATAATGACAGTCATATTGTTCATAATGTGGGGTCACCAAAAGGCCATGTTGAAAATCTGAGGTCAAAATCTCAAAAAATGACTGAGTTATGCATGAAAGTTGAAACCCCATTGAAATACATTGAACAGCATTTACCTTAGTTTCTCAAATTGCAGTTGTTGGTTCCAGCACCAAGATGTGTCTTTGATCGGGAGAGTGGATCTCTAACCTGGGACCTCTTCAGGTGAGTAAGGGTGTATGGGGATGTCAAGGGGGTGTGGGGAGGTGGGTGCAAAGTGGCAGGTAGGGTGGGGGTGTGGATGTGATTGGTGATGGATTTTTTTTTTCAGGTTAAAAAAAAGCAAAGACAGCAAGGGACATTTTTCCTAAATACAGGTAAAAAAGACATGGTAGGGTGAGTGGAAGCCACTGACCACCAATAAAAAAAACAAAAAAGGGGTATCAGAGGGAGGGTGGGGGATATGACTAGACACCAGGAATAAACCCAGTAAACTGGGAATGGTGCTGGCAGTTAAAAAAAAAAAAATATATATATATATATATATATAATATGGTATTCAGAGTGGGGGTGCCACTATACACCAGGGATTTTTCCAGGGTGGGGTTCAACTTAGAACCCATAAATAAAAGAGTAGAACATCCTTTTTCACCTGCGGAAATCCTTTTCTGCCAATCCTTTGTTGTGGTGATGGAAAAGGACTCCATCTCATGAAAAGGGATACTTTTTCATGACCAGATGTCTCTCTTTTTTGGAACCAGATGGCTCTGAATCCTTTTTCCTGAGCAGATTATCATGCCACAAATCCTTTTTCACCACAGCAATTCCTTTTTGTGATCCTTTTTCATCATGGCAAAAAAGGGAAATCGGCTGGTGAAAAAGGATTTAATCCTTTTTCACCAGCTGAGTTCCCTTTTCGCCATGACGAAAAAAGACTCATGAAAAAGTAAATCAGTGAGTGGTGAAAAAAGTATTAAATCTTTAAAGAAAAAAAATTGGAGGCCAATTAAAAGATAAAAAAAAATACACAGAACAGCTCATCAACTCCCAATGAGCAAGATACAAGCTTTGATGTGTCTAAAAGACATCCATGGGCACAAATATGACAGATGGTGGCTCACAAAAAAGGATTTTTTCTGATGAAAAAGGTTTGACCCCTCAAGAAAAAGGATAGTTTTTCATCAGAGCCAAATCCTTTTTTGTTCCAGGAATCTAACCAAAAAACTGAACTGCGCATACTCAGAAGCTGAAATGTTAAAATTAAATAACTTTGGAACAGATTAATATTGTTTCACCAAACCAATGCAGACATGCTCTGCTGGGCAACCACTTTGTTCCCTGAAAGTATCAGACTAAAATGCCAAACCGTTTAGCCACAGCGTGATGACAAAAAAAACTGCAAAACATTGTGGCCTGGATATTCAAACTGCGCCAGACTGTGGTGCAAGCCTGGGTGCAGCTCAACTATGTTGTGCAGGGCTGTGGCCTGGGTGATATTCAATGGAGCTCTGCTATGGTGCAGCAGCTTTGAATATCACACCCTGGCCACCCCCACTGTGCGTGGTGCAGTGGCACTGCGCCAGCGCAAGTGGCCAGAGTGGAGCATGGAGATGTGCTAGCGCAAGTGCCATTGCACCATGCACAGCACCTGTGATATTCAAAAGGGGACATGCAAATGGGGCCATAATTTATGCAAGGTGCACATGAGGCCATTTGCATGTCATTATGGCCTCATTTGCATCCCATTAGGATGCAGGTGCGCTGATCCCTGATGACTTGTGCCTGGCACCCTGCCAGGCAGCAGCCATTGGGGACCAACACCCCCTGCAGCCCGATCATGGACATTTGTCTAAATGAAAACACCCCTCTAATATCCCTGGTGGTCCAGTGGACCGCTATGTGCCCGATCGCAGGCATCGGTATAATAACCCCTCATCCAATATCCCTGGTGGTCCAGTGGACCACACTCTGCCTAATTGTGGGCATCTGTAAATCATAAAATAGTTCTATTAACCTGGTGGTCTAGTGTACCCCTCCCCACCCACCCATGATCCCCTGCCCTGCTCCCCAGTCAGCTGGCAGGCGGCAGCACCCCACCCGCCTGCCACCCTGCCGCCCACTGACAGCTCGGTAGGGCTGCACACCCATTGGTTTACAGCGTGCGCCAATGGGCATGCAGCCCATACCGTACTACACATTCCAGATATGTGAATGATGAAAAAAGACTCACAAAAAAGAAAATCAGCGAGTGGTGAAAAATAATTAAATCTTTAAAAAAAAATTGGGGGCCACGTAAGAGAGAGAAAAAAAAACAACACACAGAACAGCTCATCAACTCCCAATGAGCAAGATACATGTTTTGATGTGTCTTAAAGACATCCACGGGCACAAATATGACAGGTTTTTTTGGCTAAAAATTAAAAACAAGCTGGTGGCTCACAAAAAAGGATTTTTTCTGGTGAAAAAGGTTTGACCCCTCAAGAAAAAGTATAGTTTTTCATCAGAGCCAAATCCTGTTTCATTCCAGGAATCTATCCAAAAGAGTGGACTGTGCATACTCAGAAGCTGAAACGTTGAAATTAAATAACTTTGGAACAGATTAATATTGTTTCACCAAACCAATGCAGACACACTCTGCTGGGCAACCACTTTGTACCCTGAAAGTATCAGATCAAAATGGCAAACCATTTAGCCACAGCATGATGACAAAAAAAACAGCACAACATTGTGAATTTTAATGTTTTTTTCACTATGTGCAGTGCAAAATCCGCCAGTAAACTGAAACAAAACTTGACACATCAAGAGATCTATCCTATGAGACTGCACATGCAAAATTTCAGGCAAATCGGTTGAACAGTTGCAAAGTTATTAAAGTGCAAAATTTGAGGTTTAACATTAAAGTGCCTGCTGAACCCTAACTATAGTGGCTCTACTGCACAACTATTACATGTATATATATATATATATATATATATATATATGCAATATTTTAATAATTAGAATGGATGTAGAAATAAGAAGAAAATAAAATCAATCCAACATTCATAAATAATTGAAAATATAATAGAATATTAAAAAAATACATACATTAAGGAAAACTATAATTGTTAAGTGCTTCTTAATTGTTATATCTTTGTAAACGAGCCTTTGGCTCAAAGGTTTTCAAACTGATGTACAAATAAATAAATAAATAAATAAATATCATGAAATTTCCTACAGATATTTTTAAGCAGTAAAAACATATATACTTGAAATCAAAAATCCATTTTCTTCTTTTTTCTTTTGAATTTATTTTTGTTTTATAAATACTACTTCCATATCTTCCAGGCTCATCGTCTGAGTCTGGTAATGGTCCAGACTCTGGTTAATTACTTTCGACTTGTTTTTCCTTTTTTGCTGAGATTTCAGAAATCCTGCAATATGCTCAGGTTAAGAAAGGGTATTTCTCAGACTTGTAAGTTATAGCGCAATTTGCAGAATAAGGAAAAGTACAAGTAGCACCAAGTTCTGTAATTTCTTTCCTGAACTGCAGAAACTTCTTCCTCCAGTTCTGTGTCAGAGTAGATTTGTCCAGGAAGAAATAAATACTGGAGCTTAAAACATCAAAGCACATTTACTTCTGAGCCACTGATATCACTACTTCCCTGAAAAAGTAAGTATGATTGTTGTTTTTAATTTTTCCCATTCAGTCTGGCAGATCCATTTTTTTGTATCATATGGGTAGTTTTTAGGTGGCAATCTGTACGTTCTTGAGATGAATAGAAAACTCTCTTCAGGTAAACTTTGCAAACACTTATTACAAGTTCTCTAAGATTTGGAGACTGACTGTCCAGAATAGGCAACCAAACTAGTCTGAGGTTTTTAAATCTGGTTGAGTTTTCCAGTGCCTCAGTCCTCCTATTAAACGCTAACAATTTTCAAGTGTTTGCTTGAGGTAAGGCCTATGTCGTCAATGATTTGGATTTCACTTCATTTAATTCTTATTAAACAGACTCCTGGGATATGTGAAGTGTACGTTCTTTTCCACTCTTTTCAGTTCTTGTTCAAGTCATACAGTGTGATTTATAAGAGTCCACTTTAAAATTCAAGTTGCTCGAACATCTCAAAATAACTCCTCATAACTGTGTTTAGTTTCTTAAAGTTTCTAATTTCAGTTTTACCTCACTTTAATGTTGAAGTCTCCAAGGCAGATATAGTAGAGGGTGTTGCATTTGAGAATTGAGTCCCTGCTCCTCCAGCTTCATCTTGGACTAGCCTTTCATTACTTTTACTGGGAGCTGGCGAGGCAGGCAACCTCACTGGGGCTGGAGCAGCTTTTGTAGTTTCAGGTATAACCCCCTTAGATGTACCTAGAATCAGAGCAGCTTATCATAAGTCTATAGCAGTGTCTTGCTTAGTTTGAACTGAAGACAGCTTAAGTTCAATATGTCCAACATTTGGTTAAAGACAGCTTAAGTTCAATATGTCCAACATTTGGTTGAAATGTTTGCATTGCTGGTGGTTTCTCTGGTTCAAAAAATGGCAGGGGTGTGGCCTTCAGTTTGGTCCCAGGGACAATACTGTGCTTGTAGACTTTGCCTTCAGACCACTCTCCTGGTCAAAACTCCCAGCCTTCATGGCATCACCTGAGCCAGTCTGTGCATCAAATAGGTACTTGTCTAAAGGACAAACAAACAGAAGAGAGAAAGAAATAGTCTTAACTGGGACTTGAACTCATGCCACCCAGAATGCCATTCCAGCTGCACTACAAGCTTCACCACCAAGGCAACTGGAAACTGAGATGTTCTGAGGCATCCTTTTCTCTAATGTACAACCTAATGCTGCACAGATAATTGTATTTTCAATCATAAGGGTGTGGTGTGAACATTTGTGGAACTGAAACAAACAGAAGTAAATAAATGTCTTAGCTGGTACTTGAACCCAGGCCACCTGGAATGCCATTCTAGTTATGCTACCAGCTGTGCCATAAAGGCAACTGGAAACTGGGACATCCCAAGGCACCATACTCTTTCTCTAATGCACAACTTGGTGCTGCACAGATAATTACATTTTCAATCACAAGGATGCAATGTGCACATTTATGGAATCCAAACGAACAGAAGAGAGATAGAAAGAAGTTCCTTACCTGGGACTTAAACCCAGACCACTTGGAATACTGTTCCAGTTGTGTTACCAGCTGTACCACCAAGGCAACTGGAAACTGGGACATCCCAAGGCACCTTACTCTTTCTCTAATGCGCAACCTGGGTCTGCACATATAATTACATTTTTAATCACAGGGGTGCAGTGTTCGCATTAATGGACCCAAGTAAACAGAATACAGCACACCGCACTCTTGTGATTGAAAGGCACCTACCATCGACCTCCACCATGAGGGAAGGGAAGCCATCAGTGGAAGCACTGGGAAGAAGTAAGTCCCTAGGATGCTGGATGATGGGGCTGGGGGGGGGTGGAGGGCTATGCCTGCACCACAGCAAGGGAGAAAAAGTCTAGGTTATAAACTGAGTTATCTGTTTATTCCACTTACGAAAGTACTCTCATAGAGGAGTGACTGGCAATGTGTATGAAAGGCAAAGCACATGCAGCAACCCTACCATGCAAACACTATCCATCTGCTGCACAAGCCAGAAAATTAGATGTGACCAAATGTTATGTCCTGACAAATCGTTTACAACAGTGAATCATAATTAAGTTGCCCGATCCATCTGCGGAATAAGAATACAAACTCCCAAGTACGTTATGGCAAGAAGGTTCAATTTAAAATAGAAATTGTCCATAACTAATTATGAAGGACTATAATTCACTTTCAGGACTCCAGACTTAGAAGTTTTTAGCAAAATTGTAGAAGACAGTCCCATCACGGGTGCAAAGCAGACTTGGGCCTTCCAAATACATCAAAAGGTTGTTAGCATGAATGGCTTTGTTTTCTCCCCCCAAATGTTATCTCCATAGTTTGTTGATTTTATATAGCTTGCATCTGAGGCTGCAAATAAATAGCAAATAAAAGAGGAGAAAGTCAGCAGACCACATGTGCACCACTGAATAAACCAGCATCTGAGAAACTTGCCCATTTACTTTAATATATGCCATAGGACAGTCATATATGGCTCTTAAAATCTGGAGAAATGATAGTGGGGACTTCCTTCTGCAGAGAATGGCAATCAAGAAATCCCATGCCACCTGGTGAAATGCCTTTCCTGCATCAAGGCTAATCAACAAAACTGGAGCCTTTGACCTAGTGACATTATGGGCCCGATTCTCAAAGAGGGCTTAGAATGGGGCAGGCTGCATCAGAGTGCAACTTGCACCAAAGCCCCTTGTGCCAGGGACCCTGCTCCAGATTCTGGTACCGGAGAGGTCCCGGCACCTAAGTCCCCACACTTGCGGCACACCCTCTCATGCAGCAAACACCTGGTGCACAGGAAGGGTCTGCCACAGGTCCCTTGCAACAAACACAAGGGGTCCTCCTATCTCCAATCTCCACCTGCATTCAACATAAACCCTTCCCCTGGTGGTCTAGTGGCCCAGTGGCCCACCCTGAACCCTATGCTGCCCATATTAATTAATATATATCCTGCCCCACTAGTGGCAGTACAGTGCCCCAGCATCTCCAATGCCACCTTACTGTTCATATATAAAAATAGCACCACTCCCCAATCCATGCCACCATATTAATGAAGTAATACAAGTCCCCCCTTCCCGATTCCAGATGCCCACCATATTGTTGTACTTAATAGAATGCCCCCCCCGGTCCCCAATATCACCGTTGCAAATGACCCCTCTCCCTGGTGATCAAGTGGCCCCAGCCCCCACCTCAACAGGTAGGACCCACCACCCAGCTCCCCCATCATATAACAGAGCCGATACCAGCACAGCCTTCCTCTCACCTCCGTGGCCAGCACCGACTGAACTGCCAATGAGTGCTGTACAATACCACTTCATCACGCTCCCAGACTACACCTGCTTCAGGTGAAGGAGTCAGGTTTGGGTCTCAAACTCATGTCTCCCACATGGTGGAACCATGCTCCAACAGCTGGAATCACAGAGCTGGGAGTCCATCAATGTTTTTCATGGCTAAGCTAAATTAACCATTGTTCTCAGATTCTTATTTATTTATTTAGCTATTTATTTATTTATTTGACATTTGGTGGCTAGGAAAGGCACACTGAGCCAAGGCTTGTTTATAGATACACCCGGTTATGTTCTGGTTAAAAGTACTGGGCATGATTTTCAAAGCCCCATGAATGCCACAAGCCCTTGGCACACTAATCATTTGGCGTACTGGACTTGCGGCATTCTCCTGGCCGGCAATCATGATTTTCATTCTCGAGCACCAAACGCTGCAAGTTAGACCAGTGTTTCCCTGGTCTAACTTTCACCATTTGGGGGGCCCATTTTACTGGGCTAGTGCCAAATGTTTGGCACAAGCTGCTGTGAATTGAGAAAACTGTTGCAACTGTGCATAATGTACTAAAATCAGGTGCAGTTCCATCAAAGGAGTTTGGTGCAGCTGCATCAAAAAACAAGGTTTGAGACAGGGCTTGCCACAAGTACTGCATCACCCTTTGAAAATCGAGCCTGCTGTCTGCAGATAAAGTTTCCCTTGTTGGCAGGTGTGTTTTTTTAAATAGTGTTATACCTTTTAGAATAATTTAACTTCAGAATTTTTCACTGTACAGATATACAAAAAAAAAATCTGCTATGCACTGTATTCCCAACATTTGTGTGCCCATAGTGCTTGAGGTTGTGCACAGTCATCTGCAACTACTACACAAAGAAAAAAAAAAAGGCTAGCTTGAAGGATTGTTGTATTCCTTGTATTTAAAAATGGTCTGGCTAACTCAATGGATTGTTGGATTCTATACATTTAAAATTGTTTATCGGGGCAGGTTGTTGGCAAAGCACTTTATTATTTGTGGTTTAGTTCTGAAACTCACTAATAGCTGATGTTATTCCCAGATGCCTTGGCTGGATTGGGTTAGCAAGTTTTTGATAAGTAGAGCAATCTGTTTGAGAGGCAAGCTCACGTCATAGTATCTTATTGCTTGGGAAGCAAGCCTAACTCCACAGGCAATAGACTGTTATACTGCATATGTACAGAATGTATTTATGTATTCTCCTATATTTTAGAAGGTACAGAAATAATTGAGAATGCCATATCATTTCTTATGATGCCCTAACCATTAGGTTTACTTCTTGCAACAGAAATAAAATTACACAGATTAACAATGCAAGAAAACAAAGCTAGTAAGGTATTGTCTAGTGTAGTTAAAATTTCATAGTATTAACTATAAAAGAGAACTTTAGATCTTTTTTTTTTGCATCATTTGTTTATTATTTCCTTTTTTCCCATAAAGTGACATACACACATACAGACATGTACAACATGAACCTTAATTCATAACCTATTTACATCCAGATCCATTTCGTTATTCCAACATCTCATTCTATCCATTCAGTTAAAAAATGTTCCCCTTAAACAATTATCCCGGACGGTAAGAAGTCAGGGCCCCCGTTATTTTAGTGTCCACCTATACACCTCCCCTTTTATGTTCACTTCAAACCCAGCCCTATTTCAACATAACACTCTCTTCTATTGTCAACGATGAAAGGTATGGTTGCCAAACTCTGTAAAAGAGCTCTTCTTTATCCTTAACAGCATATGTTAGTCGTTCCAGAGTAATAGCCTGTATTATCAGGGCTTTCCATTGGGCTACAGTAGGCTTTGCAGCCGTGACCCAAGTATTAAGGATACAGTGCCTAGCCATGTATATTAGTACCCTAAGCTATTTTTGTACAGGGGCCTAGTCTCCTTCCCTTGTTTCCTCCACCCCAAATAGCAACAAGAGAGGGGACAGAGGATATTGCTGTCCTCCTATCCTTCGCAATTCAGACACCACCTCTCCCCAAAACTTCTGTAAAATCGGGCAAGTCCAAAAATAATGGTAGTATGAAGCTAGATTGTTATTACATCTAGGACATACGGGAGAGACTGCAGAATTATACTTATGGACAACCAGAGGTGGGCAGTATAACCTATGGCAGAACTTATAGTAGGATTCTTTATATTTATTACACAACAAGACACCTTGATGTAATTGGACAAGTATCTTCCAATTATCTGCCGGAATTGTAATCCCTAAGTCTCTCTCCCAGAGCATCCTCGTGTTATGTGTTTTATCCGGAGGCCAAGTCTTGCTTTCTTTAGCCATTCTCCGGATTGTTCCCTTAGGTTTTCTTTGTCCTATCATTATTAGTTGTTCAATTGCCTCCCACTGTGATATAGAGCTCCCTAGCCTCCCAATAGATCTAATATATGCCCTTATTTGTAGATAGTGGAAGAAGTGCAGGTGTCCCAACCCTGTCCTATCTTGTATGCTCTCAAATGAGTCCAATTCTCCAAGTGTGAATAGTTGCTGGAAGCAGCTAATTCCTCTTGTTTCCCACTCCCTATATCCCCTGTCCTCCAGTCCTGGAAGAAAAAACGGATTTCCCCTCAATGGTAGGAGCAGTGTATCATCCTGTCCGGTACCTCTCAGTTTAGACATCTCCCTCCAACTATCTAGCACCGCCATGACCAAAGGATTCGGGTTGGGGAGTCTCTGGTATGCCTTCCAGCCTCTAAGGGACAAGTATGCAGAGATTTTCCCCACACTCCCTCTCTCCTCCAAGTCAATCCAGACAGCTTCCCTAAGCCTACCAATCCAGTCCTGAATATAATGACACAGCATGGCCCTTTGGTAATTCTTTAAGTCTGGAAACTGAAGTCCTCCCTTTTCTGTAGGGGCCTTCAAGTGGGCTAAACCTACCCTGGGGTGTCTCTCTCTCTCCAAATAAAGTCAGAGAAAGCTTTTTCCAATTTTCTCACTTCCATTTCTCTTAACCCAATGTGAAGCATTTGTAAATAATAGAGTATTCTAGGGAGTGGGTTCATTTTGATAAGATTTGTCCTACTCAGCCATGTTATAGGAAGGTCCCTCCATCTAGACAAGTCCATAATTATGTTTTGCACAAGCAGCACATAATTCAAATCATATAGAGCCCCAATTTCCCCCCCCCCACTCTGATGCCCAGATAAGTGAAAGCCTCTTGGACAACCCGAAAGCCCCATTTCGATTTCTGTGTAGAAATCCCGCCATCTTGCACTCCCACCCTCAGCTCTTCCGATTTATCCAGATTTAATTTGTATCCAGAAAACTGTGAGAACCGATCAATCAGGCTCAGGAGAGCAGGCATAGACCTACTAGGTTTGGTTACATATAGCAACATATCGTCTGCATAAAGTGAAAGCTTGGTCTCTCTACCAGTCTTCCCCACCACTCCTGAAATTTCAGGGTGTTTCCGAATGGCAATGGCCAGGGGTTCAAGTGCCAAAGCGAACAGGAGAGGGGAGAGCGGGCGCCTTTGCCTAGTGCCTCTTCCTAGATCAAAGCTATTTGAGAGGGTGCCATTGGTTAGTATTCTGGCCCCAGGGTTCCGATACATCTGCCTCACCATCCCTATAAACCCATCACCCAGACTAAACCGGGCCAAGGCCTCCATTAAATATTCCCACTCTACTCTATCGAATGCTTTTTCTGCATCCATTGACAGAATATGCACCACTTCCCTACTATTCTTTGCTCCCCAAATTACATTCAGGAGGGTTCTCATGTTGTGATATGAATACCTATCCTGAATAAACCTGGTCTGGTCTGGGTGAATGAGCTCCGGCAACAAGTACTCCAGCCGAGTAGCTAAAATTTTGACCAATACCTTGGAGTCACAGTTTAACAGGGATATCGGTCTAAAGGAGGCACACTCTAAAGGGTCCTTCCAGGGTTTTGGAATCAGGCAAATCGTGGCCTATCCCAAGATCGAGGTAGCTCTCCCTCCTCCTCCCCCGCTTCTCAGAATACTGCCTCCAGATGGTCCACAACTTTTAATTTCATAACTTTGTAATATTCAGCTGAAAAACCATCAGGCCCGCTAGTTTTTCCCTTTTTAAGTGCCCCAATGGCAGAGAGAATTTCCTCTTTTGTAATGGCAGCATTTAAACGCTCTCTCTGTCCTTCTGTCATCTGCGGTATCTCCACCTTATTCAAAAATTCCACCATCCCCCTGTCTTCTCCCCCCTTTTGACCATGGTAGAGCTCGTGATAGAATCTCCTGAACCTTTCCCCAATGTCTGTTTTATTTTTCAAAAGCATCCCATCATCTCCCCGTACGGCCTGAATTAAGTGTCTCCCTCTTTTCCCCCTTATAAGATTTGTGAGTATAGTACCAGGTCTATTTCCCCACTCATAAAAATGCTTCCTAATAAGTAACCCAGCCTTCCTCACCTCTCCCAGCAATAGGTTATTCAGTGCTTCTCTAGTTCTTGCCAACAAGAAGTGCACATTTCCTCCTCCCACACCCAGGGCGGCCTTTCTCTCCAGCACCTTGAGTCTCTGTTCTAAATTAGTTCTCCTTACCTTAACTTTTTTTTTGTGATGGGCCACATAGCTACTAATGACCCCCCTCATAAACGCCTTCCCTGCATCCCAAAAGACTGCTTTAGAAATAGTTGTCCCTGAGTTGTTTCGAACATATTGTTGCCACTGATCATACAGGTGTTCCTGGAACTCCTTATTGGCTAGTAAGTAGTTAGGAAATCTCTATGTCCTAAGAGCTTCCTTTTCTTCCCCCATAATCAGTGACATAATGACCATGGCATGGTCAGAAATGTGAATGGGTCTATGCTTAATGTGCCGAACTCAGAAGTACCACTCCCTGGGGAGAAATATAGTCAAGCCATGACCACATTCGGTAGGGGTGTGAGAAAAAAGTGTATTCCTTGGTCGTAGGGTGAGCTGTTCGCCACCTATCTATAAGTTCTAAATCATTCATTCCTGCCAGCCATTCCCGAACAGCATTTTTAGGAAGCCCCTTATGCTCTGAGTGGTCCAAAATGGGGTTCATCAAACAGTTCATACCCCCCCAGTATCAGATTTGGGAATTGCTCCGCAATTATTATAGACAAAATCCTGCCATAAAAATTCAGGTCATATACAGCAGGTGCATACATACTTCCAAACGAGATTTTCTCCCCATATAAAGTTCCTACCACAAATACATAGTGCCCTTCGCTAGGGTCAGCAACCACTCGTTCTTTTTGAAATGGTAGTTTCTTATTCAGGAGAACAGCCACCCTCTTTTATGTGCATTAAAAGCAGCCGAATAACATTCCCCCACCCAGCCCTTTTTTAACTTTGCATGTTCCTTATCCATGAGGTGTGTCTCTTGTATCATGGCAACCTGAATATTCTGCCTTTTCAAAGCTGTAAGCAACATCGTTCGCTTGATGGGGGTGGCTATTCCCCTTACATTCCACGAAACCACATTTAAATCCTGCATTCCAGTCATATCCTCAGAATACTGTCTCTACCTCTGACCTACCGTTAAGCCCCATTCCGAGCCCTGACTCCATCCCTGCTAGAATATCTGAATGGTATTCTCTATGGATCTGCAAACAGATTTCTAACTGTAAAAAACCTAACAAATAGTAACTATTTACAAAAACCGACCCCCCCCCTCCACATTCCCTTATTTTCTTGTTTTGTATTCCTCCCAATAGTAACACAAACTGCACAATGCAGACATTTTACTCTCTCTTCCCTCTATGGAGCAAGACAGAAAATGCCCCCCCAAACCCCCGCATTTTACAAGTCTAGCAACTGCCCAGTAGCTTCATTAATATCAATCTTTAACCCAATGAAACACTTTAATTCTCCTAATCATTGCTGTAGCTGCATTCCACCAAGCCGGACAAGCATACCATGTCTTCATATGTTTTCCTGAACTTTGGAATTATAGGAGGTTCCCTCCTCAGATCCCTCCCATTCCCTTTCTGTTACAACTCTTCTCTCCCCAGTAATGCAAGTTACATTCCCCTGAAAAAGGTGGGGCAGAGTCCCCCCCCTCCAGGTGGCGCAGAAGACCTCCTCCTTTACTCCAGAACATCACTCTTCATTATGCCCTCCCCTTCCCTTTAAAATCGATTTCAGGAGTATCGAGCCATCAACTCGGTGAGAAAGCAATTTCATCCCCTCCCCTTGCCCCACACCCACATATCTGTTTTACTTCAGTCCCATTTCAAAAGGCTGAAAGCCCTGAAGTTCAAGGCCTGCAACAACACTTGGTCTGCAGAGGCTCTCTGCGTGATGTCGATTCTTCGTGGTTCAAAGTAGCGTTGTGAGTTCCCTTCCAGCCAGATCACCTGTTAAAAAAAAGGAAAAAGAACAACAGACAAACCGAAAGGTGATTTCCATTCATAGCCTAGCCAAATTCCACTTGTCACGATCTATCTCTAGGGAAAAATACCCATCTTAAGGCCTGCACCCAGCTCTAAAAAAAGGAAAAGGAAATCCTCCATTCTTGTTCCCTTCCTTATTTCAGGTATCTTAAACCAGTCAGTTTGCAGACAATTCGCCCTCACATTATTCACATAGACATGCCTTCAGGGGAAAAAAAGAGAAGAAAAGGAAAAAAAAAATACAAAAAGGAAAGGGGTGATTAGTTCCATGTCAGTCACTTAGCTTTCTCAGTCCTTCGAGTAGTATTGTCTCTGGTAATCTTCACCAAGGGGAGGAGGGGAGAGAAGGAGCCCCTCTAATCCATCATGTGCGCAATCAATCCAGCCGAGTGAGTTTTCTCTCTGCCTCTGATCACCTCATCTTTTTAACCAAGTTCCTCACAAATGTCTCCACTTTAGGGACTTCCCAGAAAGAGTAAACTGCTCCTTCGTGCTTGATCTTGAAGGTTGCAGGGTATAACATGTAGCAGTCAATTTTGGCTTCTCGTAGCTGCGCTATGACAGGGCCAAAAGCCCTTCGACACTTCAACAAATGAGCTGAGTAATCTTGAGAAAGATATAAATGGTGCCCTTCATATTCCAGTTCTGATCGCTCTCGATATGCCTTTAGGACACCTTCCCTATCTGGGAAATAATGAAATCTCATGATCACCTGGCGAGGAGGCTGGTTAGGTGCTGGTTTCGGCATAACAGCTCTGTGGGCCCTTTCCAGCTTCATGCGCTCATTTTTAGGAGAAATGCCCAGCAGTTCTGGCAGTGTTTTAGCACAGAAGTCCATAACACTTGCACCCTCCATGCCCTCTGGTAAGCCCCGCAACTGTAGATTCAACCATCGATGGTAGTTCTCCTGGTAGTCCAAAAGTTCCTGGAGCTCTTCTAATTCTTTTTGCAGAGTAATCACTTGCTCAGGTATGGGGGCTGTAGTATCTTCCAGATCCGAAATATGCTGCTCGGCCTCGCTAATTCTAGTAGCCTGTGTAGCGTGTAAATCAACCAGCTCCTGCAATTTTCTATCGAAATTAGTCGCCAGACTAGTCAGTTTAGGTTCTAGCACAGCTAACACCTGCTGTGTCACTTCGCGGCCTACAGCACTCACTTCTCCGGCCGAGAGAGATATGTGGCCTGTATTCTCCACTTGGGATGCTGGCGGTTGCTTGCGTTGGTTTTTAGTAGCCATCCTCGAACTTTTTGCTGCACTAGAGATCACAAACTCGTCCATCACACTCTCCCACACACTTCACAGCTTACAAATAGTGTTTTGGGTAACTTTTAAGGCAGTTTAAGTTTAATATTTTGCGACGATTTGAGGAACGAGGTGAAGTCACGTTTTTACTCCAGTCTGCTCATTAGGGCCCCCCCTTAGATCTTTTTTGTAAAACAAAATCACATCTATCGTCAGTGGAAAAACTAAACAAATGTCAACCAGATGCACTAATTCAAGCTAAATCTTCTTTTCAAACATTGTGGTGCCTCACAAAAGAGATAAATTAACCAGAAAACAGAAAAGGAGTTCAGAAAAACAAATGGTAAAGGCTTAAATACCCTCATTGGTAATGGGAGTACTTTAAAACTGGATTGTGGTCTAGAAGCTGATCTACTCAAGTCGACCATGGACTCAGACTCACCACATTTGCCTACATGGTATAGTATGCCATCATGCCATTAGAGGTGCTAGAAACAAGTTGGGGGAATTTCCACACAGAAATAGTTTGGCAGCAATCTGCAAGATGCAGAAACCAAATAAGACAATAAAGCAGGAGCTGGGACTCCACATTTTGGAGGTCACTGGTAAGCAGGTACAGATTTCTAAGCAGGTAACAGAACTTGCTAAACATGTAGATATAAGTACTTGGGACTGAGTCTACCAAAAAACAAGGTTACATCAGCTGAGGCCCTTATTGTTGCTGTACTAAGAGATAATGTTATGGGAGTCAATAAAACATCTGGAAAATCAATTTTGGGTAAGGAACCTGAGGTGACAGAGTATGCCTCACAGTGTACCTACACAAGAATTAAAAAAAAAATAAGTTGTTTAAGATGTTTTGTCTTAAGAGGACAGGAAACGTTTCTCTGTTTTTGAACAAGTTTTCATTTCTTTGCTAAGCACAACTCTTGGCACACCTGCTAAGGGTTCCTCCAAAGCTGTTCCCTCTGCCTTACAAAACTGATTTACAAATAAAGACAGCGCCAATCTTGGTCTACAGTTGTTGCTGTAGTAAAAATGATATTATAAAAGCAGACTATTTTTAGAGCAGTTTACTCTAACAAAGCAATGTCAGTTCCATGGGAATCTAGTCAGGACAATTCCTGCTGTAGAGCAGGAAACACAGAGAAGGAAAGACTGTTTCCTAGATTTGAAGCCCTTGTTTGTGGTGCTGGGTGTGGCCATTTCGGCACTCTATTCTGCATGGTTTTGAGTGGTATACCAAGAACAGACATTTTGGCCCTCAACTTTAGAGCCAGCCAGCTGGTAGTGCTGTGCCGGTTCTTAGCTATTCAGACAGTCTGAATATGGGGCATTGGTGGCACAGTGCAAAGTAAATACCAAGCTGCACTGACATAGCCCTAGTCTACATATTGCCACAGGAGACAGCACACACAAGACAGAATAGTGCTCCTGTTGGCTACATTCCACCCTAGCATACAAATGAGCCCATTGGGCATGCACAGCACTAAGGGGCATTTGCATGCCTATCATGCAGCAGCCCCCTAGTGGCCATGCTGGGCATTAGAAGTAAAGAGTGTCAGGTGTCTAGTGGTTGCCCCACCCTGTTCACCCATGTATGAAAATAAAATCCCTGTCATAGCCCTTCCTGGTAGTCTAGTGGTTCTCCAAAGTAAGCACACCTATGCCACAAAACCACAAACTCCAAAATATATTCAAACAAACTGATTTATTGTGGTGGATTGCCAGTCAAAGAAAATGCCATTACCCAGTAATTTGGCTAAACAACCTTCATCAGTGCTTACTTTGGAGAACTCTTGTTGTATTTTTGGGCTGGCTGCCCTGTTTAAAGCACGCGCCTTGTACTGCTGGTTCACAGTAAGTAACTGTTGGATCTTGGTAGTCTAGTGGACCTCCTCCTCAATCACCCATGTATGAAAATAACCCCCTATCATATCCCTCCCTGGTAGTCCAGCAGATCCCTCATCTAGTGCCACCAAAACCTATGAATATACTGCTGTACTGTTTATGTATGAATGATCCCTCATTTGCAAAGGTACAGTGGTATCTTTTGTGCAATCACTCTGCTGGGTTTGGGCAATACTCTGATGGGCCTCTGAAGATGGCCCCACCAGGAGCACAGTCGCTAATCCTGGTTAGCATGGCACTAACCCAGTTACTGCCGTGCTAACCTTTTGAAAATGGGGGCCTTATGTTTCTTGACTCTGATGAGGCTAAAAGATTTTGGGAGGTAAAACTTTAGTCTGGAGACTTTGGTGGATGGTTATGAGCTTGAGCGTCTATCTACTGAATAAACAGACTTGTGTGCTTGTGAGTCCAGCCAGGCTTGTGCCCCAAAATATATAGCTAGACTTTGGAAAAGCCACATTTAATCTTCTCTTCATATTATGTTTTGCTACACTCACCTTTAAGAAATCATGAGGAATTATCAAGCGCTGTGATAAGTGTTGATATATCTGTTATTTTATCTGTTTTTGACTAAGATCATGAAATGGTGAATTTTAGGATGTAAAATCTGTTCACACCCCTTGTTGATTTACTAACTGGGAAATACATATGGCAAAAAGAAAGGTGACTTGATGGTATGTTTAGGCGCATATTGCAGAATTTTCAGTTGATGATTGAATAAATTATTTACGTTAACAGAACCGAACAAAACATGCAGAGTAAAATAAATTGTATTACAGTTATCGTTTTTCTAGTTTTTGCTCAATTTACAAATGATTTTTTTAAATGTGAGCATCTCCTTAAGATAACTGAACAAACTTTTTATTCTGAATATACACTAATGCCGTGGCATTATAGTGAAATATAGTTTGGTGGATTACACCAGATGAAGCCAATTCTAGATATTACAGCATTGACAAGGGGGCTCTCAATCCCTTGAGTCATGAAATAATGATTGGTTGGACTTCATGAAGACTTGAATCTTCAAACAAGATAATCTGAATGGACAAATGGGTGATGAAATGTGATAGCTGTTTTTCATTGTTATCTCCAGATAAAGATGTTGGTATTACACAGAGGGGAATGAGGATTAAAAGGGCTGCAGCTATATAAGCATTTTGGCATTGGGTGAATATACTGCCATCTTTATAAACATAGAAACATACATAGAACATAGAATTTGACGGCAGATAAGGACCGCTTGGCCCACCCAGTCTGCCCATTTCCCTACCTGATGGATAAGCTGCAGATCCTAGTTAACCAGCAGCCTACTTCTTCCTACCCCCACCCCCTAGAATTGCCTTATGACTGTCCCATGCATGCTTGAATTCCACCACTGTTTTTGACTCCACAACCTCCTCTGGAAGGCTGTTCCATGCATCCACAACACTCTCTGTGAAAAAATACTTCCTTAAATTACCTCTGAGCCGCCCCTTCTATCTTCAAATTGTGCCCCCTTGTTCTTGCACACCTCTTTTTTTGAAAGATGCTACCCTCTTGGACTTTGTTGATTCCCTTGAGGTACTTGAAAGTTTCTATCAATTCCCCCTCTCCCTCCTTTCCTCGAGGCTATACATATTAAGCTCCTTAAGTCTCACTTCATATGTCTTCCGGTGCAGACCTGCACCATTTGAATTCTTTCCTCCTCTGGACAGCTTCCATCCTGTCTATGTCTTTGCGGAGATTGGGTCTCCAGAACTGCATGAGTACTCCAGATGTGGTCTCACCAGCTGTCTGTACAGAGGGATAATAACTTCTTGTTTTCTCTGGTGATGCTTCTCCAATGCATCCCAGTATCCCCCAGCCCTCCTTGCTGCCCTCTCACATTGCTTGCCCACCTTTAGGTCATCTGATATGACTACCCCTAGGTCCCTTTCCATTTTTGTTGTTGTTAGTATCTCACCCCCATTGTGTGCCTCTTCCCTGGGTTTTGTTTCCCAGGTGCATGCCTTACACTTCTTAGCATTGAATCTAAGCTGCCATACATTTGACCATTCCTCTAACCTTGCCAAGTCCTTCTCATCCTTTCCACCCACCTTGTGCATCAACTCTGTTGCAGATCTTTGTGTCATCTGCAAAGATACATATTTTCCTTTCAGTCCCTCTGCAATGTTGCTTATAAAGACATTGAAGAGGACCGGTCCTAATACTGAACCCTGTGGTACCCCACTGCTAACCCCACTTTTTTCAGAGTGGACTCATTTACTATTACTCTCTGTGTCCTATTCTCCAGCCAATTTTTACCCAGGCTGTCATCTTAGGACCCACTCCCAGGCTGGCTAACTTGTATATTAATCTTTGTGTGGGACTGAGTCAAATGCCTTGCTAAAGTCTAGGTAGGCCATGTCCACAGCCCTCCCTGATCTACTACTTGGTCACCCAGTCAAAGAAATCTATCAGATTTGTCTGGCATGACCTTCCGCTGTGAATCCATGCTGCCTTGGGTCCTGTGCCCTCTGGCCTCTAGATACACAACAATTCTTTCCTTCAAAGTGATTCCATCATTTTCCCTACCACTGAGATTAAACTAACAGGTCTGTAGTTTCCTGCTTCTGCCTTGCTCCCACTTTTGTGAAGGGGAATCACATCTGCCTCCTCCAGTCCTCAGGTACCACCCCATCCTCCCATGATTTGTTAAAGAGGGTAGTCAGTGGTGTCACTAGTTCTATCCTTAGTTCTTTTAGAATTCTGGGATGAATCCATCAGGCCCCATTGCTTTGTCCACCTTCAGTTTTAAGAGCTCTTTCAGAACTCTTTCTTCTGTAAATGGGCTGGTATCAACTTCTGTATCCAGAGTGTTTCTACTGTTTGTTTTAGGTACCTCCCCCTCCTTTGTAAATACTGAGCAAAAATATTTGTTTAGTATCTCTGCCTTTTCACAGTCACCCTCTGCCCCTCCCCCCTTTATTAAGCCTCACTATCCCTCCCTTGGTCTTCCTTCGCTCCCTGATGTACCTATAAAAGGTTTTATCCCCCTTCTTAACTGAGTTGGCTATCTTTTCCTCGGTTTGGGCCTTTGCTGTTCTGACTGCCTTTCCAGCTTCCTTTGCTTTAACTGATACAGTTCTCTGTCCTGTTCCTTCTGTGATTCCTTGTACTTCCTGAATGCTTTTTTCTCTTGAACCTTCCTGCCACTTCCTTTGAGAACCATAGTGGTTTCTTACCTCTTTTGTTTTGTTTATTTGCTTTACACAAAGGCTTGTTACCTCTGTGATGACAGTTTTATTATTCCCATTGTTCTTCCACCCCTCCTTCCTGCCCATTTGCTAGTGCATTCCTTAGGCACTCACCCATTTAGCAAAGTCAGCCCTCCTAAAATCCAGTACCTTTGTCTTTGTATGGCTTGACTCTATTGCTGTGTTTATGTGAGAACCATCTACTGTTCGATGGTCGCTAGTCTTCCCAGATGGCTACCCACTTCTACATCTGTGATCCTCTCTTCATCTCCTTTGAGAGAACCAGGTCTAAGATTGCTCCCTCTCAAGTGGGCTCCAATACTAGTTGTCTAAGGCATGCCCCCTGTAGGGCATCCAGAATAACCCCACTCTTAGAAGTGGCTGCTGCAACTGCACTCCAGTTAACATCTGGCATATTCAGATCACCCATCAGCAATATCTCCCCTTTATCTGCCATTCTAAGCATACTTTCTATCATTTCCTTGTCCATTTCCTCCACCTGAGATGGGGGTCTGTATACAACCCCTTTGCGGATTGTGGTGCCATTGTCTGCCTCCAAATTGACCCACAGTGCTTCTTCTCCTCCCTGTTTACCCTTTTGTTCTGTTGCTTTGATTTCTTCTCTTATGTAGAGAAATCAAAATGTAAATCAAAACACTGTGTAAGTTACTTTGAAGAACTGTACTGGGTGCAATGCATTGTTCGATTCTTGTTAACAACAGCAAAGATCATCAGAGTTAGACCTCAGTAGTGCTGGCTTGTTAAAGGAAAATTTTCATTGCAACAAAGTGTGTGAAACTACAATCCATTCACATAATACACTTTGTATTATGGGACTTGTGCCATACAATTTTAGTGCATCTAAGATGCTTGCTCCATTAAGTTAGGCCATCTAAGTGGTCTACCTTATTGGTGCAATTTGCACAAATTGCAACATTTTAGGTGGCACTTGCTTTTAAAAGTGAGGCATGTGTCATGCTTTTGACACAAACTGTCATAAACCAGAGAAACTGTCACCCATTAAAACATTAGAAAATAGCATTTAAAAATGTTGGTGCATTTTAGATGATACAAGTCACACCATAAATCAGGAATTGCGTTTGTGTCATGACATTTGAAAAGTTTGAAATTCCTGCTGACAGTATTTTCAGTTGATATGCTGGGGAAGTCATTCATAGTCTGGGTCACAGAGAATGCAAAGAACCACACTCCAGTTAGTACAAGTGTTGCATTGTATGACTCATATTGAAAAAAAAAGAATTAGAAAGTATATTTGTGTTATTTATGTTTTCCTGCTCCTTTTCAACAGTGTTGCTATTGTGGAAATTATAGATCTTTGTGTTTACTACCACTTTATACAGCAACTGTTGTGGTGTCTTGGGAATTACAGTTTCTTTGCAACACTGTAGCTGGTTGACCAGAAGACCCAGTCAGTGGAACTGCTGGGAAGAGTGGTCTAGTGGTTATATATGGTACAGTGATTTTCTTAAACCATAGGAGCAAGTAAGACAGCTGCTTGATAGTTTATTTTAAGGCTGCTACACAATTTAACCACTATGTACCTCTGAGGTACATACCAGGCAAAAGGGGATTTGAGAATCACTTCAATTCTTTTATACTGATTCATATGACTTATTTGTATTGCTTCATATGGAACTGGCGTACAAGCCACCCATGCATGCTGGAGTAGTGGATGATGAATGGGGGGTGGGGGGGGGAACTGGAGGACTGCATTCTGACCCAACATGTGGAGAAACACACTAGGGTAGGAGATATTTTGGACCTGATCTTGTCCAATGGTGACAGAGTAGGCAGACTATCAGTTGATGAACCACTCAGAACAAGTAAGCATTTTACAGCATAGTTTGAGCTAGCAGGAAGGGTACATAGGTACAATACAAGAACAGTGTTGTCTGCATTGGAAAATGGAGTGTGAGCTTGGAGCAGGACTTTTAGGATATCACCAGCTAGAGGGAGTGGAGAAGAAATGGGAGTTTGCTTATAAAGAACAATATCTTAGAGATAACAAAAGGGTGCCTTAGGCAGGTTGGAAAGAATGGGAGACAGAAAAAGCTGCTTTGTTCTTGAAGGAGTTAAGGAAGCAGTAAAAGAAAAACATTCTGCATTCATGGTGTATAGGTCCTGTCCACACTGACAGTATGAAAATAAAAACAGTTTTAAAACCATTACAGTCCCTACTGAGCCATGAGATCCAGACTGCTCTGAACTGTGTTCTAACATGGTAGTTGTGAGTCTACATTACTGCATTTGCAATCTGTGTTGAAACACCATGCTGCGCTCCTCACTCACTCCATTCTCACAACGCCCACTGTCAGCTGTAATGCAGTGCTCCCTCCCTTCCTATACCCAACCTCAGTATAAAAGCAATATCTGTTGGTATTAGAAAATGGGATTTAATGCAACACCATACAAGACAAACTGGCAGACTAACTTTTCATTCTCTGGGCCTCCCCACCCACTCCCAACTGTAGGCAAAACTGTGGGCATTTGAAACACCTCCTGCTTTCTCTTTTGGTACTCTCCATCTGTTCGCAGCTGCAGTCACAGCCTCATGGGATACCTGCGAACTGCATTGTGGGCCATATGAGGACAATGAAGCAGAAGCACGGCAGCAACTCCCATCCACATAGGCAATTTTGCTGTGCTAGGTTTAAAACTGTTTTCAAAACTGAGCTAAAACCTTTGTTTCTTCAGGATTTGAACTCAGTTCTGAAACATGGTTTTAAAACATTACCAGTGTGGATGTGAACTGTGTTTGGCATTCTTATAATGTTACAGACAGACAGTAATGTTATAAGAATACCAGTGTGGACAGGGCCTTAGTCTTTTCAGTCATAGAACAGTAGAGAGACTTACCTCAGATGTGCCATGAAGACAAACGAGATTGTGGGATAGACAAAGATGAATGCAGAGCTTAGGATAGCAGAGAGGGCGAAGGGCAATGATAAGGTTTTTTTCAGTTATATTTGGGAAAGAGGGAAAAATAAAATGGGGAAGGAGAGGCTCAGAAAGGAAACTGCTGGGTGGAGGGTGATGAGCAAATGGCTGAGATCCTTACAGAGTACTTGTGCTCTGTCTTTATGCTTGAGAAGGGAGGTCCACTTCCAGACTGCAGTATCAAGGCAAGGGGGGACCTTAACTGGCCTAAGGTTTCTATCTTGGTTGAAAGAGTTCTTAAGTGTTGGGGAGAAAAACTGAGAAATCATTGACCAGATGGTCTACATCATCATGTGCTAAGAGAGTTTGCACAGGTTCTGGTGGAGCCGTTTGCTGACCTATTTATTTGCTGTTTGGACACAGGTGAGATTCCAGTTGATTGGTGGGTGGCAGATGTCATCCTGCTGCACAAGAGTGGAGATAGGGGTGACCCCAGACCCTGTAAATTACAAACTGGCTAGCCTGACATCCATACTGGGTAAACTTCTTTCGACTGTTATGAAGAAAATACTGGTGGACTCCCTGGAGTTACAGGGGCTCCAGGATAATAAGTAACATGGGTTTGTTAGAGGTTGGTCTTATCAGACGAATCTCATAGAATTCTTTGTGAAGGGGGTTCACAAGATTTGAATATGCAGAAGACTCAGATGTTGTATATTTGGACTTCAGCAAGACTTTTTACTCAGTAGCCTGTAATAGTAAATAAATAGTAAATGGTAAACAAAGATTGATTGATTGATTAAAGAGGCTGGTGAAAAAATGAGGGATATAGGCATGGGACTTGAGCTGACTCACTGGGTGGAAAACTTGCCACAATTATGACACAAGAATATGGGTTGATTTTGACACAACTATAAAAAATACAGTGCAGTTATATGTTGCAACTACATGACGTAGATTTGCTCCTATTGACATCACACAACTGTTTTATTTTGGAGCACTTTTGAAAATACCACCCTTAAAGAGACACTGTCAACCTGTTTTGTATCATATTATTTCTAGTTAAAAACCTACATTTTATGATTACTTTCCATCTCTAAAATTCATTGATGTTGCTGTTTGCTTTGTCTGTCTCCTTGTTCAGTAGAACTGAAATGCATGCTACTGTATATTTATAAACAACTTTGTTTCATTTGAAATCCTGAATCTATTCTTCTTGACTACTTCCTAAACATTTGAAGCACCCCCTGACCAGTGCAGTCACTTATGAGGCAGTAGCCACCTAAATGCCCACTGCATCATGAGTAGCTAGACTGTGTTGGAGGTGTTCCCCAGTCCAGAAAAGACTTAGTGGGAGTTGATCAAAGAATGTTAACAAATCTGTTTTGGTGTGGTAACACCAATATGATGGGCAGTCTGTTTTTCACTTTTCAAAAGAAAAAAAGAATCAGAATCAAACTGCAAGCTACACCAGCAGTCTTTATGAGGAGAGACTAAGGGACCTCAATATGTACTCACAGGAGGAGAGGAGACAGCAGGGGGACATGATTGAAATTTTCAAGTACCTTAAGGGCATAAACAAGGTGCAGGTGGGGGAGCTTTTCCAATGTAGAAAAAGTACTAGAACAAGGGAGCACAATATGAAGTTGGAGGGGGTAGATTAAAAGGTAATGTGAGGAAGTTTTTCTACACAGAAAGGGTAGTCAACACATGGAATAGTCTACCATAGGAGGTAGTGGGGGCAAGCACAGTGGAGGGGTTTAAGAATGCTTGGGACAGGCACAAGGGAAGCCTGAGAGGGGAGGGAGTGATGACAAGCCATTGATCACATAGGATCAGTGGCCTCATACCATGTATAGGGCCTACGGGCAGACTGGATGGGCCTAGCAGTCCTTATCTGCCAACAATTTCTATGTTTCTATGTTCCATGTTTCTGTGTTTACAGAATGTTAGCAATCATAAAATACATTTTTTAAACAAGGGACACTTTGAGACGTAAAGGTGCTGTGTCCATGCAGATGTGTCCAGATTTCTTTGTCCTATTCACAGACATCTGGATACATCTGCAAAAATTCTTGTAGTTTGAGGCAATTTCTGCCACAACTGCAAGTCTCATGTCCATTTTAAGAATGCAACTGTGGAATTCTGTCCCAGGAATTAGACCAACATTTTGTGGTCTAACTTCTTGGGTGGAATTCCTCACTAGCACCTGAAAAATGGGTGCAACTAACTGAAAATCACATCCTTAGTATTTAAAAAGCAATGATTAGCAAAGCTATTTGAACTTTACTAATTCATTAAGGAAAGGGTGTAATTGTTAACAACTCTAGTTACCTACAGCCAATGCCAAGAATAAAAGTCAGAAATTATTCATGCAATTATTCTCATAAATGTAATTATCTTTATAGGAAAGTCCATTATAAAGTAGCCAACATTCCAGGTACAGTGTGTCACTTGGTCGCTACAGTTATACCAATCAGTGATTTCTTTTTTCAATTCTGAATCTGCATATATGGAAGAAGTTATAATTGTAGTTCTATGTTTTTTTTTATAGATACTTAATCATAGGCATCTCCTGCATATTAATTGGACTTATTATTGTTGATATTTGACTGTATAGTTTCATTATCATTATCTTTATTTCTAGATACATTATATCGTCTGAAAAGTGCCCTGTCAATATATGCTACTGAAAATGTAATAAGTAAAAAAATATTTTTTTAAAGGCTTTCTGGTAACAAAGTGATTGGTGGGGAAACAGCCTAAAACCCATTCTACCACTGCACACAAACATGAGGAAGGGACACTTGGGGGGAGATTATGGATGGAGTGCAGGGGCTGCAGGACAGTGGTTACCCAGAGGGTGCTTTGGAAACATGGCCACTGTCTCAGTTGTAGGAGGCTCTATGCCCTAAGGACTGAGCTTGAGGCTGGTGGTACACAACAGCATGAATAATCGGGACAGAAGAAGCATAAAATAATTATGGGAAACTTACAACACCTTTAGTAGGACACTAAGGGAAAGTGCAGGGGTGGTAACCATCATTGAGGTACTACCAAGGCCACGCTATAATGCAAGAGAGCAGTGTAAGCTCTACCAGTTCAAAGGGTGGCTGAAAGGTTGGTGTGAAGTGGGGGTTCTCAGTTCCTAGGCAACTGGAGCTTTATCTGGAAGCAGTGAAGTCTGTTCAAATGGGATGATCTACACACCAAGGAGGGCAACATTGTTAGGGCCAAGGTTTACATAGCACATCTAAGCACATTTAAACTAGGAGATGGAGGATGCAGTACAGTTGGACATAGGTGCACCTAAACAACTGAGGGAGGCAAAATAAGCCTCCCCCAGCACTAGCGTAGAGAAGGGATGACTAGTCAAAAAATAACTGGACAAGGAAAGCAGGCAAAGAAACTGGGAAACTGGGAATAGTAGTACGGTGGGGTTAGGGTATTGCTGGGTTTGGCACAAGGAAGGGGGTAGGGGGAAAGTGAATATGAAAAATTTGGAGAGAAGGTAGAAGCAGGGGGCCTGGAGGGCTAAGTGTGCAAATGCCTGGAGCCTGGGGAACAAGACCTGTGACCTGCAGGCAATAGTGGCAGAAGCTCAGCTGGACTTGGTGGTGGCCATGGAAATGTGAGCAACACAGCATCATGATTGAGACATGACCACTCTAGGTTATGCAGTGTTCAGGAGGAAAAGGGAAGAGGGGTGGCATTATACATAAGGGAGGGCATCAAAGTCATGGAGGCCAAGAAACTAGGGGAGGGCAAAGGTAAAGAAACAGTGTGGGTTCAGGTAGTCATGGCTGAGGGTAGAAACATCTGGATAGGAGTGACGTATAGACCACCATCTCAGAAAGAGATGACTGATATAGAACTGGGGAAGAGGTTAGAAGGGCAGCAGAACAGGGGGGAGTGTTGCTAATGGGAGACTTCAACATGCCAAACATGGATTGGCATATCCCAGTAGCAGTAAGTGCATGGAACCAGTTGTTGGTAGAGGCATTTCAGGTGGTTGATTCAAAGAGTATAAGAATCTATAAGGGAAGGAGCCATACTTGATTTGATTCTTAATAACAGGGACAGTATCAGTGAGGTCACAGTTAAGGACCCACTGGAAACCAACGATCTCCAGACTATGGACTGATATCCAACTGGAGACAGATAAAAAGCAATCACAGACAAAGGTTGTGAGCTTCAGAAGGGCTGATTTTAGTAGGATGTGGAAGCTGCTATAAGAGAAACTGGAGTTGGTGAGGGCATCTGTGGGGGTAGACAAAAAGGTGGGACTTAAAAAAAGATGAGCTATTAGAGGCCATAATTCTCTGTGTAAGGGTGGTAGGAAAGTGCAAGTGAGGAAAGAAGCCATTATGTACACAAGCAAGGTGGAGGAGTAAGGGAAGGGTGAGAGGGAGGAGTATCTTAACAAGATGAGGGAGGTCAGAAAGACACTGATAAAGGTAAAGTAGAACACTGACCTGAGTATAGCAGAGAGAATAAAGAAGGCGGGTAGAGTATTCCTCTGTTACAAAAGATACAGATGCAAATCCAAGGAGGGGATAGTCAAACTGAAGAAGGAGGAGATGTGGGAGGAAAAGGAGGAGGAGGAGGAGGAGGAGGAGGACAAAGATTAGGCAGACATACTGAATCAGTATTTCTGTTTCTCTCGTTCATGGTGAAGGTTAAGGGACACTGTCTGAACATGTCATCAAAGTCAGAAAGGTAGATGTGAGGGCATCAAAACAGAAGCAATTACAGAAAGACAGGCATTGAAAGGACTAATCACATTAAAGGTGGAAAATCAACTGGTCGAGATGAGCTATATCCATGAGTGCTGAAAGAGATGGAATAGGTTCTGGCCCCACCACTGGCAGATCCCATTAATAGCTCATTGGAAATGGGGAAATATCAATGGATTAGAGGACAGTAGATGTGGTGCTCTTGCATAAGAGTGAAAGTAGAAGTAAGCTAGGAAACTACAGACCATTAGCCTGACATTTATATTGGGGAAGTTACTGGAAACCATAGTAACAGAGAGGCATGTGGGTTTCTTGGAAGTGAATGGACGTTAGGATATTAGACAGCCTAGGTTCATAGGAGGGAGGTTGTGTCAGATGAACAGATGAACCTGATTAATTCATTTGATTGGACAATAAAGGTTGTGGACAAGGGTCAGGCAGTGGTTGTACTATATCTGGAATTTAGCAATCCTTTGACTCTATCCGACACAGATGGTTGGTCAACAAGCTGAGTGACCTTGGGGTGGGGATAGGATTACATGTTAGGAAAGAAAATGGTCAAGTGGAAGCACAAAGGCATCTTGGAAGTCACCAGTGGAGTGCCGCAGGGATCAGTCCTAGAGCCAGTCCTCTTTAAAATCTTTATTTGTGACATTGGTGTAGAGCTTCAGGGGAAAATCTGCCTCTTCACAGATGACACAATCTGCAGAAGGGTGTACAGTGAGTAGTGAAGGGGAAGATCTGGAAAGATGAGAGAAATAGTTAAGGTTATGGTAGTTGAAATGTAATGCAAAAAGTGTAAGGTAATGCGCATAGGGGTCAGGAACCCCAAAACAGAATACAGGATGTGGATAACCATAAAGAGAACTTCTAAGGAGGGACCTGGGAGTGGCAATTACAAACAATTTGAAATCATCAGCTCAATGCAATAGGGCAGTCGGGAGGGTGAATGGGATGCTGATACACATAGGAACAGGGATCAGCAACAGCAGCAGGGAGTGAGGTGATCCTAGTCCTGTACAAATATCTGGATCAACCATACCTGGAGTACTGTGTGGAGTTCTGTAACTCACACTTGAGGAAGGACAGGGATAGAGAAGAAGCAGCTGGGGGTCAGGCATAACATTTACAATTATCCAATATGGCAGTACAGCCTGCTGCCTACCATGGATTATTTTCTGGACTGAAGTTATAGTATGTTAGAATAAAAAAAAAAAACAACTCTTTAATTTGTGCAATAAATAATGACAGGAAAACAGGTCACTGTAAGCTCTAAGGCATGTAAAACAGACGTCCTCTAGAGATGAGAATGAGAACTACCATTTATAGAAATTTTGGCTTCTGGTACTTTTGGTTGCCTAACTGAGTTGCTCCACTTTAATAGCACATCTCTACATCTCAGATCATCTGAAACTTATTTGCTTACGATACCTTTTTTAAAACTCTAACTTAGTGTTCCTTTGAATTTGTCACTGCAAAATTCTGGAATTCCCTACCAGTGCATTTAAAATACCTTGAGTGTCTGAACAATATACAGTACACTAAATGCAATTGATGTACATGAATTGTACTGCTTAATGACTTGTGTTATTTTGTCTCATGGACATGTAACATTATATGGCTGTCCAGGTGGTCCCTTTAAATGGGCTAAAGTTCCCAGTGGGCCTACTCAGTAACCACATCAATCAATCAATCAATATACTTGTACTTGCAAACTGGTTAGCTCCCTGGAGATGGGGTGGTATATAAAGACTGGAGGATGACAAAATGTAGTTCCCCTGCACAACAGTGGAAGTAGGTATGATCCAAGGAACTATAGACCTGTCCATTTAATTTCTATGGTAGGGAAGATGCTAGAAACCATAATACAGGAGTGGCTGTGGGGATTTCCTGGATGGAAACAGATTTCAGGATGTGGGGCGACATGGGTTCACAGTGGGAGATTGTGTCAGATGAATGTGATTAATTTATTTAATTGGGTAACTAAGGTAGTGGACAAGTGGCAGGCAGTGGACATACTGAAAGAGGATCTAGAAAGGCTAGAGGCATGGTTAAGGGTTTGGAAGTTGAAATCCAATGCCAAAAAGTGCAAGGTAATACACATAGGGGCAAGAATGATAGGCTGATGTAGGCAATATGACAGAGAAAAGGGACCTGGGGTAACAATATTGGACAATTTGAAGACAACAAAGTGCAGTAGGGCAGTGGGGAGTGTGAATCAGATGTTGGTATGTGTAGAAAAGATGATAAGCAGCTGGAAGAGAAAAGTGATTTTGCCACTGTCCTAGCCCCTGCTTCATCCTCACCTGGAGTACTGTGTGCAATTCTGGAACCTGCACTTGAAAAAAGATAGGAACAGGGTGGAAGTGGTCCAGTGGAGAGTATCCAGAATGATCCAGGGCCAGCAGGATAAGACTTGTATGGAGACGGTATCAAATCTCAACATGTATGCACTGAACGCAAGAAGAGAGAGGGGGACATGACACAGATGTACAAATACCTTCATGGGATTAACAGAGTAGACAGTAGAGAATTGTTTATTCTGAACACCAGTACCAGAGGGAATGTAATGAAACTGGGTAGGGGTGGAGAGATAGGTTGCCAAGGTAGGTAGTCTGTGCAAAATCAGTGGTGGGATTCAAGCAGAGGTGGGATATGCATGGGCCACTAGGGCCCACACAGAATTAACATTAGTTAGGTAGGGCTGGGCAGACTCAAATCATGTCTGTGTTTCTATGAAGGAAAACATTCTTAGAGTTTGTGCCCATTGTTTATTTTAATTTTGTACAAAACATGCACAGAATTGCTGTATGAGAAAACCAAGGAGATCAATTTGCAGTGTTCTAAAAGAAATATTCAATATCTTGAGCAAAACAATTTTATGCCATTAAGACTGGTACAGTCCACCCCTCCATCATCAAGTTCAAGTTCAAGTTCAAGTTTATTGCAGGAAAGACTCCGTTGAGCAAGCTCATTCACAAGGAGGATCTAGAAAGGTTAGAGGAATGGTTAAGGTAATACACATCAAGACAGGTCTGGTGCCAATGTCTGCCTGCCCATCATCAAGGCAAGAGTGGCATCAGTGTCCATGACCTCCCCCATTTTTAGTACAGTTGTGATGTCAATGTCTGCTCTACCATCATCAGACAGGTGTGTATCAATGTCTGACCCCCACCATGAGGACAAGTGTGGTGTCAATGTCTACCCCCTAATCATCAGGGCAAGTGTGGTGTCAATGTCTCAACCCCCAATTATCAAGACAGGTGTGGTGTCAATGTCTGCCCACCAAATAATCAGGACAGGTATAATGTCAATGTCCATCCTCCATCATCAGGACAGGCGTGGTGTCAATGTCTGTCAACACATCAACAGGGCAGTTGTATCAGTGTCCACTCCCATCATCTAGACAGGTGTGGTGTCAATGTCCATCACATCATAAGGACAGTTGTGGTGTCAGTGTCCACCACCCATCACCAGGCAGGTGTGGTGCCAGTGTCTACCCCCCCCCCATCACCAGGACCGGTGTGATGTCAATATCTGCCTTCCATCATTGGAACAGGTGTGTTTTCAATGTCTCCCCCTTCTTATCAGGAGAGGCGTGGTGTCAATGCCTTCCCCCATCATCAGGACAGGTGTGGTATCTATGTCCACCCCCTTCCTCAGGATGAGTGTGGTATCAATGTCCAGCCACCATCATAAGGACAGGTGTGGTGTCAGTGACTACCTCAGTCACCAGAACAGGTGTGTGCATGTGCCAATGTCCATCTCTATCATCAGGACAGGTGTGGTCTCAAAGTCTGTTCCCCCAGGCATCAGGACAGGAGTGGGGCCAGTGTCACCCCCATCACCAGGACAGGTGTGGTGCCAATGTCCACCCCCATCATCTGGACAGGTGTGACGTCATTGTTCACCCACCATCATCAGGACAGGGGTGGTGTCTGTGCCCACCCCCCATCATCAGGACAGATGTGTCAATGTTCACCCCCCCATCATCAGGACAGGTGCGGTACTAGTGTTCACCTCCCATTATCAGGACAGGTGTGGTGTCAGTGTCTGCCCTCCAGTCATCAGGACAGGAGTGGTGCTGATGTCACCCCCATTATCAGGACAGGTGTGGTGTTAATCTCCCACATGTGATGTCAATGTCCACCCACCACCATCATAACAGGGGTGGTGTTAGTGCCCACCCACCATCATCAGGACAGGGGCAATGTCAGTGCCCACCCATCATCATCAGGACAGATGTGGTGTCAGTGTTCACCCCCATCATCGGGAGAGGTGTGGTACTAATGTTCACCGCCATCATCAGGACAGGCATAGTGTCAATGTCTGCCCTGAATCATCAGGACAGGAGTGGTTCCAATGTCACCCCCATCATCAGGACAGTTGTGGTAGCTATGTCCACCCCCTTCTTCAGGATGTGTGTGGTGTCAATGTCCAGCCACCATGATAAGGACAGGTGGGATGTCAGTGACTGCCTCGATCACCAGAACAGGTGTGTGTGTACCAATGTCCATACCTTTCATCAGGACAGGTGTGGTCTCAAAGTCTGTTCCCCCAGGCATCAGGACAGGAGTGTTGCTAGTGTCACCCCCATCATCAGGACAGGTGTGGTGTCAATGTCCACCCCATCATCAAGAAAGGTGTAATGTTAATGTCCTCTCACCTTCATCAGGACAGGGGTGATGTCAGTGTCCACCCACCATTATCAGGACAAGTGTGGTGTCAATGTTAACCCCCCATTATCAGGCCAGGTGTGATGTCATTGTCCACCCACCATCATCAGGACAGGGGTAGTGTCTGTGCCCACCAACCATCATCAGGACAGATGTGTCAATGTTCACACCCCCAATCATCAGGACAGATGTGGCACTAGTGTTCACCCCCCAACATCAGGGCAGGTATGGTGTCAGTATCTGCGCCCCAGCCATCAGGACAGGAGTGGTGCAGATGTCACCCCATAATCAGGACAGATGTGGTGTTAATCTCCCATATGTGATGTCAATGTCCACCCACCATCATCTGCACAGGGGTGGTGTCAGTACTCACCCAGCATCATCAGGATAGGGGTGATGTCAGTGCTCACCCATCATCATCAGGACAGATGTGGTGTCAGTGTTCACCCCCATCATCAAGAGAGGTGTGGTACTAGGGGTCAACCCCCATCATCATCAGGACAGGCATGTTGTCAATGTCTGCCCTGAATCATCAGGACAGGAGTGATTCCAGTGTCACCCCCATCATCAGGACAGGTGTGGTGTCAATGTCCATCCCCTGCATCAGGATAGGTGTGATGTCAATATCCACCTACCTTCATCAGGACAGGTGTGGTGTCAATGTTCACACCACCATTATCAGGACAGATGTGGTGCCAGTGTTCATCCCCCCTCAACAGGACAGGTGTGATGTTAATGTCCACTCCCCATCATCAGGATACTTGTGGTATCAATGTCCCCCCCCCATCATCAGGACAGATGTGTGTTGATATTCTAACAGATAAGGAGGGACTACATTGGGGGATTTACTTGAGGGATACATGTGACAGTATTAAGCCTCCAGCCTGTCCACATTCCAGTGGCCCTCCTGCCTCTCAGGGACTCTGGAATGGAGGAGCAGCGTCTTGACATGGCTTCTGAAATGGCATGGTGGTGTTGGGATGGGTGCCAGAAGTGAGGTGGAAGTAGCCAGCTATCCCTTGGGAGATAAAAATAGATTATATTAAAAAATGACACCCAAGGGGAGTACAGTAGTTTGGCAGCAGCACACTGCAGTGCAAGAGAATTAGGTTCAGGAGTAATGTCAGGTCTGATCTTCGCTGGCAGTTGGGGGGTGTCCACCACAGAGATGATTCACACCTCTCTGAGGAGTAAGTGCTACAGACTGTGGGACATTTTTCAAAAGGAGCAAATGCAGACACAGACGCATTTTCTGTCGGTATCTGCACTCCCCTGACAGTGCCAAAATTCAGGAACTCTAGTTTTTGCTACAGTTTCCAGGATTTGAATCAGCTTGCTTTAAAAAAAATGTGGCATGCATAAAAATCAGTAGTGTATGCTTTAAAGAAAATGGTGTGGGTGTCAAAACACATGTGGCTCTGCTTTGCAACAGGCACTATGGCTTGCACCCAAACTGCTGGATCATCTAATACATGTAGATGACATTACAATGTGGACTGATATCTTCTTTGAAAATATGGACAGATAAATTTAGTTTGAAAATCCTGCCCTGTGGCTCTGCATCCTTCCCTGCTGCTGACCAATGAGGGGGACATGCAGTAGTGGTGTCAGAGGAGACCACTATACTCATTACCCTTGCCCCTTGTAGCAAAGATCAGGACAGATGGACTAGGGGACAAAAATAAGGAAAAGGGGGAAACACCCACCAGAACAAAATCACACCTGAACTGGATAAGAGAATATATTTTGCAAAGAATCCTTTCAGTCCCAACAACATTATGAAAAGAGGAAGTCAGTTTCAAGTGTTAAGGCATGTAAACCTTGCTGTTAAATCATGTTGCTTTAATTGTGTATATAAGAAAATCTTTGATCCAAGTGCATTACCACATTACCACATTTTAAATATCATTACCTTGTTTCTGACATTTCATTTAATTTACTGTGTGTCCAAGAAGCTTAAAGGATACTAACATGATTTCACTTTGTGTTTGAAGGTTCACACAAATTAATATATACATGGCCTTGAACGCTGACCTCCATGCAACAGAAGAAATTAAATTATATGTGTTATGCAGACATACTCCCTTTAATACAGACTATATTTACAGAAACTTCTCACCCCTATCACATTATTTCAACATTACAGTTTACTTATGTAAGCTTATTGGAAAACTAATGGATGGCAGGGATTACAGAACCACAACAGAGATATCACCAAGTTTCAAAGTTTGCAGAAAGTGAGCTGAGACAATAACAAAGGGATGTGAGCTGGAGAATCTGGTAATGAGGGGCACAAAAATAAAAGGTAAAGATTAATGAAAGAATGTAGTATGTCAGGGAGGACTCAGAGATGAAAAAAGATGAATGACTGAAGCCAGGGCAAAATCTTCAATGTGGAACAGTGAATCTCAGTTCATGCCATAAGTTCTCAATAATGAACAGTTAGTCTTTGAAAAAAAAAAAAAACATAGATCACAGTGTGTAGGTATATTTTAGCCAGTGATGGCTCCAGATTTTATTGGTTATGAGGGCATAGCTGGGGTACAACATCTGGCAGCCAGGGCACCTACTGTATAAATTGTTGCTATAGGAGTAGACTGTACTGCTTGGAGTATCAACCAGGCAGCACAGTCTTTTTGTTACCAGGACACATTCCCTGAAGTGCCCTGGTGTAGAACCACCACCAATTTTATTTTGTTGATGGACAGGCCTGAGGGTGGAGGTGAACAGCACTCATTCCAATGAGGGGAGAGTGACCAGCGAGGTACCTTTGGGCTCAGCCTTCTTCAGTGTCTTCATAAGTGACATTGCAGAAGAGCTGGAAGGGAAGGTCTGCTTTTGTTTGCAAATGGCACCTAAATCAAAATCAAATTCCTTTGGAATTGCTTATTGCACTTGAAATGTTTTTTGTGACTATGTATTTGACATGGAACCTTTGCAAATGAGCACTTGTACTCAAAGGTAATCTCTGAAGTTTTCAATAAATAAATACATCAATAAAAATCTGCATTAAGGTTGATATTCTGCTGTGGCCCACTTTAGCACGACACCCCGACAGTGAAACCCAAAAACAGACCATTACAGTGACAGTCGCTGTAATGGTCTGCTTTCACCACTTGCTTCTTCCGGTGTTCTGCCCTCCCGGAACAACTCCAGCCTGGAGCAGACTATAATTAAATGGGGGGTGAGGGCAGAAGCCCCTCAAAAATCACTGTCTTTTGGGATGGCACAATACCGGTGTCGGTATTGTGCCATCGCTGTGCGGGACATCGGGGAGTTTTTTGTCAAGCACAAGTAATGCTTCTGATATTCTGGAAGGAGTAGAGAGAATCAGCAGAGACCTGAGAAAACTCAATGAGCGGTCAAAGGTATGGCAGCTGGATTTCAATGCAAAACAGTGCAAAATCATGCACCTAGGGCACAGGAACCCAGGGGCAGTGTATAAAATGGAGGAAGATGTATTGATGGTCACAAAGCAGAAAGGAGATCTTGGATTTATCATATCTGATGACCTCAAGGTCGTAGAGCAGTGAAACAAGGCCGTAGGCAGGGCCATCGGAATGCTGGGTGCACAGAGAGGGGAATCACCAGCAAAAGGAGGGAGATGGTGTTGCCACTGTTTGATTGTTGGTGACACCCCACCTAGAGCACTGTGTTCAGTTCTGGAGACCACATCTCAGGAAAGACATAGACAGGGCAGAGACTGTTCAAAGGAGGGCAACTGAAATGGTTCAGGGGCTGCATCATAAGCCCTATGAGGAGAGACTGAGGGATCTCAATATGTACACCCTGAAAGAGAGGAGGGAGTCATGACTGATAGAGACCTGTAAATATCTCATGGGAGTAAACAAGATACAGGGGGGAGGTATTTTTCAGATGAGAATGTGCACCAAGACAAGTGGGCATGCAGTGAAGCGGGGAAAGGGGATATTTAGGAGGGATGGGAGGAAGAATTCTTCACTGAAAGAGTGGTGGACACCTGGAATAGTCTACCAGTGAAGGTGATGGGAGCAAAAACAGTAGTGGACTTCAAACATGCATAGGATAGGGGCAAAGGAATATTTGTAGGGAAGCTGGGGGGGGGGGTAGCCAGAGATCTGACAAGGTCTGCGGTGATAGTATAGGCAAGGACCATCTGGGCAGACTGGGAGGGGCAAGTGATCATTGTCTGCAGACAAATTCTATGAGGTATGTTTGTGGATGTACATACAGGAAGAGCATTTAGTTTTGTAAATATTGTGAAACATTTCCTAATGCTTTAAGTGCCACTTGTAGGGGTACCATGGTATGAAAATTTGGTGGTATACGGGTAGCCTTATACTGCAGAATTACAGAAATAGTAATTTTTTTGTACAGAAAAATAGTTTCCTCAAACTCTTTGTCTGGGTGACAATTGGAAAAGAAGGGAAAGTTGTCCCTAAAATCACAAAACACTTGCTTGAAAGGCCTGAAGACCACAGTATATCAAGAACCATGGTTACTGCGGTATTGGAAATTGCCCATAGTATCAACACCATGACTTTAGATACTGCAGTATACCATAAAATGGTCATACCATGACATTCCTACTTTAGATATTTGTAAGGTTTGAAATGTTTAAACACTCGTAGTTAAAGAACCTAAGCATGCAGCAGGAGGACTGAAGAACCACACACCCGAGAACTGAGATTCTCCCCGATTTTGTCAGTTTCTGTTGCGCTTTGACATGACTCTGCAGTTGCCTACTGGAAAGCAACAAGGACTTTACCTTTACAGTGCTTCTATCCCAAATCACATTTGCATGTTTTGGGAAATGCATTCTCAAGGTAATACAAAAAATGGATTTATCAGTGTTCTGCTCCCCAGGCTAAGCCCCTTGAGGTACTGCATCACATTTTGAAGGGTGTATCCTAGGGGGCAGAAGCATTGTTAGAGTTACATTATGGAAACAAATCACATGAATTCCTAATGCAGTAACATACAGTTTTTTACTATTCCGTTACTAGGCCACAATCGTCCTGCTGAAATGCAGCATCTTATTTTCATTGGGGTACAGCGTCTAAACATTTCTGCAGATGGGTAGATTGGAGCACTGGATGCTAATTGACTTGCTTACTGTCAGACAGTGAGTAGGTTTCTCTGTGGAATTTAGACCTGGGATCTCCTAGTACACAGTTATACACTCTTACCACTAGACTACAGTGCCTGCCACTCAATGGGAACCACACATTTAAAAGTATATCTCTTTGAATATTTGAAAATTATTTTTCAAACATTTGGCTAAAGTTGAAATTCTCTACTTGAGGATGTTATTTTAATATCAGCTGTAGTATTTTACAATCCTGTTTTTGTTGGGTAGGGAGTACTCTCCTGGATCTTGCCTGAAAAAAGGCATTGTATGCCTAGTGCACTTAGCTGGTTAACAAAAACTAAATAAAAAAGAAATATTAGAATCTGGAATATCTTGTAGTTTACTTGAAGAAAAAAGTCCATATAGTTGAGGTATAGCTAGAGAGCACTAAGTTCAATACCCTGTTTCACACTAGCATTTAGCATACTCAGATGAAAACAAAGTATACTGCATAGCTTTTGAAGATAATTCCAACAAACAACCCTACAGTTTAGCAGTATCATTATCACATGCACGCAGATCCCTAAAATGTTCATATTTTATATTTCCATGCACCTGCTCTAGGTACCATGTCAGTATGCCAAATGGATAATGCCATAGGCAAAACCATGTGGCATATACAGCGTGCGATACAACAGCTACAGGGGACACAATAGCACATGTAAGAAATGGTGAAGGAGTGATAGTGCTACCCCGTAGCTGTTGGCTGGGAGGTAGTCTTGCAGAGGATAAGACCTCCGCTGGGTGGCAGTCCTCTGAGCAGCTGCTGTGGCTCAAAGGGTAGAGCCCCTGTCAATGGAGGGCAGTGGAGTGTCTGTGGATTGGGATTCTATTCGCGATCCCAGATTACTGTGTGTTTTTAACTTTTTTTAACTGTTGTGAGGTTGCAATTCTCTCCCACTTGGATTTCTCCCCATCCTAGAGTTGTCTCCCCCCAAGAGTGGTTATTTTAATTTAGGGGAGTTCAGGGGACACTTCCCCTCATAATGGGGGGTGTGGGGGTGTAGCCCCTTGCAAAAAATAATATTTTTCATGTGGTGTTCACTGTTATTACCACTTAGTGTTGTTACCGAGTGCTATAGATGTTTTAGCTGTTTTAACAGAGTGGTATGTTGCCGTGCTGTTTAGGAGTGTGACATATTGACCCCGTGCTCCTGATCTATGCCTCACACACAATTGCTTTGAACAGTTGGATTTAGTTTTTCTTCACTAAACTTGTTGAAGTATCTCTCTGGAGTTCTTTGCATTGACCACATTATTAATTGTTTTTTTTTTTTGGCCCAAATTTGGACATGATTATTATTATTTCTTCAGTTGTTTCGAGGCTCTGTGCAAAGTCATAATAAAATATTCTTTAAAAACAAAAACTTTTTTCTCTGCATTTATTTATAGTTTTTTTTTTTGTTACTCAGTTCTTTCTGGCCCTGATGGTTAGACCCATGGATATTCTACTGGCTCCAAATCTTCTGCCCTGTTGCTTAATTTGCAATTTAATGGTCACTCAGTCTCTTTTTTGTTTGAGCCCTGACTAACAAGTTGAGATGGGGAACATTGTTTTTTTTTACAGTTGTTTTTACTTAGGATTGACCAGCTGAGATGCAGTATGCAATTTTCACTGGGTACTGCTTCTACCCATTTCCACAGCTGGGTAGACACTGAAAGGAGTGATTTGCTCAGGGTCACACAGTGAATATTTGGCCCAGGCGAGCTTTGAATGTGTGGCCTTCTGGTCCCCAAGCCAATGCTGTAAGCAGTAGGCCACACTGCTTCAGTCTTTTTAGGCTGTTGAATCTAGCTTGGGCCCAGAGAAGGGCAACCAAAATGGTGAAAAGGCTGCAGGAGAAGTCATATGAAGAAAGACTGGGGTAGCTGAGCCTGTACATGCTGGAGGAGAGGAGAGATGGGGGAATATGGTTGAAACATTCAAGTACTTGAACGGCATAAACAGGGTGAGGGTTGACAACATCTTCAGAATGAGTGAGAACAAATCCACTAGGGGGCACGCATTCAAACTAGAGGGGGGAAGATTCAGAGGTGACATCAGGAGGACATTCTTTACTGAGAGGGTGGTGGGGCCATGGAGCAGACTGCCAGAATGGGTGGTGGGGGTAGATATGGTGGACAAATTTAAAAGAGCTTGGGATACACACATGGGCCTAACCAACAGGGGGCAGGCATAGTATGGAGGGCAGAGGTCTTCCGGGGGGCATTCAGGCAGACTGGATGGGCCATGGGGTCCTTTTCTGCCAACATATTTATATGATTCTATTATTCTAGGCTTGGATCTGCAGAACAGCTTTTTTTCTCACAACACATATGGACTCTATTACTTGTGGTTCAGGAACCGGGCATAGTTCATCTGGCTGACGACCCAGTTCACGTGATTTTCTTCCTTGGATAACAACCTGGAATCTGGTAGAACTCCAGCTCCAGTACTTGGTGTCACAGTCAGGAACCTCCATTGAAAGAAACAAAACTAATGAATTGGTTCTCACCATTTGGTAGTCACATCCCACCTAAGCTCCCATGCTTATGTTACTCTGTCAAATCTCTGTACTCTACTGTGCCCAGAGCCTTCAGGACTGGGCGCCTGGTAAATAATAAATTACTTACTTACTTATGGGTTAGGATTTCAGAATCTGTCATGGCATACTTGATTGGGACACAGTTCTACAGGTTCCTCTCAATTGGATAACAAGTTTGAACTTCATAGAGCTGTGTCTCCAATATTCAGTAACATTGTTCAGGACTTCCATTAAGTCAATTGATGTCCTGAACCATGGTGACCCATGGCCCATGGTATTAGGTCCCTGCTTCCAGTTCCTGCAACCCATCCAGGTTTCATTAATACTGTTTCAGGAATGGGCATAATGTTTCTGGCATGGGACCCAATACTTTGGGTTGCTGATCATTGGGTGGCAAAGACACTGAGTAAATGCTTCAGCTCAGATACTTAGTCCTAGGGTTCAAGACTCCTCCCTTAGCTAACCAGAAGCCAACAGTCTTGGGCCTCTGCTTTGTGTTCTTCCATTCTTTCAATGGGTTCTTCCATTCTTTCAAAGGTTTTGGTGGTACTGGGTGGCTTAGTACTCTGTCCTCTGACAAAAATAGAAGCTGAATAAAATTCTCAGCCCCACACATTTTGCTCTTATTTTAAGAAACATGAACTCCAAACCTGGAGCCTAAATATAGTTACTTGATCCAGGAATCAAGTTCCTTTCTTAGTTCTATTTAAGAAGTCAAAAAACTCATGCTGCAGTTTTCCCCACTACAGGCCCTGCTCTACACTTAGTGGCTCCCACTGTTACTGATTCAGACCTTTCAGAAGCCCTCAGTTTAGTCTGTTCTTGTTCATCCTCCCATGTTGATCCCTCAGGCATTGCTTCTGGCATCTAACATACTAACATACTATTTGCCAGCAGATTAGGCCTTATGGTCTATCAAGTCTGCTCGAACCTAGATCCTTAGTTGGGTGCCGAGACCCTCCCATCCCTTGTGCTCCAGAAACCCCCGTCATCCATCCCCACCCCCTCGGGACAGGCCATCATCTGATACATCCACTTTCTGTGTCTGTCCCACCCTCTCTTAAAGCTCTCCACTGTGGATCTCTGAACCAGCTCACCAGGCAGAGCATTCCAAGGGTCCACCACCCTCTCAGTGAAAAACCTCCTCCTCTTTTCCCCCCTCACCCTTCCACCTTCCAACTTCAAACCATGCCCTCTGGTGATGCCTCCCTGCTTTAGTCTAAAGATCCCCTCCATGTTTACCCTATTTATTCCCTTGAGGTACTTGAAGACCTCAATCATGTCCCCCCTGTCTCTCCTCTCCTCCAATGAAAACAGGCAGAGCTCCTCAAGTCTGTCCTCGTAAGTCAAATCCCCTAGCCCTCGTATCATCTTTGTTGCCCTCCTCTGTACCCTCTCCAGGAGCTGTATGTCCCTCTTCAAGTGTGGTCTCCAGTACTGTACACAGTACTCAAGGTGTGGTCTAACCAGTCCATTGTACAGTGGCAGAATCACTTCCTTGCTCCTAGAGGTGATCCCCCTTGCGATGCATCCCAACATCCTGTTTGCCTTGCTAGCTGCTCTCCTGCACTGCTCAGTGTTATTCATACATGTATCCACCATGACCCCTAGGTCTTTTTCCCCTGTTGAGGCTTCCAGCACCTCCCCTCCCAGGGTGTACCTGTGTTTAGGGGTTTCCCGACCAAGATGCAACACCTTGCACTTGGTGATATTGAAATTTAATTTCCATGTGTGAGCCCAGCTTTCCAGGGTGTCCAGGTCCCCTTGCAGGGCCAACCTCCCCTCTTCTCCCTCAACTACTGCTCCCATCTTGGAGTCATCCGTGAAGAGACTCATTTCACACCCTATACCATCCCTGATGTCTGATATGTATGCATTAAACAGGAGTTGGACCCAGGACCGAGCCCTGTGGTACCCACTACCAACCTCTGTGAGGGTTCGAGAGCTCCCACAGACCACTACTCTCTGAGTACGTCCAGCTATCCAGTTTTCAATCCATCTGACCATCAAAGGGCCTACTCCTAACCCCATCAGTTTCTCCACCAGACCATTGTGGGGACAGAGTCAACGCCTTGCTGAAGTCCAAGAATAATACATCCACAGGCTTACCCCTATCCAGTTCTGATGTTACCCATTCATAGAACTCTACAAGGTTGGTTTGACATGATCTACCTGGCACAAACCCATGCTGCCGACTATCCAGACCTCCACCTCCTCCAAGTAAACCCCAATCGTTCCTTTAGTATACTCCATTAATTTTCCCACCACCGAGGTTAAACTGATGGGTCTATAGTTTCCTGGTACTTCCTTCCGACCCCCTTTATGGATTGGTACCACATGTGCCTCTCGCCAATCCCTAGGTACCTCCCTGTCTCAAGTGACCTGTTGAAAAGCTCCGCCAGGGTGCAGCCAGTATGTCCGCCAATTCCCATAGTACTCTCGGATGAATGCCATCCGCCCAGGAGATTTGTCTTCTTTAGGGCCTTGAGGGCAACCACACCCTTTTGGTGGGATGGCATCATCCGTCCCCTCCACCTTACTGGTCTTTTTATCCTTATCCAGATGTGACACCCTGGGGTACCTTTCCCTCCCTTTTGCTCCATTTCTGCTGCTCCCTGATCCCACCCCTGCCTTCCTATCCCTTTGTGCCTTGCTTTGTAGATATCCCATCCCTCCCTAGTGAACATCAGAGGCAAGTACTAGATTAAATACCTCTGCCTGGTCCCTGCCTCTTCCACCACCCTCCTTCTCATCTCAATCTGCTGAGATGGCCTTAGTTTTCTCCGCTCCTGGCCCTTGCGGAAGAACCCTTTTCCCTCCATGTATCCCCTGTGCCAGCCGATGCTCTTTACTGGACTTTGCTCCCCTCACCATACTGGTTGACTTTCTAGATGCATGCTGGTACATTTCCATCCCTTATCCCTCTTGTTGTTTTATATTTTGTAAGCCGCCTTCTTTTCTCTGACTGCTACCTGGACCTCACTGGACCACCAGCATGGTTTATGTGACCATGCTCCCTACGCTTCAACTTAGCGCAGATCCTGACTGCCTCATGAAGTCCCCGTTTTATGACCTCCCATCTCCTTTCCACACTTGTTGTTGAGGTAATCCTTCAAGTGATCCTTGAGAATATTTCCCATGCCCATAAGTCTGACCCCTGAGTCCACTGCCAGTGTCCTAGATCTCACCCCACTCCCCCAATGCTTATTTGAAACCAGACAGTATTGTGGTCACTCCCAGTCAGGGGGTCCTGTACAACCATGTCCCTTACCAGATCCCCATCTGCCAGAACCACATCCAGGGCATGCCCCTCCCTTGTGGGCTCCATCACATGCTGTGTTAAGAACACATCCTGGAAGCCATCCAGCAGCCTCTGCTCCTTGGCCACCTTAGAGGACATCTATGACATCAGTTTCTTTGGTGGTCTTGGTTCCTCTGTGATCGCCTTAGACTCCTTCTGAGTTCCCATTTTCTTAAACCTACAACTAGAACAAGATCACTCTTCAGGTTGGATAAAGAACCTGCTGGCAATTTGGAGTCTTTTTTCAGAATCTCATCTCACCAGCTGTCTGCATCCTATCTAGGCTCCAGTGCTAGTGGATCATGAGTTTATCAGGGCATATCCAACTTGATACACAATAATTCAGACTGGCAATTCTTAGATACAGTGCAGTTGTTGAGTAAAAATTTTAGCCATGATGCATGGCTGCATAATCCTAGTATCCTCCCTAAATAATAGAAGCCTAAGATATGTGGAAGAGAAGATCAAGCAAGAATCCTGGAGACTTACAGAGAAAAATTGCTGTCGAGGCTTCGGCTAGATGGGCAAATAATTGGTCCTGTAAGGTTCTCCTCCTCATGATTTTGCTCAGATATAGTATTACCATGATTCAGGCATCCTCTTATTTACCTTGCCTCCAGTCCTGCAGTTGTGGTGTTTTTAAAGCAGTCTCTACAACAAGGAGACCAAGTATCATATATGATAACCCTCACTGGAGGTTGTGGTATGTTCTTGGAAGTTGTATGCTACAAACATTTCTGCATTGGACACTAGTTTCAGCACTCCAGCATTTAACTCACATACTTTTGGCTTCCATGTTGGCTTCTCAGGCTCTGACTCCAGACCTTTAGTTTTGTTGGCACCAACACTAGACTATTTTTGGAGAATAATCTATAGTAGATCAAAGCATTAATCAGGTGTTGAAAAACATGAAGGGCCTTGATCTGATATTACGTCGACCAGCAAATACTCTTCTAGGTTTTCTTTTTTATAATTATTCCCTTTTCTGTCCTGGCATCCCCTGTTCCCAATGGCATCCCTCAGCTCATCACTGATCCATCTTGTGGACTTACAGGTTAACAACCACTTACACACAGAGCCATGTTAGGTAGCAGGCCTGCTACATAAGGTCACTGGGGCCTGCAGGTGAATGTTGAATGAGCCAGGGTGTTTTCCTCCAATTTTCACCTATCAGGACTTGCATATGATGCAACCATGCATGTGTGTCTTGACGCACATGTGGGCTGCGTCATTATGCTTCCTGCCCACATCTTTTGGTCCAGCTGTGCTGGTGCCCAGCCTTCACTGGGTGGTAGGCAAGTAGCAAACTCAGTGCCACCCCTCTGAGGCAGGAAAGCTGTCCTTGGGATAATCAATTATCTCTCTCGCTCAGCCAGCCCCCGAGTGACCCTGGTCCATTCCCAAACCTGGGTTGCCAGCATGGGTGGTTGTAAGGTGTTCAGCGTCCAGTGCCACAGCCCTCCACACCACTAGGCAAACTCTAGGTTGTCTTTTCTAAGTGTTTTAGCTAGGGATAGGCAAATCCAGAGTGGACTTGGATTTGGTTTGGGAGTTGCCAAATCCAGTTCAAGTTTAGATTTGTTTTTGTAGTAGATATGCTCACACTGGCATTAGAAGCCCCATCACACTTCCTGGTGAGATGAACCTGCAGCACTTTTTAAACCACATAATGTCAGTAGGGACTGGTAAACTCACTATCAATGTCTCCTCACCCTCAGCCCACAGGCACCACCTTCTCCCAGCACATGTATAGCAGTCCTCTAGTCCACATGCTCCATCTCCACCCCAAGCCTGTGAACAGTGTCCCTCTTGAAATACCTTGTAGATCAACAGCTCCTCTCTAGAGACTCACACTTTTCTTCTGTTCTTGTTAGTTGTACTTTCTGTGAAGCACTGTGTCACATTGCCATATTTATACCTCCTACCTGTCCAACATTAGGAAGGACAGTGCCCATTTTACCCCTCGAATGCCCTCTGGCTATATATCTTGATTCTCCCAACAAGTCCAGGAATATATTGAACAGCATACCCTCCTTACTTTCCGACAACATGGATTTAGAAAACTACATGGCACAGATACTGCCTTGGTTAGCCTTACATCTGACATCCTCACAGCCCAAGATAACGGCCAACTAACTGGTGCAATCCATATAGACCTTACCAAGGCCCACCAACTGCTCATCTCACAGCTCAGATCCTTTGGATTGTACAACCACTCAGTGCAGTGGTTCATAGATTACCTGCATGGTAGATCTCAAATAGTCAGATGGCTGGGGGCGAAGTCAGACAAACGCTCCATCTCTATAGGGGTCCCCCAAGGTTCAATATTGGGGCCCCTCCTATTCTCCCTATACATCAATAACTTGCCTAAGCACTGTGGAGGTGCCAAGGTGACCCTTTATGCCAATGATGCCATGTTGTACAGATCAGCTTCGGATGCAGCACAGCTGAATCAACTTCTGAACCAGGACCTCTCCATATTGGAAAACTGGTTCCTGACTAATCGGCTAGTCCTCAATGTGAAAAAAAACAAAGCCATCCTATTTGGACCAAAAAAACTGGGCCCTGATAGATCATGCTTACTGCCTCCCTGCCTGCCTGTCCAGTGGTTCTCTTATAGAGGTTGTGGATTGCATTAAATACTTGGGCATGTATATTGAACAAGACTGTTCCTTTAAGGTTCATGTTGATCAACTAACCAAGATGCTGAACCAGAAGCTTGGTCTCCTGTATTGTCTGAGCCCTTTTCTCACTCAGACATCTAAGTTAAGGGTAGCCACTGGCATGCTCCTGCCCACCCTGTTCTATAGTGCCCCAGTGCTACACTCACTATGAAACACGTAGATGCAAAAACAGAAAATATTGTATCACAGAGTTGGTCACTTTGCCCTGGGTGCTCTGCCTCTAGAACACCACTGTAAAGTATTGCACTCACTAAATTGGCCTTCCCTTGAGGGCAGACTGATGTACCCTTCCCTATGTCTGGCCTTCAAGCTTCTACAAACTAATGCCCCCAGTCTGAGTTGCACCTTAATGCTTAAACAGCCTGGAAGAATCTTAAGGTCCTCTAATCGGCAACTCTTCCATGTCCCCAGAGTCTGGACATGTCAAGGTCTTCGGTGTTTCATGGCTTTTAAATTCTGTCCCTCTGAAATGGCCTTCCTAGTAATCTCCAAAACTGCAACTCCCTTGGTGGCTTTAAAAAAGGCCTCAAGACGTACCTGTTGGGACTAAGCCTCTGTGCATGCTACCACTGAGGATCAGTACACTCCATTGGGCTACCTCTGTAGCTACTGTCAGCCGCCTGGCATGCCTTTACTTCCATACTGGGACCTTTACCTTTTGATGAACAATTTGTAACTGTAATTTTTGTGAAACTCTTCTGTTTCAATGAACAATGTGGGACTGTCATTCTTGTGAAACTGTTTTACTCATCATGATAATATTCAATTGTACCTAACCTGCCTGTGAATCGTATAACATGTCCTGATTGTAATGTCTGTACTACTCAATTTGCCTTGAGTTGTTCCTACTGTTTATTCTCCTGTAGCCTGTAATTAATCCTGGGTCACCCATGAAAAAGGGACCATAATGGTCTCAGTGAGCCTACCTGGTCACCAAAATTTTAAATAAAAATAAAAACAAAATTATGAGGGATGTCCCTCATCTCACTACTCAGAATTGCTTTGTCCCACATGGAAATTGTCCTACTAAAAACAGAGATTTTGCTGTCTCACATAGTAAACTAAGAATTTAAATCAGAAATTCATAACAGTCTACTATGCTAAATCAAAATGAAACTAGACACAAATAAAGAAAGGTACTTATTTCTGTTCTGAGCTTGAGCCTCTGTGTTAGTTGATGTGTTCCACATTATGAGGGCTAGTGTCCCATATTTTCCCACACGGATAGGGTCAGTGTCCTACAGTTCAGAGACTAAAGGTTAAGAGACAGGGGATTCTCAACAACCTTAACTCCCCCTCTTTCCTCCTTGCTGTTGCTAACCACAGGGCAGGTACTTACTACACTCCATGCTAAACTCCACTCTCTTGAGTGAAGTGTGAGTTGGGTCCATCATCCCTCATCATCCCACTGATGAGAAGAAGAAGCTGCTAAAATAGGCATTACTGGAGACAACCTGACCTGTTGACATGACATAGAATAGGCTATGTGGCAGCTGTGGAGTGCAATGGGTTGTAAACTTGCGTTGGAAATTCTTTGCCTGGAACCTGGGCTGCTCAACACCAGTTGCAGTCCACAGGCAGTCAGTCTGAATCCAGTCCTTCAGACTCCAGAGTTTCATGTATTCTGCATGAACATAAAGTCTACCCATGCCACAGCATCACCCAGCATGCAGTCCCTGACCCCATCCTCATATCTGACCATCATCACTGAGGTTGAATGACCAAAAAAGAAAAGAAAATCACTTAGGGCTTTTTCAGTATCTGTCAACTTTACACACGTAACATCCTGCCATTGCTCTTTGCACTTTCTGTCTGTTGTCAGGTGCGGGATTAGAAAGCAGGCATCACTTCAGATGCATCCTCCAAAACCAAGCCAGTAACAAAGCCCTTAACAGAAACTTTGTTTGAAGCTTGTCATATCTTAGCCCCTGAGGTTCAAAGTGGGTCAGATTTCAGGGCTGCATTTAAGTGCATTCGTAGATTTAGTATCTTAATTTTTTTTCCAAAGGCAGCATACATTCTCAGTGAAAGGATCCTTCTAGTTCCTTGGCCTTAAGCTAGTTAAATGGAACTGGTTGAGCAGCATAAGGCTGGTGCATGAAACACATTTGAAAATATTATCATTATTGCTACATGCATACCCAAATATACCGCTAGAGTTCAGATCTGTGGATCCCTACAACTAGGAGAAACAAGTTACAGATAAGCAACACCTTCTTCACACCTTTTGGCAACTTAAGTTTGTGTACTAGCTGTCTAGGAACTTTTTTAAAAGGATGCCTTTGGTTTCCTCACATACTGTTCCAACAGGAAAATAATTCAGAGTTAACGGAACAAATACATCAAGTGAAAGCAACATTCCAATCTTTACTTTCCATCTCCCCTTGATTTTTTTTCCAGACTGTTGAAATGCTGTGATTAAGCTGTCTACTTTATTTTCTGAATACAAGAGTTGAGTTGTAGCTGCTGATTGTAGGAAGTGTAATCCCAAAGCCCAAAGTGACTGCGGAGTGGGCTAAACATTCCTCTTCCAGCTGCTGCTATTCACAACACTTTTGACAGTTAGAATACATCGCCCATTCTCTTGCCCATTTAATGTAAACATTTACTATTTGAAGTGGAGTCCAAACTTGTACCAAAATAGGAGGATGCAGACAAATTGTTCAGAGATTAAACTGTGCAGTAGACTAAATCATGCAAATAGTCTCTGACCTGGTTTAGTCCTTAATCCAATAAACTGTAAGATGCAAATCTTCAGTGACCATCAAATAAGCAGTATATGCTAGTGTGGCCCCCCCACTGCAAGATCAAAGTATTATTCATATTATGCTTACTGTTGATTTCTTGCCTTGCTAAAAAACATTGTGACAAATTATTTTTCTGCCAAATTCAATGCACTAAACAAATGCTTTGAACACAGCGTTGTACAGTATGTCATATTCTTGATGATTAGATGATGATGATGCAATATGTTTAAGAAAACCCATTAAATACATGCATTTTGATATCTGTTTAGCTGTGACCAACATAGGTCCCTCTCTTGGTTCATTAATTCATATTCTATATATACTGCTAAACTGAATCCAAGCCCATTGACACTATTTATCTGAGAATATAGGGGTTTTAAGTCAACAATTTGATTGCATAATTTTTTTTATGTTTTTTTAGTCTTTGGTAACCGGGTAAGGCCCACTAGGCACAAATGCCTGTTTTCAGGGGCAACCTGGGAGCACTGGGCGGTTAAGTGACTTGCTCAGAGCCACACAGTATGCAAGTGGAGGTTGTGAGAATCAAACCAAGGTCTGGTCTGCTGGGTGTACCAAGCTTGTTCACGGCTCGTTACTCTAACCTCTAGGCTATACTGCCAGTCATTCAAACAGTAAAGTACAGAGACACGTACTTAAGCCTGGACTAAAATGTTTGAAGAGTTTCATATTTCCCCTCTTAAAATCTTAGACAGCAATTTGTGTCCTAGCAACTTAACATAAAGTTCATACAGAAATAAGCTATGTTTTATATAGTCATACATTAAGCAGTGCTTGTGAAAAGTAACCACAAAGATGCAAGCCAAACAGATGTCTGCATGGAAACTACTGTGATGAACTGTACACATTAAACATTGGTAAGATACAGGTTGTTAGGTTTCTTAACAAGCTTTACCCCATCCAAGGGTAGTGTGTGCTACTAGATTGACTGGGTCTGCAGGTTTTGGGTTGTCTAGTCTGATGGTTGGACAGCTAATCTATGTAGTAAGGTTTGGAGCCAGTAACTGGAATTAAGAAAAGTACTTCAATCAGTGAAGACACTGGCCATCTATGGTACTGCTGCAACCACCCTGAAAAATAATATGTGTGGTTGAATTTCCCCATGAAGTGGGGTACTTTGTGCTTAGTAGAGTTTCCACAGAGTGAGCATATCATGTAACTGGCATAAAAACTCCACAAAATGCTGACTTTGTGGATTTATTTCATGCTTTTTGCGAAAATGCCAATTTCACGGCTTTTGTTCCATGCAATGGCAGCTCCTGCCTCTATTGTGTGCCAGTGTATGGGTGGGGCACAACAGCTGGCAGCAAGGGCAGTTATATATTGTTGCTATAAGGTTAGCTCTATACCATATGAGGTACCAACAGGGGTACAGCCTTTTTTACCATGGCCTATTCCCTGGTGTAGAGCCACTACTGGTTCCATGAAATGTGCACTTCATAAAACAAAAGACCTAACAGAGTGTGGAGAATTCACAGACAACTTTGCTAAGTAAATTTTCTGTGTTTTGTACACCAGTATATAGGAGTGACAATACACAGCTGAAATCTCAAAAATTAAGCTTAAACTTTACAAGGGAAATAAAATTTGAATGCAATAAATATCAGAGATCCACTGTATAATTGTCTGGTTAGACCACACCTTGAATACTGAGTCCAGTTTTGGTGTCCTTACTTAAAGAGTGATATTGCTCTTCTGGAGAGGGTCCAGAGGTGGGCGACCAGGATGATACAGGGTCTGGGGGAAAAGCCCTATGGGGAGAGACTTGAGGAACTCAACCTGTACTCTCTGGAGGAGAGGAGGGACAGAGAGGACATGATTGAGGTCTTCAAATATCTCAAGGGAATAAATAGGGTTAATCAAGATAGAGTGCTTCAGCTGAAGGAGGTGGGGACCACCAGGGGGCACGCAATGAGGCTGGTTGGTGGGAGACTAAGGGGTGAGACAAGGAGATGCTACTTCACTGAGAGGGTGGTAGAACCATGGAATGCACTGCCCATGGAGCTGGTGGCTGTTGCAACTGTAGAGAGGTTCAAGAGAGGCTGGGACAGGTATAGGAGAAAGGTGCATCTCAGAACCCTGCTGGGGGATGTGGTGGGGGACCTTGTGGGGAGGGTGGGAGAGGCCATAATGGTGCCCTGTATGGGCACTGATCCCCGAGCAGACTCAATAGACCATAGGGCCTACACTGCTTTCTTCTTAGTATGTTAGTATAAGCCATGAGAGAGAAGATCAATGGACGAAATAAACTGCCATTCAATGAGCATTAACCAAATAAATAAAACAATGCAGTCAAATAAACAAGGCAGTACAAAAAGATATTCAATGGGCCTACGCAACCAGGATATTGTTATGCTTTGTAACTGTGATAACTGTTTGGCCATTCACACTGTCTATTCCATGGGGAATTACCACCCCGTAGGGGTACCAAAGGCAAGGAACCCTCAAAGAGGGTTCCATCCCTAGAGGTGCTGCAGGAAGATTCCCTTGTCTAAAGGTACCGTAGGAAGGAGCCCCCCCCCGAGGAGAGAGGCATGCCAGTGGAGGTGAAGAAGAGGATGGTGGGGAACTGCTTATGCAGCTCAGGAAGGGGGGTGTGGCTGGTTGCTCACCCCACTGAACTACAGGCTAAGCATTCCAATTCAGTGGGCCTATGCAACCAGAGTATTGTTATGCTTGTGCAACTGTGATAACTGTTTGACCATTTGCACTCTCTATTCCATGGGGAATTAACACCTTGTAGGTTTACCCAAGGCAAGGAACCCTCAAAGAGGGTTCCATCCCTAGAGGTGCCACAGGATAGATTCTGTTGGCTAAAAGTACCTTAGGAAGGAGCTCCAAAAAGAGTATTAAGCAGTAAATGTTGATTGTGAGGTTGAGAAGCAGATTGACAGCAATGAGACAGCTGAAGAAAGACAAATAAGATGTGCAGGTTGTCAAGACTGCACTGATTAAAATGGATTGCACTGATGACATAAGGGCTTCCTAAGGAGAGAGGGGAATGGTGAGTAGGACTACCATCTGTCTCCATGCAACAGTGGAACCTACTTAAGAAAACTAGGGAATATAATATTAACAACTAACTACATGTTATAACCTTTGGCATGGAGGAGAAGAAAAAAAAAACCTTTTAAAGGAGGAAACCTCTGGGGATCCAAGGCCTAGGTTGCTGTCCGTCTAGGTTTTAGGGTATTTTGGTTAGTGATGGCTCTGCTGCTGCAATTTAGAAGGCCAGACCAGGGGGTGGAAAGTATTCCAGTTTGGGGGACAACTGTCACTCTATCCCTCTAAGGGGAACGCCTTGCAGAGTTGTGAGATACCGCTGCAGCATGGGATACATGACGTGATATCGCCTTCAAGGCGGGAGGAGGAGAGTGATGACTGCTGAGGCACTCAGCCAGCTTATGGATCTAAGAATGAACCAGTGAACCAGAGGTGGTTGTAGGAAGAATAGCTTAGAAGATGGCGCCGAACCCACAAGGCTAGCTAAAGGGGCACCTGATTGATGAGGCCCCACCCCTCACAGCTGAAGTCTTAAATTCTACATCAAGAGGTGCCACCAATGAGTTAGATGACTGAAGCTCCACCCGGTGAGGACATTCCCACTATGGGCCAAATGAGAAGGACACCACCCTGAGTTTCACATGCTCAAGATATGGGCTTCATGGGTGCAGAGTGAGATCATTGGCTGCAGGCAAGCCTTGAGCCAGAAAAGGTAATGATCATGGTTGGCATGCCTCCCATTTATAATTGAGAGAATGAACCAACTTCGATGTGCCAAATAGGAGAAGGCCACACAAAGCCAGCAGCTGTAGATTAGGTAACAAGTTTTTGATGAGGAGGCTGGACAAAGTGAGTGACCGTTGATTAGGTAGCAGGTTAGTGATGAACAGGCCAGGCAAAGCCCACAGCCTGGGAGAGGAAGGAGGCTGCAGTGCAAGCCATTTGATAGCTGTAGCAGCCAGTGGATAGCAAGTCAACCAATTCCACTTAGGAAGCCAAATTAATGGTGACATAGGAGGTAGGTGTTTAGGTAGTGAGAGGCTGAGATGCCAAAGGTAGTGAGAGGCTGAGATGCCAGTGATTGAATCAAGGAGGTTTAGCATAAATGAATCGATGAGTTTATCAGATGATTGCTATGGTTTTAGCATGAATAGTGAATTGATATGATTGGCATGAATACCTGAAATGCCATTAAGGCTATTCCAGTACAGAGCATTTGCAAGGCAGTAAGTATTTGCAATGCAGTAATGAAATGCCATGAATATCTTGAAATCAATCAATCAATCAATCAATCAAATCTTTATTTATCTAGGCGGACACCATTGAGCAAGCTCATTTACAAGGTGGACCTACATCACACAAGGTCAGAAACATTGCATTTATATACAGGCAAGAAAACAAACATGTTTGCTGATGACACAGTACTGTATGTCAGTCACCCTTCTCCTGTAACAGCATGCATAGACCTACAAGCAGAGTTCAACCTACTGCAACATCAGCTACTGGGAAAGAAACTGCTACTAAATGCAAAAAAAACTAAGGCAATGCTTTTCTCCCCCCAATTACAGGCAGGATACTCTATCCCAAACAATCTCCCTAAGATATCCACTGTCCTTGGTGAAAATCTTGAATATGTCACAAAATTCAAATACCTGGGGGTCTGGCTAGACAGCAGACATGACTACTTAGAACATCTGGAAGAATTGCTAAAAAAACTCTGACAAAGACTTGGACTCTATTACAGAATAAAGCACTTTCTTACAAGTGATTCTAAAAAGAAGATGGTCCAGGCCACATTCCTTTCAGTATTAGACTATGCTGACTTCTTATATGGTTGCTGCCCCATCTCATATTTGAACAAACTGGACACACTTTACCATAGAGCCCTGAGGTTTGTCACAGATCTACCTCACAGCACTCACCACTGCTCGCTATATACTGCAGTTGGATGGACCTCGCTTCAATTTAGAAGAGACAGGAATGCCACACTGTGGACTTACAGAGCAATAACCCAGCAGCTACCAAAGTATATCTCAGACTGCTTCTTACAAGCCACATCAAGTAAATATGCCTTAAGAAGTCTGAATTTCATTATGCTTAAAGTGCCTAAATTCCACTCTCGCCATGGAAAATCTGCCATTAGCTATGTGTTATCTGCCTTATGGAACACGATGCAGAAGACACTGAAATTGAACAAACTTATATCTATTGCATCCTTCAAATATCTATACAACAGGCTTATCAAAGAAAAATGTAACTGTTTCCACCAACAGTAGATTAATCTTATTCCATTTTCCTCCCCAGCTGGTCGACTTATATAAGAAAGCTTTCTGCCACTCCCAAGAGCAGTCACCTCACAATTCACATACCTTTACCTCCATCCACTTCCCCATAATCATTATTTGACATCACCACCCTTATACCCCCCCTGCTATATACTACACCAGTCCGGCCTCCTCCCTTCCTCCTAGACCCCACTATTGATCCCTTCTACAGTACCGCCTTCCCTACTCCCCCCACTAACCTTGTTCACCTTCCCCTTTCTTACCCCTGGCTACAACATCCGTATGTTTTTAACCTATCTATCTCCTCTGCAACTGTCCCCTTCTGTATATACCCCTTACATATCACCCCTCACAGAAACAACTTACCAGCTGTCCAGACAGCATATCATCCTAATTCATAAATATCTGGAAAACCCCTTATACTTTAAACCCTAACACCCAAAAAGTGTTAGCTCACACTTTAAATCCTAACACCCATAAAGTGTCTTCTACTACCAACCAAGCAAGCTGGCTGCTTCATAAATCATGAATATATGTAAAACTCTTTGATTCATCCTTTTTTTGTGTTGTAGTTTAACAATGTACTAGTACCACTGAAATAATGTATTGTATCAAGTTGTTGTTTCTTCAAAGTATGTGTACATTTTATATCATACTATATTCTTATGTAAATTGAACCTTGACCGTACCAGGTCCATCTTGCAAATGAGCTGTGCTCAACGATGTTCGCCTGGTTAAATAAAGATTTGATTGATTGATTGATGTATATACATAATAAAATCAAGCAAGGTGACAATAAAAAGTAATGGTGTAGTATGCAAGTACATGGTACACTAATTCTAAGTAGGTACTGTACATATCCTATTGAAGGAAAAAGGAGGATGGTGGAAGGGGAGCAATATAAAAAGAAGAATATGCAGTATCAGATTAACAAAACCTAACACAATGCGCAGGTAACAAGGGATAGAGGAGGTAAGGGGTGGGCATGGGTAGGGATGGTGCAGGGAATATACACTTCGGGTAGAGGTGGATTTACAAGTTGGGTACTTGCAAGGAGGGGCAGGGAAAATGGAGGATTTGGGATATAGGGTTCCTAAGTAGTAATGTTCAGAGTGGGCAGAACGAAGGAAAGGGATTGATAATAAGCAGGCAAGAGCAATCTATAGGCAATGGTAGCAGTGGCACTCTTCTATGACAGTTTTGGCATACAAGGTCCTGAACACAGCAAGACTGACAAAGGACCTTAATTTCAAGGATTTCTGAAGCTTATTCCAGAATGTTGGCAGTGTGAAGTCTATGGCCACTCTCCCAAAGCACGTGCAGGCCCTGGGCACTTTCAGAGAAATTAGGGAGCAGCTTCTTAAGGCATAGGTTCATATCGCGCTTAAAGGCAGACAATCAATGATATACTGATGTAATTTACTGGTGATAGCTCTGAATGTCCTTACAGCTGCATTTCTATTATGCCTATGATGTAGGGAGGTCCACCCCACTGCAGCATATAAGGAGCAGTGTTGGGTGGAGAAGGGGAGACCGGTAATGAAACGTAGGTCTCTGTGATACAGTATGTCCAGTTTCTCAGATATGAGGCATTACATTGGCTATAAATGAAATTAGTGGAGTCAATTAAAGAGAGTTACTAAGTTTTACAATGTGAATCAGCAATCAGTAGCTGAATGCAAACGGAAGCAAAGTGCAATGGTTTTTTTGTGTTACATTGCCTGTTATAACCAAATAAAAGATGTTTTCTCTGTTGTGAACCAGGAAGTGTCATTATGTGTATTGAAAGATATAGCTGGTGACCTTTGAAACTCTGTACCTTTGCCATGTCAACACACAGGGGGGGTTTCTGCTCAATAACTGAGCCACAGTTTGTTTTGCGTCACTGCGTTCCACACTACCATTCAGCAGTGGTGGACAGTCTTAGTTTGTCCTACACTGACAGTGATTTTTCTGACACTGACTCGGTGCCAATAGTTGAAACTGTCTGCATGCTGGACCCCTATAGGGACAACCGCTATAACAGCAGTGATAGCAATTGGGGGAGCAGCTCTGGCAGCCATAGCAGCAGTCCCGATCCTTTTCTGTACAGCAGTGAAAGCAGACTTGGCAACATGGACTGGTAATTTCCTATTTGTGTTTTTGGTGTTACGATCTTTTTCCCGTCTCAATTCAGTCATGGTTCTTGAGCTGTCAGCAGCCTGAATGGCTTTTGTATCTTCTTTGCCTCATGCAGTACAAGCGATTGGCATAGCAAGCTTTTACCTGACAGCCCCGATCGATTCTGTCATTGCATGGCACTGCAATGAGTCAAAAATCATCTGGTGTGTTTATATCTGATATTCTCATACTGTTCATTCATTTGTAATTTCATTGTTTGCAATCAGCGACTGTATACAGTAGGAGACCTGTCTACTCTAAAAATTGCTTGAGTTACTACATACTAAACCGCAAATGTTACTAGACTCATGAAGGGGCAAACTGTAAAAAAAAACTGTGAAAAAATGAATTGGGCACCAAACTTTATCACTGTTTGAAATACCAAGCATGAAACAAGTCAGACAATGTAGTCGAGCAAGAAATGTTTTGAGTACAAGTGCCTCCTATCTAGCCAGTGTTTGCAGTGAGAGAACGTACAAATGCATGAACAGTATGACAATATCAGATGTACACTAACCATCTGATTTTTGGGTCATGATATGGAATTAGAGTGATTTACACAGCTGAAGAGCCCATCAGGGTCATGATGAGTTCCACGATCCAGAAGTTAGAATGACGGCAACTGTTCAGCAAGCCTCAGTATTGCAGCGGAGACTATATAGCGGTGATCGCAGTTTGTGTGATGTTCCTTACTAAGTCATGAACACCCATCTATTTTTGGTAATGCTCATGTGCTGTACCATTAAAGCTATATACTTCTCAGTGCATTTAATAGTAGAGTTCCTCCCTGTTTTTGGAAAACGTATATATGTGGGGTTTTGGGTTGGCATGCGTGTGTCTGTGTGGTTGGGGGAGGGATTCCGAAGTGCCTGATTGTGTGTTAGGAGTCTGCTTCATCAAACTGCATGACTAAAGTATAGACTTCACCAGTTTCCCTGTGTGACATGACATAAAATCAGACTGATGCAGTATTACTGCAGCTCTAAATTTGCACCAAATGCTCACTATTGTACAGACTACACTGGATCAATGTTCGATAGCATGATTCAGCTCCTGTTACCTATATTCATTTAATATTGAGAGCATATTGAAAGTAACTGTTACACCATACTGGACCAATATATCTGCTGTTATGTATCCAAACTTCTCATTACCAGCTCCATACGAACTGTATACAGTAAGATGTGTTGAATGATGCCATCGAACAGAATTGGTTGCTATTGCCAGATGCAGTCTGTACAGTTAGTGAGCGTGTTGTGCGAATACAATGCTGCTGCAATCCTAACCATAAATCTTTCTATATACTGTACAAATATAACTGCCATGCTCACAATTTGTTGCACAATCCAAACCTGTTAAATGTTAATATTAGTTGTTTCTATATTTCTGTGCTAATAATCCTGTTTATTTTCTGTACAGGTGTATGTTTGGGGTGGGGTGGGGTGGGGGACAGATGCCTGCTTGCTGTTTTATTTTTAGTGACATTTAAACCACTACCAAATGTATTCACTTCACCTGTTCCTATGCAGACCTGGCAGGGTATCTGGTTTGCCAAAATTCACAAAAGTAGACCTGTTCACCTCCTAAAATTATGTGCGTTGTATCGCTTGTGCACCATGTTCATGATGTGCCATGCCTTGACACGTCATATGCATAGAGACAGACCTTTTTTTAATTTTACATTTATTATTGCAGCAGCCTTGTATTTTCCCCGCAGTGCTCACTAACTGTACATACCTGACCTGGCCAATGTGGGGTATCATCATTCAGCACATACAGTCTATATAGAGTGCAAGTATGTGTTACACCATACTGGACTGCTATTTCTGCAGTTATGTCTCCAAATTTCTGTTTGCCCATGCAACACACAAAAAAATGGATGCACTGCTACTATCTCCTCTTATTTAGGTGGAGTACATACTGTACTTTTCCACTGTGCACACTACCTCCAGCCGCTGTTTACCGCTAAACCATGTATTGACCAAAGTGCCACAGTACTGGTCCAGCACAGTGTAGCACATTTTCAGTATGACCTCATAACTTCATATGGGTAAGAGGTGCTGAATTATGCTACTGAACACTGCCATATCATCATGAGGTAATGGCAGGTGCAGGCTGTACAGTTACTGATCATTAGGAGCCATAACAAGACAGCTGCAATACTAACGACAAATCACATGTGTCTCTTTCCTCGTAGGAAGGTTACTGTCACTGGTAATGTTTGGGTGAGTAACCTTCTATATTGTTTCTCTGATCCCTGAATACCACGTGAGCTTGATCCCAAACTAAGAATCATGGCACCTGTACAGGCACCCTCATTATTGCACCGGAGAACACATTGCCTTGGTCCGTGCAGGGTGGTCAGACATAATTGCTCATAGTCTACCTTTGCACCTTTCGCCATGGAAAGGCACCCACCCATTCTCTCGTTCTGACCTCTAGGACTCGACTGCAACCTGTACATATAGGCATCACAACTTGTCTAATGTTTAGTTTCCTTTTGGTTATTTGTCTGTACTACTATTCACAGAATGCCTGTCTATTATTTCTCACTTTTTTCCTGTACAGGTATTGCGGTATGGTTCTTGGTGATTGTTCAGAGCCCATAGTTTAGTGATGCAGCTGTTCCCGTGTATCTGTTTGGGTTTGGGGTGGTGGGGTGTGTGTGTGTGTGTGTGTGTGTGTGTGTCCATGTGCCTGCTTGTAGTTTTCTGGTTTGCTGCATCAAACTTAATACCCAATGTACAAAGGCTAAGGGGTCTGCTGGCGTGCACCACAGGGTGCTAATTTACAAACTTGCCCTGTTCCCCTTCAGACTTCATCTGATCCCCAGTTTGATGCAAGTAGCAATACACATCCAAAGTTACATTTGTGGCAGAGAAATACTTTATTTATAGTTATTACTGCAGCAGTCTTGTATTTGCACCTAACACACACTAACTGTGCAGATTGCATCTGCCATTACCACCCGATGCTTTGCCGCAGTATAGTATCATGGAACACAATTTCAGTACAACCTGAATATAAGTACAAGGTGGTGAATGTTGCTAATGAACATTGGCCAGCTTTGAGTGGCAATGGCAGGTGCAGGCTGTACAGTTACTGCATCTTTAGAGACAATACATGCCTGCTGTAATACTATTTATCAATACTGTATATCTCGTTCTGAGTTACATGGTTCTCTGCACTGACAATTTTTTGTGGTGCTGCTGTCAAGGTGATTTTGTAGGATTACAACAGTGGCATGGAGCTCCGCCGAATATGCTCATTCTGCAGTGTCCCACAGATGAATGACTGAGCAGAAACAGGTACCGTGGGCATGCCTTCCCTAGGCTGACGTCACTTGCACATGGAGATGCAGTGTGCATGTGTGAAGTTTGTACAAAGAAAAAAAAAAACAGCTCCAGACAACCACAGCACAAAAATGCATTTAAAAATGGTGTTTTTAGATTTTTTAATCAAACTTCTTGGCGGTTCATCATGGGGTCACCAGAGGAACTGAAAGAGCCCGGCCAGCTTAGGATACACAAAACTTGGTGAGTCGCTTTAAGGAGATAAACATGGACTGAACCAGTTGCCTTTTAGCCTCTGTGGTTAGGAGGCAGTTTCTTCTAAAGAAGAGACTGAACCTCTGTCTCAGTTTTTTTAACAATTCTTCCAAATGTTCCGCAAAGGAGAGTTTATGGTCTAGCCAGACCCCCAGGTATTTGAACTTTGTTACAAACTCCAAGTTTTCTCCTAATAAGGTGGAGATGGGGGGTAGGGTACCAGCAATAGCAGGGTATGCCATATGGTTGACAGGTGAGAATATCATCGCTTTTGTTTTCTTGGTGTCAAGTAGCAGTTTTTTGCTAAGGAGCTGGTACTGTAGAAGACTGAAATCAGTTTGCAAGTCTTGACAGGCAGCTTCAGGTGACGTACGGCTTAGGTAGAGTACTGTATCATCTGAAAACAGATGGATATTAGCCTCCTTGATGCTGATGTCTATGCTGTTAATAAATATAGTGAATAAGAGTGGCCCCAGGATAGAGCCCTGTGGGACACCTCTTATTAATGGTTTGAGAGTGGAAAGTTCTCCATCTACCTTGACCTGCTGGTGCCGATTCATAAGGTAAGCATGAAACCAGTCCAGGAAGGTAGTGTCTAGTCCTAACGTTTTTAGTGAAGAAAGAAGTAGGCAATGGTCAACAGTGTCGAACGCCTTGCTGAGGTCTAGGAAAACAGCACAGACAAACTTTTCGTTCTCTAAGTCATGCTGCCAGTTGTTTGTTACCTTAGCCAGCACCATAATTGTGCTATGGTTGGCTCTGAAACCAGACTGAATAGGGTTTAAACGTTTTGTGTTTTCTAAAAAGGATCTCAGTTGGGCATTCACAATTTTTTCTAAGAGTTTTGATAGAATGGGGAGGAGGAAAATTGGCCTGTAATTGTTTAGATCACAGGGATCCCCAGATTTAAATAGTGGGATGATATGAGCAGTTTTCCATAGATGAGGGAGGGTCCCTTGAGAAAGAGACAGATTAAATAGGTGAGTAATTGGTACAGCCAGAACATGCTAGGCAATCTTTAGGTAGTAGGGGTCAAGTGAGTCTGTGTCAGTGCTTTTCGTAGTGTCCAAATGTAGGAGAAGGTCTCCAACCTCTTTTAGGGAGGCAGGTGAAAAAGAAAAAGCAGGACTTGTTGGGCAAGGTTCAGGTGACAGTACAGTAATCTGGGAGTGCAGGCTACTAGTGGGCGAGTTGTCAAATGCTTGACCTGCAGAGGCAAAATGGTTATTGAAGGCTTGTAATATCTCCTTTTTGTCGCTGGTAATAGCATTGTTTGAGGAGATTTTAGAGGGGAGCGTGTTTCCTGTCGTATGCCCAGATAGTTCTTTTATTGCGGACCAGAATTTGGTGGGGCATTTTGAGGCAGAGTCCAGCTCCGAATGGTAGAAATTTGACTTGGTCTCTCTGATCAGCTTAGTGCAGGTGTGTCTGGTTGTTCTAAAGAGACACCAGTCTTTGGCTAGATGTGATTTGCGAGCTTTTTTCCAAAGCTTGTCTCTATTTAATAATGCAATCTTAAGGTCTGTTGTGAACCAATGATGTATCCTAGTCTTTATGCGGTTTTTGACCAGAGGAGCATGAGTATTGAGGGCACTTGTTATAATTTCCTGGAAGATAGCATATGCTGCACTTACTGATTTGGTGAGGTAAAAGCTCTGCCAATGCTGAGATGCTTTCAGGTCGTTAACATAAGCAAATGGATCAAAGTTCCATTTGGACCTTTTGGTAGGGAACTTCGGTGTGGATGAGGGTTTAGGGTCAGCTCTTACACCAGCGATGAAACAACGGTCGCTAATATCAGTGAAAACAATTCCAGCATGGGATAAGGAGTGTGGTTTGTTCACTAGAAGGACATCCAAAAGGGTGCTATTCATAGGGTTTTTCTTGTTAATGCATGTTGGTTTGTCGATAAGTAGTGACAGACCATGGGAATCACAGAATGATTTGAGAGGTAGCGAGGCACTGGACAGCCAGTCATAATTAAGGTCCCCTACTATAATTGTTTCAAGGTTACTAGACTCCATGATAAATGAGAGATGGGACAGGAGCTGAGACCCTGCAGACAGGGGGCTGTAGCATCCTATAATATGGAGGGCCTTCGAGGGTGAAATTTTGATTTTTATGGATGTACATTCAAAGCTGTTTGAAATTGAGGAGAAGTCAAGGATGGAGACTGTGAATTTATCATTGACGTAGATGGCGACCCCACCACACCTGGTTTGTCTATCGGTTCTGAATAACACATAGTTGGGGATGTTGACCTCCGTGTCAGGGGTGGATGGCCGAAGCCAAGATTCCGAGATCACAAGTACATCTGGTTCGGTGTGGGTGACCCAAGCCCGAATTGAGGTAAGTTTCTTTAAAAGGCTACATGCATAAAGCTAATTCCTTTAAGCTTTGTGAGTTCGGGGGGTGTAAAGATGGCTTTTGTAGGACCCAGATTAAGTTCAACATTGCATGAGCAGAGTAGCAGGAGAAGCACAACTTTCCTCAAGGGAACAAGAGATAATTTGGAGGTTCTAGCCCTTCGTCAGCTAGATGAAGCAATGGAGACAGAATGCAGGGACTTGTTTTTTATACTGTGATACCCATGTGATACATAGCCTAGGACACATGCCACGCAGCACCAGAGAGTATTGTTACTGGGAGGGTATGGTGACAATCCTTTCATAGGTGACAAGAATCTAGTGACACTCTGATTAAGAAACTCGACAAGCCATGTAGGCTGCGAGGTAAATGTATTTATGTATGGATAACTGAAAAGTCATGCAGGCAATGGAGCAGGGCAAATCATATAGTTTATATAAAAGCATGCTCCTGGTATTTGGAGCCACAATGCACTGCTGTGACATCACAATCCCCCGCTGTGGGAATAACAGAGAAGCCACAAGCTGAGCACCATGAGACAAAACAGCAACTGTAAAGTTGGTAGGGTAGGTTCCCCTTCAAAATGGAGGTGCTTTTATAGGCAAGGTCCCAGTTAAGGACAGAGCCATATGATAGCAAGCTGGCAGAGTAATGTGAACAGCTGAGCAAAATAATGACTGAAAGGTTCAGAATAATTACATTCAGAAATGTACTGCTAAAATGCCTGCAGTTGTAAGCTGTGTCAGTATAGTAATACAGTAACATGAATATACTAGAGCAGTGCAAAATTGAAAGTTGGAGTAGTAGCTGCTTAATTGAACAAGCGCTGAATGAAATGAGCAGAACACACTGAATACCAATACTGAATGAATTGAGCAGAGATGACTGAATGAAATGAGCAGAACAGCTGAGAAGCAACCTAGCACATCAGGGAGTGCTAAGTAACAACACAGTTCAGCAGGAATTGGCAGCTAGCTGGGAGCAGAATGAAGCCTGGACCAAGTTCAAACATTTAAAGTGGAAAAGCAAGGAGACAGCAGAGGCAGGAAAACAGCAGTTTGAGCTGAAGCATACAGATAACAATTGCAGGTAAACTGAGGATTGCTAAATAGAAAATAAATGGGACAGTAGAAAAATTGGACAAGCCCAAAAGAAACAAACAAAAGCAAACACAGCATGGGAACTGGATGGAGCAGAAACAAACAACTGAGAGGGAAGCACAGACAGACTGCAGCCAGAGGCAAATACCGACCTAGAGCAGGAAAAGCACAAGCCAGGCAGAGAGCCCAGCACAAGCCAACAGAAATCTAAGCACAAGGGAGGCAGGAGACAAATGTAGCAGAAAAGATGGGGGGTGGGAGACCCAGGGAGCGGTCAGGCAGATCCTCCAGCCGCACAGAAAAAATGCTTCAGAGGGAGGCTGGGAGGAACTGCTTATATAGCTCAGGAAGAATTTGTGGCTGGTTGCTCACCCCATTGAACTACTGGCATAGCCTTCCAAGATTAGGCAGTACAAGTGGAATCCACAATAAATAGCTTAACAGTAACTATCAGAAGCATATGGGGCCACTCCCTAAGGCCTTTACAATAAAAAGGGCTATCTTTACCAGTTCTGACAAGAACATTTGTGGCCATAGGCAGCCATTACTAGTCCTGAGATGGTCTTTGTGTGGACTCAGATGCCTTTGGAATTCTGACTGGCTTCCAACCACCTATTAAGTAAGACTAGAGGTTTCCTTTTTTTTTTTACCAGGAGAGACAAACTAAGCTAAAAGCTTGTTTACAGGTGCGACCTGGGAGCACAAGGAAGTTACAGTAAGTGACTTGCTCAGGGTCACTCAGTATGCACGTGGGGGCTGTGTGATTCAAACCCAGGTCTCCAGGTTTGCAGCTCAGAGCCTTAAACCACTGCGCTATACTGCCTCCTTAAAGTAAGACTAGAGATTTCCTTACTGATTACAACCCTACACCTGCAGTGAGAGTACCCCCAATACTTATCCCCATGCCCTGTTTCCAACATGGCGCACTACCTTTTCAGGAAGCTCCATTCCGGTGCAGTGTCCCCTAGCACTGACTACTACAATGGGCTCCTGCTCAATAAACAGATCCTGAGGCCCAGCTCTTCAGGGCTACTTCCAACCGTTGACTGCCTTACCAGACAAATGTGCCTGGTGTCTGCCTCTTCTAGGCACCTCTCAGTGGTCAATATAACAGCCATGTTTTCTGGACTCTTTTGGGGTGTCTCATTGTTGGACAGTCCCCCTTACCACTGGAAGTTGCTCCAGCTGGTTGCACCTGTGACCCTCCACTTCTAGGCTGGAGCTCACGCCTTTCATCCTGTGATTACCCCTTATGGGTTATGTCCTTCACTGCTAGCTAAGACCCCCATCCAAGGTTATCACAGGTGTGTCTTGCCACATCTGATGCTACAGGACTTCTAACCACCAGTAAAATTACCAGCCCAATTTATTTGGTCTGGACATGTCTTGTGGTATGTAAATACTCCCTTCAGCTTCTTTGGGCTGATACACCCCTTTGCCACTGGCAACCTACCACTTGAGTTCATCTTGGCTTGGGGTACTCAGTGCAACCTGCATCCCAGCAATCCTCTTGGGGGCACCCAGTTTGGGGCTCTTCTCTTTTGTTGCTGGCCTGCAATACCAGCTGAATGTGCTGGGGTGGGTTTTAATGGCAGGCCATAACCCCTGGGGCTCTTCTTAGGGCCACCTTCTTATGTTCTGCCACTGGTCCTCCTGCTAACCAAGTCAGCTGGTAGCCTGCAAGACCCTACTGGAATCTCACTGATTGCTATAGTCTGCACATACCGCTCCACTATCTATCCAAATTTACTACTACACCTGGCATTTACAGCCCAGTTATCCCTTACAAGGGCTACCTGGAAGGAGGAACTCACTTGTGTGGCAGTGCTCCCTCTGCCAACTGAATGTGGGCCCATTTGGCTACTCTCCTTCTGGAGTTCTTCAGATGTATTATTCCACTGCCACCAGTGAGCTGCTTTGTTCCAGACTGAGCCTCTTTTTATGCTGATTGGGAGTGTGGCTTCAAAAGGGCCTCTCTGATCAGTGAAATAAAAGGCAACCCCTGACTGTGATCAGTGTTCAGACTGCTGATCTCCCCAGTTGGCGCTGAGACCCACCAGTTGGGTCTCACACCCATGCCTCACACTCACCACCCATGGTTGCTAATGGCCATTACAATGTATTTATCTTTTTCTACTGTCCAATGCAGAGGGGGCTTGTTATTCAGTGCTTAAGCCAGCCAGGTTGAAATTATGTTCAACAACCTTATACATATATAGTCTCGACCAGAACGACTTTTATCTTTTTTTGAAACAGCAGGCTGAAATCACCCTAGAAGGTCCACCTATTACCAAGCTGTCAGAAATGGATACACCTATAAAACTCTCCAAAGCAGGATTCCCCAAAACACTGGAAAGATGTGAAGCTGCTTGAAAGGGACAACAGGAGTAAACCACTTAAAAATGGGCTCTAATTCATTATGTTATATGATGCCCCTTACCATGAAGAAGCACTGTGATACAGATGTTACAGTTTTCTTGTGTGACAAATGGGTATAACTGACATTTGGTTATATTGTGCTCCTGGAGTATCCTGCAAGATATCACAAGCAGAAGCAAAGAGTGATTCTTCCCAGTGGGTGGGCAGCACTGTACACTGTCCCTTTTTCGGATCTTTGACCTATATTATAGAAAATTGTAAAGACCTGACAAACGTAAGTTAGATATCACAACATTGTAATGGTTCAAATACCTTTTTTTTCTTTTGTATCTTTTTAGTTTTAATAGGGGTTTGGGTTGGTCATCCTCAGCACCTCTAAACCAGCACACCCCTATAATTAGAGTTGGTTACAGTTAATGATGGCTGCTTTAGCTTTGCATTAGCTTAATGTTACAGGTTGTATTACATTTGTAGTTTGCTGTAAAATCATGCAGCATTACACATTATGGTCATATAGAAGCAATGGTTGCTGTTTCTTGCAGACTCCTGCACATACCTCTTAACTGTCCCTGATTTTCAGGGCTGCCCCTGATTTTGACTCTCGTAACTGAACAATGAGGATTGTAAGCACAAAATAATGTCAAACATTAAGTTACAGAGTTGTTCTTCTTCAGAAAATGCATTTTACACTAAGCCCCTTATGTAACCTGTTTCCTGAGTGAATATCACTAATTTTTAAGATGCGTCTCTGATTTTGGTAATTTGCTCCTTCTGTTTTTTAAGCCTTTCTCCTGATTTATGAGGCAGAAGGTTGAGAGGTATGCTCCTCCAGTGTCAGCAGTCTTGCATGCTGTGAGCTACCACCCTACACACACATGCACAGAAAAAGCCTTTGAAAGTAAGTCGAAGGAAAAGGACAACAAATTGCACATAGCCTCATCTCATCACCGTGGACAGCCACTGTCTAAATGAATAGGACACAGCATGCCCTCATAGTAATCGTCTTATTACCTTAAGCATGAACTCTCATTCTTTTAGATGGCAGCTGGCTATGGTGGTGAGAGGAGGGTCTGTGCTGGTCACCAACCCTTTCTTCCAAGAGATACCCAATTTCTTGGGATGGCATGTATGTCAATGGATGCTGCAGGGGGTGGGGGGGGTGTCTATAATTTTGCCATGGTGGCTGGAGGGAGGAGGTTGAGATTAGGAGTTGTGAGTGGGTAAGGTGTAAGGGTTCCTTCTTGTCAGGGCTTCGGGAGGAGGTGTTGGGGTGGATGCTGGCTGCCACAGTAGGTGGGGTAAGGGGTCTGTAATATACACACAGGGTAGGGCTGAGTGGGAAAGATGGTTGTATGGGATATTTCCAGAGGGTGGGGGTATGGAACCTTTTTTATTAAAAAAAAACAAACAAAAAAAACACCCTAGAAATTAAAAGGAACTTTGCACTGCGAATACTGTACAACTACTGTAGGCATAGTGGGGAGTTTGACATTTCGCCATCAAGTCACCGGTGGAATAAAACCTTTTGATACCCCCTCCCCCAACAGTAGCTCTAGTTAGAGATGTGCGAAACCAGGAAACTTTGCTTTGTGAAATTCTTTGTGAAGTTTCCTGACTTTGCATGAAGCAAAGTGGCATTTTGTGTAGTTTTTCACCTGGTGAAGTGCCCACCTCACCAGCTGTAAATGTACTTTGCAAGAAACATGCCACCATGCATAGTTTAAAAAAAAAATTGTATTTAAACAAAAAAATACCCACATTCTCCTATTGCCTACCCTACTCCAACTATCCTCAACCATTTAAAAGTATTTCCTTCAATGCTGCCACCAGCATCCTACCTCCCTCATCAAGGGAAAATTTAATTTGCACTAGTAAACTTTGAAAAATTAATTAACTTCCCGCTCCCCACCGACCCCATGGTGCCAAAACTCAACCTCCACAGACCTAGTAGTAATATGTCAAATAATTAAATAATTGACACCTTGCTCCACCTCCCTCTGGAACCCACCAACCTCTTTTCATCCCCACTCAGCCCACAAAAAGGATACAGGCAATTGGGTTCCCATGGTGGGTTGCTGGCACAGGATACAGGTACTCAGGTTCCTAAGGTGGGCACTGCTCTCTCCAAATAAGATAGTTGCTGAGTAATGAGATTCAGGGAAAGAGGTGAAAACTAAGTCCAAAAATGCCCACTGCACGTGGACTTAGGTTTTTTTTTTGCACCTAAACTTCCTTTTCTCATAACTTTATTATTTTTAAATATACGTTCACCAGATTTTCACTCGTATGCAAGTTAGCATCCCCCCTCATGACCACATAAGTGGCACCTTTTAAAGCCCACTCAAAATGTGTTTTGGGGTTGCACCCCAAAAGCACATTTTGGGTGGGACTTGAAAGGTACTGCACCACTTATGTGGCTGTGATGGAGGGTAGTAACCTGCATATTAGTGAACATTTGTTAAAAATATATATATTTTTTATTATATTTACAATTTTTGGTGTTTTCCCCCCTTTTTCCCCCCATCCTGCGTGGGCCTGGGGCGCTGAACTTATGCGTGTGGAGGCACGCACACGTCAGGCACTGCAGAGTGCCCCACCCTACCAGCTGCCCTCTCTGCCTGTGCCACTATTGGACCTCTACTTGGTGGTGATGGAACTATGGGAGGTGCAGCTTCCACTCCACGAGAGGTCAATTCTGCTCCTTGCCCTCCCCCGCCAGCCGGCTCCCTAACAACCTAAGGTTGTTCCTGAACCCAGGTCGCTGGCATGATGCGAGTGAGCTAGATGCCTCGGCCTCCTGCACCACTGGGCCAGCTTAAAAATATATATTTTTTAATTCTTTGGTAACTGGGTAAGGCCCACGAAGCACAAGTGCCTATTTTCAGGGGCAACCCGGGAGCACTGGGGCAGTTAAGTGATTTTCTCAGGGTCACACAATATGCAAATGGGGGTTGTGGGAATCAACCCCAGGACTGCTGGATGCACCATGCTCATTCATAGCCTGTTTCTCTAACCTCAAGGCTATACTGCCAGCCCAGTGATGTCATAAAGAGAAAAATAAATTTAGATGCAAAAAAACACTTACACCATGCACATATGCAGTGCACATTGTGTCAGACATATTTGTTTTATTCCCTTAACTCTCATTGGATGGCAGCTTGCCAAGCTGGAGGTAGGGCCATGCCTGTCACCCACCATGGGAACTCAAGTACCTATATTATTTTTGAAAATGTATGGGAGTGGGGCTGGGGGGGACCATTGTTTAATTATTTGACACTGGGATGGGTGCATGGGTGGAGGAGTTTGGCCCCAGTGAGGGTGAGTGGGGAACAGGAAATTAATTAATTTTACAAAGTATACTAGTGCAAATACAACTATGCAGGGACTGGAGGAGGAGACAGGTAGGGTGCTAGGGAGTAGGGATATCCTTGGTTAGGAAGGTGGTGGTGGAGGCACATTGAAAAACAGTGCATTATTTACTAGTGAATTTTTCTGGCTTCCTTCTGGTTGACCTACTTTTTAGTGCCCACAAGAAGTCCACTGGCTTATGTCAGGCCACGTTAAGAAAGAACAGCTTGGCCATGACCACTGTTTGGAACAGCCACCAGAATGGACTTCGCAATATTTAAACCCTTTTTTTCATCTTTTGAAACAATAATAAAAATCTTCATTGTTTTCACAGATGGTAATGCTTGTGTACAGAAAGGTAGCTCACAACCACAGTGATCTTCTTTCTCTGTCTGCTGTCCCCACTTTACAGATTGGTGGTTCTATCACCTTGGAGCCCCTGAAATAGCTGAAATTTGTAATTGCGATGGTATATTGTAAGCTGTGCCAAATCCCTTCTCATCCATCACCATCCTCCTTATGTTGCACCTCTCTCCCTCTCTTACCCCCTCCTTTACTCCCTTTCCTTTCTCTCTAGTCTTACCTTCAACTACCCACAAGGCTAACAGGCACTTGGCCCTATCAAGAGAACCAGTCTGGATGGCTTCAATCATGTGCTACTTCATACTTCTGCCCCTGCTAGTGCTGCTCCAAATCATTGTTGTATCAAACCTTCTTTTCCAGTCCTGCAATGTTAAAAATGCCTGGAAATTAGCTAAGGTTATCCCAACCAGTAAAGAGTGGTGACACCTCCACACCAGGGAAATTGACAACCTACTTCCCTCCTCCTTGCCCTAGGCAAAATTAAAGACTGCATGGTACACATTCAAATCTCCTTATTCCTTAATAATCCATGGTCCTTATCAGCCTGGCTGCTGCAGAAATCATTCCACACTTATCTCCCTGTTAAGGCTCCCTGACTCCATCCTGTCTGGAGTGGACCATGGCCTTCTCACCTTTGCTATTTTTATAGATTGCTCTAAAGCTTTTTCCAACCTCCTGAAAAAGCTGGTCTGTGCTGTTTGTCTAAGGATAGAGCTGACTGGTTTAGCTCCTACTTATCTAACTGTTCTCAATCTGTACCTATTAGTGGATGCATCTCCCCTCATCTTTGCATTGAGACAAGTATAGCACAAGGCTGTGTCCTTGGACTCATACTGTGTTTGATCCTCCTAAATTATCTTCCCTCTGCCTGTATTTCACATATACATATGCACGCAGATAAAACAGTGCTTGTCACCAGTGGCCCTGACATCAATATACTTGAATCCCAAATCCAAATGGATTGTGATAATATTCAGAAGTGGTTTCTCTCTCACCATCTTACCTTGAATATAAAAAAATATGTAGATATGACCTTTGGTACTAAACTTAAACTGGTAAAGCTCCCCTTACTCCCCAGTCTAAGGACCCTAGATGGTTCCCTTTTGGAACAGGTCTCATTTTTGAAATACCTGAGTTTATTGCTTAAACAGCACCTTGTTATCGTTGTACACACTGACTCCATTGTTCCCAAACTCTTCCCCAAATGCCGTTCCCTCCACCATAATAAGGTCTGTCTTGTTCCTATTACTAAACATGAGATTTGTAACCAAAAGAATACTTTTAGTCTTTAATTACGGTAGTGTGGTATACAGTGCTGTCTCCAAAACCCAACTAACTAGACTAGACTGGAGACTGTATTTGATGCCTTCTGCAGATTCACTTTCAGCTAACCACCATGAACCCATGACTATGATATGTGTTGACCTCTAGGGTGGCCATCCCTGGAGTGGAGGAGGCTCATGTATGGTGCCTTACTCATGTTCGCATACTGACCTGATAGTCTCCCTGACTACCTATCCTTTCTAGTATACCCTGCTTCTCCCTTCTCTCTCTAAAACATACAGATCTGCACAATTTCATCACTCCTAGATGTAGATGAGCAATTGACCAGGCCACTTTGTTTCTGGTGGAGTCATACTATCTGGAACAGTCTACCCAAATGAAATCCTTTTTCTCTTGGGGCAAGTCTCAGGAAGCAGCTACAGTACATGAACTGACTATGCCTTGCTGCAATTGTGTATAATGACTTGTGCCTAACATATTACTTTTATATTAGAATCATTGTTAAACAGGTTTATTATTTATTGGGCTAGGGCAATAGGTTTATCCTGTACTAAGTTTTCATTTCATGCAAAGTTTTATTTTATATATTTTTCTCTCATTTTATCTTTGTCACTATATGGAAAGCCTATTTCTCTGTACCCTTCCCCTCAAGGAGACATCTGGAAATGAACTGTTGCAACACAGTACGTCTTTGCCAACAAGCATTATAAATAAATAAGTACAATAAATAAATACATGGTTGAAGGCACTGATTTAATTTATCATATCCAGCCACTTTCTAATGTGGTCCTAGATAACCTTCTCACCAGCTGGTGGTATTGTAGCAGTTATGTACTTGTTTTCTGTTTTCATAAAATCCAGTTATAAAACCTGACCTGAAGTACACTTGTGCCAATTAATTACAAAACATATTCAAAATAATGCTGAAGTCCACAGTACTAAGTGCAGCATTCAGAGTTAGTTTGTACCCAGAAAGCTAAAAACGAAATCAGGTTCAGGTTTGTTCAATTTCCTGTTTTGTTTAAGCTCTCCTACACTGCACATAAATTTACTGAACCATTTTCCTGGTGACAATACTTCATTAGATTAGTTTAGTAAGTATTCATGGGGATTTTCATCTTCTGAGTCATAGAATTCTTTTATTCCCTAAAGAATTTCCTGTGTCTGACTGAAATTTCATGTCTTTGTAGTTGTAGCTGGACTCCTTGAAGCAGTTACTTTCTAAATGACCATGTTCTTGTGGTCTGCACGTAATACCTGGGGAGCTAGGTCACAGATTGACTCCTGTTTTTTCAGGAAAACTGATCTCTTTCAGAGCTGACTGTAGTAATTTTATTCAGAAAGTTTCTTAAACTTTCCAACCTTTTCCTTTTATGAAATGATGTTTCACTCTCTGGCTGTGCAGTTTTTCCCTAGCATTAATCTACATGTGCCTACTTATTCATGTTTTTGTCTAATTCTATGAATGTGCCCCTGTGCCTTAATGTTTATTTGTAGCTTGCAGGCCTATCCCATCAGGTTTTCATCACTCACTTGAAGCAGAGGAAAGGGGATAGAGTTTCCAGTATATTCGACCACTTAGCAATTAATGAGAAAGGCCTTGGCTATCTCTTCTTTAAGGTGAAATCTGGGATAGAGTAGGAAAGCAGAAATCCTGTGGCTCTTGTTTTGCAGTATACTTGGAGATCCTGAGATGTATTGAGAGTTAAAAACAAGAAGCTACTTACACTAAAAGGCTACAGACTATAATATTTGCAATTATGTTAAACTGCAGCATTTTCTATTTTTGACTTTCCCCCTGAATTTGGTCTACAAATAATGCTGTACTGATTTCTTTGTGTTTCTAAAACATTATGGTGCTCCCTAACTGACCTCACCATTTCTGTTTGTGACATCACTGTCTGCTGTCATGGCAAACACTGTGCTGTCCTAAACAAAGGTACACTTAGGCCAGTTGGGGATACTATAATGCTTGTTATACACACTTCTTAGACTGGCTATAAACCCTGGGGAAGAAAACTGATTATTAAAAAACATATATTCTCTAGTGAAGTGTAACAGCTGAAACATTATGTTTGTGGAAGTGCATGCTGAAGTGAAGTGTTGCTCTGTAAGGTTGGTACTTGTCACTGCAGGAATTTTTAGAAATGTGTATTCCAAAGCCCGTTCACTTCAGTATGAAAACAACTCCTACTGACTTTTGTGGTTTCAGAAAAAGTATTTCTTTGCTCACAGAGGTTAATAATCATCTATAGACACTGCTGAGTGATTTATTTAATGTTTTGATTTTAGTGGGTGCACTAAATACAGGCCCATATTCCACCAGATTATAAATCCATTTTACATTTAAAGATAACATATTTCAGTTTGTCACTTGCTTTTCACATTTCATGATCTTTTGTCATAAAATAAACAAAAAATATAACCCAATGGACAATAGCTGCTGTGCTTTCATGAGGCTTTATTGGAAATGCCATCTTCAAGACATATTTTTAATATATATTATAGGAGTGCAGTAATGCCTCATAGTTAGAGTTGAGTAGTGCGTTTAATGTTAAACCCCTAACTTTGTACCTTAATAACCTTGCCCAGTTCAACAGAAGTGAATGAAATTTTGCATGCATGATCTGGGGGCAAGGTCTCTTGATTTGACAAGTTTGGTGATGGTTGGATGTCTAGATTCCAAGATCTAGATAGTGCAAGAAGTGGAAAAATTGGGGGTTTTGGCTGTCTATTTGCTCTCACCTTCAGCCCAGATGGTTAAGAATTTTGTTCTGAAATTAAAAGGGTAGAAGGAGCTTGGTCTAGAAAGAGGCAGTTTTGGGAGCTTGGTAAAAAAAAAACATTAATCAGTTTCTGAAACTTCAGTTCTGAGCATGCTTATTAGGGTCTTTCATTTATACGTCCAATGTAAAAGAAGAATTTCCAGCTCATGAATGAAGAATCTTCTTTTGTGAGCTAAAATTATTTTCTTGTGAGAAAAACAGTCTTCTTTGGTATGTCTGCCATCTTGTTTTTCATGTTTTCAAAAAAAAAATAATTGAAAACCCATAAAACTGATGCCCTGGAGAAAAATAAATGCATGAATCTAGCTAAACAGGACTATTTAGCTCAATTTTGGAATCTGTTTTTCAAAAAATGACCCCAAAATATGGTTTTGGACATCTCTAAAATCGTAGGTGGAAGGTTCAGTGAGGGCTCCCAATTCTTCTTTTGTGAGTCAAAATTCTCTTTCATGATTCTCATGAAAGAAGAATCTCAGCTCTCTAAAGAAGAACTGAATCTCACAAGAAGAAATGTTTTGTTTCTTGATCTTCTGTCATGACATTTCTTGTTCCATGATCATCTTTTGTATCAAAAGAAGCTCACAAAAAATAATTTCTTTTGTGAATCACGATTCTTCTTTTGTGACCTTATTGTGTGAGACAATATGAAAGAAGAAAATCTGTTCATGAAAGAAGAACTTTGACTTTGTATAGAAAACAAATTACATTTATAACAAGGCCATTTAAAAGATTTTTACCCCAAATTCAAAAAAATGCCCTTTTTTGACCATAGCTCATGAATCAGGGAGGTGACATTTTCAAATCTGACCTAGAAGGTGATTTTGTAGCCATTCTGTGAAATCACCTTTTGGGCCAGAGTTGAAACTTTTCACCAGACTGGTTTATGAGGTGGGGTCATAAAAAGACCATGTTGAAAATCTGGGGTAATAATGTTAAAAATAAACAAAGTTATGAAGGAATGGCCCTGCATGTCTGCATCTGTAGCCACACGGAAGCACAGGGCTATGCACTGTTGCACTCAGATGGGCTCCTTACTTGTCACAGGGCCAGAAGAGTCCTGCACATATACATCTGTAGCTGCACAGCTGTGCAGGGCTCAGAGAGCCCTGCATTTTTGCCGGCTAATGGAATCCACAGTCGGTACAGAGTCCTTTGGGCCCTGTGCGTCTGCATCTGTAGCCACATGGAAGTACTCCACAGCCAGATGGACTCCTCACTTAGCCAGATAGAAGTGCAGGGCCCAGAGGGAGCAGCCAGCTGGATCTGTTCATGCAGGTACCATAAAAACCTGCGTGAATGTGGATACAATTCCACTGTCTCAAAAAGAAAGGAACTGCATTGCAAATGAACTGTGATAATGTACCAGTTAGGGTTCAGCTTAAAGCAACAAAAGTAGGGAAATGTGGTGTAAGGATCTCCAACCCTAACTCCCCACCCCTTCAAGCATCAAGATAAGAGCACACAAGCAGCCATTGACAACCATCATCAGGTAAGATAAACAATATACAGCTGTTTCCAAATGACATAAATGCAGTACCAGTTATTTGGTAACTTTGAACATTTTATTTTATTTTATTTATTTATTTAGTTTTTGTTAACCGGGTAGGTGCACTAGTCATAAAATGACTATTTTCAGGCACGACCCGGGAGAGTACAACAAAAGGAGAACAGTTGAACAACAGCAACATGGGTACAATAATACAAACAGAGGAACAGTACAGCAGTGCTACAAAAAATACAATGGTAGAAACAACAAAAATAATGGCAAGCATTATACAGATAATGGCGATAAGATATATAATAAGTGCAGAAACCATGGACCCGACCTGTGGAGTGAAAGGGTTAATAAGATAGTAAGGTTATATAGAGAGAAATGTGAGGAATGTTCAAACATAACAAGAAAGACTGACAGAAGGAAGGTCGGGGTGGTAACTGGCAAAACAACAGTGGATGGTCAGCAACAAGGTTCGAGAAGGAAGAGAGCTAGTAGTCAAGAAGTTATTTACAAAGAGAAGGAAAAATATGGGGAGGAGAAGAGGAGACAGTCTTGGAGCTGGATTAGAGCAGGTGTGACATTACTGGTAAGTCTCAGGAGCTTCAGGTTGGGTCAAAGCATGTACAAGCATCAGCTAAGGATAGATAATGACAATATTCACTTTTAAATCCAAAGTGAGAGTTGAGACAGCCAGAGGTTGAGTGGAAGAGCATTCCATATCCTGGGAGTAGAGAACTGGAAGGCCCCTGTGCCTTTAGTCGTCTGACATCTCGGAACATAGAGCGAGGAGTTGTCAGCTGATCACAGGCCATGGGAGGATGGTTGAGGTACCAGCAATGCTGCCAGCTGGGATGGGTTTTTTTCCTGGTTGATCGAGTCCATTAGTGATCCAAGGTAGTATTGTCTACTGGCAGAGGGTGAGAGCCAATTCAGATCCTTATAAAGAAGGAAGTGATGTTTGAGTCGAGGCGACGAAGAGGCAAATCGGCATATATTGTTATAAGTTACATCCCATTTTAGTAGGGAGGTTTTATGGGCAGAGGTAAGAATAGAGGCACCATAAGTAAGGGTTGGGAGCAGAATACATCGGGCAATTGCTAATTTGGCAGAGGGTGTAAGCATGTAGCTCGTTTTGCAAGCTACTCCTAGTTTCAAGTTTACAGCTTTGCATAAGGACTGAATGTGAAGATTAAAATCCAGGGACTGGTCCAGCAGGATCCCAAGGTACTTGAAGGAGGTAACATTTTCAAGTGGAAATCCTCCTGGGTGAAGAACCTCCAGCAAACTAGAACAGATCTTAATCTTCGGTGCAGAACCTAGGAGCATGGCTTTCATTTTCTTTTCATTTAGTACAAGCTTACGGTCTAGTAGCCAGTCTAAGACCTTATTGAAGTCTGAAGTAAATGATGTGTTTATGCAGGCAATACTAGAAGAACATATGCATACAACACACTGCACTTCAAAAAACATACTGTATCAGTACTGTTTAGAAACCTAACAGTGTGACTGCAGAAGTGGGTGTATATGCTTTGCAGTGTGCATGTGTATTTGCAGCTGCAGAAGTGCAAGCCACACAGGGGGCCTATGCTTTTGTAGCCACAACTGCCTGTGTATGTCTTATACTGTGTATGTTGATCTGTTGCTGCAGAAGCAGTGTTATAATTTGGGTATCACTGGCTGTGTATGTCTTACACTGTGCATGTTGATCTGTAGCTTCAGAAGTACTTATGCAGATAAAAGCAGTTTTGTAATTTGGGTATCATAGATTTGTATTTGTGGCTGTAGAAGTGCAGGCCACACAGGGGCCTGTGCTTGTATAGCCACAAGCGGGTATTTGGTCCAGGGCTCAGAGGTCGTTGTGCTTCTCAATTTGTAGCCACATGGAAGCGCAGGGCCCAGAGAACCTTGCACTTCCACAGTCACATATATTCCTCACTTGCTGGATTTCTATCTGCAGCCAGAAGTAGGTGTATGTGTGTCTTGTCATTTCCATATGTACCCAGGGCTACAGAAGCACTGGACCCTTATGATGGATGTCTTTTGTGTCATCTGGAAAGAGTTGTATGTTGTCTGTCTTACCTGATGATGGTTGTCTGTGGTTGCTTGTGTGTTTTTGGCCTTTTACTGCTGGGGGTTGAGGAATTATGGTCAGAAACCCTAACACCACATTTCCCTACTTTTGTTGTTTTAGACTGAACCCTACATGATGCATTAAAGAAGTTTTTTGCAATGAATTATAGGGGTGCAGCCACGCCCCTATAGTTAGGGCTGAGTAGATACTTTAAAGTTAAACCCCAAATTTTGAACTTTAATAACTTTGCAGCCGTTCAATGGTTTTGCATGACAATTTACATGCACAGTTTCATAGGAAAGATCTCAAGATGCACTGAGGTTTGTTCGAGTCAGATGGGCAAATTCCAAGTTCGGGAGAGTACAAAACATGTTTTTTGGGGGGTTGTGTTTTGCTGTTTCTACGCTATTTTTCTTTGAACTAGCCTACAGCCCAGACAGTTTGGAATTTTGGTCTGAAATGTTCAGGGTAGACAGGGACTGGGCCACAACTATGCATTTTGCTGGTTTGATAAAAAATATTAATCCATTTTAAAGTTATTTAATTTCTTTCATTTTCAATTTTATATTCTGAGGATGCACAGTAAGCACTTCAAGATAGCTGTATGAAATGAAAAAGGAATCATTTTTCATTTGGGAATAATCCTTTTTCATTTGCCTCCATCTTGTTTCCATTTTTTTCTAAAAAAATATGTCAAAAGCCACAAAAATGACATCCTGGAGAGACCAACATATCTATCTAGCTCATTGGGACCCCGTTAGGAGGGTTCTGCATTTAAGTGTTGGAAAAATGACCCTAAATGTGTTTTTGTTACATTTAAAATAATTTTTCATGACTTGCTTCCCAGCTGTATGAAATGAAAAAGGAATCCTTTTTTGTTTAATTCCTTTTTAATTTGGAGCCAATCCATTTTCATGAAGGGAAAATCCTATATTTTGTCCCTGGTGTCTAGTGGTACCCCCCACACTCCGATTGCCATCCCCGTATTAACTGTATTTTTTCCCTGGTGTCTAATGGCACCCCCACACTCCGATTGCTGTCCCTGTTCAAATTTTGTCTTTTCTTTGTGTCTAGTGCTGCCCCACACACTTAAATTACCATCCCCATATTAACTGTATTTTTTCCCTGGTATCTAGTGGCACCCCCACCTTCTGATTGCTCTCCCCGTTCAAATTTTGTATTTTTCTAATGTCTATTGCTCCCCTTCCGATCGTCGTCCTGCCTGTAATCAAGAAAATGGTCCCTCGATGTATTTTTTTATGACTTATAATAAAGAAAACAGTCCCTCAGTAATCCAAACCCCCCACCCCAATCTCCCACTCAGCACCCACCACCCTGTATGCCCGACACACACTCAGTCACCTGAACAGGTCCCAGGGTGAAGATCCAGTCTCTGATTGAAGTCATGTCTTGCTGCTGGAAACTCCGACTGCTGTATGAGAGAGCTAAGTGTGGTTCAATGTATTTCAATGTGGTTTTCAGCTTTGTGGCATAACGTTGCCATTTTTGCATACTTTGAGCCCAAATTTTCAACATGGCCTTTCTGGAACAACACCTCATGAACAATGTTGGTGGAATTACACAAATCTGGCCAGAACGGTGGTCACTAGGTGAAATCACCAGTCAGGTGGGATTAAAGAATTTCACCACTCTTGTTCATGAGGTGGAGTCATAAGAAGGCTATATTGAAAAATAGGGAGAAAAACATAGAAACATAGAATTTGATGGCAGATAAGGACTGCTTGGCCCACCTAGTCTTCCCATGTCCCTATCTGATGGATAAGCTGCAGATTCTAGTTAACCAACATCTTACTTTCTCCTACCCCCCACTAGAATTGCTTTATGTCTGTCCCATGCATTCTTGAATTCTCTCACTGTTCTTGACTCCACAACCTCCTCAGGAAGGCTATTCCATGCATCCACAACCCTCTTTGTGAAAAAATACTTTCTAACATTACCTCTGAGCTGTCCCCCCCTCTATCTTCAAATTGTGCCCCCTTGTTCTTGCACATCTCTTTTTCTGAAAGATGCTACCCTCTCAGACTTTGTTAATTCCCTTGAGGTACTTGAAAGTTTCTATCATGTCCCCCCTTCCTCCTTTCCTCAATGGTGTACATATTAAGCTGTTTTAGTCTCTCTTCATATGTCTTCTGGTGCAGACCCTGCACCAATTTGGTTGCCCTCCTCTGAATAGCCTCCACTCTGTCTATGTCTTTGCAGAGATGGGGTCTCCAGAGCTGCACACAGTACTCCAGATGGGGTCTCACCAACTGTCTGTACAGAGGGATAACAACTTCTTATTTTCTACTATTGATGCCTCTCCCTATGCATCCCAGTATCCCCCCAGCCCTCCTTACTGTCTTCTCACATTGCTTGCCCACCTTAAGGTCATCTGATATAATTACTCCTAGGTTCCTTTCGATTTTTGTTGTTGTTGTTATTATCTCACCCCCCATTGTGTACTCTTCCCCTTGGTTTTTGTTTCCCAAGTGCATTACCTTGCACTTCTTTGCATTGAATCTGAGCTGCCATACATTTGACCATTCATCTAACCTTGCCAAGTCCATTTTCATCCTTTCCACCCCACCTTGTGTATCAACCCTGTGGCAGATCTTTGTGTCATCAGCAAAGAGACATACTTTTCATTCCAGGTGCTCTCCAATGTCACTTACAAGAGGACCATGAAATATGTAAAAATGGCAAAAGTATGCACATACATTGCAAGTTTGCTACGCTCGCTGGTAACTTTGGCAATTTTAAGTATTTTGACTCAGAATTTTCAACATAACCATCTTTTTACACCACCTAATGAATGTGACAGCTGTTATTTTTCATTCCCTGGCCAAAGTGTGATTTTGCACCTGTGGCACAAAATGGCTTTGCAGTGGTGCAGAATCACGTTTTGGCGGGGATTTCAAAATGTTCATTACCGGGTTCATGAATTGGGGTAATAAGGCTATACTGACAACTGCATTCCTGTTTTACTACAAATGCAAGCACAGAGTCTGGAGGGCCCTGTGCTTCCACTGCAACATACATATGCACATCTATGGAAGGATGGGGCAAATAAGGATACAATTACACTATCACAAAAATCATGGATGGATGGGAGTGCAGGACCCTGAGCCCTGTGCTCCCACAGGTAAATAAGGATATAATTATATTATCTCAAAAAGAAAGGAAATTCATTGCAAAAAGCATTTCTTATGATCTCACCTCATGAACCTGGTAGGTGCAAATTTTCAAATCCTGCCCAAAAGGCGATTTTGCAAAGTGACCATGAATTTGCCTGTCAGGCCAGATTTGAATAATTCTACTACCCTTGGTCATCAGGTAGGGTCCCAAAGAAAACCATGCTGAAAATCTGCTGTAAAAATATTAAAAAAAGACAACATCATGAATAAAAGTTCAAACCCCAATGAAATACATTAAACTGGACTTACCTTATTTTCTTATATCACAGTCACTGGTTCCAGCAGCATGATGTGTCTTCAATTGAACAGTGGCTGTATGTCATGGGACATGTTCAGGAAGTGAGTGCATGTGGGTGTGTGTGTGGTGGTGGGTGCTGAGTGGGAGGTTGGAGTAGGGTGTGTCAGATCGAGAAGGGACTATTTTCTTTTTTACAGGTTTAAACAAACAAAAACAAATCAATGAGGATGGTTTTCTTTGATTCAGGGGACTTTCTGACACTTGGAATTGGGAACCCCAGTGTCAGGCAACTGTTTGGTGGCACTTGGGGGGGTACCCGGCTGCCACAATATGTGTATATATATATATATGCTATATATACTATATATATAATATAATGGGAAGGAAAAGGGTTACCTGAAGGGGAGGGGTGAAGAGAAGCAGTAACGGGGGTGGGCACCTGGGTCTGCTTTTCAATATTTAATTAAACATAGGAAGGGGAAGCAGGTGACCTGGAAGGAAGGGGGAGAAAAAAGCGGTACCGGGGGGTGGGCACCCTGGTCTGCCACTAAATTACATAGCTAGATAACTAGCTAGAGATAGATACATAGATAGATAGATAGGGTAGATAGGATAGATAGATAGATAGATAAGATAGATAGATAGATAGATAGATAGAGGCAGAGAGAGCGGCAGATCACCAACTAACTGCTCCAACTGAAGCTTGTAGCATTACTCCAACTGTGGCTTCACAATTCAAGAAAGTCTTGCTGTTCTCATACTAAGAAGATGGGCTAATGGCTCCTGTCACTAAGCTGGGCACTCAGGATTTTCAGGTGCCCACAAACATTATTTCAATAGCAATTTCCCAAAAACAAACACCACAATCTAACTAAACAGCTGCTGATTGCCTAGATTCATAGAAACATAGCAATTGTCAGCTCATATGGACCGCAAGGCCCATCTAGTCTGCCCGTTTGCCCTATACTTGACCCTATCTGGTCAGTGGCTTCCCCTCCCTCTGCCCTACCTCCAAGATTCCCCTATGCCTGTCCCAGGCATGTTTAAATCCCTCCACCATGCATGCTCCCACCACCTCCTGTGGCAGACCATTCCATGCATCCACCACCCTCTCCGCGTAGAAGAACTTCCTTACATTCCCTCTCAGCCTGCCACCTTCTAATTTCATATCATGACCCCTCGTTCTTGTACTTCTCCTCTATTGGAAGGTGTCTCCTCCCTGCACCTTGCTTATGACCTTTAGGTACTTGAATGTTTCCATCATGTCCTCCCTCTCCCTCCTCTCTTCCGGCGAGTACATATTGAGGTCCTTCAATCTCTCCTCATAAGTTTTGTGGTGCAAGCCCTGTATCATCTTAGTGGCCCTTCTCTGGACTGTCTCCACCCTGTCAATGTCCTTCTGAAGGTGCTGCCTCCAGAACTGCACACAGTACTCCAGATGAGGCCTGACTAGTGTTTTATACATCAGTACCTCCCACCTTCTACTAGTGATACCCCTGCCTATGCACCCCAGCATGCCGCTGGCCCTCCCTGCAGCCTTGGCACACAGCTTTGACACTTTCATGTCATCAGAAATAATAACTCCTAGGTCTCTTTTCTTCCTTGGTGATAGTCAGCAACTCTCCCCCCCTCCCCCACATCCTGTAACTCACCCCAGGGTTTCTATGTCTGAGTTGTTTGTTTTTTGAAAATGCATAATTTTTATATATTTCATTGTTTTTTTAGTTAAAAATACAAGATATTGACTGCCACAATTGTGTTTTCTCACAAGTAAATAATTTCTCATGACAAGTTAATCTTGAAAATAAGCACTCATGATTGGTGTTTTTTTGTTGTTGTTACCAGTTGAGATAGAAGGTTACCCAACAAATGAATTTTAAATTCTTATAATACTGGAACCTTATAATATTTTTTCATGAACCCTTAGAAAGGTGTTACCTCGGTACAGACCACTTCAACCCTAAATGTTTCATGAAAAACATTCTGCATCATCTAGGTTGTGCATGACAGCAACATAAAACCCATGTTAAATACAGGAAAACAAAACCTGTTTCTTTGCAGTTTTTGGCATTCTGTATCTCAAAAACCAAAGAAGATGCTGTCATGAAACATTTCATATCCTGAGACTCTGGCAGCCAGACTGCGCATGCCACATTTTGGGCTATTTTGCCAAACACCACCAAAGTAATTAATGTGCAAAAACTGGGATTTAATATTAAACAGCCTACTCAATCCTAACCATAGGGGTGCTACTGTGCCCCTATAATATATAAGTGTACTATAGGGTTGAGTAGCCAGTTTAATGTTGAACCTCAAATTTTGCACTTCAATAACTTTGCAACTGATCAATGGATTTGCACAAAATTTGGTACTGTATGCGCTATCCTGTGGGGTAGATCTCTTGATGTGGCAAGTTTTGTTCCAGTTGGATGTGTGGATTCTGAGATCTAGATAGTGTAAAAACCTTAAAAGTCACCACTTTTTGAGTTTTTTCTTGATCAGCTTGTGCCCAGCTAGTGTGGAATTTTGGTGTGATTTTTGTTATGATAGAATTTATTTATTTATTTATTCATTTATTTATTTTTTTGGTAACCAGGTAAGTGCACTGATCCAGTGGACCATTTTCAGTCATAACCCAGGCCACAAGGTGGCAATACAGGGAAATCACAGTGGGCACAAATTACATTTTAGTACACAGTCAAATAAAATTTTAGAAATAGTGAGAACAGTCATTTATACATGATACATACAGGCATGGGGGTGACATTTGAAACAAAAAATAGCCAGGGATAAGAGGGAAACAGATTAAGCATCTGCACAGATTAGTTAACAATTGCACAACTAGACAAGGACCAGTATGACAAACTGGCAGACTGCCTTTAATCTAGTCTAGATAGACACTTATGTCCTGTTAGATTACTGGAGCAGGCTGAGTTGGGTGAGCATGTCAGGCAGGCCACGCGATTCATCATGAGAGTCATGCATGTTGTTGGTGCTCAGGGGAGAAGGGGGCAGTGGCTACAGAGATGGAAGAGTTAAGATTTAAGGTGGTTTATGGGTATCCGCACCTCCCAGTGAGCATTTGCAGGTGGACTTTTCCATTAGCCAGGCCTTAAGGTTAGATTTGAAAGACGCATGGGATGGAGATGCATGAATGGAAGTGGGAAAGCTATTCCAAAGGGAGGGGGCACCTACAGAGAAAGCTTTGCTGCCCATCGCCATGGAGATATGAGGAACTTCAAGGGTGGGAGTGGAGGCAGCCCTCAGGGGTCTAGTGGCTGCTCTAGGTATGAGTAGGGGGCACAGGGAGATAGCTGGTTACTTCTGAGAGTGCTATCCACCAGGCAGCCAGTAGTATAGTCAAGGTGTGCCTGGAGAGGGAGCCATCCTAGGGACTGGTAGAGTGTGCAGTGGGGGGTTAATGAGGAGGCTTTGAGAACAAAGTGACATATAGCATTGTATGCTGTGTCTATGTGGGAGTGTTGCTTTATGGACATGAGGGAGTAGATGGGGGAGCAGTAGTCCAGGAAAGGGAGTAGGTTGCCTTATGCAATGGCGAGTTCAGCTTCCGGTGAAAGCAGGTGAATTGCATGGAAAGCCGTGCCTAGCTTCTGATTGATCTTTTTTACAGTCAGGATTGTGTGATCGTTAAATGTGAGGGAGGGTTTGAGGGTGACGCTAAGGTATTTAAAGGAGGTGACCTGCTCAAGTGGGGGGGAGCCTGTGGGTGTACATATGGTGAGGGCAATGTTATATCTGGTGGTCTTGTTTAGGAAGGGCTTAAGTCCAAAGAGCATGACCTTCATCTTTTCCCCATTGACTAGGATTTTTTTGGATGGGAACCAGCTTTCAGCTGCCAGGTAGTTGTCAGTGAGGGTGGAAGAGATGGTTTCCAAGGACTTTTCACTGTGGTACAGGACTAGGTCGTCTGCGTAAAGGAGTGCATTGTAGTTTAGACACTCCACTGGTAGTGCATTGATAAATATGGAGAAGAGAAGGGGGCTGAGAATTGATCCTTGGGGAACTCCGGTACTTGAAGGAAGGGAAACTGAGGCAACTTTGCCTATGCGTACAGATTGGGACCTGTTTGTGAGGTAGCTATGGAACCAGGCTGAAGATCCAGGGGCACAGCCAAGTAGTCAAAGTGTGGAGAGAAGGAGGTGGTGGTCTACAAGGTTCGAATGCCTTTGACAGGTGATAAAGACTGCACCTATAGCCTTTCATGTAAATGTTCCGAAATCTAGAACAGTTGTTGTTGGAAAGTACTGAACGTTTTTGTTTTTTTCTTTTACTGCAAGATTTATATGATTTCATGGTTGTCAATGTCACCAGAGAAATATGATTTTGTTTTTTCTTGGGAATTATTCCACCTAATGATTCAGCTTTCCTTACGCTACATCCATCATATTATAAGATTTTTTTGGAAAATTTATATCAGCCATTTCCTTAGACACCAATGAATAGTATAAGAAACATGGGAAAAATCACATGTTGAAGGACTAATCATTAGAAAATGTTCTCGAGTCACGTGATGCACGGGAAGCATAGCGAGTGGCTAAGGGGCTCTCTCTAAATCATTGAAAATAAACCTCTTCGTCCCTTTTGCGCTTACGATTTTGGTCTGACACGCCGGAAGCAAGTCACAGACAAGATCGGAGGAGTACTTCATTTATCGTTGGCCAAATGGAAGATCTAAAACAAGAACTAGAAGCAAAGCATCCTCGGGCAGTTACTCCCGGAGGTCCATCCGGAAGACCTAACTCCTTCACGGATTTATGCGGACCTCTCTCAAATCAAAGATGCTCTACTTAAACTAATAGAAGTTGCAGACTTCAAACCTGCATTAACTCAGTTGGCTCGGCTGGTCACTGATACAGAAGCCCGGATATCCTCCCTGGAACGAAGCTCCGAAAAACAAGGCCCTGTCATGATAGATTTTAAGAGATCACTAGCAAAACTGGAAGACCGCCTCAATGATCTTGAAGGTAGAAATTGTAGAAACAATCTTGTTTTGCTTGGGCTGCCAGAGAGCGAGGAAGGGCCAAACACAATTGCCTTTCTGCAAAAATTTCTTAAAAAAACGGTAGGCCCCTCTCCTAATGGGCCAGAATATGTTATTGAAAGGGGGCACAGGGCCTTGAGAGCAAAACCCTCCCCAGCGGACCCCCCAAGGCCTATAATTTTTAAACTTCTAAACTACCTGGATCGGGAACACATTCTGAAGGAGGCAAGAAAACTTTCAGCTATCCTATGGGAGGGCAAGAAACTCCGAGTGGTGCCTGACTTAACAATGAAGAACAGAATGGCGAGGGCTAGCTTCCGACCAATTACTTTAAGCTTTGGGTTGCAGGGATAAACACCACATATGCTTTACCCAGCCAAGCTCGAAGTCACCCTCAAAGAAGGAAAAAGCTGTTTGAGACGCCTGAAGAAGCGATAAAAGTTCTAAAGAATCATTCCCAGACCTCTTCCATAAGACCTGAGAAGGGCTGCCTATGAAGATGTTTTCAGGACATTTGAACTGTTCTAGTCTCTTATGCTTCTGCAAATATGGAACTGTCCTTCTAAGCTTTAAATGAGGACTCTAATTAACCAACGACAATTGTCCTCCTTGCCTATTATCTCCCACCTCCTTTCCCCTCCCTTTTCCTTACCCCTCATTTTCCCATCCCTTTCCATAGTTAATTATAAGAATACTAGACCTATAAGGTTTCAGGTACTACATTTAGGTTCTATACTAATGTCCTTGAAAGAGAATCCAGCAGTGTTCCTAACAAGTGCCCTTAAAGAAAGCACACCCAGAGCCATCTCGGACATGATGGCAGCTATGCCTTGCCGGTGTTGGACGCCTCTATCTGAGATGGTCTTAATGGTGATGGCCCGAGCAGGAGACTCTCAGTGTTCTTTATGGAAACCTGCCTCATAGCTGAATTGGTCTCCTTCACTCGCATTTTTCTGGGCTTGTTTGGAACCCATACTTATATCATTTTGACTGGAGACTGTTGGCTATTAGTGGGGTCATTGGTTATTTTACAATGTTCAATTATTTTATGGTTATGGCTTTCAGGGGCTAAGTTATCAGGCAGTTAGCGCTAGCTGTGACATTGTTTAGTGTTTTAATGTTTGCAGCTATATTGTAATTCTTCGAGATTAGTAGATCCAGCCTGCTCAATCATTTAAGGCCCAATAGATTAGTGGTGACTCCCCATGAGTCTTACAGACTACCCCCCTTATAGTTTCATACTCGAGTCCAAATGAGTATAGTATGATTAAGTTGTAGGATAATCTGTTTAAGCAAGACTACTACAGTATCACCAAGTTTATAAATTGAGAGGTTTGTTTAACCAGCTCTCTCTTTTTTGAGAGGGAGAGGCCCCACTTTCTGAGCACGCCACGGACCATCAGTTTGGAGGCGGCCTGGGGCCGGGGGATATCTTAGTTGTAGAGATTAGGGTAAGAGGGTGGGCTTGGTTAATGGGGAGGCTCTCCTTTTTTCTATTTTGGGGTATGTTGGGGTTATTGGGGGGGTCTGGCAGCTCAACATTCCATCTTGTATCCAATGCAATCCTTTATATGGCTTCTGATTTGAATATTATTTCATGGAACATAAAAGGGGGTAGAGATAATAGAAAGAAGCATATTATTTTAAACCATTTGGTGCATTATGACCTTCAATAGTATTCCTGCAAGAAACACACATGATTCGGAACAGCTTCCTTTTCTTAAAAAGATGGGTGGGTCAAGTTTTTGGTGCGGGTTTTCCACAAGTAGAAGGGTGTAGTTGTTTTAGTGGCTAATAAAGTTCCCTTTTTCCATCAGAGATAATTCCAGACCCAGAAGGTAGGTTCGTCCTGATGGTGGGTAAGCTGGCAGGTACAGTTTTAGTATTAGGATCCATTTATGGACCCAATCAGGACTCACCAACTTTTTTTTTATTGCTCCCTTAGCTGACAAACCGATAATTCTAGGTCGGGATTGGAATTTGGTGCATTCCAACTGTTTGGACCGTTCATGGTCCAAAGGCTCTCCCCCCTCCCCGGCTCAGAGAGCATTGTCAGAATTTATGTCTTTGATAGGCCTATCTGACCCATGGCGACTACTCAATCCTACTACCAGGGAATATACTTTTTATTCTCCGGTCCATAAAAGCTATTCCCGAATAGATTATTTTTAGTAAGCCACCAGATCCTTTTGTTGGTCCAAGATGGCACTATCTCTAGTCGAGTAATCTCTGACCATTTCCCCATAGGCCTTCGGTGTCAACCACTATCATTGCCACCTAGATCGTATTCCTGGTCATTAAATAACTACCTACTTAAAGACCCTCCTTACTGGACCGATTTGAACCTTTATGTCTTACTCCATTAATTGTAACTGGGGATCACTACATGCAGTTGACTGGGTGTGGGCAGCTCTAAAGGCACATGAGAGGTGAGCTCATCAGGCTGGCATCAATCATAAGAAAAATATTACACGTTTATCATCTAATTGCCTAAATAGAATTAAGACCCTGGATGCTATGGGTGAGGCATCAAGGTCTCACTCCCAGGAGCAGGAGCTTGCCTCCCTAAGAGCATGGTATGAAAAAATCATGAAGGAGAAGGTAGAGAAGTCATTCTCTAGCTTGAGGGTGACATATATAGGGCAAGGTAGCAAAGCTGGGAAGTTTCTGGCATGGCAGTTGAAACAGCAGGCAGCGGCAAGATGGGTAGCTACGTTAAAACACCCCAGTCAGGTGATTTGATCTCTAGTCCAGAGGATATTTTGAATATCTTCGTTGATTTTATAGAATTTATACTCAAGTGAGCCACTGTCACCTGATGTGGCTCCTAGAATGAGAGAATTTCTTACAAATATTCCCTTTCCCAAACTCCCCAAAATCTTAGTCAGATGTTAGAGGCCCCCTAAGCTCGAAGAAATTGCACAATCTATTGATGCCTTGAAACTTGATAAGGCACCGGCTCAGATGGGTTCACTGCACTATTCTATAAGACCTTCAAAGAAACTTTGGTACCGTTGCTACACCAGTGTATACTTTTGGTACTGAACAGGGATGAAGATCACTCCCTCTTTGAGGCAAGGATTATTCTCCTGCCAAAGCCTGACAAACCCTCAGATTTGGTGACAAATTACAGACCAATATCCTTATTAAATATTGATATTAAAATTTTTGCAAAAATTTTGGCCAATAGAATGAAAGCTGCTTGGAGGGACCTATTGAGCCCCGAACAAGTTGGATTCGTGGCAGAACGTTCGTCTGCAGACCACTTTAGAAAGCTGTTCTATTTAATTCAGGAATCTAAGAGCCCAGATAGTGGAAGCATCATCTGGGTCTCGTTAGATGCTGAAAAGCATTCTATAGGGTGGAGTGGGATTTTATGTTTGAAGTACTCTCTAAATTTGGTATTCGGACAAATTTTAGGTTATATTCGGATATTGTATACAAGGCCCTCTGTGAGGATTTTTTGTAATAACTTAATTTCATCCCCTTTTGTTAACACGGGGAACACGACAAGGGTGCCCCTTTCACCATTTTATTTAATTTATACTTAGAGGCCTTATCAGAGCCATCAAGATGGATATAGGAGTTCATGGGGTGCATATAGGGGAATCCAAATTTAAAGTGTCCGCTTTGTGGACGATCTGTTATTTCATATTTGGCAAAGCCAGGCCTCCCTTTCACAGTTGTTTTCTATTATTTCATGATTTAGTGAGTTCTCTGGGTACAAACTAAACAAGAGTAAAACTATGGTTTACCCACTCTCCCCTCATCTACAACGAACTTGGTGTATATCTCTAGGTTTGTGTTGGAAGACGAGCTACTTGCCATATCTGGGTATAAAAATCTCCAAAGATTTAACTGAGTTACCGGACTTAAACTTTAAGCCCTTAATTAAATCTATCAAAGAGGACCTTAGAAGATGGGACAGGCTCCCCTTATCTTTCTGGGGGAGGTCTAATGCAATAAAAATGACGATTCTGCCGAAAATCTTTTATTTTCTTTTTAACCTCAATGTATACCTTCCAAAGTCCTTTTTTGATCTTTGTCATAAATATTGCACAGATTTTATATGGAATGGTAACCTCCCTCGCAGGGCTTACCAGAAGCTTACCCAACGCAGGGAACAAGGGGGCTTACAGCTACCAGACTTCTACATTTACTACCTGGCATGCCACGTGGCAAGATCGGCCCTATGGGCCTCAGATTCACTAATGAACACAGCAAGTGGTACCTTAGATTGCTGATGCCTTCAAAGCTGTTAATTTGGACTTGGAGTCCTTGTTATTTTCTCCTGGTCCAAGTCCTCCCTAGACTCAAAGATACTCCACTTGGTTGGGATATTAGAGCTCTCCACCAGTTATACCTACTCTAAATATTCCCTTTAAAAAGATTTGATGCAACCTATTATTAATAATTCAAATTTAATGGTTGGTAATCAGCCATTAAAAGATGTATAGGCAACCTCTCCTACAAACTTAGAATAGCTGATTTCGTTTCAGATGGTCGTCTTGTTTCCTTCTTAGAACTGATGAGAAAGTTTGGGATAGGCCCCAAGGATAAGTTTCGGTTTTATCAAATTCAGAGATGTGTTTGCTCCTTCCTGAAGGGTGGACCAGGGTCTGAAGAGGCCGGAAGCCTGATAAAGAAAATAAAAGTTTTAGGCTATCCAACAAAGCGATATCTAAGATCTACAAACTTATTTTAGCGAAAGAGACTCTATGGCCTCTCCGCTCCACATTATTGAAGGTGAACCGATCCTTAAATTGGCCAGAAGAGACCTGGACAAAGGTTTGGCAGGATCTATATACTTATATCAAACAAGACAGACTGTGAGGCCTTCAATTCAATATTTTACACAACTTATATCTTTCCCCAGCCAAGCTTTGACGATATACAAACATAGATCCCCAAAATGTCAGGACTGTGGCAACCCCTGGCTACTATTCTTCACAAACTCTGGGACTGCCCTAAAGTGGTTAAGTTCTGGGACCTAATCCGTTCATGGATGACCCCTTTCTGTGATGCGGTACTGCATTTTAATCTCGAGACTTGCATCCTTGGCAGGTTTACTCACATCCCATCGACAATTCATAAGCAGCAGATAGCCCTAATCACTTTAGTATCTAAGCTGTTACTTCTCCGTTACTGGCGAAGGGAAGGAATCCCCTCACATAAAGAATGGTGGGATACTTTTTTGGAAGCCTTAAATGTGGAAAGGTCTGTGTCCAATTTTTTCAACTCGAACAGAAAGTTCGATAAATGTTGGGGCAATTTCTACCAGCTTTTAAAAGATAAATTTGGCTACCAAAGTGCTTAGTAGTTGTATACTTTTATATTCCGAAGGTAATTGTATTAACTTCCTTATTAGCCCTCCTCGATAGAACAGTTGAGTAGCTTCTTTGTAATGGTAACTTCCTCCCTCCTCCTCTACTTTTCTCTTCTTTTCTAGTACTCCTTCCTACTTTACACTTCTATTCTCCTTTGTTTTGTTACATTAATTCTCATGTAACTTGGATTTCTCTTACCCTACCTTTAACTGTTGAGCTGCCAGACCATGAGGGTGGATTGGGTTAGGGTGGGTGGGGAGGGTTGTATTATACCTCCTGTATCCTATTCCACTTATTGTACCAGATGTATGGGATTTACATGGGATGGGGATTATATGTATGTTTTGTTGTTATTACAATAAAGTACAGTTATTTGCAAAAAGAAAATGTTCTCTAGTTATTGACCGTATATGTTTATAATGCTTATAGACTACCTAATAAGGATCAACATATTTTAGTAAGTAATGGTGTGAAATATATATAAATGAAATGCCAAGAAAATCTAGAAATGTCACTGGTCAAGAGACGTCACCTTACTGTGCATTAAATCTGTATAAGTACATGGTTAGGTGCCAAATCTCATTTTCTCCCAAACAACATATTTAGATCCATTTCATAAGTGTAATAGGTCCCTCCAGGGTGTGAATCATAGGATTTTAATGCACTTTACAGGGCCACAAGTACACTCATCCTTCAGTATCATGCCTTACTGCACCTCTTGAGCACCCCTTGAACATGCATTAAAATACTATTATGCATACCCTGTCATGGCTTATTACTTACATAAGTAAATATCTATTATACAGGGACACGTATGTCTGTATATTAGGACTTGAGTCAGCACTTTAATGTTAAAACCCAATTTTGACACCTTAATAACTGAGCTCTAGTTCAACCAATTTGCTTGAAATTCAGAAAGAGCAGGCATGGTGCCATATTCTCTGGATGCTGACAATATTGTGGCAGTTAGTTCACAGGGGGAAACATTATTACAGAGGGCCACACCTTCCCCAAATTACATAAATTAAGACCTTTTATGCTTATTTATTTATTTATTAGAATTTTGGCTACATACCTTTGAGCCAATGGCTCTTTTACAAAGGTTCCACATCAGTATACAAAGAATAGAAGTACAGTTTGTGTGAGATTAGCAGGCAAGCAGTTTGAATACAAAATTCAGTTAATGCTTACCTATAACTAAAAACCTAGGAGATTTGAAATTTATAACTTACCGATTTAATAGCATTTGCTCCAAAGAGTGGGCTTTTGTGCTTTTTTTCTCAAACTAAAGCAGTGTTTAAAATATTTAAGATAAACAGTTTCATTTCTGAGCATGCAATAAGTGTCTAAAATAGGTGAATTTCTATTACTACATTCCTTAATGTGGTCATTTTATGAGAATGCATTTGTGTTTCAGGTGGTAGGGCTAACTAGATGCAGCACATGGTGTCCATGTGTGTATGTCTAGTATTCCTTCAGCAGGGGCAGGATTACACATCAGTGCATAGACCCATCCCTACTGAACAGAGCTGTGCATAGTTCCCTGACCATTCAGTGGTCATTAACCACATTAGTGGCCTTATTTATTTACACTGGACACCAGGGTGCCCAATCCCTGTGCCAACTTTATTGGGATAATTCTGACACTGGAGTGTTCACCTCCAGTGTTGGTTCACTTCCCACTCTTCTTTTATGATTTAACCCCACCACCACCACCACCACCTGCCACACCAGAATCCCAACACTATGATACCCAATCCCTGGTGCTGGCACAGACCACCTCCCTTCCCTGACCTGACAGTTGCTGACACCAAGATGCCCACCCCTTGTGCTGCCAAACATCAAGCTGACACTGGGGTGTCCAGTCCCCAGTGTTGATACCCGTGATAACAAAAAACAGTCCCTCATCATCTTTTTCTTGTTTTTATGTATTATTACCCGTAATAAAGAAAATGGTCTATTGTTGTCTGTTGCATCATCATCCCTTCCCCAAACACCCTAACTCTGCAGTCACCACCCTCACACCTCCCATGCCTCACTCACCTAATTTAGTTCCATTGCCGTAACCCTTTCTGGACCAGAGACATGTCTTCACTCTTCAACACCAAACCAGGAATCGAGGAAATCAGGTAAGTGTGGTTAATGTGTTTCAGTGCAGTTTGAGCGTCTACTCAAACTTAGTTATTTTTAATATTTTCCCCAGATTTTGTCATGGCCTTTTTGGGACCCTGCCTCATGAACAAACAGGTGACAGTTTTCAAATCCAGCCCAAAGGTGATTTTGCAATTGCTCAGAGAAATCATATTTCAGGTGGGATTTGAAAATGTTCCACCTACTGACCTCATAAGGTAGGGTCACAAGAAGACTATTTTGAAAATTTAGGGTAAGCATTTTAAAAAAACAACAAAGTTATACATTTAAGTTAAAATTTGTCAGTGCTTGCATTGGTAATTTTCAGTGCTTTGACCCCACATTTTCAACAGTCATTTCTTTCACACCATCTCATGAGAGCGACAGGTGTAATTTTTTAGATCCTGGCCAACATTTTTTTGTGTGCTTGTGGCAGAAAATGACATTTCAACCAGAATTTTAAAATTTCCGCCTACCTGGTTCATAAGAAGACTATGTTGAAAATTTGTCAAAATACTAAAAAACACAAAAGTTTTGATGGTACATTGTACTTTTTCAACTCTCACTTGTAACTTTGCTAATTTTAGTATTTTGACGCCATTTTCAACATAGCCATTTTTCACACCACTTTATGAACATGTCAGGTGTATATTTTCAAATCCTGGCCAAAAGTGCCTTTTGCACTTGTGATGCAAAATCATGTTTGGCCAGTATTTTACAATTGACACCTGACATGTTCAGGGGAGCAGGTCAGAAAGCCTATGTTGAAATTTTGGGGTCAAAATGTCAAAAAAAAAAAAGGAATTAATGGTGTTTGCAGGGATGGCTATTGGATCAGTGCAGACCATATTGCCATCCCATGCCATTAACCTGAGTTTGGGTTTGAGCTCAGCATGCTAGCTGAATGGGATGAGGCTGGAAGGAAGGTGCTGCACCAAGTGGTACCGGCCCCAAACTGGGGAGGGACAGAGCAGTGTTCTGGCACAAAACTACACCCTGTGATGGGCCAGGAAGCCTTCCTTCTTAAAGAGCATGTGCAATGATTTTTACATATTTTTAATAAAAGCTTAAACAGTTGCAGTTCAAGTCCTTGTGTCATGATTAGCGTTTCCTGAAAATTTCATGCTGTTTGGTTTAGTGGTTTTCTTTAAATCTGCATTTGTTAATTTACTCTATAGTGTCTAAAACAGTGGAGTTAGTTCTGTCCTCTCAGTCAAGCTTAGAGTGCAATGACATCATTTTGGAGTAGCTTGCTGTTTGATTCCCAATCAGAGCAGCACTCTGCAGAGTTTATGGTTTGCTGAACTCTCCAGGTTTCTTACAAATCCAGTCTCTGGGTAGTGTTTAGACAGATCAGCTTAAAATATATCATCCTCTTCCTTAAAAAGCTGATCATTTCAGTTTCAATGCTGAATTAAATAGTGGAAATCTTTTCTGTGAGATCAGCTTGTCTGTATTACAGCTCTGTTCTTTCTAATCAAACCTCTATTTTTTTTCTAACTACATAACACAGGGCTGTTTAGTGAATATAAAATAAATCTAAATTTTGTTCTTTCACAGAAAGTTTGTCTTTGATGTAGCCTTCATAAATACAATCATCTAAGAATATTTTTTTCATGTCAGATTAACACACAGGTGCTTGTCACACTCCACTACAGCATTTCAAGCACATGTACTGTCAGAACTCACAAATTTCAGTTCATTGGTGGTTTCTGTGTGAAAATACATCATATATGTGTATAACTAAAAACACTATGTGGCTCCCAATGCACTGTGTCTCTGCCCACAGTTGAGGCAGCTGCAGTCTACTGCACACCTGTCCCCTGCCCCCATAAGCCCCTTCCTTCTGCTCCACATTTGAGGCTGCTTCACTCTACTGCCCATTATCTTCTCCCACACAGTCAGGGATTATACATCCTGCTGCCTCCATCCCCTGCCTAAAGAATCAGGACTACTGCACCCTGTCGCCCCCTGCCCAAACAATTGGGGTTGCTGCACCCTGCTGCCCTCTCTCCCTCACCCTCACAGTTAGTGATGCTGCACCTGTTGCCCTGTTCCTGTCTCCACAGTCAGGGCTGCTGTGCTGTGCTAAGCCCTAGAGTGCCAGGATCACTGCCTCCACAGCTGGGCCTGCTGCACCATGCTGCCATAGCACCAAAGATGGGGCTTTTGCTGCACCCTGCTACCCACTTCCATTGCTCCAAATGGTCAGGGCTTCTGCACCACATGTACCCCACCTCACAGTCAGGGCTGCTCTACCCTGATGATCCATGTGTCCTGCCCCACAGTTGAGGCTTCTGCACCATGCTGTCTTCTATCCCCTGTCACTACTGATAGGGCTGCTGCACCCAGCTTCTTTCTACACAGTGGGGTTGCTGTAGCCTGCTATGCCCTAGAGCCCCATGCTTCTGCAGTTAGGGCTGCTGCACCATGCTGCCACTTGCCATGAGATTCAGGGCATTTCCTGCACCCTGTTGCATACTTCCACAGTTGAGGCAGTTACACCCTGCTGTCCCCCTGCCACCATGGAGTGAGTGAGTGAGGTAAGTGAGTGAGGTGAGTGAGTGGGGTGAGTGAGGTGAATGAGTGGGGTGAGGGGTGAGAGAGATGAGTGAGGTGAGTGAGTGACTGAGTGAGTGAGGTAAGTGAGGTGAGTGAGTGAGGAGGGGGAGGGGTGAGTGGGGTGAGTGAGCTGATTGAGTGGGGAAAGTGAGTGAGTGAGGTGAGTGAGGGGTGAGGAGAGAGGGAGTGAGGAGTGAGTGGGGTGAGGGGTGAGAGAGGTGAGTGAGGTGAGTGAGTGAGTGACTGGAGTGAGTGAGGTAAGTGAGGTGAGTGAGTGGGGTGTGAGGTGAGTGAGTGGGGTGAGTGGGGTGAGTGAGGTGATTGAGTGGGGAAAGTGAGTGAGTGAGGTGAGTGAGTGGGGTGAGTGAGTTGAGTGAAGTGAGCGAGTACGGTGAGTGGGGTGAGTGAGTGAGTGAGTGAGGTGAGTGAGTGGGGTGAGGGGTGAGAGAGGTGAGTGAGGTGAATGAGTGAGTGAGTGGGGTGAGTGGGGTGAATGAGTGAGGTCACAATGCTGATTAAATATGAAGGGGAATAGAACTAGATATGTCAGCTAGAATAACAATACTTCGCTTCACATCTCATGTCATAGAATCATGTAGAAAACTTTCTAATAAGCAATAAAACAAAAATACTTTGACAATAAAAAAATAGCTATTTTTAGAAATTAATAGCACTTTCTGTCTGATGCTTTTGGTGCTACTAGCTCTTTAAATTCCTAGCACTAATGTTTCCAAAGTCTAGCCATCTTAAAGAAATTATCTTTTGAAATGTCTAACTTTTGCACTGTGTGGACTAGAAACCTTTTTAAGGACTAGAAGTTTTTTAACAAGCATTTGTCAATGGCGAATGTTTCCTCAATGGTGTATGTGGTGGGGGGGGGTGTATTGTGCTAGCTGAAGTAAAGGGAGAGAAGGAATGACAATATTGGTAAACGTCAGGATTCACTTAGAGTTCTTAGTGAGTATGATGCATTAAAAGTGGTGCAGAGACAGTGACTGTACTGACAGTGCCAGGTAGTTATAAACAGTTTACAAAACAGGCACACATTCAATGTGCACAGAGTGCCTGCCCACACTTACTCTAGAGTGTACTGGCAGCGCAATTCAGTTCTGAACATTACAACAATGCAACAGCCCAAATACTCAGAAGAGTTGCACTATCAAATTTTAATATACTGACAAAACAATGCCTGCCCGTAAGGTATTGGGGGACATCAATGGGGGCACATCAACAGAATTTACTATAGTTGTAAATTCTGTTGACATCCCCACCTAGGTACCTTCTCAACAATCTGTCACTTAAATTAGGTGGCATTCCAAATAAGGGATACTGACCCACAATAAGAAGCACCTCTTTAAACATGGAGATGCAAACTCAGAACTCTGTGGAACCCAGTGCCTTTGCTTGTGCAAAGTTTACGTTTTATTTAAAATGTTAGAATATTATGAATTTCTGCTTCAAAATCATAATTTACAGCATGTTCAGAGCTACTTGCCATGCTCCTTACCTGGGGGTTGCACTTGAGCTGCATTGCTGCAGCTGACTGATCAGAGATTGAAGTGGCATTCGCTGGAGTCTTCCCAGTCCTGTCACCGGGGGAAGGGGAACCAGGGGAAGGAGCTAGGCTTCCGCAACCAGTGGGCTATCAGGCAGGCCCATGCCAGCTGTACTTTTAAAAATGATCTCATGCCAACAAAAATGAAGTAATGACCCTTCACAAGTGGAATATTCTAACAGAAATAAATTTTATTTTTTATACATGGAAGAATACCAGTCCCTGTCTGCCAACATTTCATGGCCAGCTTGACAACTTCTTCAAAGCTTATTCCACAATTAGATATATAGTCTTTCTGACTGCAGATGCAACTGTAGAAGTAACAGTCCCCACTTCTTAACCTTCATCTTGACCCCTATCCCTCTACATATTCAGAAATTTGGTGGCTATAAAAAATGAACCTAGTATAATTTATTAGTTTACAATAGATCAGTACATACAGTAGGCCAGTCAGTTCATTGCTGTCTAAACCTGACAACTGTTGCAGAATTTTACTGGCTATTTCTTAGGTACAGGCAAGAGATACAGTGATGTAAGATAATTTGTAAAGCACAACCACAGTGGGTCTGCACTTCTGACAAAGATATACAAACAGTAGGAGGAGGCTACTCTAAAAAACTGAGAGGCAGGCAAGAAACATGGAGTAATACCCTACTGAACAGTGTCATATTCTAACAGAAACAATTTATAAATATGTATTCATTGCAAAAATCTACATTAATGCAGACATTAGGGTTTTGGAATGCAAAGTTCACAAAGAAGGGAAATGAAAAACATTAGGGATTTGGGTCTCCAGAGTATTGGTGAATCAGTGGTGGGTCTACTTGGTGTTGCCAACCCTAATTCATTAGTTCATGGTTCGGCTTTGAAGAGTACAGATGGTCTCGTCCACAAAGGATGAAAGCGCTTGACCCCTGCTGGTAAATATAGGTAATGGGTGTGGTGTGTGGGTGCTCAGTGGGAGGGTGGGAATGAGGGAGAGAGGCAGCAGGAATGATGAGGGAAGTTTTGTTTTTGTGGATTAAAAAACACAAACAAAAGACGCCAGCTGACAGTTTTCCTTTTCAGGAACCCAGAAATGAACAATCTTTTTGGGACACTGGGCATGGGCTCCCAGTGTCCCACACTGCTGGGGTGGGGCTTGTAAATGCTGACATGGGGACTGGGCCTGCCAATGTTGGCAACTGTTAAATAAAAACAACAGACTGTGGGGCATCTGACACCAGGGGTGGGCATCCTGGTGTTGAATTATAAGAAGAATAATATTAAATAAAACAACCTCATGGGAGGGAGTGGAGAGGTTGGGGGCACTGCAGGCTCCGCTGTGCTCACCTGCATCCCTAGGGCAATTAGGGCACCGTTAAATCTCCCCCATCTCCAAAAGGCCCACCGTCCTTGACAATAGTGTAGATTCTTTCCATGGCCTGAATCCACCACTATTGCTGAATCAATCTGAATAACATTTGAGGGCACTCTCTTGCTAGAAACTGTATTGTCCTTTTCAGGCTGCAGTATTAGTATCTGAATATACAACAGGCACAATTTTTTTCTGTACTGAGAATCTCCAAGATGTTGTTTTACTAAGCTGGTTATCATTTGCCATGGTCTACAATAGTAAAGACTACAATTCTATTTTATATGACACAGCTGACAAGTACTCATAAAGCCACTCAGCTGCTTGCTGGACAGCTTTATGCAAATGAAAGTACTGAAGTGTTCTCTCATTTGAGTGCTTCAGTTCTTTCAAGTACACAAAGTTTCTGCCCATGGAACTGTGACCACCATCATACTCAGCTTGGGTGGTCATTAGTCTGTCAGAGATGAGCCCAAAGTATCTTGCCCTGCATAGGGCTAGTCACTAACACATTCTGAAATGCTGTTCTTTATAACAAGGTTTCTTGCCCAAGTGCAAGGAAACATAAAAATGAAAGGGTGAAGTCTGTTCAATACAGGTAGATCATATTGATACAGTTTCCATGTGATAATACATGTCTGTATACATGGATATAATACAGTTGAAGCCTCTTAAAGAGGACACCTCCGTGAATGAGCCTTTGTCCCCTTTAAGAGGGCATCTCTAATAACAGAAGATCAAAAAAAAATGCAATGCACAGAGACAAACAGCAAATGAACATCAGGAACAAAGAAAGACATATATTAACACCAAAACAGTATGCACTGCTTTCAGCTCTTTTGTGATGTTGTGCTGTACGTCTCAAGTTAGGTAATGATAGATTATTTTATTGAGAAACAAAATGTTAAAAAGTGTTTAAAAACAGTATAGAGTTTAGCAACCTTGACATTGATGCACCCAGCTCCTGCAGTGCTTCGATAACCTTCACTTTGTCTGCCAAGGAAGATCCATTTATTTAGATTCCATCAAGACCGATAAACGTGCACGTTACAACAAGAGATACAGCCTATGTTGATTATCAGTTTGTGACCCTTTTATGCAGTATGTACTACTTAAATTTGATTAGCTGCAGCTGCACCTGATTAGTGTGAAATGTCAAGTGTCATAGCAGGTGATAATGACATAATGAGAGGATAACAGAGGAAACAGACACAAAATCATCCCCATTAAAGGGATTCCTATGTCTCCTTTAAAGGTGTGATACTTCCATTCAGTTGCATAGCCACTTAATCGGTGCCAGCGAGATTGTCCCTTAAAGTGAACGTCCCATTAAACACGCTACCATTAAGTGGGTTTCAACTGTATGTGGTAGTAAACAAGTACAGCAATTTTGTGTTTCTTAAGTGGCAATGATATATGCATTTGTTTCAATAATGTGAAATTTAGGCCATGTCCATCTATTGATATATAATTTTTTAACAATATATAATGTTGCAACAACTTGTTTTTTGTATCAATATAAAAAGTGAGACTGTTCAAAAATTCTTTAGAAAATGTATTTAACTTTGTCTAAATGTATGCATCTTATACCCTTAATTGCAGTGTGGACTTTTTGTTCCCCCTTCTAGTAACTCTTAATCTTCCTTGATTTCTCAGACTTTGCCTGGGAAAACATTGGAATTAATAATGGTTATTTTTACAAGTAAAAACCCTAGAAAATGGTTTCAGGTACATTAGAAAAATACAAATCTGAAACACCAGGAAAGGTCCCTAATGAAGCACGTTCAATTATAGAATAAATCATAAAGTTATTGTTGAGGTCAGATATTCAAAACATGTGCATGTGCATTTGTGGTGTTTTTGCAAATTTTAAAACACATTTTTTGGCAGAAAATGACTGTTTAGAGTCTCTGGGGACAGCACCAGAATTCATAACAACTAAATGTTTAAAGATTTATCAAGAAATTCTAAGCAGGCATACCTGTGCCAAAAAGTACAGCATTTTATAAACTGCAGGAGAAACTAAATTGCATGTTCAGATATTCTGAGTATCTTGTCCTAAAGTATTACTGAATTTTGTCAAGTTCAGATCTGTGCTCAATCAGGTGTTAATGTGAGTGCACGCATTAATAGTGAGTTGTGCTTAATAGCGTGTGGCTTTAATATCACTTGTGTAGCGGTGTGTCAGTCAGGCCGAGCAATCTAACTTTCTGACTGTGTGATGATACAGCGTGTTGGCTGTGTGGCTTACAGTGACAGGTTCAGAATGGTGCTGGAACATCCACTGGGCCAAAGTTAGCATCCTCCTCTGTCCTTTTATTTGTTTTTTTTGTTTTTGGTTTTTGCCATCATGCCCCCACCCAACTTTACCCTCACCTAGCTGCATTGGTGTGGTGGTTTGTGCATTGTGGAGGATGTTTATATATATATGAAGGGGGTGCAGGGGGCAAAGCCACCCACAAAACATTGTTCAACACACCTTCCCCCTACCCGAGTTGCATGCACTGCGAAGTTTGTTTATTTTACCCACCCATCCAAATTTCTCTCTCCTGCCCAACTTGTGTGCAGAGCAAAGTTTCATTACAGAATGTGTCCCTCCTTCCAAGTTCTGTGCACCTTAGAGTACCATTACTCTATTTGTCAACCCCCCTGATGTTCACCCACCCTGAGTTGCAGTGCTGTCTGTACTCCTCTCCTTCTTTCCTCAGTGCCGTTTTGTGTCCCACTGTTTTCTCTGTGTGGATTTTGACCACACTATTTTCTTGTCACTCTTTTGACCTAGACTAATTCAATCAAGTGTTATAATTAAAGTACACATGCATGTAACTAAACTACCTGTTCTTTGATAACAAATACCACTGGGACAGATTTGAAAACTGTCTTGTAAAACCAAAACTCACAAATAGCCTTGATATTGTATCATAAATCTTTAAACTTGTTAATTGCATTGAAATGCAGATTACCAAAACTAAAACTTGTGTTTCAGAGCAGCAGGGACATGATCTCTGGCTTAGCATAGTACTGTTTTTCCATTAGACACTGGATTCACAGAATTACAAAATAATATTTTTTGATGATATATTATGACACCTCAGCAGGCATTATATAATTGCTGGGAGGTCTACAGATGAACACCTTTTACTGGCACCCTAGGTATATAATTCTGATTATGTTGCAGCATACTGAAGATCCCAAATCAGTGTCCTGTTACTATCTAAACATTCAACCTGGTAATTGGGTATTGATTATCAAGGACAGACTTCTCAGTAGATTGCCATGCTCAAAGTGGACATGAAATCTGACATGTGAAATGACCGGGGGGTCTTGCTCTATTGTGACAACTGTTAGTAACATACCGCAAATTCTTCTTGAAACTTTATGTTGTTGTTTGCGCAAAGCTCCTCCACATGCTGTTGAAAGTATTTCTTGTTTATTGGCCTAACAAGAAAAGAGCACCACATTAAAAAATGTAAAACACATTTCATTGCTGGTTGTCTGCTACATTATGTAATAATTTGTAAATATTGTTACTGATCTAGAAGACTGATTCAAGGAAATTGCTTTCATTTTAACATTTTGTTGATTAGAATGTACTGTAGCTATAGTAAATCATTGTACTAGTCCAATCTGCAGATTGAATAAGAAAGTTCTAAGGATAAGCTAATTAGTACCTACCATAACTTTGTTTCTAAATAGGTTATTATACACATAGCATTTGTCTACGGAAATGCTCAAAATAAAAAAGATTCCTTATTGCATATATCTTAGCATTTTGGTAGTCTGTGGTACTTTTAACTTCAATACTTTGGCTCTGATTGTTGGACAAAATATTCTTCAGGTTTTAACATGTTACTGCAACACAAGGTTTTTGTTTTGTTGGAACCTGTCACACATTTTTTCATGCAATAAAGAACATAAAATAATATTTCTTTTGTGCTACAGAAAGCATTTTATACATTTTAAGCTTTTATAATATATAAAATATTGCAGTGACCTCACTCCTATAACAGCATGGTTTCTAGACCCCAAGGAGTTTAAAATATCCATGTATTACTTCTCAAGCTAAAACACAGACATGCAAGCTTCACCCCAGAGAGAGATAGGTTTTCTCCAGTTACCATGCAATTAGACATGCTTTTATGATTTATACTCAGCTTGGAGACCATGCTAATAAACACACACAAAAAGGAACCCACACAATGAAACATATCATAGGCACACATGCACGCACACACTTGTTATTCAACTTACTTGAGCGACTTTCTATAACTGAGCAACCTGTAACAAAGATTTAGTTAAATATAATCAAAGAAGACAGATCCTATGCTTCCCCACTGATATATCTTATTGAAGAATGATAAAAGCAAAACTTCTGGAGAAGCAGAATTAAAACAATACATTACACAGGATAGGAGTCGACTTGTACTGCTTGTAGAGTAGCGTAACACAGATACTTCCCAAGGACATTTTTCTTCCCAGTTTATTTATTTATATGCATACCTGTATGCATTTTATATTTACATAGTTCATTATACTGAATGCTACATTTAACTTTTAGAAAAACCTGTCAGTGATCTCTTCAATAGGGTGTAGTCAAACAATAAAATGTGGACACCATGACCAAGTTTTTTGTCCCATCTGACACTATAAACACAACTTTTGTACAACATAGCCCTGTTTGTTGCCCCTCCCATGCACTGATACATGCAATTGTCATTTCTACACCAGACACCCACATACCACCACCCTCTGAGTTTTTAATGTGGTATTGTTCTTAGATGCAAAGCAAGTCTCAGTGGTCTATGCTTCTAGTTTTGACTCCTAAGAATGAAAGCACAGAAAGGACCATCTGGCCACATGTTGTGGGATGTGGAACAATGGCATCAGTGCAGAGCTTTGTTGTTACCCCCTTACAATACAATTGTACACCACAGAGTACTTGGAGTATGTCTACCTACATCCATGCTCTACAAATTATATTTAGTGTTCCCTAAAGAAAACTGACACTTGTGATGACTTAGTCAGTTTCTGTAACTGCCTTAATCTGATCACTAGGGGTTTGATATTTAAAAAAGCTCAAAGCACAGCACACAATTTGCATTGCACCTTGCAATTGCCCAGGAGTCCAAGGATGCTATATTCAGTCAAACAGTGCACCAATGCTATTTAACTGAATATAGGGCAATGTTGGTGCAGTGCAAAGTCAAGTAGCGCTGCCTTGACATGGATCCCAAAGTACACCACAAGAATGAATAGTGTCAGAGCGCTATCTGCAATATTCAAAGGGACCATGTATATAAGCCCATTGGGCATGCAGGGCACTAAGGGTCCATTTGCATGCCCATTACATGCTCATCTGCATGGGTAGTGAGGCAGGTTAACATGGCATCTCCCAACTGCCCAGTCCCAGCCATGTGTAGATACCCCTGGTGCTAGTGGTCACCCCTCCCTCTGAACGCTGGCCCATAATGTACATCTAAAACACCCTGGTGCTAGTGGTCCCCCCCTGCTCTCCAGCCTGTATTTCAGAAAAAAATCCCTGGTGCTAGTGGTGCCCCCCCCCCGATCGCCATTCCATATGTACTAAACACATTCCTGGTGTTAGTGGCCCTCCTGACTGCCAGCCTGTATGTACTTAAATCCCTGGTGCTAGTGGTCCTCCACCTCCGATCACCAGCAAGTATGTACTAAACAAATCCCTGGTGCTAGTGGCCCCAGTCACCAGCCCTATATTAAACAAAGGCCTCATGTTGGTGGTCCCCCCAATCACCAGCCCACGTATTTTAAATAATTCTGTCCTGGGTGGCCATTTTGTGCCAAATTCAGCAATGAATGATTTGGACAAAAATCCCTGGTGCTAGTGGTCCCCCTCCCCCCAATCACCAGCCTGTAGTAAAAGCTCCAACACTCTCTGGCATCCAGTGGTTCCCCACCCAGGCACCGATCCATGGTACCACCGGTCACAATTCCCTACTACCTAGCATCTAGCACCCTCCCAACTATGACAACTTTGTGTCCTTTCACTGTTGCATTTTCCAAACTGTGGATTCTTTATGTATGGAGGATGATGTATGGCTGAAGTCACATACGTACAGCACATACCTTAGCAGATACCTATACACTGCAAACATGCAGGTCAAAGCTGCAAATTAGTTAGAAATCACATCCAGAAACTCCTGCCTCCAAGAAACAAATACTCATGTGATCCATATTTAATCAATGTGCATTGCAAAGGGCAAAACAGTAAATAACAAAAAAAATGAAAGTTACAGACTTACCATAACTGGTGATCATTCAAAATATCTCCTCCATGGAGTACCACTAATGGGTCTATGTCTGAGGCGCTAGACTCCTTGAGAAGCAAATATTTTGGCCAGAGGACCAGCAATGGCTACTGGCTACAGCACCTGTATGACACCACATGGTGCCACATGCCTGTTAATAAATGTTGCTGGCTCCCTCACCTACCTTAGTTCTGTTTGCTGGGAGTGCAAGCAGAAATGGAGGAAAACTAATGCTTCAATATAAATTTACTAAAAGAGAGAGGCATAAGATAGAAAAAAAAAAAGACACAGAAAATGGATATACTGTAGGACAAGAAAAGAAAAGGAACAATTGAATAAAAACCAACTACAAACTATTAGAGATCAGAAAACCACACTTGCATAGAGGTGTGTGTGATGGGTGCCTCCTTGTTGGATACTACTGGTAGTCAAAAATAGGTGCCAGAGGCAGAGCTACTATACACAAAAGGGGCTTTGATTCCTATAGATCCATATGGGGAGTGATCCAGGTTTGGATTTACAAGGACAACCAGGCAACAGGCCCAAGTGGTGCCAGCCATTCTTTGGCCAAACGAGAACAACAGAATGTGTGAACAATGGGACCGCAGTGTATTAGGATGTGCTCAATTAAGCTATCCTTTTTATTCCTGTCTCAATTTCAAACTGAGAAATCTAAGCCGTCCCAGAGGAGGGTTTCCAGTAACAACCCTTCGGGCAGCAGCAGCAACTGAAGGTATATGTTTCTTTTTTTTTCTTAAATTTAGAACACATCAGTAAATTTGGCTGGTCCACTAGGAACCCCCAAAACAGAAGAATATCAAGAGAGGGTGTGCTTAGAATAGCAATCCTAAGGGAATGGAAAAGAAGATCGGAATAACCTGTGTCACTCTTTCCTTTTCTATGGCTCACTAGTACAACAGCATAGCCAATAAGAATAAGCAGAAGCAGAGAAAAACATGACACTATAAACAAGTGCCTTAGTATAGATAGTGCCAGATACACCAGCTTAAACATTTGGTAACCTCCTCCTGCATCAAAAAGAATTGGGGTATACCCTAATAAGAGAAGAGGGTACCATATGATCTGACACAACCAGATTGTTTAAGACAGACTGAGTTCAAGCTCAAGACCACTGTCAGGGCAACTATGAAGTGAGTAGGTTGAAGTCAGGACACCACACAGTGTTTTGTTGCATATAGCAGCTAATAGTAATATACCCAAAGACAAGGGGATGTACCCTGGACAGGAAAGAAAACAGCATAAGTTCTGTTTTATTCTGTATATTTTCTATATTATTTGTTTTATTTTTAATTTTTTCATGATGTACTTTTACCACTGCTCCTGTATTTGCTCAAAATTTGTGTAAAACTGCTCCACTTATATGTTTTCTGTGTTCTAGCTTCCTGTTAAGTATGACTCAAATACCCTTGTTTTTGTAAATTAGTGGATGTCTCATTGTTTATGTTTGTACCACTTCCCCCTGCCCCCTTCCCCAGGACGCACCTGGAATCAAGCACTACTGCTCAGTGTGCCTTTCTGGTAAAACTTTTAAATAAATAAATAAGGAAAAAAAACCTAAATTTTTTTTTACAGGTTGTGGAGAAAGATATATATTTATATTATAAGGATGCAGTAGCACCCCTGTAGTTAGAGTTGAGTAGGGTATTTAATGTTAAAACCCTAATTTTGTACCTTAATAGCTTGACCCTTATTCAACAGATATGTATGATGTTTTGCTTGAGCTGCCTGGGGTCAAGGTCTCTTGATCTGTTAAGTTTCATGATGGCTAAATGTCCAGATTCCGAGATCCAGAGAGTGCAAAGAGTGGAAAGATCAGGTGTTTTGGCTGTTTTTTGTCCTCACCTACAGCCCAGACAGTTTGAATTTTTGTTCTGAAATTTTCAATTGTAGACAGGGCCTGTCATAGAAAGAGGGTTTTTTTTTTTTTTTTTTGGTTTGGTGAAAAAATAATAATCCATTCCCAAGTTATAAGGATTTTAAATGTAAGTTCTGAGCATGCTCAGTAGGGTCTTTTATTTATATGTCTGATGCAAAAGAAGAATTCCTGGCTCACAAAAGAAGTATTTTCTTTCATAAACCAAAATTCTTCTTTCACGAGAAAAAATATTTAGTACGGCAGCCGTCTTTGCTTTGTATTTTTTCAAAAATATTGAAAACCCATAAAAATAATGCCCAAGTGAAAAACAAACACATGAATCTAGCTAAACAGGTCCCTTTTTGCTCATTCCCGGAGTTTGTTTTCTGAGAAAAGACCCCAAAATATGGTTCTGGGACATCCCTAAAATCCTAAGTGGAGGACTTAGTGAGGGCTCCTGATCCTTCTTTCGTGAGCAGAAATTCTTCTTTCATGAGTCTCACGAAAGAAGAATCTCGGTGCACGACAGATAAGTATGGACTTTATTTTTTTCTCACAGTTCTTTTATGAGATCATATGAGACAGCCATTCTTCTTCTGCAAATTGTGTGATATACCATTTTGCAAGATAATATTACCTTGCTAAGTTGGTTCAAAATAACACTTTTTATTTATTAACGTACACGTTGTGTAAACTTAACGACACAAATGTTGGGAAATGTGATGCTAGGGCCCCCCCAAGAAGCAAAAGGAAAAAACATTAGAATTTTGGGTCTCCAGAGTCTTGGAGAATCAGTGGTGGGGCCTTCCTTGGGGTTGTCAACCATAATGCTCACCCCTCCCTCCAGCCCTTAGCTTCCAGTCTGAAGCACACGGTATAGTTCCAAGTCAGTGCCTCATAGTGACACACTCTTCAAAGGTAGACAAATATGTCTTGCCACATGTAGCTAACACAATTTGTGTAGCTTTATTCATGACTCTGCATAAAGACAGGAGATCGTGTGTGACTTTATTTGCTCAGGGAATAGGGTGGGCATTAGGGTTGAGAACTCCAAGAAAGACCCCACCACTGATTCACCAAGATTCTGTAGACTCAGAACCTAATGTTTTTTTTCCCCTTTTGCTGTTTGGGTGGAGAATATAGTAGGGCTAGAAACCCTAACACCCCATTTTCCACATTTACAGTGTTAAGGTGCCCTAACTGGTACATTAACGGTTTTTGCAAAGAATTTCTTTTTTAAGTGGATTGCATGGTCATTCATGCTTATTCCTTCTGGGCCTGTGTGAACAGGTACAGATCATAGAGCTCTTTGACCTTACACCATGGGAAGACTATCTCCTACAGAAGTACAGGACCTAGCACATTTCCTCCGCCATCAGGGGGCAAGTTAAAATTACTGAAGTTATGAGCAAGTGTATACAATTTCAACATACTCATAACTTTGTCAGTTTTATACATTTTGACCCCAAATTTTTAACATGGCCTTCATATGACCCCTCTAATGAATAGCATTGGATAAAGGTTAAAATCCCACCCAAAGGTGACTTCACCAACCAAACACAAAAATCACCTTTGGGGCTTGATTTGAATCATTCCACCACTATTGGCCATGAGGTGTGGCACCAAAAAGGCCATAATGAAAATTTGAAGTCACAAATGCACAAAATGACAGTTATGAATCAAAGTTCAAAACCCCATTGAAATGCATTGAGCTGCACTTACCTTAGTTTACATAAAATACATGTTGCAAATGACATGTCACAAACTACATGTCCCAAATTACTGCACAACAGCTAAAATGACAAGTCATGAATGGTAAAAGCACAGTGAGAGTTTGGCTGCTCACAGGCTATTTGGGAGTTGTAATACAACCTATGGACTGCAAATAACATGCTTTTTGGTTAATATTACCACTGACAGTAATCTGTGTTTACTATCGAGCAGTAATTTAAGAATACACAAAGTGTATGCACACTGTATACACATGCCATAGTTCGAAGGTAGTATTACCTGATATTTATGAGTGGTAGCACCCATATACAGATCACAAATACTGTGCCATTGGTAAATAGTACAGCTGAGCATTACACAAAAATATATGTCACAAATTACATGTCATAGTGATTTGCAACATGTATTTTTACCATTCACATTTTTGGTTAACAGAAAATCCTTATAACTCTAAAACCATATAAAATAGTGCACTTACCCAGTCAACAAAACTAAATAAAAATGTTCAGGAAACCTTCCAAAGCTACACCCTTGACACAGACCCCTTCAACCCTGAAAATGTCATGAAAAAAATTCCACACTGTCTAGGCTGTAGGTGAGAGCAAAAATATGCAAACTTAAGTACAGGCTATTTGTTTCTGTTTTTTGGTGCTCTGTATCTCAGAAATCAAACAAGATGCCATCAAGAACACTTTTCAACTTTTGTGACTCTAACAGGCTGACTGCACATGTCAAATTTCGGGCTATTTCATCAAATGATATCAAAGTTATTAAGGTGCAGAAATTAGGGTTTCACATTAAACAGCCTACTCAACCCTAATTTTATATCTATATCTATATATATTATACTGGCACAATGTAGTTAAGGTTCAACAGTCATGCACTTTAGTAACTTTGCAACCATATGGCTGATGCACATGAAATGTTTCATGCCCTGTTAGGTATCATAGATCTCTTGATATGGCAAGTTTTGGACCAGTCAGATGTGCAGTTGCAGAGATGCATGGTGTCAAAAAATGTGAAAATTACCATTAGGTGCAAATCATTTGCTTTACCACATCTCTGAAACAGATTGGTTGTGTGGTCTGAAATTGTTTGGGTATATGGGCACTGGGTCACAGATGTGTCTTTTGAAGGTTTGGTGAAAAATTATTAATCCATTCAAAAGTAATTACATTTTAAGTTTTCCATTATAGCCTATGGGAAAAATTATATGCTCGATGTGAAAGCAGGTTTTGCTGCCTCAGAAGCACTTTTGCTTCTTCAAATGGAATCAGTAGTGCTGTGCCACCATCTTGTTCTCAGTTAGCAATGGGAGGGACTCTGTCATTAAAATACTGCCCTAGGTAAACACCAACAGTTGTGTTTACCTAATGAACCTGAGGAACATGATTCTGGCCTTAGTTTTTGAAAATAGTGGCCACAAATATGATTTTTTATAAGCCATTGGTAGAGTTGCAAATGGGTGGCACTAAATTTACCGCAGATTGGGCAGTTTTCACACAGCAGCAATGTTGAATGCAAACTGCAACAAATTGTGGCACTGTTTTGCAAAACTGCTGTAATTTGCAGCACTACTTTAAAAACATCGGGCTGGCCTTCCAGCACAATGGTAGTGCTACCCCTTGACATGCTTGACATGCCAGAGACCTGGGTTTGGAAGTGAGCCAGGGTCATATAGGGGCCGACCGGGGTGAGAAGGATCGAGCACCCGATGGGCCACTTTCTCACTGTAATACCACCACCACCTGGGTGACCATGGGTGGTGATAGTGCAGTTGAGGAGGTGGAACATTAGGGAGGGGTGGGTGTTGTCCAAGGACTGGAGCAGAGGTGCGTCTCTGCACACTTCTGACTCATTGGTCCTCCCTGAGCACTGACGTCTGCAAGGGGCAGGGACCAGAAAAAGGAAAAAGACCCCACACCTGGGCCAGGCAATGGGCTCCTGCACTGAAGTGACCACAGAGGATCTGGGGTGGGGACCTCCAGGTGCACACTTCCTTGAAGTTCAGAGGGTGTTGGGGAGGCCTCCTCCCCACCCAGGGGTCATCTGGGCCTCTAGATGTCATGAAGTGGGGCACTTAATGAGTAATCCCTGGTCCTCTTGGCGCAAGCCTGGGTGGTGCATTGGGAGCCCTGAGAGACAGTCTGGATGTGGCAACAGGGGGCTAAAAATAGAAAGTATAAAACAAATTTAAAAAAAACATCAACCCCTGTAAATAATCTACATCTTTCCTACCCATTTTTTACAAACAATAAGGCCAGAATCTGATTCCTTGGCCCCCTGTTGGTGTTTACCTAATAAAAGGATCTTTCATCCTTTTACTGCCTTCAAGGGGGCCAAGGCATGTTTTAATAAAAAAAGTTTCTGCCCACAATGGAGTGCCAAATTACCATGTCAATGGTAGTAGAGAACCCCCCCCCCACTAGTGTGGGATACCTGGGAGCCCACTCCCAGTGTCCTGAAAAAAAACTCTTTTTTTTGCTGACATTGGGATGCCCAATACAGTCACTAGAATCCCACCACCACTACTGTGGAATACTGGGGAGTGCACTCCCAGTATCCCCAGTTATGTACTACCACCCCCGCCAGTACTTGATTTTTTTCTGCCAACATTGGGATGCCCAATCCCTGTGTCGGCACTAGAAACCCCCACAGGTGGGATATTAGGGAGCCCACTCCCAGTGTCCACAGTTATGTCCTTCCACTCCCCTAGTACTGTGGGACACTAGGGAGCTCACCCCCAGTGTCCTGAAATGTTGATTTATGTTTCCCTGTAAAAAAGAAAACAGTCCCCCGATGTCTTATTTTTTCCTGAAAAAAAAAGAAAATGGTCCCTTGTCATCTCCCCATCCCAACCCTCCCACTGAGCAACCCACCACCCCACATACCCCGCCCGATAATTACTACTGGAGAACATCGCTGTCATCTTCTGTGGACTGGGACGTATCTGCACTCTTCAAAGTTGAACCGTCAACTGAAGAATCAAGGTAAGTGCCGTATAATGGTTGTCAATGGCATTTTGAACTTATGTTGATATCTCAGCCATTTTTGTATTTTGCACCAAATTTTCAAAATGGGCTTTCTGGGACTCCACCTCATAAACACAGTCACTGTTGTTTCACTAATCTGACCTGTAAGGTGATTTTGTGAGTCGTTGCCTGAAATCACCTTTTGGGACTGATTAACAAAATGACAATGCCAGTATTCATGAGGTGGGGTTCCAAAAGCCAGTGTTGAAATTGGTGAAAAAGATCCTAAAAATGCCCGAGTTACGTGTGTCCATTGAATTTTCCCTATGCACGCGCATAGCTTTAGTACTTTTCAATATTTTGCAGCCAAATTTTCAACATAGCCATTTCTTCACACCACCTCTTGAACAATACACCTGCCATTTTTCACGCCCTGCCCGCAATGTGTTTTTGCACCTGTTGCATGGAATGGCATGTTCTCTGCGTGAAATCACCTTTTGGGACTGATTAATGAAATGACAGTGCCAGTGTTCATGAGGTGGGGTCCCAAAAAGGCCATGTTGAACATTTGGTGAAAACATTCCTAAAAGTGCTCGTGTTACGTGTATCCATTGAATTTATTCTAAGCAAGCATATAACTTTGGTACTTTTCAATATTTTGCCACCAAATTTTCGATATTGCCATTTTTTTCACAACAGCTCATGAACAGTACAGCAGTCATTTTTCACATCCTGCTCGAAGTATGTTTTTGTACCTGTAGCGCAGAATGGCATTGCAGTTGTCTAGTTAGCATTTTGCCTTGCATTTCACAATTTCTCTGTATCCAGGGTACATGAGGTGGGGTGATAAGATGGCTATGTTTACAATTTTGTCACTGTTTGACACATGGAAGGGCAGGGCCCAGAGGACCTGGCACTTCCACACCTTTATACATATGCGCATCTAAGGAGGGACTGGAATGCAGGGTTCAATAGACCCTGCACTCCCACAGTAAAATGTACTCATCTCAGCTTATTTACTTATGGAATGGGGTGAGCTTGCAGTCCAATGACCCCAAGGCAACCCCCAATGCCTGTATGTGTGTGCCAGGTGGGTGTGGGGTATTAGCTTTGAAAACCCTAACACCACATTTCTCTACTTTTGTGGCTTTGACCCTAACTAGAGCATTAACAGAGTTTTATGCAAGATACATATCTATATCTATATCTATATATATATATATATATATATAGTCATTGCAAAAACTATGTTAATGCATCAAAAGTGTCAAAAGCTGGGAAATTTGATGTTGGGACTTCCAACCCAAACTCCCAACCCCCCCAAGCAACAAAAGGACAAGACCACACAAGCAACCACAGACAGCCATCATCAGGTAAGACAAACATACAACTGTTTCCAGATGACACAAATGCAGTAGCACTCATGTGCTACCTTTGTGGATTTGTATCTGTGGCTTGCAATCTGCAAAATATACACACTCACTTGTCACTGCAGATAGTTATCCACAATACTGGTAGATGCCTCGCCGGTGACCTGGGTTCGGGAGCGGACTCGGGTCACTGGTGGGTCGGCTGGGGGGAGATAGGCTTGAGCATCCCATGACAGCTCGCCTACTCAGGGGAGGGTTGAGGCCATAGCCCGCGCTCTTGTATGACTCCGAGCAGAGTCTCAGAGTATTGCAAGCCCCTAGCAACAGGGGATGGGCGGCCGCTATACAGCATGACATCGGTGCTCAATGCCTTGACATCTGGATCTCGCACTGTTAGGGGTGGGAGAAAGAAGGGAAAAGAGCCTGCCATCGCCGGGAAGATGGAGCCTCAGAGACGTGCCATCGATGTGCCTTCACCCACCCGACGGCTCCCGGACCGACAAAAGATGATTGATGGGGCACAGGGACTCTGCCCCATCCCCACTTGGGGGGTACGCCAAAGCTCCATGGGGATCTAGGGAGTCATTCAGGCAGGGTAGAAGGTAGAGGGATATCTGTCTTGGGGCTCTTGATGGGTTGGGGCTGGCAGGTTGGGAAGGCAGACAAAAAAACAGAGATGTCAAAAAAAAAAAAAAATACTGGTAGATGCCTGGAACATCCTCCCAGGGTAGTTGGTGGGGGCAAAAATGGTTAACAGGATTCAAGAATGCATTGAGTAGGCATAAAGAAACCTTAGTGGTAAGGAAAGGGAGAGAAGAAGGAGATCAAGTAGGGTCTGAGGTGTAACAGTGGGTAGGAAAATGGCAGACTAGGTGGGCAAAGCAGTCCATATCTGCCATCAAATTCGATGTTTCTATGTTTCTATACTGAAATCACCATACTGCTTCTGTATACAGAAGCACAGGCCCCTCCAGTGAGATACAAACCCATTATATTCAAATTACAAGACTTATTTTCCCTATGCCCCTATGGGGCCAGCCTTTTGTAGCAAAGAGGGTCCTGTGTCTCTTCAGCCAGAGGTATAAGGCATACACCAACTTCTGGATCCAGAAGAGCAGACCCCTTGCATATAGAGAACCTCTGAAGAGATACAGGATCCTTAGGGAATGGTTCCATGTGATAATGGCAACTGTGTAATAGCAATCGCCATTTGGGTGAGTCTACATCACTGAAAATTAATTTAGATGAAGTAGACTGGTGGCACACAGCAAAAGGGCACTGGGCACTTGGATTTTCTTTTTTATGTGGGGGCTGCACCCCCTGCACCCCCTTCACTAAAATTCTCAACTCAGGGGTGCATGTCAGGGGGTGCAAAATGATGGAAAATACATTTTCCTGGAACAGCACAAAAAATGAGCCACGGCCAGAAGTAAACTGGCACCCTCCCGACCCTAGCCTGCCACCAACCCACCATGTCACATGACCAGCTCCAGCAGTCCACCACCACACTATGCCTCACAAACCCTCCTGCCCCTTCCACCTGTTGCAAAGCGTGGTCCCTCCCCTGTGCACATGTACATATAGTGACAACCTGTTGCTATAATCGCTGAACCCCTATCCTGTTGCCCTCCCTGCCTGGTAGCCTTGTGGCATGAAAGCATCGTGATCGAGTCACCCTTTTGAAAGTGCTCAGTCGTGGTCACTGAATACATGGGCTACTTAGAGACTTTGCTTCTGCAGATAGAGTACTATTGCACTTTTGGTATCATGGATTTTAAGGTATCTGTACTTCTGCACCCAGACGTCTGTGTGTATGTCTTACACCTGCAGCTGCAGAAGCCCAGGCCCATCAACTGTGTGCATAATTTACAGTGTTCTTGGCTACATGAGACTACAGAAAGACTGAAAGGACCACTTTGCCCACCCAGTCTGACATTTTCCTACATACTGTAAAACCACAGACCCTACTTGATTTCCACCCCCTTTCCTTACCACTAAGGTTCCCTCACGCCTGTCCCATGCATTCTTGAATCCTGTTACCATTTTTGCCCCCACCACCTACGCTGGAAGGATGTTCTAGGCATCCACCAGTATTGTGGATTTCTATTTGCTGAGACAACAGTTGTATGTTTTTTGTCTTACCTGATGATGGCTGTCTGTGGTTGCTTGTGTGGTCTTGCCATTTTGCTCTTTGGGGGATGAGTGGACAGTTAGGGTTGGAAACCCAACATCAAATTCCAACTTTTGACACTTTAATACCAACCCTAACTGATGCATTAACGTAGTTTTTGCAATGAATTTCCTTACTTTTGAGATAGTGTAAATCATAGCCTTATTTGCCTGTGGGAGTGCATTGGCCCTGCACTCCCACCCATGTACAATTTTTGAGACAGAGTAATGGTATCCTTATTTGCCTGAAAGGGCCCTGTGCTCCCATCCCTCCATAAATACATATGCCATATTTATGTAGCTGTGGAAGGGTCCTGTGCTTCCATTTATAGGACAACAGTGACCAAATCAGCTGCATAAATGTCTTATTACCCCAAGTTATAGACCCGTTACTGAAAATCTTTGAATCCCTGCCAAAACGTAATTCCCCGCAACTGAAACACCATTCGGTGCCACATGCGAAAAAACATTTTGACTAGGATTTGAAAAATGACAGCTGTGACATACTGTACATGAGGTGAGGTAATAAGAAGTTTATATTGAAAATGTGGGGTCAAAATATTTAATATTTCCACAGTTATGAGCGTGCATGGCAAAATTGCAAGAAACTGTCATAACTTTGCCATTTTTACATATTTTAACCCCAACTTTTCAACATAGCCTTCTTATGACCCCACTTCATGAACAAAGTCAGGAACAACTGACAAAGCCCACTCAAAAGGTGAATTTTCCAACCGACTGTGAAATCACGTTTTGGCCGGGAGTTGCATAATGACAGTCATATTGGCCATTAAGTGGGACCCTGAATAAGCATGTTTAAAATTTGGGGTCAAAATGTCAAAGAATGGCTGAGTTATGCATTAAAGTTGAGATTGAAATACATTGGACTGCATTTACCTTAGTTTCTCATATTGCAGTTGCTGGTTCCAGCAGAAAGACGTGTCTTCAATTGGGAGAGTGGATCTCAAACCTGGGACCTGTCCAGGTGATGAGGGTGTGTGGGGTGGTGAGTGCTGAGTGGGAGGTAGGGGTTGGGGTTCTGATCAGTGAGGTACTGTTTTTTATATTGCAACACCAAAAAATCAAGGGACATTTTCTTTTTGCAGGAATGGAGTGGGGGTGCCACTAGACACCAGGGACAACGGGGGCACTAGATACAGGGGCCGAATTTGGGGACAAAAATCCTACAATGGGGGAATAAAAATGGATCACAAATGATAAAATAAAATATGGCGATAGAGATCGGGGAACAGGGGAGGGACCAGTAGACTACCAGAACAGCAGATGGCAATTTTGCCATTTGAACAGTAAAGTTCAAACTATTATGAGTGTAAATGGTTATTTACCATTCAAACAGTAAAGTTCAAACTGTAAATGGCTATGTACCCTTTGAACAGTAAATAACTATTTACCGTTTGAACAGTAAATGGCTTTTTACCATTCTAACAGTAAATGGCTATTTACCATTTGAACAGTAAATGGTTATTTACAGTTTGAAGTGCTTGTCTTGCAGCTATCACAAAAAATTGTTATCATTCAAAAATGGTGTTGATATTGGGAACTCCAAGGAGTCGCAAGGGCAGGGCAACCAGATTTATTTATTTATTTAAAGTTATTAACAGGGAGATGAACCCTGAGCCAAGGCACATTTCCAGATGTGACCTAGGGGAAAGGGGAGTTGGGAGGTTTGCAATTCATAGGTTGAACTGATATACAAAGTACAATACTAGAATAATTTAAGCAGGGTATAACATGGAAATACAGGCAACAATAAAAAGAGGTAGTACAGAGATGAGGGTTGTGAAGGAGAGTAAAGGAGTAATAGCAACATTGTATGATCAGAGTTGCCTGGGGGATGGAGAAGGAGAGGAGGAAGGAGGACAGAAAGTGCCAAGAGGGAATATAGAGAGGGGGATAAAGTGAAGATTAAGTGCACTGGAGATGCCTGTTTAGCTGAGCAATGGGTGAGCATTCGGGTGGGGAGGCAAAGAGGAGAGGTCAGCCATTGCAGGGGCAGGAGTCCAGGAACACAGATGAGTTGGATAGGGCACGTTTTAGGAGACCAATGGAAGGAGAGTGTCTGATGTGGAAGGGAGGATGTTCCAAGTGAGCAGTCTGTAAGAGAAGGCAGCTGAACCAGAACAAGAGGAGGGCCATGGGAGGGAGTGTGTGGGTGTCCCTAGACTGGAGAGGGTAGGAGGCCAAAAGGGAGGGAGACAAGAGTGAGGAGAGGTAAGAAGATAAGATCCCAAGCCAGAATTTAGAGATGAAAGGAGAAGAGAGGAGTAGTCATTGGTAATGAAGAGAGGTAAGGGAAAAGGACAAGTAGAGGAAACAGTGATGTGTGTGGAGAGTGGCATTAAGAGCAAAGCAACAGAAAGCATTGCAGAGTGAGTCAAGCCTGGCTAGGGAGGAGGCTGAAGCAATGCCATGCTCTATGTTGGCATAGTCAAAAGAGGGGATAACCATTTTGGTTAGTATCTGACGCATGTGTTTAGGGAGAGGGTGTCCTTGTTTCTATACAAAGCACCTGATTTAGAGCATAGTTTTGCATGAATGTGCTCAATATGCTTAGAGTAGTCAAACCGGGAGTCGAGCCACACCCCCAGATATTTGTAGTGGGGGACTATATCAAGTACAGAGCCATCCAGGGTGGTGAATGTGGGAGGGGAAGGAGGCAAATTTTTGAGGGGTTCCAAAAGTCATAGACACTGTTTTGTTGACATTTGCCTTGAGGAGGTTTTTATGGAACCAGTGAAGGACTAAGTGGAAGTCTGAATGGAGCTGGGAATGGACGATTGAGGTAGAGGGGCCAGAGGTGAAAAGGACAGTGTCATTGGTATGCATCTGTATATTAGCCACAGAGCAAGCAGACAGGAGATCATTCAAAAAAATAGAGGATAATATGGGACCTAAAATGGAGCCCTGGAGAACACCAGCATGAATCAGGAGGTGAAGAGAGAAAGCACCACCAACAAGGACTTGTTGGGTTCATGCAGAAAGCTAGGAGTTAAACCAGTTTACTGTTGCAGAAGAGAGGCCAGCAGAGGAAAGCTTGTCCAGAAGAAGAGGGCGAGAGACAGAGTTGAACTAGATTGCAGTTAGTGAAAGCCTGACGGTCCAGTGCCTGGCGTATCTCTACTATGCATCACTGGTACAGGATGTACTCAGCAGTGGAAGCCACATGGACGGATGAATTGTTGTCCTCAGATGAGGACATCAATGGAGATGAGGTGTACGTCCCAGCTGGGTTTGGTTCCTGTGGTGGAGCCCTGAATTGGACCCTATCAGATTCCCTGTGCCATGTTTCTATGAGACCAACCCAAGTAGGGAGCTGCTTCTAAACAGAGGTCCCATAGGACTGAGGAATGTGGAAAGCCTTTCAAAAAACTGATGTGGCCCCTCTCAGCTCAGGGAAGGCCAAGGCTGCTGGCCTATATGATGTGGTGCTTCAACTGGGCCTTGAGGCTCCGGGGACATCCTCGCTCTAGGGGAGGACCATGCAGAGACTAAAATTACTGGCCTCTTACAATGGAGGAGGAGGCAGAATGGTGGACATTGGGAAAGACCCAATGATGAGTGGGGATTTCTGCTGTGAAACAGGCTGCACAGGGAGGCCATGCCCACCACCTATGTTGATGTCCAAATATTGTCCCAGATAGAACTCAACAATGGGGTCAATGTGTGACACTGAGCTGGTGATGCCCCACCACATCAAAACAGTCACCTCCCCCAACACCAAATTTCTCCCTGGTGCCAATTTTGACATCAACCTGGACACCACTGCCAGCACTCTCGATGACATCAGGCACAGTGCTGTACCCTACATTGGTGTCATGGGTGACAAAAAGGTCAGGCCATGTTCCAGGCAGACATCAACACCAGTGACAGACTCTGCACTGACAGCATGAACGGTGTCAGGGGTAGGTCTAGTGCCTCTGATGGTATAACCCACACAGTCATCACCACAAATAGTGACAATAGCATAGAAACATAGAAACATAGAAGGTGATGGCAGATTAGGACTGTGTGGCACACCCAGTCTGCTCATTTCCCCTACCTATTTCAAATCACAGATCCTAGTTGATCTGCAGCTTACCCTTTTATATAGTATTGTGGTTCTGCCACCCCCAACTGCTCACAAAACCTACCTGCCCACCCACCAAGGACCCCCACAAAGACACTCTCACCCTGATCGCCATGGTCATTACAGCAGCAGCTGGCAGAGCCCTCCTCTCAACTGCTTGGAGGACACCAGCAGGTGGGGCTGAAGGGTCCTCCAGATTGACCAAAGGTTGCAACTCCAAATTCAGGGTGGTCTGTACCAGGTACCAGGTTCACAGATGATCTGGGAAGTCAACTCTCCTCTTAACTCTGCCACAGTATTTCTGGCACAACAGCACAGTGGTGGGGTAGAGAACCTTGTTCCTTAGATGCCAATGTAGATCATAGAGGGGACCTGAGGGAAGGGCCCAATGTTCTTAATTTGGACCTCCTGGATTGATGTCTGCCTCTGAAGGTGGAGTTCAGGTGAACCCACTTAAGCATATGGATTTCTAACATGCGATGGTCCATACTAAAGCAGGTGGCTGAAAAGTCCAAGTCATGGCTAGGCCTGTGGACCTACTAAATTTATATCTAACTCTGAAGGTAGGATTTGGGCAATCCAACTTTAGTGCATGGATTTCTAATGTGTGCCAGTCTATACTGAAGCAGGCATCACTGGAGTCCATGTCATTGCTAGGCCCAAGGCAGGTGAAGAAAAGCTGATGCTGGATGTTAGAACTAACTGACTTTCTGCAATGACATCAAGCAGGTGAGAGGAGGGCTCTGCCATCTGCTGCTCTAATGACCATGGTGATCAGGGTGAGGGTGTATTTGTGGACGTCCATGGTGGGTGGGCAGGTAGGTTTGTGAGCAGTTGAGGTGGCAGAACCACTGTACCAGACGGTGAATCATTCACAAATCTGACTGTCACGTAGGTATGGCTGCACGCCCATTGGCTGTAGCTCTGCACCAATGGGCATGCAGCCCCACCGGACAGTCAGTCGGGCGGGCGCGGGCGGCAGGCGGGTGGATGCTGTCGCTCGCGCCGCGGGGGAGTGGGGTGGAGGGGCTTGTGGTGGGTGGGGGGACACTAGACACCAGGGAGATGTTTGGGGGTTGTGCAGACATTCTGCCCGCGATCGGCTTTACGGTCCACTGACCACCAGGGAGTTATTCGGCTGGGGGGAGGGTTACATCTGCCCGCGATCGGGCACTGGGGGTCATACAGGTTCTGCCCGCTGTCGGCTGTGGGAGATGTGTGTGGGGGTGACATGTACGTGTTCTGCCCGCGATCGGGCTGTGGGAGATGTGGGGGTGTCATGTAACTGTGATGCCCGCCGATCAGGTTGTATTATATGCCGGTCCCCATGGCTGCTGCCTGGCAGGGTGGCCAGAGCAGGTCCTCGGATCGGGCGACCTTCATGCAAATGGCATGCAAATGGAGCTATAAATAGATGCAAATGGCCCCCCGCGCTTTGCATAAATTATGGCCCCATTTGCATGTCACCTTTTGAATATCGGAAATTATGATGATGCGAATGGTACTGGCGCCACCGCAAGTTTAATGCTCAACTCTGGCAACTTGCGGTAGCGCAAGGTTCCATTGGGCGCGCTAGCGTTAGAGCTGGTGATATTCAAGCGAGTTGCTCAACAGTGCAACTCCTTTGAATATCACCCCGGCCACACCCCTGCGCAACTATTTTGAGCAGCTCAGGGGCTTGCGCCTCAGACTGGCGCAGTTTGAATATCTGGGCCCTAGTGTCATGCAGTTATATATAGTCTCCACTTCAAAACTGTATAGCAGACAAAACATAAAGTTTTTATAAATGTTGGTCCCATGGTCTGCTAACAACCTCTCTCATCTAGCACTCATCTGGAGAGTTATATTTTAAAAGGCTCCCCACTGACTTTCACATGCTCCGATTTACACTGTCCCCAGATGGCAGGTATGGAGCTCATTAACATTCATGAGTGCCGTATTAAAATTCATGAGCCCCCATATCATAGCGCTTATTGGCGCTTTTAAAATAAACAGTTTTGCAGCCTCCAGGGTGCCTTATCTGTGTCTCTGACCCCTGTTTTGCTGATCCTAGGGGTCAGAAGCACCGGAGAGGCTTGTGCATTGCTGCAATCATGGTGAGAAAACTGCAATGTGCTTCTGTGCATGCATGGATCCCACTCTTACTTCTTTGGCCCCAAATAACTAAATATAACACCAGGGGCTGGACAGAGGCTTAGGGGACCATGCAGGACCTGGGACTGTTGTGGTGGACCAGCGGGGCAACAGGAAAAGTGGGAGCAAAAACAGGAAACTGGACAGCCCTTGGGGGCAAATTGAGGTAAGCCCTGCCCGGGGGGGTTGGATACACTGGAATTCTTCACTGGAATGTGGGATGACAGATTTGGGGAGTGGGCAGAGAAAGGATGCATACATTTCAGGGCCTCCTAACAGGCTCCTAATATTCATCTCATTTCAGGACTTAAGCACAACATTGGACCCTCTCCAGCGTCATTTCTATAAGTACCTCCAAGCTTGAAATTTCCAAAAGCAAAGAATAAAAGAAATCACACACACCCCCATTTCCAATCAAAGCCTGCATACTTAGGAAATTAACAACATCTTGTCACATGATTTCCCAAGTGTATCATGTCCTCAAGCAAGCCCAGAGGGAATAACCTTTCTCTTCACTATAAATTACAATGGGATGAAGACTAGTGGATTCAATACTACCCCAAATATATTGGAAGATTATATCAATGGTTACTATAGGCCTACCTGTTCTGTAATGAGTTGAAATAATGTTAATTAAAATTCCTGAATCACCTTTTCTGCTCCACACACACAGTGCACAAATTCTAGCTGCAGATTTCCTGTACACTTGATGCCGAATTGTCCTGGACTCATAGGCCCAGATATTCAAAAGGGTTGCGCATGGCACAACAGCGTTGCACCATGCACAACCCACTGATGCGCCCCGGTGCGATATTCAAAAGGGAAAAGTGTGTCGACAACCTGGCACGCGCTGGAGTGCATCAGACGTATGCAGGCACAGGTGGGGGCGTGCTCGATGACAACCTGCACAGCCCGACATTCAGACCGATGTGCAGAGTCATGCATGCGAACCCTACCTGCGCCTGCACAAAGTTATGCCAAAAAAGGAACAAGTGATGGCCACCCACAGGTGAGCTGCCGCATTGCAGGGCGCAACACAGCAGCTGCCACCTGTGGGTGGCCACACGAGATCCTGCCCACCTGGTGGCGCCCTCCCATACCCCATCGCGGGCATCCATGTAGCGAACACCTCCCAAGTCCAATATCCCTGGTGGTCCAGTGGACTGCACTGAGCCGGATCGCGGGCATCAGTAATAGAACTCCCCCAAGTCCAATATCCCTGGTGGTCCAGTGGACTGATTGCTGCCCGATCGTGGGCATCTGTACCTCATCAAATATGAATGAATTCATTCACATATCTGGACTGAGTAGTACGGTATGGGCTGCACACCCATTGGCTCATGCTGTGAACCAATGGGCGTGCAGCCCTACTGAGCTGTCAGTCGGCGGGTAGCGGGGCGGCAGGCAGGTGGTGCTGCCGCCTACCGGCTGATGGGGGAGCGGGCGGTGGGGCTCAGTGGGTGGTGGGGTACACTAGACCACCAGGGTCTTAGGGTATTTGATGAGGTACAGATGCCCACGATCGGCAGCAATCGGTCCACTGGACCACCAGGGATATTGGACTTTTTTTTGTTTTACACAAATGCCCGCGATAGGGCTGCAGGGGGCATTGGTCCCCGACGGCTGCTGCCTGGCAGGGTGCCACGTGCAAGTCCTCAGGGATCAGCGCACCTGTATGCTAATGGCATGCAAATGGGGCCATAATGAGATGCAAATGGCCCCCTGTGCGCCTTGCATAAATTATGGCCCCATTTGCATGTCCCCTTTTGAATATCGCAGGTGCTGTGCATGGCGCAATGGCACTTGCACTAGCGCATCTCCATGCTCCACTCTGGCCACTTGCGCTGGCGCAGTACCACTGGTGTAAGGTATTAGTGGGGTGGTTGTGGTGTGATATTCAAAGCTGCTGCGCCATAGTGCAGCTCCGTTGAATATCGCCCAGGCCACACCCCTGTGCAACAAAGTTGAGCTGTGCCCAGGCTTGCACCACAGCCTGGCGCAGTTTGAATATCCAGGCCATAATGTGCATCCACTCATTAAGGTTATACCCTATTGGCATCACATTGTGAAAGAACATATAAGAGGTAGTTACAGAAATCCTAAGCCAACATGTCAGTGGTGCCACTAACATAATTAGGACCCGTGGTAGGAGTGAGTTATGATGAGTTAACAGTACATTCCCTATGCAGACTGATCAGGATCATGTTGGTCTTGGTGAGAAAATGCATACAGAACATCTAGGTTTCATCAGGCCCACCCACAAAGGCACAATGGATATACTATGTTATCCCTAAACTCGGTATGCCAACGCTCAGCAGAGCAAGTCATATGTCCCGACATGGACAGTCCCGAATCACTCTCATGCCCGAGAGACAAATTTCGGGCATGTTACAGAAACTAAGTGCTACATGAGGGGGGCTTCACCTCCAGTGCCCACCACACCCCTTGTAACTAAAATATTTAATTTCAAGTGGGTAGTGGACCCCAGAGTAAGTTAAAAAAGAGTTATGGGGGGTGCAGTGTGTAAAAGGATGTGACCCGGACCAGAAACCGGCTATGCACGGCACACCAACAGAGCTACCAGTGATAGTCCCCTCCACACCACTGGGGCAGCTCGGCAGCAACCCCATCCAGCTGTCCATTCCTGATCATCAGACGGGGTAAGGTAGCAGTCCATCACATCTGCTACCTTATCCCATCAGGAGCAATTGCGTCAGGTGTAGTAGCGTCGGGTTACTGCGTCTATCAGGCAAAACTGACCGGGGTACTGCTTGTCAGGCAACCCAGCCACTGGGTAAGGTAAGTATACCGGCACAATGGATTGAACTGCTAGTAGACACACTGTCACTTGACTATCTGATATGGGTCCAGGGAGGAAGAGTCAATAGATTCAAAGTCATTTGGGCAGCCATTCTGAATTGATTCTTCACACTCAAGGCAAATTATAATTTGATAGACATCTTTTAAAAGTGGTCTTCCAACTCTAGAACTATACTGTGAAGGATGAACAGTAGTAGCCACAGACACTGCCAGCTATTTCCCAAAATTTCTGTGATATTTCCAGAAATATCTGATGCTTTCTGCATTTAAACAGTAGGGGCAGCAGAGAGACACTCTTCAGAAATTTCGCGAAATATCTGGAAATAGCTGGCAATGTCTGTGACTACCACTGTACATGCAGTACAAATGTGGGATCCCCCCCAAAGTGATACTAGTCCCCACACAATGCCGGAGCCTTTCACAATGCTGGAGCCTTTCACATAGCACCACATTAACTCTTGATTCTCAGCCACAGCAATATTTGATGACTATTATTCTCAGCAACCACTGAAAAATGATTTGTTTTTGATGTTTGTCCAGTGATAGTCAATAGATATGACTGATATTTCTTCAGTTTGTTGGACATTGATTTGCCTATATCCATTTTGAATCCTCTGAGTAAACTGCTAGAGAAAGTTGTGTCTAATCAATTGAAGGATTATTTGGATTGTCATAACATTATAAGTCCACAGCAGCATGGGTTTCGACGTGGATATGGAACTGGTATGACCTTGGTCAGGTTCACATACACCGTTCTCAGGGGCTTTGAAAATGGCCTAATGACTGGGGCGGTGTTTGTGGACCTGACCAAGGCATTTGCTTTGATTGATCATGATTTATTGTTATGTAAATTGAAAGTTATTGGTTTTTCAAAAGGTGTTTTGTCCTGGTTTAGTGATTATTTAGTAAATCGTTAACAGTTTGTGCGTGTTGGTTCGCAGGATTCCCAAATGGCTTTGCTTGAGTATGGGGTTCCGCAGGGCTCCATATTGGGGCCCTTGCTGTTCTCTCTATTTGTTAATCAATTGCCTGCTTGTTGTGGATCCTGTGACTCAATAATGTATGCAGATGATCTGCTACTTTTTACCCAGCATAAATCACAATATGAGTTGGTAGATGCTTTAGAAGGTGGTTTTAGAAATGTGTGTAAATGGTTAGTACAAAACGTTATGATTCTAAATTAAAAAAAAAAAAAAATGAAATCAATGATTTTTGGGACCCTAGCTATGTTGAAGGATGATCCTTGTTTGCTGATTTCTGATGGGGATGGTGCTGCAATAGATCGAGTTACCCAATTTAAGTATTTGGGTGTGTGGTTGGACTGTGGCTTAACTTTTTCATTACATATTAAGAATGTTAGTCAAACAATAAATCAGAAATTGGGTATTTTATTTAAATTTTGAATGTTAGGGATTATAATGTTTTGTCAGTGGCCTATAATAACATTTACAGGTTTATCTTATCGGTTCCCTTTAGGACGCATCACTGTTTATTATATTCACAATTAGGTTGTTTATCCCCTAGGGACAGAATCAATTACTTCTCTGGATGTTTGCTTTATAAATCTCTTTTTGTTCCTGAATTTCCACTGGTAGATGTGGTTGCAGTTTATCCATCCCTTCCTAAACTGCAGTCTGCAAATGCGATTGTATTAAATCTTCCAGTCTTTAAGACTAGGGTTGGACAGAGGTCTTTTTCTATTGCAGCCCCATCCCTCTAGAATGCCTTACCTCCTGATCTTCATCAATTTATGTCTTTGTATTGTTTTAAGAAGAAGTTTGTCTTTTTTGTTGAGTAAATCTAATTGTGATTGTTGATTTGTGTTATTGTTTTGTTATTTGTTGCTTGTTGTTTGTTTTGGGTCAGACCTGAAAAAGGACATTGCCCAGAGTCCCTACCCGTTTACCAAATTATTAAATAAAAAAATAAAAAAAAGTGAGATTGGTGGACCCCTCCATACCTACTTTAGGAATCTGTAAAACATATTAAATTTCACTGTTTCTGTGTATGCTTTTCTGAACCAAAACTATCTGTCCCAAACTATGTACAGTGCATCTCTATGAAAATTACCCAACATTTTATTTTAAAAGAAGGCATACTAGATCTTAACAGTAATAATATGATTCCATTCCTGCCATTTGTAGAGATGAAGCAGGATGTTCTCCCTCAGAACATCTATGGAAGGTAGAGGAGGTAGCACCACAACTCTAACAGAATAAGATCCACAACACAAGTGGGACAGATAAAACTCCAATCTGGTTATTGAAAGTGGGTCGGAATATTAGCACCTTACTCGTGCAACATCTTTAAAGACAGTATGCCACACATGGATTAGTTCAGCAGTATGTTGAGTCCTTAGCTTCTTTTGCAGCCTTATCTGGCAACAAAGCCTACTACTTCAGAGCTTACTGTTTAATACCATGAATAAAATGAGAATCGAGAATCTAGAAACATTATAGGTTCAAAGTCATCAGCTGACCATGGTTTCAAACACTACTGATGCACATTTAGATGTTGGATCTCCTTTATAAGTTAAAACCAAAGTCATGCTGGCATTTTCAGGTTAATTACAGACAGATCCATACACCTAGCCTCCCGTGATTATATCCCTTTGCATAGCACTGCAGCTTACACAGCTGGGTTTTAGCTCTTTAATCAGCACCTCAGCTGGAGTTCCCCTCATCTCTGTTTCCCTTCCTTAATAAGAATCCTTTTGCATAGAGCTGACTTTACACAGGTGAGTGTTAGCTGGCAATCACCAGTATTCAATAACCAGAAACTGTCACCCTTCTGTTAAAGAGAACTATTTAAAGCATTCTGTTCCTTAACAATTTAATTTCTTCCTTGATTGCATCCAGACAACCATGTTTCTGCATTTTCCATCAACCTACAACCTCAAATGCCATTTTATAAGTGGAATAAGTAAGTTCAGGCTGTGCTTTAAAAGATTCCAGTGCCTCATGTCCTTCCACTCATGGGACATGTATCAAAATCCTTTAAACCATAGGCTGTCATGGCTTATTTCTTACTTGTTTACCCAGAGATACAACATCTTGTTTCTAGTGGAGTCCTGTTTCTACCCAATTTTACAACTAGGATGACTTAGGCACAGGGAGGCCAAGCAACTTGCTCAAGGTCACACAGTGAGTCATTTAGCAGCTGTGGCAAGATCTGAGACTGCAGTCTCCTTCTTCTCAGCTCAGCAATCCAATTGCTTAACTGGGGGATTTCTTTACTTTTTATTTTATAATGTTTGTGGCTGGGAAAGACACATTGAGCTGAAGATCTTATCCAAGTGCATCCTGGTAGAGCAGGGAGGTCAAGTGACTTGCTCAGTCACAGTATGCACGTGGAGGTTGTAGAATTCAAACCCAGGTCATGTTTGCCTACTCCTTGGTCTCTTTCTGCATATATGTCTCTCTTTTTATATTCTGTCTCTCTTATTTTTGAGCCATCTCTGTATGCAGCCCCCCAACTGCACCATGAAAGATGCTCCAACCATTGACACAAATGGGTGAAATCATTCAGTGACTGTTGATGCTGGTGATAGTGCTACTTGAATGAGATGCTACATGGATAAAAGTGTAGGAAGCAGTGGCACCAGAATTAGGGAAGCATTGATTGATTGCATCCAGTTATGCCACATGTTAGAGTACATATATTGACAGAGTAGAGGTCTACTTATAGAGCTGGATTTAAAGACCAATTAGACAGAAAACCTAAGAGACACATACAGTAAGAGAAGTGTGTATGTAAGGGGGGGCTAATATGAACTGGGAATGCTATAGTGCTTTCCATTCCCTCTAATGGGCCTGGATTTGTAAGATGTCTTGATGCAATACTTACTGTGTTCATGTAAATGTACCACTACAGTGTTTGTGAGATGAAAGTTTTGTGCTGTGCTATGCACAGTCACACCCCAGGCCCCCTGAACATCCAGGTTACATTCCTAAACACCACCAAGCCCTGAAAACATTTTTGGAAGCAATTTCTCATGAGGGTATAGCAGTGTGACTAGGATCTGTGATCTGGGTAAGGATGGAGTAAGAGACCAGAAAATGAGACTACTGATGTGAGGGCAAAGGGAAGGGCAGTGGGTTTCCACAGAATGCCAAAGACTACTGCTGGGCTAAGGTTAGGGAGGCATGCCACTGGACCATCAGAGAACCAGCAAAATATAACAACCATAAGCCCAGAAGTGGGCCTAAAGGACTGGTTGGATGGGTGAGGAGGGGAGACTATGATGGTAGTGCCTAGTACCAGGAGCACTGTTTATGGTAAAATGCCATTCAACTGGCTCTGTACCATACACTGTCCTCCATGGTTGTTGCATCCTAGAGGGTGACAGCCAGAAACCTCATTTGCGACCACAGTCATATTGTAACCTTCATTTGCATTGTGACCTAGTGCAACTGTGCTCTGATTGTGACTTTGTGCACTTTATTTCTGTATATACTGCATTCAAAGTGTTTTCTGTAAAGCACCCTGAGCCTTTGGGAAAGGGCACTGATAAATAAAACTTGCCTTGCACTGCCTTGACTAAGTTCTCCTTTTGTGTATGGCAGTTAGTGGAATCACCTACTAGGATGAACTACAAGACTTGCACATCCACACTGTTGGACTGGGTACTGCACAACCGACCTGATCATATAACCCATACAACTGTTCTCTCTGACTTGTTAAGTGATCATTCACCTGTCCAGTTCCTATTTTTTTTTTTATTTGGATCTAGGATTACAAGTACCATTGAGCCAAGGCTCTTTTACAAAGGTTCTATGTCGGATGAGGTACAATTCAAACAAGACATTGAATAACAGTATAACAGTGGGCTACAGGCAGTTACATACAGTTTTATACATTCAATACAGTGGCAAAAATGCCAGAAGGAGGTCTGGTAACAGGGTCAACATGGTATGGAAGAGAGACACGCTAGTGGGGTGCTGCCATAGGCACTTGTCAAATATCAATTAAAGTGCCACAAGTGGGTAGGGAAGGTGGGTGGGAGGAGGGGAGGATGAGTGGGTGTATGGGAGAGGGAGTTGAGGGGGGAGAGGGTTAAGTGCTAGGTGGAAAGAGCAAAGAGGAGAGGGAAGAACAATTAGGAAGGACAGTCACAGGAGCTAGATGTAGACAGGGTGCGACGGAGACTGTATTTGAATGGACCAAGCTTTGTCATTGAGGCAATGTCAATGTTGAGACTGCTGAACCAGCTGGGAGCTCTGTGCACAAAGGATCTTTGCCCTTGTGTGGTGAAGAAATACGCGATATGCAGTAGTTGGGATTCTGAGCCCCTGGTGATGCAAGTAGTCTGCATTGGGCAGAGGAGAGCTTGGACACCTGGGGGAGCAAGGCCTATTATTATTTTCTTTGCCATAAGGCAGGTTTGGTACTTGATCCAGTTTGAGAGTTGAAGCCACCCAGTCTGTGCATAGAGATCACATGTGTGGATGAGGTGATGGGCACCGGTTATGAGATTGCAAGCTTTGTTTAGTGCAATGGATATGCACCTGAGGGCAGTGGCAGTGGCAGAGGCAGAGCCGTAGATGAGCAGGCCGTAGTTGATTATTGAGATTACTGAGCTCTGTACTACAATCCTTAAGGCATCTGAGGTAAGGCATTGCCTGTGCCTGAAGAGTAGGCCAATGTAAGTGTTGCCAGCCTTGGCAATGTTGTCAATGTGCATAGAATAAGATAGGTTACAATTGATGGTAACGCCTAGATATTTAAAGGATTGCACCTGTTCGAGGGTTGCACCAACACAGTTTTTGATCATGATGGGATTGAGTCTGTGTTTGTTGTGCAGGCTGCAGAGAAGCATGGACTTGTTTTTTTTTATAGTTGAGAACCAATTTATGTGTACTAAACCAAGTTTCAATTGAGGTGAAGGCAAGCTGTAGATTCTTTTGAAGGTGGCCTGGATCCTTGTGAGTGGAGAGGATGACGGCGTCATCAGCATAAAAGAGGATTTGTGTAGGACACGATTGTGGAAGATCATTGAGAAAGAGGCTAAAAAAAAGTGGCCCAAGAATGGAGCCTTGAGGAACTCCTGAGTGAACAGGACATGCATCTGACAGAACATCAGTTATTTTCACTCTTTGGGAGTGGTTCTCCAAGTAGCTCTTGAACCAGGTAGTGGACTCAGGTGAGAGGCCAGCAGAACATAGCTGTGTGATTAATAATTTATGATGTACAGTGTCAAAAGCCTTGGCCAGGTCTATGAAGACTGACCCGGTTAGGAAGCTGTTGTCCAATGAGCTGTGGATAGCACCAATGAATTCAAGGAGGACCGATGTACTGTAGTACTGTGACCTGTACAGAAGCCATGTGGTTGGGGGTAGAGGATGTTGTGTTTATCCATGTATTCCGTTAGCTGTTCAGATACCATATATTCAATGTCCTTAGAGGGTGGGAAGTATGGAGATAGGTCAGTAGTTCACATGCAGGTCCTTGTCCCCACTTTTGTGGACCGAGGTTACTGTGGCAGATTTCCATCTGTCGGGGAACTGGCTGAGGGAGAGGTTGAACATTTTTATTAGTGGAAGTAGCGCTTCATCAAGGGTAAGGAACACCAGCTTGAGGTCGAGTGAGTCCCCACTAGTTCTGGATTTGGCGATTGCATTAGAGACGTATTTACAGACCTCATGCGCCCTGACTTCCTTAAAGTAGAATGGTGGGTGGGTGGTTGGGGGGAGGGGGTTGTGGGCTGGGGGTAGGAGAAGGAGGGTGGTCATCAGTGAAGAAGTCTGAAGGGAGAACACTACTGAGGTCAGAGAATGCCGTATTGAAAGTATTTGCAATTGTGGTAGGGTCGCGAGTTATGCTGCCATCAATGACCAACATAGTATGTGAGGTTTTTGGCTGCTTCCTAGTTACTTCTTTAAGATTGTCCCAGAAGGATTTCCCTTTTCCCCATGTGTTCTTGAGGGTATCTCTGTAGTATGCATTTTTCTTCTGGTGGATTGATTTAGTGCAGTCGTTCCGTGCCCGTTTGTAGTTCTGAATATCAACTTGATTGCCAGTGGCCCATGCACAAAACCAGAGGAGGTCCCTTGCTTTCAGATCCGTAAATAGTTCAGCGGAGAGCCAAGGATTGCAAAGGCATTTGATTTTACACCTTTTGAAAGGGGCATAGGTGTCACAGGCAACATTGAAGGAGTTGATGAAGAAATCCAAGGCTGAGTTGACATCAGAAGCGTTGAATATAGGAGACTGGTCGAGCTGTCGGAGGTGGGATTTAAGGTATTTCGACTGACCATGTGGGAGGACTCTACTATTGATTAATTTATGGGGGGGGCTTGCAGAATTTATTTGACCATTCGCAGATGAGTGGGGAATGGTCACTTAGTGTATCTGGAAGGACAGAAACATCCGAGATGCGGGAGGGATGGCTGGTCAGTATCCAATCCAGAAGAGTGCTTGCACCAGTTTTATATTATTTCTGGTGGGGGAGACTACCAGCTGTTCCAGATTGGCTGCTGAGAAGGCATTCTTGAGGCCTCCCATGTCAGCGGCTAGACAACTGATGTTAAAATCACCCATTAGGGTCGACTCCGAGTCAGGGGATTGGGCACGGATGAGGTCAAACAATTTCTATAAGCCTCCATCTAGAACTACAACAAGCAGGGTGCTTAAATGAGGGCACCTTGATCTAATGACAGCTGACCTTCGCCAGCTTGACTGGTCACCTGTCTTTTCCTCCACCAATGTGAACACTGCACTGGAGCAGTTTATTCTTATCTTCAACAAAGTGAGCGATAAACACGCATCTTTAAAAAGACGGAAAGTTAAGGGATATTGCAACCCTTGGTTCTCCTGTGAACTGCTAGAAATGATGAGATCATGTGACCATCTCTGGCATAGAGCCAGGGCTACAAGAAAACAGGCTGACATTCAGTCCTATAAAAAAGCCCGGAATGACTGCACTAGGGCTACTCGAGCAGCAACTAATCATCATTATAAGGAAGCACTCTCTCTCACATGGAGTGATGGCAAAAGAGCTATGTAATGAGCTTGTTCTCAGAAAGTGTTAATCCAAGATTACAATAAATAAATGTGTAGCTTCATCACACTCTGATATTGTACCACCACCAGCTGTGACTGCATCTGGGTCCTCAGAATTCCAAATGAGTTCCCTTCTGTTTGGAAGTAGCACCGACAACCATATGCATGTCTATATAGAGGATATGCAATGGGTTGCAGTTTAATAATCACCTTTATCTCCACATCTGAGGATAAGTAAGATCCATAACACATGGGTGGCAAGGACACAAATGGGGATAATTAAATAATAGAGCATGACAGAGTGTCAATTACACAATGTTAACAAATCAATGAGGGAAAAAAAGAAAAGTCACACCAAGACGGTGACTAGTGCTATAACTAATGTACAAGCCTATTTTGCAGTAAATGCTTGCAAAAGTGAGTTTCAACTACAGAGACCCAAACTAATTATGTAATTGGCCAAATAAAGTGGTTTAGGTATCAGGACCTGTTATAAAATACAAGCCTGGTTAACTTCTGTGTGGGCAGTCAATAATTACTTATTGATTTTAAATGTGGTAGGAGCGATGTAAATTACTTGATTGCTTATTCTACAGGAATAGATATGCCTTGAACAGATCTGCAATATGCACTTTGTTCAAAACATAATTGGTAATCAAATGTTTTTAATCACTGTTGTGTTTAATGAGCACATTTTTTTACATTTGCACGTGGTAACTATGTACATAAAAGTGATGTTTTGCACCAGCCTGTAACTAGGCGAAACATAAGATGTAACTTGCCAGCCTGAAACCATCATGGTTCAGTAGCCAGATTTTTACACACAGCACCTTGAATTTTGAATAAAGTATTCTTTTAAATGACTCCTGGACTGGGTGCTTACTCTTTTGAATGTTAAGTTAATAAATCAGCTAGTGGGTTTCACCAAGGGCTTCAGCCACAAGGAGGCACATTGACATAGTATAGTCGGGGCCCCATGTACACCGTGGCAAAATGGACCTATAGTCTGTGGCAGGACCTCATGCTTGCTGCGACCAGACCATGGGCAATTATGCAGTGATTCTGCAACAATTCAAATGAGACCCACAATGAAATCTAGTTGCCCTGAAAGAATGCATAGAAAAAGACAACATGGGGTACTACAGGAGAGGCACAGACAAGGCAATACAAAACAATTCCGGTACCATGATTTGGATTGGAGGTAGAGGATGAGGGAATTGAAGGGTTATTTATTTTGTTTGCTGCAATCTCTTTCATCCTCTTATGGCTTCCTCCAACCTGCCCAGTACTGGTTTACTGCAGTGATACTCCTGTGGGTTTCTCCCCCTGCCTGCTCATTTGTTTGAATACCATTGCTGCCAGGTTACAAAGAAATGTTGCTTAAATGGCTCCCTTCCTCCCACCAACCTGCTTGATGCCTGGTGGTGCTCATACCTCTTAACCGCTCAGCATTAAAATACATAGCACAGGCCTTCAAAATTCAGTGCAAATGGCCAGAATGAGTAGCACTTTCTTATTTTAAAGAATAATTCGCCCGATTCCAGAATGGGTTACGCATGGCACAAGGTGACTTGTGCCAAACCCAATGGAGCAAGTCACATCTTGTAACATGCGTTACACTGCCCGCTATTCCAGAAGGCAGCCTGTGACATGGCACAGGCTGCCTGAGCCAAAAGCGGGCTATACCACTGGCTATGTCAGAAACCCCCCTGCATCATGGCGCAAGGGGGTTTCTGGCAGCAGTCACAGCCTGATTCCAAGAGGGCGGCTGACAGAATGGTAAATTGCTATTCCGAGATGGCAATGATAGACAGTTGTGTAAGTACAGTTAGACCAGCTAATAGCCCCAGCAGCCACCCCCATCATGGTCCCACTGAGGCCTCCACCCATCCCCCAGTGGCAGGGCAGCCCTCTGTGGGATGCTGGCACCCCCATGCCCCCATCCCCGGGCAGTGCCCCACAAGGCAGTCCACAGCCCAGTGCACCACCATGCCGATGTTGGCATCCATGCCATGAACACCATGGAGGTCCAGTGACCCCCCCCACCCCACCACCAGCTCTGTGTGGCATGTCCATGATGTCGGAGTGTGGGCCGGGGGGGTGCCGTGCCATGCATCCTGCACCCTGTCAGAGGGCGGTAATGCAGCTTGCGGCACTGGGAGTGGGTGCGCCATTCTTTTCGCGCCCTGCTGGAGGTGCCACAAGTCACAGGACATAGTTCCCAGGGGACCCTGCCTGTTCTGGAATCTGGTACAGGGTTCCCGGCTTAGCAGCATATGTCACAACTCGCATCCACCAGTGAGTTGCACCATACATCTTAGAATCGGGCCCAATGTGTCTAAGAATAGTGGGCCCCATATGTTTAGTGTTAAGGAATATTTTTATCAAGTTAGTTCAATGTTTTAATAGTTTGTGTGCCCAGAAATAGCTCCAACATTATGAAGAACATCAGTAAACCTTCACAGAGCAGGGTAAATTTGAGTGTAAAAGTCATAGTTCTATGCAAAATTTATAGCAGTTGAGAGGTATGGTGAGGCTTGTTTATGGTATAATGCTGCTCTAGTTGATTCCTTCTGCTTGCTCACTTCAAACACTGTCCGGAAACAAATGATTTGATACCTTTTTAATGGACCAACATAGATGTAACAACAAGAACAAAGCGCTCTGGCATTCGGACCAACCAGTCCTTCTTCAGAAGCCGAACACTGTAATTTGTGTCAGTGCCACTTGCCTTCCACATCTCCTTCTCTCCCACCCTGTAAGGCTTTACCATGAGACTAAAGAGCAGCTGTACCATGTAACAGTAGACAAAAGTCAAACAAAGCCTCCCATTCTGTGATCTTGCAGTAATTACTAATACTTTTTTATTCCACAGTTCTGCAATTAGCAAATAAGGCCACCTTTTTTTTCATGGAAGACTTCCCTTGCAGTTTCCTCAATGTTTGTAGAATGTCATAATAGTCATAAGCTTAAGGTCTGAGTGCCAAATGGATTGGAATTGGGTTGCCTCACTGACCACTGCAACCCAGAGGGGAAGGATGTGTAATAGAGCTGCAGCAAATTCACGTTAATGCCATTTTAGGTTTGTTCTCAATCATTTTAGCTGCTTAGTAGGGGGTTTCAGTGGTGTGACTATCTTCACTACACCAAACATGCTGTTTCTGCAGCAGAGGCTTGTTTCTGTGGCACGGCCATATTTCTGAAGCAGTTGCTGCAACTGCAGAATCACAGAAAACATGGAGCCCTGAGAATAATTATTTATTTAGAGTGCCTTATTTCTCATGTCAAATGTTTAGAGTGTCTTATCCAGTTCTAAAGTGGTTTTCAATCATATTTTAATCCGAGTGTTTTCATCCCATTTAGAATTGGGGCCCTATTTAGAATTGGGTTCAGTGCTGCAGCTTTGGTAAGAATATGCTAGTGGAGAGGTGCGGTGTCCACTTTCCCAATATGCATGCTGTTTTCTTTGTAAGAAAGGCTCAAGATCGCTTTCAGTGCTGTTGTTGTTGCAGTATGCAGTTTCATACTTTCTCACAGAGGCTGAGTTTGGTGTCCTCCTTTTTTCTTTTTCCTCCTCCTTCTTCCTTTTTCATTGAGGTATATTTTGGCTGTATTGTGTTTTTAGAGCATTTTATTTATTTATTTCATGAGTTTTACCAGATGACATACTGAACTGGTAACAACTCATTTTCAGACATGTCCTGGGATGAAGGGGGAGGGAGGGAGTAAACAACACAGGATGTGCAAGTGAATATAACAAACTGCTAGGTGCAGTAGTAATAAAAATAAATTACAATACAATAAAAAATATATTACAAAAATTAAAAGTAAATGTACAATACACTTGTGCAGTCATGCTATAGAGGAACATATTCAGGTAAAACAAAACAAATAAAATAAAGGTGCATAACAGTGCAAATTAAGGTGCAAGTGTAATATAGTACTGGGAGCAATGCAAGATAAGGAGTAGAATACTGTCACCCAGACTATGAAGGTGTAGAAACTATCAATGCAAGTGCAATAGGGTACATAAAGAGCAAAACCATTTGTGAAAACTGATTGGGAGCAGATAGCCAAGGGTAGGAAGGACATTTTTCAAGGGGGGGAGAGGGTTGTGCAGAGGTGCATCAACAAAACAGGGAAGGGGAACATAAGAGTCAGGAACAGTTGAGGAGGGGTGTAGAAAAGTCATGAAGAAGGGACTTGAAGAATAAGGATAAAGCTAAGAAGATAGACAGGAGAAGAGAGGAGAGGAAAATAGCTTAGGAAAATGATACAAGAAGGCAGCTTGGCCCACTGGAATTTTCCTGGAGGGAAGGAACAGGGATACAGTGTTAAAGAGGGGGTAAGAGAAGGGACAGGGGAAGCAAGGAGGGTGGAAAGGTAGGAGGGAGAGAGCCAAACCAGGATTTGGAGGTGAAAGTGGCACAGTGTGTGAGGCATCTGGCATCAAGAGAAGTGAGGGCGAGGGAGGAGCAGAGAGAGCAGTGGTGTGTACAAGGAGGCCAGTCCAAGGCAAAATGGCAGGAAAATTGAAAGAGGGGGCCAGTCTGGCAAGGATGGACTTGGGAGTGGCACTGTAAACAATGCCACCATAGTCAAAGATAAGGAGGATCATCTTCCTGACAAGCTCATGGTGGGCAGGGAGTGGGATACTGGCTTTGTTTCTATACAGCACACCCAGTTTGGGGTGGAGCTTGAGGTGGACAGCATCAGTTTGAGCCAAGAAGTCAAGCTGAGTGATGGTCCAGTCAGACCCCAAGGTTCTTAAAGGAGGAGACATTCTCAGTTTCAGTACCATTAAGGGTGTGAAAGGAAGGGAGGAGACAGAGCCTGATGAAAATCTGTTGGAAGCCAAAGGTCATGGAGACCATTTTCTTGGCATTGAGAGACAGAAGGTTGGAATGGTACAATGGTAAAACACTGCCAAAATCATGTTGGAGACAGACAGTATAGTCAGCAGCAAAGAAGCTAGCAGCAAACAGTGTCATCTGTTAACAGTTCGCTGGATGCAGAGGAACAGGCTGACAGAGGTATTTTAGGAATATGGAAAAGAGTCAGGGGCCCAGAAGAGAATCTTGGGGAACTCCTGAGCAGATAGTGAGGGGGGGGAGTGTCTCTGATAAGGACTGTTTGTGAGCTGAATCAGCTGAGAGAGGAGGTAGATAGATCTTCTGCCTAAAGTTTGTCCAGGAGGTGGGGTTGTGACACAGTGATGAAGGCTTTGGCCAAGCTGACAAAGATGGCAGAAGTGAACTAACACTGGTCCATACTGGACAGGATGGAGTCAGTGAGCCAGAGGAGAGAGGTGGAAGTGGAGTGGGACTTCCTAAAACCAGATTGGAAAGGGGTAAAAAAGGAGAAGACATCAAGGAAAGGGGAGAGTTGTTAGAGGACACGATGGAGCTTGATCAGGGTGGGGAGCAGATAGATGGGACAATAATTTCCAGGAGAGGAGGAATTACCTTCTTTAGAGAGGGGAATAACCGTAGCTCATTTTCCAGGCATCAGGAACTGAGGCAGAGGAGAGTGAGAAGTTAAAGAGGAGGGTAATACGAATAGTGATGGCTGGTACAGACAGATGCAGAAGCTTGGGTCAAGTCCATCAGGACCAGTACCCTTGTGGGGGTTAAGAGCTAGAAGGGCCTTATGAGTGGCAGAGGGACTGGTAGGAGAGAAGGACAAGTGAAAGGGAAGATGGGTAGGGTGAAGAGGAGAAGGGGATGGGGGAGCTGAGAAAGGGCACAAGTGAAGAAAAGTATTTGATGGAAGAAACAATGGCAGCAGGGTCAGTGATATAGGAGTTGACAATGTTGAGGATGGGGGGGAGGACTGAGTTGGAGGAGGAAGAGGGAGTGGATAACTTTCTGGAATTTGGAGGAGTGATCAAGGTTGTTCTGGAGTGTAAATGTGAAGTACTGAGATTTTGCAAACCTGGTGGCTTTAGTACAAACATTGTGAAGGGGCTGGTAATTTAATAAGGCGGTTGGGGAACTGGTGATCTTATAAGACCACCAGGCTTGGTCACAAACTTGAAGGCGAGCCAGCACCCCGTAGAGATCCAGGGAAGGTAGGAGCCCAGTTTTTTCTGAGGCAGGAGTGGCGGTCCCAGAAAGCCATAAATTTTGTATGGAAGAATTCGGGGACAGAGTTAGTGTCAGAGGCTGTTGAGATGTGGGACCAGTCAGTGGTTGACCGATTGGCATGGAGGGAGGATAAATCCAGTGACCTGAAGGACTGAAGGAGGATGATTTCATGAGAGCTTTAGAGCAATACATCTTGTGTACACAGTAGACCATATGATGGTCACTGAGGGTGTCATGGAGGAGATCTGCTTCCACAATTCACTGGGCTAGAGAGGAGAGTACCCAGTCCAGAAGAGCATGGTTTGAGAATTTATGATTAAGATGGGTATGGTCTCAAATCAGTGGGGATAACTGGAGAGATTTAACATTTTTAAACAGTTGTGCACTGAAGGAGAGAGCCAATTAATGTTAAAATCACAAACTCACCAGAAGAGGAGTGGGAGCAGATGGAAGAGAGGAGTTCAGTGACTGATGCAGGGGACAGACCAGGACAGTAGTACACCTCTGCAACAAAAAGAGGGATGGAAAAGAGGAGGATAAGTTTGAGGAAGAGGAGGAGCTGGCCATAATGTAGGTGGAGGTGGAACAGACTGATAAAAGTGCAAACTGGATACTAGAGGATATGTAGATTACAAAACTGTCTCCTCTTTTGGGGCACTCCTGCCTGGCTATGAAGTATCCAGTAATTAACACTGCAGAGGTTTGGACCTTGTGGGAGAGCCAAGACTCCAAGATGACAAGGACATCCAGCTGGAGGTTGAGCATGAGGGGTTGTAGCTGATCCAGTTTCAGGAAGAGACTGCTGTAACCAATCTTGTTTCAGGTGGAGGTTGTGGATGTTAAGGCGGGCAACCTATAGTCCTTTAGGAAGCTGCACTGGTGAGGGGGAGTTGGGGCTAGGATTAACCTCGATGTCACCTACCAGAAGTAGCAAGGATAAGAAGAGCTTAAGTGTACCGCAGAGCTGTTTGAAGGGAAAGGATGGGGAGGGCAATGGCAGAAGGAAGAGCAAGGAGTGTGGGCAGGAGGTGCCAGAGAGCTTCAAGTGGAGCCAAGGAACAGGTAGGAAACACCACCAGCATGCCAGGAGGAATGAAGAAGGGAGGGGAGAGATAAGGATGGGAGGGTGAGGGAGGGAGAATGATGGAGGGTGAAGGGAGGGGGTACTGGAAGAGGGAGCAAGGCAAGGAGGGGTAGGAGAGCTAGAAAATGGAGCAGAATGGTTAGTGATATTTGCATTGCTGGTATTTGTATGTGTTTGCTCTTGTGTGGAAGTGTATTTTTGAAGTTTTTTCTGTATTTTAATTTGTGTGCATTTTGTATTACATTTTCTTCCTGTGTTTAATTAAGAAGCACCACTTACACATTTTGGTGTTTTGTTTAGTAAGCAATGTTTTTTTTTCAGTTTTGGTGGATGGCTTTCATGCTTCTAAGCAAAGGCTAACAGAATGCTATGGGGAACATAGCTAGTGGGGTTCACAAATAGAAAGAGGTGATCCTGTTGCCGTACAGATCCATGGTATGGCCACACCTGGAGTACTGTGTGCAGTACTGGAGTCCCTATCTGAGGAAGAACATTAACCAACTTGAGACAGTACAGAGAAGAACTACAAAGATGACACTGGGTCAGCAGGATAGCCTGAATGAGAACAGTCTGAGGAATCTTAATACATACTCATTCAAAGAGAGAAGGGAGAGGGGGACACGATTGGAATCTTTAAGTACCTTAAAGATATGAACAAGGTGGATCTTGAGAACTTCTTTAGCTTTAGTGAGAATAAGAACAGAAGGGGGCACACTTATAAACTGGTGGGAGCGTTCAAGGAGGTCAGGAGGAACTTCTTTATGGAGTAGATGGTGTCATAGAAACATAGACAATGGCAGCAGAAAAAGATCAAAGGTCCATCTAATCTGCCCAGAGTTCACTATCTCCCTGGGACCTACTGTCCATATGGGGTTTTATCCCTCCTAGTCCATCCCCCTGCACCACTCCCTACTGACCTGATTAACCACCAAACCTTTCATTCTATCCCAGCCATACTTGAAACCATTTACAGTCTTGGCAACCTACCACCTTTGCTGGTAGATACTTCCACAGCTTCACCACTCTTTCCATAAAATATAACTTCCTCACATCCCTCTTAAACCTTTCCCCCACCAGGTTCCACTTGTGGCCACGGGATCTTGACTCAGTACTCCTGCTTAAATAGTTCCTGCAGTTTACCTTGTTTATTTCCTTCAGGAACTTGAAAAGTCTATCATATCCCCATTTCTCAACTGATCTCCAGTGAGTACATGTTCAGTGCCTTCAGACGATCTTTGTAACATCTGTGCTGTTGGCCCTGAATCATCTTGATCACCCTGCATTGCACCACCTCCAGCCCATCCCTACCCTTTCTTAGATGAGGACTCCAGAACTGAGCACAGTATTCCATATGTGGCCTCACCAGAGGCCAATATAGAGGTAGCAGTACCTCCTTTTTCCTGCTGGCAGTATCCCTTCCAATGCACTCCAGCATCCTATTAGCCTTTTTATAGGCCTTGTTACATTTGCTTGATTTTTTGAGGGAGTCATTAATGATGACTCCCAGGTATCTTCACTCTGCTGTAGTGCTCAGTTCAACCTCTTCTATCCAGCTTTCTGTCCTTTTTCCCCCTAGGCGCATAACCTTGCATTTTTTGGCATTGAATTTCAACTGCCAATCCTTAGATCACTTCTCTAGTCTTTGTAGATCCCTCTGCATCTCCTTGATCCCTTCATCACTATCAATGCTACAGCAAATCTTTGTGTCATCTAAAAGGAGACACAACTTGCCCCGATGTCCTCTCATACTGAAGGGCCAGGACCCAGGACAGATCCCTGCAGCACCCCATTCGTGACCTCCCTCTTTTCCAATCTGACCCAGTTTACCACCACTCTTTGCTATCTCTTCTTCAACCAGTTTCCAACCCATCTGACTATGTTCCTAGCTGTGCCCAGGCCCTCCAGTTCCTTCAGCAATCTTCTGTGTGACACTGAGATGAAAACCTTGCTGAAACTGAAGTGAAGTAAATTCACAGCATGGCCCTAATGCACTACCTTTGTTACTTAGCCAAAGAAAACATTCAGGTTGGTCTGACAAGACCTCCCTGCCACAAACTCATGCTGTTTACTACCTTGTAGACTGTTGCTCCCTAAGTAGCCTACAAGGTCCACTTTGATCAGTAACTCCATCAGTCTACCAACTGCAGACATAAGGCTGACAGAACTGTTATATCTCCATTGCTCTTTGTCCCCCCTCTTGTGTAGCAGGTCTACATCCATTACCTTCTAGCCTTTTGGAACTACTCCTGTTTGAACTGAGCTACTGAACAGAACTGCTTATGGGTTCATCCAGTTCTGCAGCCAATTCCTTGAGCACCCTTGGGTGCATCCCATCCGGCCCTGGGGTATTATCTACCTTTAGGGCTTCAAGCCCTTTCTGGACCATTTCTCTGGTAAATACTGGCTGCTTAATTTCAGGAATGCTCCTGACAACTGCCTTGATGCCACTTTCAGGCAAGGTCTCACTGTCTTCCCTTGTGAAGACAGAGCAGAAGTAATCATTAAGGATGGCTGCTTTTTGTTCATCTTCCTCTAGTACCCCCTCCTCTTGTAGCCTAACAAAACCCCCTTAATTTTTCCTTTATTCTTTAATATACCTGAAGAAGTTTTCCCCCACCCTTGACCCCTCCACAATATGTAGCTCCGTGTCTGCCTTTGCCACCCTGACCATCCTCTTTGTTTACATACAGACAGAGATGAGAAAGAAGCAAGTGCCCCAGCTGATACCCGAATCCAGGCAGCCCGGAACACTGTTCCAACTGTGCTAACCAGCTGCACCACTGAGACAACTGGAATCTGGGCTGTCCCCGAGCACATTACTCCCTCTCAAATGCACAACTCAATGACAACACAAATATTTACTTATAACAATTATACAGGAGTGCGGTATGCATATCCATGGAACACATACAAACAGAGATGAGAGAGAAGCAAGCGCCTCAACTGGAACCTGAACCCAGGCTGCCCGGAACACTGTTTCGACTGTGCTAACCAGCTGCACCACTGAGACAACTGGAATCTGGGCTGTCCCTGAGCACATTTCTCCCTCCCAAATACACAACCCAATGGCAACACAAATATTTACTTGTAACAGTCACACAGGAGTGCGGATTGCATATCCATGGAACACATACAAACAGAGACGAGAAAGAAACTAATGCCCCAGCTGGGACCCTAACCCAGACCACCCAGACCACCGTCCCAACTGCGCTAACCAGCTGCTCCACTGAGACAACTGGAACCTGGGCTGTTCCCAAGCACATTACTCCCTATCAAATGCACAACCCAATGGCAATACAAATATTTACTTGTAACAATCACATAGGAGTGCGGTGTGCATATCCATGGAACACAAACAAACAGAGGTCTGAAAGAAGCAAGTGCCCCAGCTGGGACCTGAACTCAGGCCACCCGGAACACAGCTGGTTAATGCAATGGGACAAGATTAAGATGGTTAAAGTTAAAAAGGAGGTAGGGACCAGTGTAACCCACCCTACAGGGGGCTTCACATAGGGCAGATTTGATAGACCATATCACCTTCTTCTGCTGGCATATTCATATGTCTGTATGTTTGCATGTTTTAGTTGAGTATTGTGTTTGTTATTTGAGCTGTGTTTCTTGATATTTTGGGTTTTCAATGCATGATTTTGGAGTTTATCTTGGGAAGTAGGCTTGTTCCAGTATTAAATGTTTTTTTGGTAATATTTTTCTGGTATTTTGGCTTGTAATGTATGATTCTGGTGTAGTTTTTGTCTGTATAGTGGGAGGAGGGGCCTATATGGTAATCCTTGTCATGTGTTCGATCCCATAATGACTTATGTGCAGATAGGTCTCTATAGTAGTTTTTTGCCATGTAACTGTTTGATTTGCAAAAAGCCTTTTTTAATTTTGCTGGGTTGTGTGATTGTAATTTTCATAATGATCTTTCAATTCTAGAACACTGTACTATGATTAATGTACTGTTAGGTGGCATATATGTTATTTTTGATTGCTCATAATTGGCGTTAAATTGCTCTCTATATACACTGCTGTCTGTATACTAGCTTCCTGATAAGCATGTACATTATTACCCTGTGCTTATATGCAAATTGATAGGTTGTTCTACTGCCTAATGTATGTACCGTTTCCTCTTCCCCCTTCCCCCAGGACGCACCTGGAATCGAGCACTATTGCTCAGTGTGTCTTTCTGGTAAAACTTTTAAATAAATAAATAATAAGAATACTGGATAGGGAACCATGAATTATAAGACTTTATGAATTGGTACTGGAAATGCTGCATCCTAATTGGCTAGGATCTTTGCTTTGAAAGAGAACAATGCATGGGTAAAAAAAGTACTGGCAATCAGGATACAGCACACTGACAATATCAGTGCCTTTTTTGTTAAATTCCTGACTGCCATTACAAACATGGCTAACACCTTTACTCACTAAAAAATCTCCTAGATCCAAAGAGTAATACTCCCTCAAAATAAAAAGAACAAAACTGATTAAATATTGTTTCCTTTATATTCGCCTCCTTTCGCACATACACAAATGAAATGAAGTACTACTCACAGTTTTAATTTTTGAAGCTTATTTTCTGACCCAATTACAATTTAAATTTTAGAGGGTAGGACCAATCAGCTGGGTGACAGTTGTTTTTTGAAGTACTTCAGAGCTAAAAAAAAAAATATTCAAGATGAAAAAATCAGAGGGAGCACCGAGAAATAAACAGATGAATAATTCAAAAATGACCTGGACCCATGTATTGCAAAAACATAAAGAACCAGAAAATTCTTAACTGACATACCATTTTGAGATTCCGGTGACATCAAGGAACCACTCAGGCTTCACTCATGTAGTTATGATTGTGACACTCAGACAGCTGGTTCTGATTAATCTATGATTTTTGTAATATAAAAATGTATTATTGAATGTCTCTCATGAGAGATGCTGACAGTCTGTGGAATGACATCCCCCTCCCAGGTTTTAGCTAATAGGTGTCACCTGGTAGGCCAAGCTATAATTACAGGCTAGAAGAGACTTAACATTTAGGATCTCCTCTTTATGTGACTAATTGCAGCTTGCAGACTGCTAAGATAGATCATAAACTTTTATAACGTTCAGAGGAAACACAGTAAAATTCACATGGTGATACAAAAGCATATTGCACCTCTGTGAGATCTGGCAGAGAGACATAACAAGTCCTTTGATGTCCTGGAAAGGGAAAGCTGCTCATAGATCAAAGAAAGTCATTTGAAAAAAATGAGTTTTGCTGAGGTCACAGAATTCTAATTTACCTTCTCAAAAAGACATCCTGTTGGTATGATTTTTTATATTCTGACAGGGAGGAGCTAGGTGACCTCACACAAAGAGATTGGCAAAGCCAATTTTTAAACAGTATTCTGTTCCATTGACACACAAATGGTTGGAGTCTGAAAAAGCAACATCAGGCACTATTAGATAAATATACCTTAGAAGAGACAATTCTAAGAGTACTGTGGTAGGAGATTTAGACTGCACTTTTAAACCTGTTTCGTTTAAGTAATTTGTATGTTTTGTGATAGATGGTTCTGTGTTTTACATTTTACATTCTTATCTAATTTTAAGTAAACATCTCATTTTTAAATAGACTATTTGTGTCTTCCAAGTCCTTATGTTTTTTTGTCTGTGATGTGTGGATGGTTAAGAGTGTGACAACACTGTGCATGAGCTTATATGGTTTTACCAAACTGGGAAAAGGTAAGAGTTATCTGAGGTCTTTATTAGAGTTTTTAAGGGTTAATTTTGTACACCTGGTTAGGTGCCCATAGACGAAAGATATCTGCCCCCCCCAAAGAGCAGAATTATCTGAGCCTGTACATTGGGTATGCTAACAAGAGGTTCACAGTTTCAATCCCTCCAGAACTGAGACCAAAGGTTGATTCGAACCCACAAAACAGACAGGAGGGTTACCCTGTTTCTGTTTCCTGTTCACAATACTACAGTATGCTTGGAGGTTGGCACTTTGGGAGTAGAGGGCTGACTTGTTGAGTGGGTTTGTGGCAATGATGTCATACAAATCTCTCAATGGTATTATGAAAGCAATAAGACAATGAGGTGCTGGCACAAAGCATGCCCAGGGGCATAGTGAAACACAGAGGCACAGGCAGAGTGCTCTTGGCACCTGAAAGTGTATTGTACCTGCACTACTCTTGCCTCAAAGTGTCTTATTGCACTTATAAAATGGGTAAACTGAGAAAGTTAAAAAGAAGCCTTTTTTAAAAAAAAAATAAAACCAGGTATTTTCTTTTGGCAAAAATAACTAGTAAAAAGTAGTCCCTCCCCAGCTGTCAAACATCTGTCTATAGAGGGAATGTTTGTTTATCTTTGTGATGGTAAAGGGGACCAGAACCATGTATTCTTTTGATTCATTTATTCTTTTGTAAATATGCATCAGCTTCAGGTACAAGATAGCTACCAGATTACATCATCAAGTAGTATGTGACAGTTTATGTTAGCCAGGGTGGAGGATCTGATGTTCTCATGGGAAAGTAAACAGGAAAGCTAGGCAGGAGGCAATAAAGCAATAAACCCAGTGGAGAGTCACACACACACGCACACGCGTGCACACACACACACACACACACACACACACACACACACTCAAAGAGGACTGGGCCAACATGGAACTGTCACTCAAAGTGAGTGAGACCCCTCCCCACATGGAGTGGGAAATATATTGTGGTGCTGGAAGTAAGCATTTCCTCTTGGACCTGGTACATCTGAAATCCAGAGTCCTGCAGCTAGAAGTCTGGTAAGAAAGACAGTTTAGGTAACAGTATTTTCTTCAGATAGCAGCAGATAAAGACATAGGTTTAAGTGAGAATAGATCAAAATTCTGTTGTACACTGGCACCCAGATATTCAAAGGGCTTGCACCTGGAGCAACCAAGTTGCAACATCGCAACCCCCATTATGCACCCTGAGGTGATATTCAAAAGGGGGACTTGTGCAGCACAAGTCCCGATGCACCAGGCCACATTGGTAATGTATGCAGCAAATCTGAAGGGGGCATGCCCATGCATATGCGGCACATCCCAATATTCAGCCCTGGATGTGTGGTGCCTCTGCTGGCACAACCCCTAGATGCATCACATACTGGGGCACAAAGTTGAGCCAGAAATATAGGCTCAAATGCTGGCCACCCACAGGTGTGCTGCTGTATTGCAGGGCACAACACAGCAACCGCCAGACAGGGGTGGTCACCCGCCCACCCAGAACACTGTCCACAAGCACCCACATGGTCCCTGGTAGTATAGTGGTAACCCCCCTCCCTCCCGTAGACGTGATCACAGGTTATGATACATGACCATACTCCTTAATGGTCTAGTGGTAACCCCCCATCTGCCCCTTAGCCATGACTGCCATGCAATAAATATATACCCATTCCCTGGTAGTCTAGTGGCACCCCCTCCCACCCCGTAGCCATGATCACCAAAAATGACTGATGTCACTAGCCCTGGTGATCTAGTGGTACCCCCCACCCCTCCTGACACACTGATCACTGGTAATTCATAAGGAAATACATCCTTGGTAGACCAGTGGCACCCCCACCCCACCCTCACAGGATCCCTGCCCACCCAGCTCCCCGTCATCAGTGGGCGGCCGCTACCCACCCACATATCACCTGGCTGCCCACCAAATGACAGCTTACAGTATGAGCTGTAAGCCCATTGGTCCACACTGTGGACCAATTGGCTTGCAGGGCATACTGTACGGGACAGTCACAAATCTGTGAATGGGCTACCTGTCTGGGGAATGTTCTGGTGCATTGTATATGTGCCATGCACATTCTGTGCTATATTCAAAGGTGATGTGCCATGGCATGTCACCTTTGAATAGTCCCCTGTTTGGCTACAGTGCACCTCAGCTGTGCTGCGCCTCCACTTGCGCCATTGCCTGGCGCAGTCTGAATATCTGGGCCTATCTGTCTGTTCAACCTGATTTTATTTTCTTCTTCTTAGTAAATGTGCAACCCTTTTGTTTCCTGTAAGTATATCCTGTTGTAAATACTTGTAGTATTTTAGTAAAGCTTCTATTTTTATAGAATCAGTGACTTTTGTTTTGTTTAAAAGGGTAATTCTACTATTTATTCTGGACTCTGTTTGCAGTCTGTCTCTGAAGGGGCACTCTACCCACAGTTATGGTGTTGACCTTCCTGACATTGAGCAAGGAGGGGGTTAAAAAACAAGTTTCCTGGTTCCTGTTGGTAAAACCCATGTGGTGGCAGTGATCCCAAAGTCCCTGGCGAGAGATTTGTGTCACATTTGGTTGGCAGCATGGTGGAATTGGTATGGCAGCTGGTACCATTGCAGCACAGAGCAGCATGCAGTGTGCTTTCCTGTGAGGCAGAAACTCTGAGAAAGAGACAGCACACTGGTGACGGAGTGCCAGCAGAAATAAACCTTAACAGTCATGAAACAGGTTTTCAAAAGGTTGCATTGTTTATTACTGCTTTCTTTTTATTTCTAGACAACTTAGTGCAGCATAGCTAGAGAATATGAGCTCCTCAGGCTATGTCAAATTGCATGTACAGCAGCTTTGTGAGCTGTGCACAGCAGGGGGGATTATCTGTGAGGGCATGACAAAGAGTGCACTCATGGAAGCCCTGTTGGCACATGACCAGCTGCAAGAAGGGCAGACAGTCTCAAATGGGCATGGACCAATACCTGATCAGCAGGCGGTCGCTGAGGACAGTGACCCAGGTAGTGAGACAGAGATCACAGTGACTGAGCAAGGGTGTCACCTTGTGGCATAAGCTGGGGGAGCTGTGCAGCCCAATCAACCTCAGCTTGAGATCCTGAAGGCAGAGCTTGCACTGCAGGATGCTGAACTGCAGAGGGCAAGGCTGGAGGTTGAAAGGGAGAAAATAAGGTTGGCGGTAAGAGGAAAGGGAAAAGATTTGCCAACATGAGATCCTGATGCAAGAGGAAAGAGAGAGAAAGAACAAGCAGAGTGAGAGAAAGAACAAGCAGAGTGAGAGAAAGAATGACAGTATGAGACTGAGATGGAGAAACTGCACCAGCAAACAGCGGGGCAAACTGTAAAGTAATGGCAAAGGAGGTTCAACCCACAAAACCACAATTAATTCTAAAATGTTCCCTCAATACTGGGAAGGGGATGATCTGGATTTGTTTTTAAAATCATTTGAAGGGGTTTGTGTGCAATTTGAATTAGACAAGCCTTTATGGATGATCCACCTGACCCTATTGCTTACTGGCCGTGCCTTGCATGCATTTGCTCGGATGGACGGTAATGATTGCATGGACTTTGGCAAAGTTAAAAGAATGTTATTAAAACATTTTGAACTGACTCCTGAGGCTTATAGATGGCAATTTAGAGAGTTAAGAAAAGGCTCAGGAGACAGCTATGTGGAACTGCATGCAAATGTCTGCTTATTTAGACCATTGGGTAGATGGTGCTAAGGCAAGGACAGTAGAGCAAATTAAAGATTTCATTGTAAGGGAACAGTTTCTTAGAATTGTACCTGAGGACCTGTGCATGTGGCTACTGGATCGGGCATGCAACTGCACAAAGGAGGCAGTAAACAGTGCTGATTTGTATGTGGCCAGCAGACCACATTCACAGTGTAAGAACTATGGGGGTGGGGCAGCACATGGTTTTATGGGGACCAAGGGAGAGCAGCCTTAAGGAAACCGCCCTGCACCCAAGCCCAAAACAGAACTCTCCGGCTCAAAGAGGAACAATGAACCGGGGGCAAAGGAATGCTGGATTTGCTAGAAAGTGGGGCATCTATCCTATGACTGCCCTAAAAACAGTAGTAAAGGGCTAAAGCCTGGAGGAGGGGGTGACCAAGACAGTACACAGCTGTTGGTAAACTGTGCACACATTGTAGTGCCACCAAACTCCACCAAGCATATGCACTCTATTCTAGTCAATGGTACAGTAACGCAGGGATTGAGGGACACTGGTGCCTCCATCTCCATGGTAAGGCAGGATCTGATCCAGGTGGAGCAGATTCTGTGGTAGACCATCAATACAGCGACTGTTGAACAGCAAAGAGGATGGCTGAACCACAGTGTCGACAATTTTGGGTGACCGCCAGTTCTCCCTATCCCAGAGGTATGCCCCCCGGAGTAAGAATCATAAATATAGGGGGGTGGGGGCAAAGCCCTGCACAAAGTGGGGTGCCAGGGGCAAAACCCCCCACAAGAAAAGACTTTATTCCATTTCGTCGTGCTGCGGGATTTGCACCCTCTTCATTGGTCGCCGTTCCACAGTTGCGATTATGACATGGAACCAATTCTGCTGGGGCAGTTCTCCAAGATTAAGAGAGTCATGGGTCCAGTGGTCCAAGTGCCAATGGCTCGGGTCTTCCTGAGCTGAGAGGGTGGCCATGGGGTACAGGAGGTGGGAGTTGTACCTGATCTCCCTGATCATGGGGAATGATTTTGACCACAGGGAAAACCTGATATGTGTTACTACCCATAGCCAGGCAAAAGGGGAAACTTCTGAGGGTGAGGAGGGGGTGACACAGCCTGTGCAGACCCATCCCTCAGCAGCTGAGGAAGTGGCTAGTGTGGGTGAGGTGCTAGCTAGGAGTAGCAGTCCGGAGCCCAAGTTGCAAACAGAAGAGGTTGTCACCAGGGGCAGCTTTCCTTCTGAAGGGCAACTGGGGATGATCAGATGGGAGGAGCTGGGCAGGGCACAGCGAGCTGATTCTACCCTCCAAAAACTGAGAGAGACAGCAGATAGTGCTGAGGCCTCTTAAGGGAGTAGAAAGTCAGTTTATTGGGAAAATGGGCTGCTGTACAGGGAGTGTACACCACAGAGGGGGTTAGAAGGAGAGGTACTCCAGCAGCTGGTAGTCCCCCAGGACTACTGAAAGCAGCTTCTGGCCCTGGCCCATGATATTCCTTTTTCAGGCCACCTGGGTATTAACCACACAAAAAAGTGGCTTGCCAACAATTTCTTATGTCCTGGTCATAAATGGGTCTGCCACTGCAACCTCACTTAAAAGGCTTACCGTTGCTCTAAACAAAGGATGTAGACTTCTTATTGGTGCTGCACGTCTCACTCACATTTGTGAGCTGTATGCTCAAACTGGATGGCTGCAGTTAAGTGGTAGAATTAAATACCAAATGTGCCTTATAACTAAAAAGGTGCTCCTTGGGCTTCTGCCTCCGGGTGTGGGTCCCCTTCTTAGCCAGACTCAAAGGATCCAACACACTCGCACCTCAACCACATGATGCCTCCTTGTCCCTAGGTGCCAAACAACCCAAAGTCAATGTTCCTTTGCCTATAGAGCCCCACTCTGGTTTAATGGATTGAACAACATATTAACTAGCCTGCCCAGACTTGGCCATTTTAAGTGCATACTCCGATAGTTTCTCTTATCTGAAAGCTCCTGTGACTCTACCACCTAAGCAATGGTATTCCTAGCAACCATTAATCCCCCCCCACATCCATGGTGTATTTCAACTGACAAGGCCCCCCAGCTTATACCTTCCCTTGGTCCTCAACACCTCCCCCCCTTCCTGTCTGTCCCTTCTTTCCCCACCTCCACCATAGCACCCTTGATAAAGCCACTGGCTGGTACCCACCTGCCTTGCCACTGTAATTTTGCTCCCCTTCCCTCTCCTCCACTCCTTCCTGTCTCACTCCTTCTGTCATTTTGCATAATGCTGATTCTTACTCTATTATACCAATGTCACTTCTATTGTTGTAATAACACTGCTAATTATATGTATGTCATTCAATTGTTAGTTCTTCCTATGTCTGTTTTGTACCCTTCCCAATGATGTGAAACCTTTGTAAATAAGCTTATGTGCTCAAAGGTATTTGTAATCTGAAACTGAATAAATAAACAAAAAATAAATAAAATGTACACAGATGTGACAAATTGCTGTTGGACTTGTCCACAGTGCCAGCGGGTTGGAAAGGTTGGGACAAGCCTAAGGCAGCTTTGGTGCCCCTGCTTATTATCAATGAACTTTTAAGAGGGTAGCCATGGACATAGTGGGGCCCCTGAGTACCCCAAGTCACACAGGCAAACTATACATACTGGTTATTGTGGATTATTCAACCAGGTACCCCGAGGCAGTGTCCATGTCCTCCATTGAGGCAGAAAGAGTGGCTGATGAGCTCCTGGAACTCTTTAGCCAAGTGGGGTTTCCCCAGGAGATTTTGTTAGACCAGGGGGCAAATTTCATGTCATCCTTAATGACCAGTTTGTGGGAGAAGTGTGGGGTGAAACAGATCCGTGCTTCACCCTATCACTCCAAGACAAATGGCCTGGTGAAGCGGTTCAATGGGACCCTTAAAACTATGCTTAGGGCATTTGCTGACCAGCACAAAAGGAAGTGGAACATATTTGCCCCACCTCCTGTTTATATACAGGAAATTCCCACAGGAGTCCCCAGGACTCTCACCCTTCCTGCTCCTGTTTGGTCACAGGGTGAGGGAGCCCCTTGATTTAGTCAGGGATGAATGGGAAGGTAACCATGCTGCCTAAGGGGAGTCTGTTGTGGAGTATATCTGAAATTTCAGGGCCAGGCTTAAGCCCAGGTGCACTTAGCCACTGCACAACAGCAACAGAAAGCCTGGTACAACTGTGGGGCCAGAGCCAGGGAGTACGAAGTTTTGCAGTGAGTGATGGTACTCATGCCAGTCTGACACAATAAACTGCAGGCTGCATGGGAGGGCCCATTCTCCATAATCAGGAAGCTGAGTGATGTTAACTAAGTAGTAGGGCTGCCTGACAGAAGGCACAGGCACAGGGTATATCATGTGAACATGATGAAGCCCTACTATGATAGGGAGGAAATGATCCTCACCATGTGCAGTGCACCAGAGGAGGGAAACAAGGTTAATCCCGTGGTGGACCTCCTTGGGGAAGCCTGGGATGGATCCTCAGTGAATAACCTCTGACCTCACCCTCTCAGGGCAGCTGACACTGGCCCAGGCCAATGAGATGAGGGTGGTGCTGTGAGAATTTGGGGACATGTTCACGGGGAATCCTGGGTACACCACAATGGCTGAACACCATGTGGAGACTGTGGTCCAAGTTTGGTTGAGGCAGCCCTTCTACAGGGTACCCGAGAAGGTTAAGAAGACCATGCTGGACTAACTCAGGGAGATGATGGCCCTTGGAGTGATCCAGAAGTCCAGTAGCTCCTGGGCTTCACCTAGGGTCCTGATTCCCTAAAAAGGATGGTACCACATGATTCTATGTTGACCACCAGAGGCTCAACAGCTGTATTGAGTCTGATGTCTTCCCCATGCCCAGAATGGATGAGACCTTGGAACAGCTGGGGGAAGGCTGGTTTCTGACCACAATAGACCTGATGAAGGGCTACTGGCAGGTGCTGTTAACCCCCGCAGCCAGGGAGAGGTCCGCTTTTGTTACCCCATATGGCTTATTCGAATTCAGAGTAATGCCATTTGGGATGAAGAATGTGCCCGCAACCTTCCATAGGCTTGTGGATTGCATCCTGGCTGGGGCAATGTGGCTTACATGGATGACATCACCATTTACAGCCAGAAATGGGAGGATCATGTCAGGCACAAGGGAGGTGTTCTGCAGACTGAAGGCCACAGGGCTGACAGTTAAGGTGGAAAAATGTCAAATAGGCATGGCGGAAGTGTCCTACCTTGGGTACAGGGTGGGCAGTGGATGCATCCGTCCAGAGCCAGTGAAGGTTGATGCCATCCAGGCCTGGTCCACCCCTGCCACAAAGAAACAGGTAAGGGCATTTCTGGGAACAGCCAGGTACTACAGGAGGTTTGTACCTAGCTACAGTGAAGTGGTCAAGCCCCTGACAGACCTGACAAAAAAGAGAATGCCTGAAAAATGTTCTCTAGATAGAGGACTGTGAGTCTACCTTTCAACGATTGAAGGAGGCATTATGTGGGCCACCCATGCTTGCTAGCCCAAATTATGACTTAAAGTGTGTAGAACACATGGATGCCTCAGACCATGGGCTGGGTGCCTTCTTGAGCCAGGTTACACTGCAGGGGGAGGAGCATCCCATAGTGTACCTCAGCTGGAGGCATCTGCCCAGGGAAGAGTCATATGCCACAGTGGAGAGGGAACATCTGGGGATAGTGTGAGCCCTTCATAAGCTGCTGCCATATCTGTATGGGAGGAAGTTCACTGTGGTCACAGATCCTAACCCCTTTACATGGCTCCACAGGACTACTGGGCAAAACACAAAGCTATTGTGCTGGAGTTTGGTACTACAATCATATAATATGATCATTCAGCACTGAAGTGGGATGCAGAATGCCAGTGCAGATGGACTGTTGAGGCAGGGCTAAGTGCATGGCATATTCCTTTAGGCATTCCCCAGGCTCTACATGAATGGCAGTGTCTCTTGGGGGTTGTGCAAAAGAGACACACCTTCATTTCTTGAAGGGGGGGATGTGACGGGAAAGGGGACCAGAACCATGTATTCTTTTGAGTTATTTATTCTTTTCTAAATATGTACCTGCTTCAGGTACAAGACGGCTACCAGATCACATGATAAAGTAGTACGTGACAGCTTATGTTAGCCAGGGTGGAGGGTCTGATGTCCTCATGAGAAAGTTAACAAGAAAGCTAGGGGGAAGGCAAAAAAAGCAATAAACCCAGTGGGGAGTCCTTCCTGGAGATGTTCCTGTGTTGGAAAAAGGATCCAGGTGCATGTCATAATGCCAGCAAGGAGGTGCTGAAGGGTGAGTGGACACACACACACACACACACACGCTCTCTCTCTCTCTCCCTCAAAAAGGGCTGGGAAAACATGGAACTGTCACTCAAAGTGAGTGAGACCCCTTCCCACATGGAGTGGGAAATATTTTGTGCTGGAAGTAAGCACTTCCTCTTGGACCTGGTAAGTCTGCAATCCAGAGCCCTGCAGCTAGAAGTCTGGTAAGAAAGACAGTTTAGGGAAGAGTATTTTCGTCAGATAGCAGCAGGTAAAGACAGGTTTTAGCTGAGAATATATCAGAATTCTGCTGTACACTATCTGTCTGTTCAACATGGTTTTATTTTCTTCTTTTTATTAAATGTGCAACCCTTTCGTTTTTCTGTATATACATCCTGTTGTAAATACTTGCAGTATTTTAGTAAAGCTTCTATTTTTATAGAATTAGTGACTGCTTGTTTTATTTAAAAGGGTAATTCTACTAGTTCTGCTGGACTCTGTTTACAGTTGTCTCTGAAGGGGCACTCTGCCCACAGTTATTGTGTTGACCTTTCTGACCTTGAGCAAGGTGGAGATAAAAAACAAGTTTCTTGGTTCCTGCTAGTAAAAACCATGTGGTGGCAGTGATCTTGAAGTCCTTGGTGAGGGATTTGTGTCACAGTCTTGAAACACAGGAATTCAAATTTCTGCAGAGTTCTACTGGCTGAATGGTCCCCTCTACACACACACACACACAGTGAAGTAGGGCAAGCAGCAAAGATTTCCCAGGTAGGCATGTAAAGACAGATGGGGCAGGGCCAGGGCTGGTCTAATGGTACTTTGCTCTCTGGAAGAGTTTGGCAATGTTTGGCAATGTGTGGCAATGTGCCATGGTCCACCCCCCCGCACCCTGATATGCCATAAATAAAAGTGTGCATATTGTAATTCCCTGGTTGTCTAGCAGTCCCTCCTGCCCACCCATCCTGATATGCCCGTAATTATATTGTACATGACATAATTCCCTGGTGGGCTAGCCACTCCCCATGCCCCAATATGCTCATAAATAAAAGTGCTCATGCATTAATTTGCTGGTGGTCTAGCACCCCCCCAAAACCGATATGCCCATATATGACAAGGTTATTAATAATTTTCCTTGGTGGTCTAATGGACCCCTACCCCCCCACAGCTCTGTCAGTCAATGAGTGCATATTACAAACATATGAATGTGCCAGCAGAAACAGACCACCCAGTCTATCTGTGTCTGCTCAAGTGTGCAGCTAGCACCCCTAGTTTGTAGCTGCCCCACCCCCTTCCCTTTGTCATCCCACTGCTGCCCCCCACCACCCCCACCCTCACTCTCCCCTGCTCCCTGTCCCATGCCCTTTTAAAGCTGTTCAAAGATTTACATGATACCACCCATTATGGTAGTCGTTCCATTTGCTATCACCCTCTCCATGAAATAGTGTCTCCTCATTTCCCTCCTAAATCTCCCCTATTCTTAGCCCATGCCCCTGATGTCCCTCCCCCCTCCTTATCTTATAGATCTCATCTGCCCCATCCTTATTGATTCCCCTAAGATACTTGAATGTCTCTGTCATGTCCCCCCTCCCTTCTATCCTCCAGGGTGTACATATTCATGTCTCCCAGCCTGTTCTCATAGTCTCACCCCTCCATTCTACATATCATCTTCATTGCCCTCCTCTGCACCCCCTCCAGTAGCCTGATATCATGCTTCAGGTATGGCCTCCAAAACTGTACACAATACTCCAAGTGTGGCCTTACCAGTGACCTGTAGAAGGGCAAGATCACTTCTCTTCACCTGGATGAAAAAACCCTCGCTATGCACCCCAGCATTTTGTCTGCTTTTGCAGCCACTTTCCTGCACTGGGCAGTATTGTTTATGGTCCTTGTTAGCATTACTTCTAGGTCCTTCTTCTCCTTAGTGATCCCCAGCTTAACCCCCCCAGCCAGTATTCTCTCCTTGGGTTCTTCGCCCCAAAGTGGATAACCTTACACTTCTTTGCATTGAATCCCAGCTGCCACCTCCCTGACCACTCTTCTAGCTTGCTTATGTCCCCCTGCAGCTGCTTTCATCCCTCCTCTCCATCCACCACTGCTCCCATTTTGGTGTCATCTGCAAACAGACTTACCTTGCTCACCACCCCATGCGCAATGTCAGATATGAAGAGCCCAAATAATATTAGTCCCAGCACAGAACCCTGTGGCACCCCGCTCATCACTGACTTTGGAGTTGAGAGCTCCCCTTCCACCACCACCAGTTGCAGCCTCCCACTCAGCCAGCTTGTAATCCAGTTCATCATTTTTAACCCTACCACTATACCAGTTAGTTTCCCCCCAAGCCACCCATAAGGCATGGAATCGAAGGCCTTGCTGCAGTCCAAGTAAAGAACATCCACTGCATGACCCTTATCCAGCTCACCTGTCACCCAGTCATAATATTGTATCAGGTTGGTTAGACAGGACTTCCCCAAAATGAACCCATGCTGCCTCACATCCTGGAGGCCGTTGTCCTCCAGGTATGACACCAGCCTTTCCTTTAGTATCATTTCCATGGGTTTGCACACTATGGAGGTGAGATTTACCAGACAATAATTACCCGGCTTATCCCTTGTGTAACAGTACTACATGTGCCATCCTCCAGTTCAGTGGCACACATCCTGACTCCAGTGAGGTGCTGTACATATCTGCCAGTGGCTCCGCCAACACCTCTGCCATCTCCCTGAGCACCTTTGGGTGGATACCATCTGGCCCTGGTGCCTTGTCTACCCTCAGTACCCTCAGTCCCTCGAGGACTCTACCACCCTCAATCCTTCCATCTGTCACCTCCTCTCCCCTATCCCCACCTCCCAGCCCATGGTGGTGGCGGTCCCCCTTTTCTTCCTTGCACACTGAGCAAAAGTATTGATTCAGTACTTCTGCCTGTTTCTCCCCCTTTTCTGTCCACTCCCCACCCTTTTTTATCTACACTATTGTCTCCTTGCACTTCCTTTTCTCACTGATGTACCTGAAAAAGTCTTCCCCCCTTAATTCCCTTCGCTAATCTCAGCTCCCTCTGGACCCTGGCTTCTCTCACTTTTCTGGTCGCCTCCCTGGACCATCTTGCATACTACTCCCTGTTCCCTTCCTTCCCTGTCCTCCTATACCTCTGGTGCACCTCTTGTTTTGGCCTCACCACCTCCACTACCTCGCTGTTCAACCAGCATGGTTTCTTTGCTCTGCTCCTCTTACTGTATGTCTTGGTGCAGGCTTCCATTGCCTCTGTAATCTGTCATTTAATAATATCCCATTTTTGCTCTGTGTCCATCTCCTACTTTATGCCCTCCAGTTTCCATTTCAGTACTTCCTGCATCCTCCCAAAGTCTGCCCCCCTGAAGTTTACCACCCAGGTTACTGAGTTCTATGGCTCCCTGCACATTGTGATATTAAATCACACCGTTTGGTGATCACTGTGAGCTAGTGGGTCCTCAACCCTTATTTCCCTTACTGCCTCCCCATTCAACAATACCAGATCTAAAGTGTTCTTTAGCCTAGTAGGTCCACTGACCAACTGTGTCAGGAGATCCTCCTGGATTGCACCCAGGAGCACTTTCTCCCTAGCACTGGAGGTGACCGGAATGCTCCAGTCAACTTCCGGCAAGTTGAAATCCCCCATGATGACCACCTTCCCTTTTCTACATACCTTTCTGATTTGTCCTGTTAATTCCCTGTCAAGCTCCTCAGACTGGGACGGCAGCCTGTATACTACCCCAAACCTCAGTTTCCTACCCCTTGAGTCCAGGAGCTGCAGCCAGATTGCCTCTGTTTTTCCATCCTCCCCCTCATCCCTTGTGCATTTGATCCTGTCCCTCACATAGACTGCCATCCCACCCTCCTCCCCTTCTCACAGTCCTTCCTGTATAATTTGTAACCTGGGATTGCCAGATCCCAGTCCCAGTGCTCGGTTGCCCACATTTCCAAGATGGCCACAATATCCACCCTCCACGCTGCCAAGAGTGCCTGTAGCTCAGTTGATTTGTTGCCTAAGCTTCTCGCATTGAGCAAGACCACCCTCCATCCTGCCCCTTCCCTTCATTGCCCTCCATCTCCTCCCTTCGACTCCTTCCCTTTTCGGCCACCATGAATCCTTCCCTTCTAGCCTGGGGGAGTAGGCTATGACTCTGCTCTATTGGATACCTGCCTACCTGCTGTCCACTTGCCACCCCCAACTAGTTTAAATCCACCTTTCTCACAATATACCTCCCCAATCTTTGCTTTAATACCTCCTTCCCCTTCCCACTCAGGTGCAGCCTATCCCTTGCAAACAGATTGTTATTATCCCAGGTACTGCTCCAGCTGCCCACAACCCCATCCCCATTAGTTCGACACCATTCTATCAACCATGTGTTCAACTCCCCAATCCTCTCCTTTCTCACTGTGCTTGTGCAGGGTATTGGGAGCACCTCTGAGATGGCCACAGACTCCCCAGTTTCCTCGCTCAAACTTCTCACTTCCTCAAACCTCTCCCTTGCTACCTCCACCATTTTCCCCGCTAGGTCATTTGTCCCTACATGTACCACAATGTGCGGTTTCCTCCTACCCCTCCTTGCACACCTTAGGATTGCCTGTCCTGCCTTGTCTGCCTTTAATCCTGATGTGAACTCCACCCATATACAACTGTGCCTCTCCCCTTGCTGCCCCATATGATCCCCTTGAGTATGGAGTCCCCCAATACCAGTACACCCCCTCCTCTTTCCTTGTGCCCATCACCACCCTCCACCTAGATTCTCATTCCCAGGGCAACTCAAGATGGTGCTTTTACCATGTGCCCCAGTGTCTTCCCCCCATCCCTCTCAATTCAGACACCTCCTTCTCCTCCTGTTTGACTGCCAACCTCCCTCTCCCTTCTCAACTTTCTGAGTATTATCCCTCCCCCTGCCATGCTGTGCTCAATCTCTCCACTAGTATTGCCCCTCACTCTCTCCTGTTTGTGAGTACTAGCCCTTGCGCAATCTCCTCCTATGTCCTCTTCCCCATGTGTCACTAGTACAGCAAACATGTTCCCTACCCTCTTTGCATTACTGTGTGTTATCTCCTCCCTCCTGCCTACTGCTGTTCCTCTTTTGCTAGGACCTACTAGAGTCCACCCTTCATCAGCTGGCTTCCTGCCTAGTTTGCCTCTCCCCTGACCCCTCCCTTGACCCACTGTTCCTTTTCTGTGGTGCCCCCATACTCTTTGATGTCAGGCCTTCTACCAATGCAGCCCTTCCCTCCCCCTCAACCTCCCCAGCTCCCTGCCAAGCCACTGAACCTCTTCCTTGAGCCTCCTTAGCCTGTGGCATATTGGGCACCCTCCCAGACTCCACAGTATGTTCATCCACACTGCTGCTTCACAACCATTGCACCCCACAGTCCTTCCCATGGTTCACACTACCTATACAGAACAGTGAAATATAGTCTCTCTATACTGATTGCAGTTGTTTATGAACACAATTACAAACCCACCAATATTATGCCTAAGTCTCACAAATACATACAGCCCAGAAATTAAACGTTTGCCCCTGGCCCTCTTTAGGCCCCTCCTCCCAGCTTTAAGTGGGGCCATTGTGCCCCCGTTGAGCTTAATTAAAAAAACACAACCACAGAAACCTTTACGCTAAATTCAAAAGACACAGCCACAGAAAACTTTAAGCTAAATTAAAAAAAAAAATAATTGCAAAACTTACAAAAATCCTCTCCACACTAACTCTCTCCACAGCAAGTAAAATTAACTAATCCTATCCCAGCCTCTAGCTGAAATTGTAATACCAAATGCCCTTGCATGCAGCCGAAGTCAGCCAACTACAGTAATAACTGGAAACCACAATCCTACTCATAAGATCTACAGTACCAACTGTACACCACAGTCCTACTCATAAGATATCTATCTATCTATCTATCTATCTATCTATCTATCTATCTATCTATCTATATCTTTAAGAATTAGCTCATATGTTGTTCCTTGTTTCCCCCCTCTTGACCTGCCCTGAGGGCTCAGGTCAGTTTGCAGCTCTCCAAGCTCCTCCCTCACAGCCTTCAAACCCAACCCCCAGTGGCTTTTCAGTATTTAAACCACAGGAACCTTTAAGCTAAATTCTAAAAACACAGCCACAGAAACCTTTAAGCGAAATTCCAAAAACACAGCCACAGAAACCTTTAAGCTAAATAAAAAAAAACAATAGCAAAACTTACAAAAATCCTCTCCACACTAACTCACGCCACAGCAAGTAGAATTTACTAATCCTTCTCTCCTGCAGTTTGATGGCTCTGTCAGAATTTAAAGGCTTTGTGGGTGGGCAAGTCTGAGCATATCCTGTTCAATCCCTCCAGCCACAGAAACCTGTAAGCTAAATTCCAAAAACATAGCCACAGAAACCTTTAAGCTAAATAAAAAAACAAACAAAAAAAACAGCAAAACTTACAAAAATTCTCTCCACACTAACTGTCTCCACTGCAAGTAGAATTAACTGTTCCTTCTAATTGCTGCACTAATTAACAGTACGTGCTCAGTGACAGTTCAGTCGGTGGCAAGCTATGGTGGTGACAGAAGTGCTGTGCCAGTCGCTGGCTCAGGGTTCGGGATGGGGGTAAGTGGAGTGATGGCCACCACCTGCCAGGGTGGGGGTGGGGTGGTGGGGGTTTACTAGATCACCAGGGAAAGTTATTAATAACCTTGATACATACAGGCATATCAGGGCAGGAAGAGGGACTGCTAGACCACAAGGGAATTAATGTATGAACACTTTTATTTATGGGCATTATCAGAGTATGGGTAGCTGCTGGCCCACCAGGGAATAATGTCATGTACAATATAATTACAGACATATCAGAGTGGGGGAGGGACTGTTAGACCAGCACAGAAATACTATATGTACACTTTTATTTAAGGGCATATGGGGGCTGGGGGGTCCACTAGACATATTACTGTGTTAATAAGGGGATCAGGACTGGGGGTGGTCCACTATATCACCAGAAAGGTTGTAGACTGGCACACAGCACACAGCTTGTGGCATACCCTCCGGATGCACAGTGTGTTTGTCGCATAGTCAGAGTTGCCGCAAGCCACAGGACTTTGCCACTGGGACCCTGCCCAATATAGATTCAGGTGCAAGGTCCCAGGTGCACTGGGCTTTGATGCAAGCTGCCTTTTGCCGCAGCTTGCACCAATCTAAGGGCCCTTTGAGAATTGAGCCCTGTATCTTTTAGCAGTTTTCATGAAAACACTAACATTTTTGGTTCTTGCAAATGACAGATCCATAATTTTGTGCCTCACCACCACAGTGCCCTTGGCCTCCATTTAATCTGAGTATGAGACCCTAGGGCTTGCACGGGGGCCCCAGTATCCGAGATAGCAGCACAATATACTGTCTCCTACTATTTGACCAGCCTAACAATAACTTTTTTATTGCATTAAAATCTTTGCTGATGAGCTTGTATAAAAATGTCAAAAAAGAGATAAATTATTTAATACACAATGGATCTGCCTTTAACTAAGATTTCCATTGTTTCTGTTATTTTGACCATGACAATACTCTGATTTTCTCCAATGTTTTCCATGACAAAAGTATATCCTTAAGTACAACACACTGTGCTATTTCTCAGAAATATAATATTGGTTATATAATAACTGGTGACCCCCTATAATGACTGGATTTCCAGTCCTGATAAAATGCCATAATAACCCTCTGAATTCCGTAATAAGTCAATAGTGGGGCATTACAGCATTTTCCTCCTTGCACTCTTACTTCACTGTATTTGTGCGAGCATGGTGGCTGCTCAAAGACATGCTCGCTTGCACAAACACAGCTTACAGTTTTTCTCTTTGTTGAAACTTTGTACCAGTCATTATAAAAAATAATGCACATACAAAGTTTGTTTTATGAGGATTTTTCACACATCCTCGGTGTGCAATAATCTCATAAACCACTCAAAGTCATTCTTGAGATTTATGGATTATCACACACCTTGGGTGTATGAAAAATCCTTATAATGCACACCTGCACAGGCATTATTCTCTGTATAAAAATAAATCTGTTAGAATGCTGTTAAAATAATTGGGGGGCAGTACCCGTTTAAACACACACTGCTATAAAAACATCATATTTTATATTCCAAAAAATAATCTGCCACAGACTTTCCCTTGGCTTCTCATGCTGCAAAATGGAGGCGGGAATAGTAGCTGTCCACCCTTTCATTATTGTGGGGGGAGGGACCAGAAAGTGTTGCATATTATATGAGAATAGGACAGTCTCTCCTCCTCAGTACAGGATCTTTTTTATCTCCATTATGTGCCACAAAAGAAGATACAGGCTCTATTTTAATGGGTCCCTATGTCCCCATACAGAGCAGCTCTTGATTTGACTAGATATGTCATGAAAAAGGACAGAGCTAGTATTTCCCCTCCATTTTACTGTACTAAGAATTGGGTGTGGAGTTGATAGGTTCTTAGAGTATAATTGTGAATGTGTTAGAATGCACATTTCAAAAGAAAACTATGGCAGTTTCCTTAGCTGGCTGATAGGACACAGTAGGAAGGTGCCTATGTAGCGAAGACAGCGCAATCGCTCTTTCACCTAACCGACTTTTGCTTAGTATGTTACTTGAGAAGGTTGTCTTTTCTCAAATAGTCTCTGCTTCTAACTGACTTTCATCCTGACCACAGCACCAAGACAGCTCTGCTTTGCATTGTTAGTGGCATGCAATACTTCATGCTTACAATAATTTCTCCTTCACACTTGTGTTGTTGCGGGATTTTAATGCTGCATTTAACATCGGTGACCATAACTCAGTGGCTGGCTGTAATTCACTATGCTCCATGTATGTTTGTAAATTCTTACGAATTGTAAAACCCAGCCATGGCTGAAAATGAGCCCATGTGACCCAGCCTCACCTCCATATCAAGAAAGAAAGAAAGACCAGAAAGAAAGAAAGAAAGAAAGACCTTACTGCCTAGAGAACTTTGCCAGCGTAATACTGTATGTACTTTTATGTACCCGTTCTCCTTTCACCTTTCTAGCTAGCATTTCTACATCTATATGGGTGGGCTTCAAATGGTACCGGGAATGTTTTGCTGTGAATTTTCCAAGGTCTCCATCCTTTGCCTTCTTCTTTTGAAGAAAGACATCATAAAGTGGAACCTTTTCTCTTTGTCCAAACTATAAGGGAATGATTTCATCTTAGAGTTGGGTTTATCAGTCCTAAGCCAACAATTAAACCCCTTATCTTATTGGCAGAAGTTTTTATTGTTTGAGGCACCTCTCAGAATGGCATCCCCATGCACTTACAGAAGTGAGGCTACACTCCTGTAGTGTGGAGAACCCTTGAAATAGACTTTCAGAGTAAGTATCATAAACTGATACTATCGTAAAGTTCAAGCTCTGACTCAACAAGCATTTTGTAGGGCAAGTGTATTCCAACTGAGCTGGTGGTAAGGAGAAACATTAGGGACCACTGGTCTTCTCTCTTCCATTAAACTGTACATACACTATGTACTGTATGTGTGTGTATATGTATACATTAAGGTATGCATGTATGTACATACTTATATGCGTATTTATGTATATACAGATAAGGCCAGTAGCATATTGTTTTGCTGCACCATGGCAGATCATGACATTGTTTATTGTCCTTGTGTCCTTTTAATTGCTTGCCATGTCACTGGCAATCTGCTGATCAGCCATATGGCACAAAGCATGTATGTATGTATGTATAAGGGGAAATTGTTTAACCAGGAGAGGCACACTAAGCCAAAGCTTGTTTTCAGGTCTGACCTGGGAGCACAAGGAAGTTAATTAACTTGCTCAGGGTCACACAGTATGCAAGTGGGGGCTATGGGATTCAAACCCAGGTCTCCAGGTTTGCAGCTCAGAGACTTAAACCACTGTGTTATACTGCCTCTTATGTATGTCTGTCAGTCTGTATATTATACAAACAGAAATCACTGGTTAACATACAGTACTTATTTTAATAAATGTTGTTTATTTTTTGATACATTTCATACTCTTACCTGTGGGGAAAAAATAAAGATACAGGATGATATGGAGTGTTAGGGAAAGTATATGTGAGAAAACTATGGTCATAACACATTAGCAACAGGATATAAAAATGTTGGCAGCCTTATTGAAATGTACCCCCCCCACTACTTTACTCAGTTAGCACCCCTTGCACTCATACTGGGCACACATTCAAACATTTTAGAAATGGTACCACTCCTAGCTTTGGGAATGTATACCAGGCCCATTCTTCTAGAGATCAAGTGGTGGGGGTGTACAAAAGCATAACTATTTGGTATTTACAAACCAGGTCTTGGGGAGAAATTTTTTGGTAGGCACATGCTAGACCTACAGTATCTTCTGGAGGGGTACCCAGTAAATCCACATAGGAAGCAATAACATAAGTATCCAGATCATAGCTGGGGTTCTAGAGTAGGACTTTATTCAAATGATGTTCTTCTTGGGTGGACCCCCCCAAGATTTACACATCTTGGCACTAGGAACTTGCAGAACAACAAAACTGAACTGTATCTGACAGAAACTCTTTGTATTCCCACTGCAGTAGGACACAAGACACTTGCACTTGGTATGCCCACATGCTGTAGGACATAGAACATTGTTTTCTGTGGCATATTGACCACAACTGAAAAAAACATTTGGCTAGCACTAGCACCGTTCTTCCATAATGACAAAAGAAACTGTAACCCAGTCCTGGGGGTATAAAAAATGCTCTTCAGACATTTGGCCATTTGTCTAAAGTAACCAGGTGCCCTTACTGAACCTGTTAGTCCTGAACTGGTTACTCCTGATGGGGTTCTGCCCACCCTTTGCTCCCAAATTCACACTCAGCTATTCTTTCAGAGTTATACCTTAAACATTTAAAACACCTTTTGGATTGCTTTTGAATGAAACTTGGCATTCAGAATTCAAATTCGACACCCCAGTAGTGTAAAGGTAAGTCCCGAACAGTGTGATATAGTCATACCTCTGGACATCACACACCTCAGCCAACTTTACTTCAAACACAGCTTTGCATGTCTGTACTTACAGGAGAAGAAGTTGTGCCTTCCCTATAGGCATGGAACACAACAGAAACAGGTACTTGCTTCCTCTAGCAAAAGTCAGAATTCACTCACTGTTAGACATTTCAGGCAGCTTCAAAACATCCTTGACCAAATAGGGGACTGCCCCTTAGATCCATCAACTAGCAATCCTTTTTACCCTCCAGGGATGAAAATCAGGAAATCCTGCTATAGAAAAGATCTCCACCACTTCATTTGGCAAGCTGGAGAATACCAGAACTAGGGTGAGAATTCAGGGCTCTCAACTCAGAGCCCACTGGCAGAGCAGCTCTCATTCCCACATTCCAACTCTCACTCTCTCCAAACTACAACTACAACTGACTGCTGTCTCAACATTCTATCTCCCACCTCAACAGCTGACACAAGAGTTATGCTGCTGCGGGAGTTCCAAAATGAGCTCATCACTTCAGTCTCAGCTGAGGCCAAGTAAACAGAAGAGTGAGCAGGTGAAAAACCATTTAACTAGTTAATCACCAGCTACCTCTCCCTGCCTAGCACTGCTACTGAGGGGATTCTAGTAACCCCAGGAGACTGGGTGGTTACAGAAATATGCTAGCAACAGAAGTCACTCTGTCATGCATTCACATCACCAAAGAACCAAAGGTACTGTTCTCATTAACAAGAAAAGTTCTTTTTTTTCATTTAGTTATAACTGCTATATGGGGAAATGTAGCATAAAGTGATTTTCCAGCTTCCTGCAAAAAAATATAGTTGGTATCAACATAACTCAACTATCACAACATTCCCACACTGTGTGGATTTCAGGATATTCCAAAATACAACTGAATGAAAACAGACTCTTTGTACCTTAAATATTGTATGTTTGTACTGTTTTTCCTGCTTTGGTCATAATCCTTTGCTTGTGACATCAGAATAATTTCCATGGCAACAGGTTCTGATATCATAAGAAGAGAATTTTGAGTCCATGGCAGGAATATGCAATATCAATACAAGAAGTTTAAAAGAAAATGTTAAGTTTTATGAAGATGTCTTCAGTAAAGTATCTGGGGGTCAAACTGGACCAGGAACTAAGCCTCAAACCCCATATTGATTACCTATCAAAAACACTTCATCGACTCAGGGTCTGTCTCTTGCATGAAGCATGACTGGCCCTCCCAAATAGCATCCAACTTCCCTGTGCACAATATGGTACCCCAATTCTGCACTGGGCTAATGATATGGAGCTAGGTAGGCGCAGAGTACTGTATAATAAAATTGATCAGTTTACTGTTGGTACCTCACACAGAGAACATCACTGTATATTTTCTTCTTGCTAAATTGTTTCTCCCTAGAGGAAGGCTGGCCTACCCTCTGCTGTGCCTAGTGCATAAAACAGTAAAGGACTCCCCCAACTCAGCCTGCACGGTATCCTTAAAGAGCATCAGTTTCAGTGCTCTAATTAAGCCCCCACATGAAAGCTTATCTTCATAGAGTCTTGTTAGTTGAACTGTAGCCCTGATTTCACTCCAGTGGTCCTCTAAATTTTAGAGTCTAAAATATTAAAAAAATGCATTTTAAACCCTGTTCCCAGTGTAATCATAAGAGCATGCCCCCACACTCTACAAACTCCTACATCACAACATGTGGGACCACAGCAACAGCACAAGGGTGAAGCTTGCTACTAGCGGTACCAGGACAGTGAAGGCATCGGGCAGCTGAGGGGAATTTCTGATCCCTTGCCCTAAAGGATTTAGACATCAAAAAATTCTGCAAGGTGGACTGCTTCAGTCCAGTGTAGGTAAGCTTTCATGTGGGGGTGCTTGAGGGTTTTTTAAAGAATGTGTAAAAATTGTTGCTTTGTAAGCCTAGACCTCAGCAGAGACATCTCCATTCACTGTCCAGCATTCTACAAGATGTCCCTAAAGTCAAGTCTGGTTCTGATAGTTGGTCATTCACCTTATTAGCCCCTAACTTATAGAATAAACTTCTTCCTGAGGTCCGTGACTGTCCAACCCATAAAGCCTTTAAGGCTGGTGTTAAGGCCCTCTATCTTGGTAGGAGTCACAGCAACCAGAATCACTGAATACTTACTTAATGATGGTGTCATCTCTAATCCCTGTTAAATTCCTTAGGGCGTATCTTGTTTATCTGTGAACTGTATTGATGGAAAGTGTGGTGTAACTAATGACTGACATAAACCAGTATTTCTGTACTTACTGTGCTATAGTGCTTGACACTGCTCCTGAATATCTTCACAGTATTTCTTTGCTCCCACCTATGTATGTATTCCCAAATGTTTTTATGATTGCTTTTTCTAATTAATTCTGGGTCACCCCTTAAAAAGGGACTTTAGTCTCAGTGGGCCTACACAGTTATCTAAATCCTATAAATTAAATAAATAAAACATAGGAAGCCACTGAAATTAAAATGGAGGGATTTGGTGTAACAGTTGTCCTCAGAAGTGGAGGTCCCAGGAGGGAGGAAGAGGCCCCAGCCAAGGAAGAAGCAGTTGCTGGTGGAGTACTCTATTGGTTGAGATAGATTTGGGAGTGGGGGAAGAAAGGGAGAGGGAGATGAAGTGCCTCCCTGGTACTTTGGCTTGGTGGAATGGAGAACAGATCCAGAGGACTGCCAGGGCAGCAGCAGATGGGAGGGAGCTAGAAGTCATTGTCTACATGTGGACAAATGGCCTGGCAAGGGACAGGGCAGGGACAGTGTAGGGAAATTTCAGGGAGTCTGGGAGGGGCCTCAAGCAGTTGGCACATATAGTGGCTTTTGCCAAAGTGTTACCTGTATATGGCCAGGGGAAGAATAGAGACACTCCACATGAGGGCCTTTAACAATTTGTTGAGGCATGGGGCATGGAGGAGGGTTTCAGCTACACTGGGGTGTGGGGGCCAACCTAGGAGGATATAGGCCTCTAAGGGAGAGATGGCCTGCATCTTTCCAGGAGGAGAACCACAGCCCTTAGTGTGAGGTTTAAATGCTACTTGGATGAGCATTTGAAGTATCTGGGGGGGGGCCGTAAAACCAAAGAAGGCAACAATTGTCCCCCCAGATTATGAAACAGCAGGGAGTGAGAGCCCAGGGGGAATAAGCTCCCACAGGGCAGGGGCACAAGAAGACAGGGGAAGGGATAAGGCAGAGGACAAGGAGGGAGTAAATCAGGAAAGCAAGAAGAAAGACATAAAGGAGACAGGTAATAGAGATCATAACAAGGAAAGAGTGGGTTTAGAGGGAGTTTCAGGGAGCAGCACAGACAGAAATGGGGAAGCAAGGAAGCAGGCAGGGAAGAACTAAGGTATGGAGAGCCACATTCACCAATGTAAGGAGTCTGGGAAATAAAATTTGAGGTCTGGAGGCCATCATGGTCAAGACTAGCCTGGATTTGGTAGCCATAATGGAGCTGTGGTGCACTGATATCCCTGACTGGGACATGGCCATACTGGGCTAATGTCTGTTCAGGAGAGACAGGAAAGGGAAGAGAGGAAGTAAGGATTAGCCCATGACAGAGCGTGGGTTACTGGGGAATTAATCCATGCCTGGGGGGGGGGTTGTCACGTGAGGCCACAGGTATTGAGGTGTGACAACCACCTAGGACATGGATGAATCTCCATGCAACCCATGCTCTGGGGTGGGTTAATTCACTTATAACATGACCAGAGAAAATAGAGACTGTGCAGTACAGAACACAATGCCATTTTCCCTGGCCATGTTATAAGTACAAAGATGTGGGATGAGTGACTTTGCAATTGCTACATGGTGTATTACACAACTGGAGCCAGCGCGGTGATATGTCATCTTAGTGCGGAGCCCAGAAGCAGACAGGGAGCTGCACTGCACACCACTACATCGAGATGGACACAAGATGTTAAAACTTGAGCTGGTGACTGAGGACCTGCAGTAAACACAAGTAAGGAGGGAAGGGTAGCAGGAATGGGAGAAGACAGAAGATGCAGTACTGTAATGACCGGGGCTTATCAGCACTCGGGGACACAGAACAGGAGGTAACGATGGACACTTACCAGCACTCAGGGACACAGAAGTGGAGGTGGGGAGGAAACAGTGAGGAGGGAAGGTACAAGGACTCAGCGATTACCTGTGACATCAGTATGGACCTGTACTGAGGCACAGTAGTGAGGGATGGGTAGCAGTACTTGGCAGGGGTGCTTAGCAGCACTTGGGTCAACAAATGTGGATGGCTCAGGAGGCAGGGAGAGAGGACTGAGGAGGGCCTATAGCAGGACTTGGGGAGACATACGTGGATGGCTCAGGACTCAGGGAGACGTGACTGAGCAGGGAGGCAACTGCAGCAATCTCAAGCAGTGAGCACCAAATACATATTATACAAGTGCAACGAGCTGAACTAAACAAATGGATGAAGGAATGCAGCTTTGCTCTACAGGGTGTCCAGCGACCGTGACTGCTGGGTCTGAGCTGTGTAGAGAGTAATCATGGATTAATTGAGGATTAATCCATGGTCATCCGACAGCTCCTGATGAGTGGAAGCAGGCCATTTTCCCTAGGCATGTTATAAGAGGGGTTGTACCATATGCAAGGAGGGAATCATGGCCACAGAAGTACAGCAGCACCCGGAGAAAAAAGAAGGGCTGGAGGTGCTGTGGGTCATCCTGGAGATAGGTACTGGGGCCGCTATCTGTACAAGGGTGGTATACAGACCTTTCACACAGGGAGAGGAATTGCCATCATCGAGATGGCAAGTAAGGGAGAGGTGTTGCTAGTTTGGACTTCAATCTGCCAGATGTGGATTGGAGCCTTCAAACTGTAGCTTTGATAAGGAGAAGGGCCCTTCTATTTTTTATTTTTTTTTTGTTAATTTTTTTTATCATCAGACTTACCAGGACCCCATCGGGCAAGACCCATTTGAGCCGCCACCACCACCCTGCCTGAATCTGCTACCTGGAGAGGAATCAGGGACAGAGTTCTCCCATCCGAGGCCCTGGAGTGAGGGGAGGAACCTGGGAGAGTCATCTGTGTGGGGACTGGCAGTGGGCATGTGCAATGCTACCTGGGGCCCGCTGTCTTCCTCCTGGAGTCTGGAGTTTTCAGCATGGTGTTTCCCTGGAGCATGGATGTGCAATGATGTCTGTGCAGGCACGTTGCTGACATCCATCGTTGAGCCACCCCTTACAATGCTGGTTCCTGTAGGACCCCCAATCTCCATCGGGGGATGCTAAGGAGCCAAGTGGAACCCACAACCCACCCTGGGAGAGGAAAGCTGTCCTCTGGACAGTCAATCCTTTCCCTCCCCCTGCCGACCCTGGCGGCCCAAGTCCATTCCCGAACCTGGTCGAGGTGTGACGTCCAGTGCCACAACCCTCAGCATCACAGGGACAGCTGATTAGGGACCTTCTTGACTGCCTACAAAGGGCTTTTCTCAGGAAGCTAGTCATGGAACCCACTAAGGATGGGGTGGTGCTGGACCTGGTGCTTACAAACTAGGATGGCATTGCAGATGTCACAGTGGGCAGTACTCTAGTTACCAGTGATCACTATACAGTGTGGTTAACATTAAGATGGGAACAGAGGCAAACCACATGAGGACAAGGGTCCTACATTCTAGGAGATGGGATGTTAAAGAAATGGGAGACTGCCTCAGAAACTGTGGGGGGGGGGTAGAGGCACAGTGGAGAAAGATAAAGGAAGACATAATTAAGGCACCCAACCTCTGAATGGAATGCATAGGGAGAGGTATCTCTAGCACAAAGAGGGAGGTGGCATTGCCACTGTATCGCTCACTTATGAGACCTCACCTGGAGTATTATGTCCTGTTATGGAGGCCGTACCTCAGAAAGGACATAGACAGGGTTGAGGCAGTCCAAAAAAGGGCAACTAAAATTGTGCAGGGCTTGCATCAAAAGGCCTATGAAGAGAGACTGAGAGATCTTAACATGCACACCCTGGATAAGAGGAGAGCGAGAAAGGACATGATAGAGACCTACAAGTACCTCAAGGGGGTAAACAGGGTGTAGGAGGGGAGTCTCTTTCAAATGAGAAAGTGCACCATCAACAGCAGAGCATCGATGAAGCCGGAAGGAGGAGGATAAATTTAATAGGGATGTGAGGAAGTACTACTTCACTGAAAGAGTGGTGGACACCCGAAACAGACAGCCACTGGAAGTAGTGGAGGTGAAAGTAGTAGAGGGCTTCAAACAAGCGTGGGATAGACATAGGGGAATATTAGTAAATAGACAGGGAAGAGGGAGGGTTACCAGAGACTAGTGAGGGTCTGCAGAGACAGATTAGGCAAGGACCATCTGGGCAGACTGGGTAAGCCAAGCGATCCTTTTCTGTCGACAAATTCTGTGTTTCTGTGATTGTTGCTGCACTACCAGTCCATTTACAGAAGACAGAGTCCTGAAGGAACTTGCAAATCTGAAAATGGGTGAGACAATGGGGCCAGATGGGGTACATCCAAGGATATTGAGGGAGCTCAGAGATGTGCTGTCTGCACCTCTGACAACCCTCTCCAACCACTCACTGGAGATGGGAGTGGTTCCAGAGGAATGGAAGACGGTAGATGTAGTCCCACTTCACAAAAGTGGGAACAATGAGGAGGCTGGCAATTACAGGCCAGTCAGCCTGACTTCGGTAGTGGGGAAATTAATGGAATCATTCCTGAAGGAAAGGATTGTGAAATACCTTGAATCCAGTGGCTTACAAGACCAAGGGCAGCATAGATCCACTGAGAGGAGGTCATGTTAAACAAATCTGATAGATTTCTTTGACTGGGTGGGTGACCAGGGAATTAGATTAGGGTGGAGCGGTGGATGTGGCCTATTTAGATTTCAGTAAGGCCTTGAACACTGTTCCACATAGGAGACTCGTAAACAAGCTGGGCAGCCTAGGAGTGGGACCAAAGGTGGTAAACTGGGTAAGGAATTGGTTAGGGGACAGGAGACAGAGGGTGGTGGTAAACAAAGTTCACTCTGAAGAAGGGAAGGTGACCAGTGGGGTGCCACAGGGATCAGTACTGAGACTGGTTTCTTTAATGTCTTTATTGGCAACATTGCAGAGAGGCTAGAAGGGAAGGTATGCCTTTTGCAGATGACACTAAAACCTGCCATAGAGTGGACACTCCTAGGGTGGTGGTGGAAAAAAATGAATAGAGATCTAAGAAAGCTAGAGAAGTGGTCAAGGGTGTGGCAGCTGAGTTTCAGTGTGAAGAAGTGCAAAATCATGCACCTGGGGTGCAGAAACCCAAGGGCAGAGTACAAAATGGAGGATGTAGTATTTATGGCCACCAAGCAGGAAAGAGACCTGGGGCAATCATATCTAAGGACCTAAAGGTGGCCAGACAGTATGACAAAGCAGTGAGGAAAGCTAATGCAATGCTAGGGTGCATAGGGAGGGGTATCACTAGCAGAAAGAGAGAGGTGGAGTTACCACTGTATAGATCACTGGTGAGACCTCACCTAGAGTACTGTGTCTGGTTCTGGAGACCCCATCTCTGGAGGGACATCGACAGAGTAGAGGAGGTCCAGAGGAAGGCAACTAAAATGATG